>JANAVB010036615.1:14968662-15694859 GCA_029216955.1 Iris pallida
CACGATAGTTCACGGACTAGTACACGTTGGATCATGACATGAGATGTTGTTTCTAGATTTCTGGGTATATGGGTACACTTCCTGTCTTGTTCCCTGTACTTGTATAGACACCGATTTCTAAAGGGATTTGCTACCCTCTTACGAAATCACGTGCCATGACGTGTCATGTCCAGATCCATTGTACTATTCGGAGATGGGAAATTATTAGGGGCTATGTGATCCAAGCCATCCTGTCACTATTCATGTGCTTGCGCCACTCTTCCCTCACGAAGGGTGTAGCGAGATCCTTTTACCTTGTGCTCGTTATCCAGGTTGGCCGGCATGACTTTCCATTGAGGTCACCGCGGATTGCCGGGCCAAGTGGATAGCCTGTCCTGTCACTTATCCCAAGCCGATCACATATCGCTCTAATAATTCAAATCACATTTTATATTTACTTTATCTTATCGTATATCCTGCTCTGTTCTACATTCAGTATTTTTCTCACCATGCCATGATATACAGTTACTCACATGCTCTACTTGCCTTTACATTGTACCTTGATTAGAGACTAAGTTCTGCTCGGAAGAAGAGTTACAACCCCGGTCCTTGTTTGGTTTAAGGATTGTAACTCGGCTTCCGAACGGTTCCCAAGTCTTCATATATCTTTGTCTTGTAGTTCATTATACTGTCTCTTATAGAATTTGTCAATTCACATGGAACTGCTGTTAGAGTTTGTACTTGCTCATTTTCCTGACAGGATACCATTATGATATATTACAGATGACTCTGAGGCGGACTGCTCGACCTATTATGGGCTCGAGTTAGATGGAGTAGCCTTGGATCGTGGCCTTATAGTAGAGCCACTAGATTTTGTACTTCCAGAGTAGTGTAGGTTAGCTAGGTTTGACTGGACTGCGATCCAGCTAGCTTTATCAGACTGTAGTTTCTACATTATATTTTGATACCCTGTGATGTTGTATATATCTGGGCTTGTATTGGACTCTGGACTTATTTACTCTTTCATCTATCATATGTCTTTCCTTCTGAGCTATCTACCTTAGTTTTATTCTGTGATTGAGACTGTATTGTTATGTCACCTCCATTCGGAGAGTATATACTGTACAGGTACATTTATACTGTTAGTCGTAGTATTTACAGACGTTATATACAGCGTTCTACCGCCGATTCTGCGGCGTAGGCTGGACGTATCCACGTGCTCGTGCCCCTCATAAGGGTGCGGGTCGTGACAGGTAGCCCTCCGGGGGACCGGTGCATAATCAACGTGCTATATGTCTTATGGTTTGGCTAGCCCTGCTGGGTTGACACGATCTGAGGATTCCTTTTAATCATTATCGCGGGGATAACTCCGCCAAATATAGAAAGCCGCATGAATGAATGGCCGCTTGAAAAATGACTTGACTGTGCCTTGTAACTTCCGTTAGTAGCCGAGGGACATGGACTGTCATGGTGCGTGGTCCAACCCATGTCCTTGTTTGGTTGTTGGGTTGGGCTATCGTGCTAGGATAGGCTGTGGACCGAGGTTACGACCGGAAGCTTTTATTATTACTAGTATTATTATTTTGTGTTTGGGTTTTATCTCACTCTTTTGTGCTTCCTTGTGGTACTTGCTATTCGGGGCTGAACCCGCTGGTTTTGTTTGGCCAGATCTCGTAGCAGCACCTGAGGATCCAAACTTCCTCCCCGACGTCAATGGTGCATACTAGGAGCATGGCTGGCGGGGGACTCGAGTGGGTTTCTTCTCCACCACTCTAGTATCTTTACTTATGTTCTGGCGTTTAGCCACCGACACCTGTTAGCCGGCTAATCTGGATATTTTATTTTGCATAATTTGTAATTAAATCAGACTACAGCTGAATACAATTATGTACCTATGACTCTCTGGGCTAGCTAACTTATAAAGCTAGATCCCCATGATCATTTTGATGATGCGTCGGGGATGACTTACTGCTTTATCTTATATGATCATTATTTACTGCTTCTTGTTTGATTGATTGAGACCTAGATGCTCTGTGAGACCATAGGAGACTTGATTATAGCATGCACCCCCTTGTCTCTTGACAGCCACGATCGCCGTATGACGTTTATATACCTCATATGGAGTAGCTGGCCTAGTCCATCTCCGTATTTCGGTACTGGGGCGTGACATAATACTTTTAAGAATGTATGCGGCTGGACAAGCATTTAATTAATGCTTAAGAATGTATGCGGCTTGGCAAGCATTTAATTAATGCTTTACATGCGGCTTGGACAAAGCATTAAATTAATGCTTAAGAAGGCTATGCGGTTTGGACAAAGCATTAAATTAATACTTTACATGCGGCTGGTGTTTGTAGAAATGCATTACAATTGCTTTAATATATGATGCATGCATTAATATCATGTACGTACATGTGGCTACCTCAAGCATGCATGCTTGCATTAATATAATGCAAGCAAGGTGTTTGCCAAGCATTCTTATGCGGCCAAGCATGCAACTTTGTTCCCATGTTCCAACTGAATTCTCATGTGGCCAAGTATTTATTGCCAGCAAATATCTAATACATGCATGCAATTAATGCTAAGGCCAAGTAATAATTAATATTAATGGCAATCATTTAAGGCAAGCAATTAATGTATGCATGCAAGCAATTAATGCTTGCAAGGCCATGCGGCCAAGAATAACAAATGGCCATGCGGCTCAGGCAATTTGCATGCAATTGCATGCAAGCTTGCAAGCAACTGGCCATGCAATAAATAATGTTCATGCGGCCAGAAGCTAAAATGCTTATGCGGCCAGAGTGAAATTAATAGCTCCCACAGAGAACATGTCTATGAAAAATACCATGACATCCATGCTCCTCCAAACAACATCAGGAACCCAAATCCAAACTCCCGTAGGTCAAATTTGGACAAAATAGAATTCTCTACCAGATGGAACCATCAACTAGCAAAAATGTACAAGTTTGATAGATCAAAATTTATGGAAACCGAAAATACCACAAAACTAGATCTACAAGAAATTAACCACAGAAACGAAAATTTCTAAGTACTAAAAGGGTTAGAAACACATGAGGAAGACAATGGAACAATAAAAATGGAGTTCCTTCATGAAGCAAGATGCACTTGCCTAAGCTCTCTCTCTCTCTCTCCTGGTAGGTGAAGAGTAAAGATGGAGAAGAAGAAATGAGTAATGAGTAATAATGGAAGAGAGAGAGAGAGTGGGATTGATATTTATGGTGGGAGTGGTGGTAGGTGGGAGTGGTTCTCCACATGATAAACCAAAACAAGCAAGGTCAAATAAATCGAACCGAACCAAGATAAACCCATCAATGAAATGCCAAATAAATCAAGCAGGGAGACATACAAATACGGGTCAAAATATGTACACGTATTTCAAATACATAATACGAGATATGGGCATTACAACTAGATGGTCATATGTTTGTCTATTGTCTACTAGAAATCTTATATTTTCTTGTCTTTTGACCCAAATTATATAACTTAGATTTCAGTTTCCTGATAACTTGATTAAGTCAAGTTTTATTATTATTATTGTATATTATTAGGGATTGGGTTAGCTGAGACATGTATTAAATATCTCAAACTTATAGTTGGACCTTACTAATGCAATCGGGTTTGCAAATTGAGGCTTGGGGACATGATATTCAATATGTTGCATCTCTAGTTAAATTTAGACCCATTGCCTACTATATTATTTTATATACAACTTGTTAGTAGTAAACAACCAAACATTTCATATTTGAGAAAGTTTGGATATACAGTATATGTCCCAGTTCCATCTTCCAAAAGAACTAAGATGGGTCCCCAATGATGTTTGAAAAATATACATTAGTTTTGAGTTTTCTTCCATAATAAGGTATTTAAAATCAATGACTGGTGATGTCTTTACTATAAGATTTGATGATAGCCAATTTGATGATAGAGTATTCCCGCCGTTAGGGGGAGGTATAAGCAACAAATTGTTCATATAGAACAAACTATTGCTAATTAACGGCATGAATTGACATGGTATACGCCTACTCTATCGATCTCATTAAGTTCCAAGAACTCCAAATGTGATTATAAGATAAGAAAATGATACATTTGCAAGAAATTACAAATCAATTACCTGATGCATTTAATTATGCCGTAAAGGTAACTATATCATATGTGCCAGCCATAATCATTGTTCCAATTGGACAAAATTCAAACAAGGCGGCAAATGAATCCACTACTACACTCAAAAGCGTGGTAGGTCTATAGGTTCCAAGGATAGTGCTCCTAGAAAGAGGAGAACTAATGAAACATCTTGTCCTGATAAAAATTCAATAGTGGCTGGAGCTCCGAAAACAAATACTGAATATGTGCATGTTTCCAAATTCACTGAAATGCCTCTGGATGCCTCTAGAGAGGCACAGGTACCTGAAAATGAAGATATCTCGATATTCCATGCATGTTCAGGTGAATTATGGAATAGAAAAGCACTTGTCATCGATGACATATTTAACTATGCAGTAGCTACTGAAATATCAAAGGACAATGATGATTGTGAAAATGAACCACATAGTATAAATAAATATCGACAAATAAAAGATTGGCCAATCTGGAAAGATGCTATTCAAGCAGAATTAAATCTTTAGAAAAACGTGGTGTATTTGGACCTATAATGGAAACACCAATGGATATAAACCATGTTGGTTTTAAATGGGTGTTTCATGAGAAAATGAAGTGAAAGAAACGAAGTTGAAAGATACAAAGCCCAACTTGTAGCACAGGGTTTCTCTCAAAGACCTGGAATTGACTACGTTGAGACATGTTCTCCAGTTGCGGATGTCATTTTTTGATATCTAATTAGTCTCGCAGTTTCTAAAAATCTTGATATAAGATTTATGGATGTTATAACTGCATATTTATACGAAAACTTAGATACTGACATCTATATAAAAATTTCAGAAGGATTTACAATGCCAAAGACTAGGTCTAAGGGCATGTGTTCAAATTAGACAAGCATTATATGAATTAAAATAATCCGGAAGAATGTGGTATAATCATCTTATTATATATTTGACTAAGGAATGATACAAAAATAGTCCAATTTATCCATGTGTCTTCATTACGAAATTCGAAAATGAATTCTCGATAGTAGCAGTATATATGGATGATGTAAAACCTGATCAGGTCTCCTATAGAATTGGAGAAAATTGTAAACTATTTGAAGAATGAATTTGAAATAAAAGACTTGGGAAAGACAAAGGTTGGTCTTAATTTGCATACGCCTATGGTTGAACGCAATTTGGATCTGGATAAAGATTCATTCCGACCAAAAGAGAAGATGAAAAAGTTCTTGGGTCCAGAAATGTCGTATTTAAGTGCTATTGGAGCACTACTATATCTAGCCAATGCACAAGACTAGATATTGCATTTTTTGTTAATTTATTATCTAGATATAGTTCTGCACCTCCACTTACATATTGAATATAGTTAAACACATATTGAGATATTTTTGTGGAACAACTACCATAAGATTATTTTATTTATATGATTCCACTAACGATTCTTGTCTAGTTGGTTGTGCAGCCTCAAACATATTTATGACCTTCATAAGGGTTGCTCCAAACGGGTTATGTGTTTATTAATAATCATGCAGCTATATCTTGGCGATCAACAAAACAAGATTCAGTAGAAATTTTCTCTAACAAAGCAAAATTCATTGCATTACAAGAAGCAAAAAAAGAAAGTGTGTGGTTGCGATCGATCATTCATCATATACGAGTAATTAATTGTCAACTACTCATAGTTACAGATGAGCCTACAATAAAGACAATGCGACTTGCATTACGCTTGTTCGAGAAGGATTCATCAAAGGAGATCGAATAAACACCTTCCTCCAAAAGTGTTTTATGCATATGCTCAAAAGGACAAAAGTGATTGAAGTCAAGCAAATCCATTATATCGAGGGGGAGTATGATTCATAAAGAATATTTTTGAATTTTGCGCGTTGTACTCTTTTTTCTTGACTAAGATTTTTTTCTCACTGGGTTTTTCTTAGTAAGGTTTTAACGAGGCAACAAATGTGCATACACCACCAACTAATTAATATTGAATATCCAAGGGAAAGTGTTATAAATATGGATAATTCACATAATTAGTTGGCCTACATAACCTATGTCTCTTGGTTATCCATAACCTATGACTTATGGATATCCATAACCTATGCCTTTTGGCATTTTTCTTTTAATTATCATCATGATGTTAATCTCCATTGTAAGCCTATATAAATGGCTCTTCTCAAGTTGATTGGGTGACAAGTGAATGAAGAAACAATTTTCTCCATTTTTCTATCTCCATTTCTTTGCTTTACAATAAAATCATAATAATTAAAAAATTAAAAATTAAAAATGCTAGCACGAAAAATAAAATCGGAACGGACGCCTCCGGATGCTAAAATAAACATTATCAAGGAGTCAGGAATATGTGAGATACAGAGAATAACTACCCATAAGTCCAATTTAGACACATGACAAAAATAAGTTGATTTGAGGTCAAACGGGGTCCACATTTGTGCCGCATAGTGGTGAAATTTAGGTCAAAATAGTCGATCTCAAAATGTCAAACAAAACATAAACGACAATACGATCTCAACGGAACTTCCATAATTTTATTCCGATAAACTGATCACAAAACGTTTGTCGTGTCGGATCGTGAGATCGGGAATACAACGATCCAATCAACTATTTCATAATTTGACGAAATTGAGTCACATGACAAGTCAAATATTGCGAGTCCAATGGCTCAACTCTCGTTGCGACTTGACGAATGTACACAAACTAATTAGATTTTTCTCAAAAATTTTGATAAAATAATTTTTGACGGATGCAGACCAAATTCATCGTGTTCGAGCGACTAATTTGAATTTCGTCAAATCCCACACGTCGGATATTACCGTACAAGCCTCTCGATAAAAACACTTCGAGTTAGGATGGTCCAATTTGTCGGGACGACACTCAATCATAAAGATTTAATATATATAATAGCTTTTTGAACTAGGGTATGCCAGGATCGAGGGTCCTTTTGCGAGCACTCCGACACTGGTTTTAGAGTGTTGGGCTGCAGTCGTGTCAACAACGATCGAAACAAGGGTTCGACCGGCGGTGTACTCCAGCGGCCAGGAAGCCTCTTGTGGAGACGACGAGTCCTGGATTGGTTACGAGGTTTCTGGAATTGAGTTGGTTCTCTATAGGGTCAGCCAGAGTTAATTTTGGTTGCCTTTTGATCCTTATTGTGGACTAGGCTTGGGAGATCACCCGCGACCCTGACCTCTTGTAGGATCACGCTAAGCACGGGGGGTTGTTCTAGCAGAGGAGGGGTGTCCAAGTCCGAAGTCTTGTCAGGTTTACCCCTGGGTCGGTCTTGATTATCTGAAAGATGGTTGAGCACGAGGGGTTGAAGAATTACAGATGAATGTACAAAAAGAGTTTCATTCTGTGAACCGTGAACCGGAGACTCAACAGTGCTATCACAAGAATGAAAAACCTTATGGACAACCTTATATTCTTGCAGAATATATGCTTTACAATATCGGGATAGATATATAGGCAAGGGCGGAACCACAAATTTAAGTTAGGATGGACTGGAGTGGATTAGAGTATATATATATATATATATATATATATATATATATATATATATATATATATATATATATATATATATATAAAGTACGAAAAAAAATTGGGGTGGGCAACCACGTAGTGGGTACGCCCTTGTATAAAGGATTTATTTTCCTATTGGTTTTAGAATTTTATTTATTGACTTAATTTAGGATTCGATTGGTCGGTTGGAATTTAGATTAGAATGATTGGCTAGAAGATGTTAGAGCATCCACAATGGAACTAATTTCAAGTGCTATATTTGGTCTTTAGCTAAATTTTGTAGCACTTGATGGCTCCAATTAGGGCTGGCGATTTTGTCCTGGTACCCTCTACCCTAGCCGGGTACCCTGTACCCTCAGGTGTCCACGGGTACCCTCTATCCTAGGAGGGCAAGCCCTACCCTTACCCTCTTGGAATTAGGGTAGGGTAAGGGTTTTATTCTGCTACCCTAGTGCAATTACCCGGGTACCCGTCCTACCCGCCCTACCCTCTGTCCTGTAACCCTACCCTGAACCCTACCCTACCCTGAATCACTACCCTACCCACTACCCTGTAAATCTGTGCTTTGTAATTTTGTATAGTCCTACACTCCCACTGTAGTTACTACAACATACATGTATAGTCCCACACTCCCTCTGTCCTGTAACCCTATCCTGAACCCTACCCTACCCTACCCTGAATTACTACTACATATTTGGAATTTTTTGTAATTATTTAGTACTTAGGATTAGGAGAACTACATAGTGCTTGATCCTAAGGAGTCAGGTCTAGCCCTCTTCTTGGGTATGTAGGCAGCCCAGGTTCCACTATATAACTGGGTTCAGCGCCTTTAGTAAAAAAAAATATTCTTCCTGTTATTTCTTGTTAAGTTGTTATGATTTTTGAATGTTGTAAAAATCTTAAGTATCAAGGTGTTTACTAGCAAAAAAAAATGATTTTCAAAGTTAAAAAAATTGAAATGGAAAGGGTAATACCCTTACCCTTCCTACCCTGACCCTCATCTACCCTGTGAGGGTAAAGGGCAAGGACGGGTAATGGGTATTGGTTTTTTGGAAGAGGGCTACCCTACCCTACCCTCATGACTCCCCTAGGGTATCAAAAAAATGTCAATACCCTACCCTGCCCTGCCCTCTTCCTGCCCTTACCCTACCCTACCCTACCCATCGCCACCCCTAGCTCCAATGGACTATTGTCCACACTTGAAAAATGGTAGAAAGCTAAGAGACTCTCCAAATTTGGAGAGTCCACTAGTTGAGCTATATTACTTGCGGGCCCACCATATTTACTTTTCTCCTTCATTCTTTTTTTAGAGTGTTACCACTTGCCAATTATGAAAGAAAAATAAGGAGAAAAACAAATAGAGTGTTGCCACTTGTCAATTTGGAGTGTTTATTTAGACTATACCATTGTGTACCAACATGAAGAGAATACTCCAAAATTAATTATTGGAGTATGGTTTGAAGTGATTTGAAGTATGGTTTGGAGTGTTACTGTGGATGCTCTTAGACAATCGAATTTCAATTTCAAACATAAATTCTCTGTTTGAATTTCGCGGGTGTCCGAGTCACTTAGGGCCTGTTTGGATCGTTGTAACTCTACGAAAGTGTGAAAGTGACACTTTCATGAGGGTGTAACTCATATCACTTGCAATGCATTTCACTTTCCAAAAAGTGTTTGGATACAATGGATTTTGTCCCCCCGCAAGTGAAGAGTTGCAATGTAGTTTGTTTGGATGATCACTTGAAAGTGTAGTTGGGAGCTAAAGGCACACTTTCAATGTTTGGCTCAGAATCCAGCAAGTGATAGAATCACCAAAAACCAAATATGGTAATGTTACCACTGAAACAACAGAACAATTGAAGAACATATATGATAATGAAATACAGTATCGAAAAACATATGAAGAACAATTGATACTCAAATACAACTCTCAAATACAATTGATACTCCAATACAACTCCAAACAACTGGTCTTCCACAAATACTTAAAAAACATACATAAAGTAGACAACATAATGGGGCTCAGAATTTGGCAACCGATATGCAAAGACATGCAACATAATGGGGCTCAAAATAATGCAGCACATCATTCCAAAATATGAACAAGTATCAAATTTTCCCAACCATGACAGAAAAACTGAATATGAAAGTCAGAAAAACTCATTTGCAACCGAGCACACATCATAGCCCACATCATGAAAAATTCAGTGGTAGTAGTAATATGCAACATTCAGAAAGCTGTAGATACAGAAAGTATAAACTTCACAGCCCTATGTATCGGCCAGAAGAAACTCAGTATAAACTTCATTATCACATAGCTGTAGATACAGAAAGTATACCAAGGATACCAATGGTAGCTTGCAAGGTAGATAGCAAGATTATAAAACTTCACATTCCCAAGATTAGAAAAATGCAGAGAACATCTGAAAAATGCAGAAAACTGCACATTCCCAAGATCACATGAGCATTGCTTTATATGGAGAACATACCCTCAAAAACCTACTGCATCATACAAAAAATTGGCAAATACCACCAAGAACAGATATTTGTGAAATACAACCCATACTTAAAAATTATACAACTAGAATGTGTGAAACAAAGAATTGCCAAATACCACATGAATGGAGCATACTCAAACCTACTGCATATATGCAGAAGATACCCTCAAAATACCTGCTGCATATGAAGAACATAACCCAAATATTGTATCGAAAAAACCGATACTCATTAAAAATAATATTGTAGTAATTGGCTCAGAGGATTCACCATCCCACTCATCATCGCCAATTAAACAACTTGGCTACCTCCATCCATCACCAAATTGGTGGGGGAGGCCATCAAGTGTTGGTTCTCATCGTGGGGCACCTTCCTCATTTGTGTTGTCGGGACAGAAATATAATTTTAGACTCAGAGTTGCACCTTCCTCATCATTGTCTAAAACTTGGCTACAAGTTGGCTACCTCCATCCATCACCACAATGGTAGGGGAGGCCACCAACTTTAGCCTCTTTATTATGTTGCACCTTCATAGCTCATCCATAGACAACCCCTGCACCAAAACATTACATACGCCTTGTCATTACATTGTCATTACATTTATAAGTGCAGACAAAAAGGACTTGGCACTTGAAACTACATAATATAGATGCAGACTAAAATCGATACAAGTAATGTTAGAAAACCCAAAGTAACAATAATGGCCGTTGGGTGGCCATTAACCACATCTTCTCCCTTATTTCCACATCGTTCCTCCTTGTCATTTGAGTGGAAGTAACCCATTGCCTCCTCATAGTCTTGGCACTTGAAATAACAAGCGCCTTTAAACCCATTCACTTGCATGTGACATTCAGGCCAGGTTGTATACACTCCTGGTTTTTTTCCTTTCATAACAACGTAGTAAGACATGCTACAAAGAAACATTGAAAGTAACAGCAGAAGGTAAGATGAAACATGCTACAAAGAAATATTGAAAGTAACAGCAGTAGAGACCATATGTTAAGAAGGCCATGTGGAATCAGCAGCATATGTTGTTCCAGAGTACAAAATATTACAGGCCATGGAGAAACAGCAGCATATACTGTTCCAGAGTATAAAATATTACAGGCCAAGTGGAAGCAGCAGTAGAGTTGCAAACTACAAAATATTACAGGCCAAACTAAAACAGCAGTAGAGTTGCAAAGTAGATGCAATAGATACAAAATACAAAATGCAGTAGATGCAAAGTTCTGATGTACCAAACTTTGCAACAAGACTAGTTGTCTTGCATGAAATTATCTAGCCAAGCCCGTTGGAATCTCTCGGGCAACCCTATAAACTTGGTGGCCTCAGCGTTGTCAGTGGAAAGAAAGTTGTATGCCTTCATTAGTACGTTTGACTCATATCCTTCTATGGCAAATAATTGACTACCCATTCTCTCAATGGGGCTCTTGAATCCGGTACAAAGTGCCTCGGCCATGGAAGTAACACACCCCACCAATTGACTCATTCCTTCATTTCCCACGTTAGTCTCTCTACGACGTTTCCCTCCCGTGGATTTCGTAGATTGGGAAGTAATAGCATTGTGTTGTGAGCCACTAGCAGGAGGAGTATCTACTTTGACGTATTCTCTTGCTCCCCATTTCATGTTGTTATCCTTCGTACGGTCCCCTCTTGCATGGTCATCTCCACATACAATTTGTAACAAATCAAAGTTCCTAATAGGCATGTTCACCCATTGGGCTAGTTTGGATTTTGCCTACGCAAATAAGGATAAATATTCAGTTATATTCAGATCTGAAAATGATAAATTTTCATATATATTCAGATCTAAAGTAAAAATCAGATATTTACCTTCTTGAGGTCATCATGTGTTTCCTCGTCCATAAGCACCATCCTTTGATCTTCATCCCATCCGGCCCCCGAAAAATCTTTGGCCTTCAAAATATCTACCCACTTGGACTTCCAACCACGATAATGATTGATAACATTGTTAACGCTATAGGAAGTACCAAACTTTGCATTCACCATGTTGGCCGCGAGTATGTACGAACCATTTTTAAAAGCTTTGTCACATTTTTTTCCCTCTTCGACCTCCCTAGCAAGAATCTTTAGAAGCTCATCAGTATGTTCATCCTCCCACCGCTTGTTGGGAGTGCCTCCCCCTTCCTTTTGAACATTCTTACCCGAACTATTCGATGGCTTCTTGGGCTTGTTCTTTTGAGGAGATTCAGCTTGGTCCTCATTAAGCCCTTGTGGAATAGATCCTTGACTAACAACAAAGGAATATGAATCCATAAAAGGATCAATACTAGAAGTCCAATTTATGTCGGGCATTGAGGTTACAAGTGGACGAATGGGAGTTGGTTGTGTCACCCTTTCTTCTACCCCTCCAGTTTCGTTTTCTTCACTTCCTGTACTAGTACCAAACGACCTCCTCTTTGAATGAGGAGGTACAAAAGGGCTGCTTGCATGGGTTTGGAAGTGTCGGTAGTTGGGAAAGTTCTCTCCCATCTCACCTGTTGACATTTAGAATAAATTTTGTTGCAGATTTTCTCAGAATATATATTTCTTTTAATAAAGGGACACATTACAATCAAACTAACAGAAATATCATACAAGATATGCCAAAAAACTGCTACTAACATCAATTCAAACTAACAAAAAACTGCTACAACCTATGACAAACATATTATACCCTACCATGTCCAATACAGTAGTCATGCCACATGTGGTTTGCAATCTGCTCACGCATGTCCTCCCACGCCTTCTTCACATTCCGTTGGACTTGCGTACTATTTTGGGAGAATTGTTCATACTCGAACAAATTGTCTTCCACAACTTCCACCTCACCTAAACACGGTTCATCAACAACTAACTCATCTTTAGGGTCAACTCCAAGTATGTAGTTGTGCAGCACACAACAAGCAAGTACAATATCGACTTGTGTATCAAAGTCATGGAACTTTTTCTCCCCTAGAATGCAAAACCTGTTCTTCAGGGTGGCAAATGCGCATTCAATTTTGCTACGCAACTTAGAATGCCTATGGTTGAACAGTTCCTTCGCATTGGTGGGGTGACGATCCTTCTTAGGATTGAAGTAGTACCTAACTCCACGATAAGGGGCAATAAACCCCGGCATTGTGGTGTAGCCAGCATCAGCCAAGTAATACTTTCCTATACGTAAAGAATCATATTTGAAGCAATTGTAAGATTTAGATTTTTTGTTAATCGTTATAAGCTACAGGCATAAAAGTTAGGTTACATACCTGTTATGACCTTTAGGCCATGTGGAGATGGCCTAGAAAGGGCATCCTTTAAAATTGTCATGTCGTTAGCACAACCTTCCCACCCTGCCAGGATATATGTAAACTTCTTGTCGGGAGTACAAGCCGCTAACACATTTTGTGTTACTTGTTTTCTACCCCTAAACCTCGCTACTATAGAGGTTGGGAGGGTGGCTTGGATGTGGGTGCCATCTATCATCCCTATACAATCCTACAGTTCAGTGAAATGCATATTTAACGTACAATATTAGTAGGTTGTATAATATAAACTGAATTTATATTTAAAAAGTTTTACCTCAAAATACGGATACCATTCTGCTGAATTTAGTATCTCCGTCGGGGTGTCAAACCCTGCTTGCTTGATAAATCGTTCTTGAATAGAACAGATTGCAGCTAGGACTTTATTAAAATACCTAGATATTGTCTCTCCGGATCGAATGAATTCAATGCCACATACTCTATTTTTTGCCTTATGTCCCAATATGTATAGGAATATGGCTAGTTGCTCTTCCACACAAACAGATCTCGTATCATGGAGCGACCCATTGGAACGTAAAATATTTGCGAGACTGTAGAAAGCAGCACTACTCATCCTTAGATAATGGACACAATTATTTGGTCCTGCCGTCAAAATTCGATACATGTGTGCTTGCCTCCACTGTTCTCTAATTAGGGAGGGTTCCCTTGCGATGCCTTGTTGGTCATTGCCCTCATTTTCCATTAAATTCACTATTATAGTTACAACAGTAAGTATACTAGCGACTGAGGCATTTAGTAACGGATCATTGGGATTCGACAAATCCATCTACACGAAAACCACATTGTAATCATATATCATGTTATTTCACAAACAATCCATTACATATGTATCAAACAGACAGAATAATAGGTGTGAAGCATTGAGAATGGGAAGAAGACGAGAGAATGGAGTTTCTCGAAAATGGCATTGAGAATGGAGGAAATTTCGAAAGACTCTCTCTCTCTCTCGTCTTCTTCACATTAAATTTCCTCCATTAAATTTCATGTCTTCTTCACATTAAAAAAAAACACTCTGCTGCACTCTCGGAACAAAATAATATTCTAGATCTAGATCTAGTCTGTAGAACAAAATAATATTCTAGATCTAGAAAGGCAAAGTAAACAGATCTAAAAATATCACAGATCTACACGTTCCAAGCAAAAATAGTAAAGAAAAATATCAAGATCGTTACAAATCTTCACGTTCCCAGCAAAATTAAGTAAAGAAAAATATCAAGATCGTCAAAGATCTTCACGTTTGCAGCAAGGAAAAAGACAAAAAAATTTACAATTTATGTCTGAATAAATTTTCTAGGAGAACTATAGATCGTCACGTTTCCAACCGAGAAAACGAAGAAAATGGTACAGAACCACATAGGAAGATGTGGATCGGCAAGTTTGCAGCAAAAAGTAACAAGAAAAGCTGTTGATCTGGACGTTTGGAGGAAAAATAAGTAAAAAAAACCCTAGAAATTACCTCCGGGTGAAGATGGCGGGAGGAAGAAGGTGACCACAACTGCTAGGAGAAGAAATGGGTTGCAAGACCACAGCCAACCTTTCCCCAGAGATTTATTCTCCGGAGTTACTCTGGAGTTACTCCACTTTTGGAGGTAGGTCGGTGGGAGGTGAAGAAGTAATGTTTTGAGGGGACAAGCCTCTGCACTGGTCAGAGATTCCCCACTCGCAGCCCTCAACTCATTTCCAACCAAACGACAGAAGTGGCTCCACTCGCAGCCAAAAGTCCAAATATGCAGCAAATGGACCTCACTTTCAATGAACCAAACAGGCCCTTAGGAAGACAGTGAGCTGTGAATAAATGGGTTTTAATTATTTCCTTTTGGTTTTTAGATATCCTTTATTTTTGTTTATATATTTTATTTAATAACCTTTCTAAATTATTATGTCTATTTTTATAAGTTTCTTATTTCTTTTCTTTAAACTATTTCCATTTTATCATAATTTATCATTTACTCATGTATACATGTTATATATATATATATATATATATATATATATATATATATATATATATATATATATATATATATATATATATATATATATATACTTGTTTGTTGATATATACTTATTTATTTATAATTTTTTGTTAGATTGTTTAGACTAAAGGTTCTTAGGCTAGGGTTTATTCTTAGTTACTAAAAATTATCTATTATTATATATTAACAATTAGTTACTTCAAATTAGAAAAAAAAATTAAGGGTTTACATTACATCTTTATCATAAACCCCAACTTGACACGGAAGAAAACAAGGCTTATATATAGTCTCCTTCTTCAAAGGTATGTTTACTTTTTATCTTAAGAATTATGTCGAATTTTATATCAACCTCAAATCTTAGTCTGATTTAAACATCAAAGTGACACTTGGGAGCTATCCTCGCCCTGCCTCTCATTTTATTCTTATACACTGAAAAGCAAATAGACAAACAGAATTAAGAACTCATTTGAACCAATGAGAGGATGTTCAAAGATTCGATCTACAAACTTTTCGATAATCACGGTGTAGAAAAACATAGAGAATTAGGAAATTGTAATTGTCAAGATGGGTAATGTCCTCGAATTTTTTAGATGTATTACCAAAACTATTCTCAATTTATTACATTTAAAAAAATAAAATTTATAATTTTTTCTTATAAATTAAGAATAATTTTGAATACCCACTTTAAAAATTCGTGAACATTAGAATTTTTTTTTTGTTGACAATTAGTTCCTTAGAATTATATACAAGTTTTCACATGAAAACTATATTTATTGAGTTCAAGCATCAAAAAGACGAAAAAGCATTTTCCATTGGAAAATGATGGGCATTTTATAATTATTCATATGGATCCTACTAGACCAGACCAGAGTAACGCAGGCATGCACTAGGTAGTAGGTAGGAATAATTTTTGGTCAAATGTAATGGAGTTATTTATTTCATAAATTGCCCGTTACATTGTGACATATACAAAGTGCATTTACTTATGAAACTGACTATTTTAAATATTTAGTTACTTACTAAGTACATGGTTGCAAATTTAATTGGGTCAATTCTTCCTTTTGAAGCTTATGTTGGACTTATTAGAAAATCGACTTCTAGAGAAAAAAAAACAATTGACACCTGAAACAAGTTACATGAAAATTGGCACCAAAATTGGATTTGTGAAACCGGCTCATTTGAATTATAAAATTTACTTTTTAGTAGTAGAAATTTATTGAATAGCCTATGGAGAAACATAACATCAAGAGGTGTCCTAACGAATAAAGAAGCATCCTCCAACCAGATACAAATATTAAGGCCTCGCTTGGTTCGCGGAAAGGAAAGAAAATTATTATTATTTTTTCTTTTTTGAAAAATTGTAAAAAAAAATTCCGGTAATCGGAGAGGACAAAAAATTAAAAGGAAAAGTAAATTTTCTATAGTGGGTCCTTGGGGGATGGGGGTGGGGGTTGGTTGGGGTGGGGGGGGGGGGGGGATCAAAATTATTTTTATTTTCTCCTACTTTCATTTGACAACCAAACATAGAAAATGAATGACTTTTTTTTTTCAAACTGTATAAGCCATTGATGAGCATATCTATAACAAGTGGGACATGGTAGTCGTGGTCGGTTCGGAGGGTTGTGTTGTCCTATTCGAAACTAATTTTGGTTGTCCTTTGGTCCTCAATGTGAGCCGATTCCGGTTATCATCCGTGACTCTGATCTTTGATGGGATCACGCTAAGCCTGAGAATTGTCCTAGCAGAGAGAGGTTGTCCAAGACTCAAGTCTTGTCCGACTTACTCCGGGACCGATCCTGATGGTAGTCTTTTGGTTCATTAACGATAGAGAAGAGAAAGAGGTGGAGCGACTGAGAACACGGATAGGAAGTAGGCGGTTACCATCCTCATAAATGCGATTGTTTCTATTTACGATGCCAATAGGCCACGAGTCTGTCGTGTCCGACGCGACACTGAAAAAGGAAAAAAGAATGAACGGCTAAGGGGCTGGCAACTGGCATTTGAATATAATGGTCTTGATTTATTATAAGTACCACTTAGAGGAGCATAAAACAAAATAAAGAGTGGACTAATAAAGCTAGGCGGCAGATTTAGTTGATCCGTCGCACGTGGGAAAAAGAGAATTATTGCTCGTCATCTCCAATGTAAGTGTCAATAAGTCCTCGTCGCCACGAACCCGCCATGTGCTTTCTTTGACTCTTTTCGCACACGTATATGTTCATATGTATCGTAATATCGTTATCATTTTCTTGTCCGAGATATTCCGGTCGCATAATTGTCCGACACATCGGATCTCTACTTAAAATAAGAAGTCGATAATGATACGATTTGAAAATTAATTCGATTTATTTAAAAAAAAAAAAGCGCAACAAAAATAGCTTTTGACAATAATATTACAACCGATTGTCAAATTTGACCTAAAATTAAACATGAATTTTTTTTAAAAAAAATTTATTGTTATCAAACAACTTAGGATGGGCTTGACAATTGTAGGGGTAGCGGTTATGAGATATTTTTATAGTACCGGTTATGAACGGTTATGAGAGGTCTGATCTTGGATGATTTTTAAGTGGCGACTTTTAAATCAGTCCAATCCATATTTAGTAATTCACTAACGAGCGGTTCTGAAAGTTTATTTTTACACGAATAAAATCAAATAGAGAAGGATATTAGTACTTATATTATATATTTTTTTGTGAGGATATAAATGAAATAAAAATTTTCTAAAATCCGTCGATTTGGGGTGTTTATAAAGCCACCCAAAATTACATTACACCGATTTTTTTTTTGGGGGGGTTGGAGGTGAGGGGTGGTTTAAGCCGACACAAATCAATGCCTTAAAAAAATTAACAAGCACGAATTTTCATAAATGGTCGGTTCAAAAATACCCAAGAATCGGTAATCTTTACCAAGCAGAACCTTAGGGATTCTCAGGAGAAGCTGAATAATCTCAAACCCAGTCTGAGATAGTCTCGTGTCCAAATTTATAGACAATTTAGTTGCTCGGAACTGAAATACCGTAAAATATCTTATTATTATAAGTGGTGTTGTAGCAGTATTTATATTGGAGGAATTTATGAATTTGTATAACTATAATTCTTATTATAACTTTTGTTATGAGACAACAAGAAAAAAATTGTTTATGTATTTTTAATTTTATTTTATTTTAAGTTGGACTCAAATGTAAGGCTTTTCCAATAACCATTTGTAATCGCAACCGTTGAACGATCCCCAGACCATCCCCAGTGGATAATTACCCACTGTTACTATAAATGTTGGGAGGAACATTTTGATAAAAAGATGCGATATTCAGAGGAATTATTTAGATAACAGGCCAGCTCTCCCATTTTAATTTTTCTAAAAAATAAAAAAAAAATTCATTGCTCGAACTAGTAACCTCTTGAAAGAAAAAAAGAATATATATATATATATATATATATATATATATATATATATATATATATATATATATTTTGAAGCAATGGATACTTGTGAGGCGAACTCGCCTCCATTGGACCCGACCACTTGGGCCGCATGTATCTCTCTTAACCACTAGGCTAGAGGTCATTTGCATATATATATATATATATATATATATATATATATATATATATATATATATATATAAAATATATATATATATATGGAAACGGATCAAAAGTCTTCCTTAGAAAACCTCCTAAAAATTCTCTCACTCTCAGCCGTCCTTTTAATGTTAATATTAATGTTAATATTAATGTTAAATACTAACATTAAACTTAACATTAAAATTAATATTAACATTAACTTTAACATTAACATTAACATTAATATTAACATTAGCATTAATATAAAAATAAATATTAATATTAACATTAACATTAATATTAACATTAATATTAATATTAATATTTAACATTAATATAACATTAAATGGATGGCTGAGAGTGAGGAAATTTTTAGAAAATTTTCTAAGGAGAACTTTTGATCCGCTCCATATATATATATATATATATATATATATATATATATATATATATATATAATTTTGATCTTCTTCATGAGGTACGTTCATTTTGCATCATAGAAATTCTTTCATTTTGATTTTCATTACAACTCAAATTTTAGTCTAACTTAAACAAATAACCTTCCATCTCAAGAAAAGAAAAAAAAAATCCCAATTTTAACCTAAGAAGCTTTTCGCACCCTCCTCTTATTAAAAAAAAAAATTATCATGACAAACAATATAATTTGAGACAACAAAAAAATTACTTTATATGTATAAATTTTTTTTTAGATGTTCGACAATACGTACAAAATTTTGTACATCTTATACCTCTTCTCGATACCATAAGAGTCATTCGAGTTCGATTATAATTTTTTTTTTCAACAATTGAATACTCCACACATCCTTCCTAGGCACTTCACCATTTTGTAACGTATCATTGTCAAACACATTGAGGAGGTTTTTAGACCTCAAATAGCAACTAGTTTGACCTGCTTGAAAAGTTGAAACTGAGGGGAGTGCTCACTTGGCCCCCATTGCCACTGGCAAGTGCCACTCATCAACCAACCAACTTGTAGAGGAAAGAAAGAGACTTGTGAGGACTAGTTTACTTGTTCCTTGTCTTTAATTCATGGACACTAAATTGAAGAACTTATTCCGGAACCTCTTTCGTGCTCATGTCATGTTCATGTCACGTTGGGTACTGCAAAAGATTTTTTTTTTTTTTTTTTTTTGTGTAAAATTCAATCTAGTTTATCGTAATCTATGATTTGTGCATCTTATATAAATAACTTGAGCCTGGAAAAAAGATTGGTAGCTAGACTCTTCTTAAAATCAAGTTGGGTTTGAGCCTTTTAACATGCGGAAGTGCTACATTATTCGTGGACTTGGATCACAGTTCTGATCCGCAGGCATGTGTCGTCTTTCGATTGGCCGGAGGGCTGGTGGACCCCGAAGTTAGCAGGGGAGTGGCCTGGAAAAAATATTGGTAGCTAGACTCTTCTTAAAATCAAGTTGGGTTTGAGCCTTTTAACCTGCATCAACTCATTTTAGTTGATGGTGATGAGCTCAGCCAGTCTTCGATGCGCTTTCTATGAGCTATACAAAGAGGGACAGATTCAAAAACTGTAGATGAGACGGGCTACCGTAAATTTGGGTGGACTACAACTAGACTAAAATATATAAAAGAAAAAGATTATAAATAAAATTTATATAGAGAAAAAAGTTATTAAAAAAATTGACCCTGGCTATAAATAAGAAGAGCAATGTTCCAAAGTTCTCTTACCAAAGCCAGTTTCCCGATTCCATCAATAAGTATCGAGCTTCGAACCCTTGTCCCCTTAGGTTTCGTTTGGTTTGCAGAATCAGCAGGTTGGGAAATAAAAATGATTACTTTTCTATGTTTGAGTGTCAAAGAAATTGAGGAGAAAAGAAAAGTGATTTCCAATGGAAGAAAAATTAGGAGGGAAAGTGATTCCATACATCCAAGAAAAGAATCACTTTCCAACATTGAAGTATTCACTTTCCTCTCCAAATTCTTTGGCATTTCCAAACATCCACTACAAGAAACTAGGTGTCTTACAACGGTAAAAAACTGTTGAAAAAATTATATAACCCGTTGCAAAATCAATCCGCAACAGTTATTTGTGACCATTGTAAATTCGAGTCATGCAACGGTTAAAAATTATTGTGGATAATAGGCAACGATAAATATCAAATACTTTTTTTATCGCAATTGGGGCTCGAACTCCTAACCTGCTAGATAAAATGCCTCCTCTCTACCACTAGGCTAGAGAGTCATTTGCATGTAAATACTTATATATATAATATAGGCTTAATTGTACTTTGCTACCCTCAACTATTCCGCTTTTTTAACTTGATACCCTAAACTTTTTTTTGTAACAAGTTGATACCTCAACTATTATTTTTTTTCAACTTGATACCTAATTTTTTAAAAAACCCCAAAATGCCCTTCCCTCTTCCCTTCTCCCCTCCTCCCCCCCTCCCCCACTCCGGCCACCCCCTCCCTCCCGCTCCGCCTCCCCTCCGGCCACTCCCCTCTCCCACGTCCGGCCAACCCCCCCCCCCCCCTCCCGCTTCCGGCGCCACCGCCGCGGCGGTTACTGATGCTGCGGCGGCTGCTGTTGTCGTGGCGGCCGACGGCGGTGGGGGTAGGGGGGTTGGCCGGACGCGGGAGAGGGGGTGGCCGGAGGGGAGGCGGAGTGGGAGGGAAGGGGTAGCCGGAGTGGGGGAGGGGGGGTTGGGGGGAGGGGAGGGTAATTTTAATGTTTGAGCAGGGGTATTTTCGTCCCAATTTTTTTTTGGGTATCAACTTGTTACAAAAAAAAGTTTAGGGTATCAAGTTGAAAAAGTGAAATAGTTGAGGGTAGCAAAGTGCAATTAAGCCTATAATATATATATACTTATATTATTTTCATCAATTGAAGATTTTGGATCGATGTTAAATATTAGTTATCTAAAAAAAAATTGTTAGCGAACAAAGAACCTATTAATACGAGTAATTTTAATGCTTAAATTCCTATTGTGCAACAAAATTTAAATTGGACATTAAATTTGCAACGGCTATAAATAAACTGTTGCGAGATCAATATTTTTGTAATAGTTGTTTATTCTTTTGACAATGGTTATCATAAACATTGTTATTTAACAAATTTTTTTTGCAACTAATAGCATAAATCGTTGCATAATCATTACAAATAATAAGCCCACTCACAACAGGTTGCAAAAATTGTTGCGCTACTGTTGTTAACAATGAGCCTTTTTATAAGACTTTATGTAACTGTCGCAAAATATTAATAAATTTGTAACAAAAACTTAAAACCCTTGCATAACCGTCGCCAATTCAACTCACTTTACAATACTTTCATAAAACTGTTGCTTAACCGTTGTAAAAGAGAAAAACGTTTAGCAAGCGTTTACGAACTGTTGTAAAAAGTGTATTAGGCAATGGTTAATCTCTAACCATTGCAAATATATTTAATTTAGAAACGGTTATTTCAACCGTTATGTAACTGTTGCAAATTATAGTTTCAACAACATCCATATAAGCGTTGCACCAAAATTGTTGTAAAATAGGAATATTTTTTGTAGTTATCCGAAAGAAAAATCAGTGGAAATTATAATTTTCCAAGAAAAAAAATGCCAAAGAATTGATTTGCTTTCTCTTCCATTCCACGAACCAAACGAGGCCTTACTATATTTGGATGGTTTCGAGAATTATAGAACAACTGTATGTAATGTTAATTAAAAGAGAATTATAGAGTAATCTAAAAGATTTAATATTTCATTTGGTTGGTTTAAAAAAAAAGATAGACTCTATAAAATAGACAAATAGATATATTATTTTGAACCTTGGTTATTAATAGAGGTAATTAGAATTTAGATTCTAATTTTATATCGGCTTAGAATCTGAGTCATGACATGTCTAATTAAAAGTTTAGACATTAATTTGTTTTCTTCTTTTTCTATTATATGCTGAACATGAGTACAAGGGCAGCAACTAATACGTGCTAGAAATAAGGGTATGATAGAAAGAATAACACTAACCTATAGTTTCTTTTTTCTATATGGACACCCCAGTTTTACATTTATTATACGGACCATCCATACTTTGAAAATAATTACATGGACACCCTCTATAGATTCTATTTTCTATAAAAACTAATAACACTAACCACCCCTATGGTTACTAAAATTTATAAATGAGAGGGGTGGTCAGTGTAATTATTTTCGGAATATGGGTAGTCCTTGTAATATTCATGAAACATAGGCGGTGTGTGTAATTAACCATAGAAAGAAAAAAACGAAAAAAATTAGGGTCGAATCTTTCCAATTTGACATGTTCGGACTTAAATTATAAGATGGTATAAAATCCAGGATCTAAATACTAATTAATCTTTATTATTAATATTGTAATGAAAATATTTTAACCATTGTGTCGTTATTTGAGATAAAACTGCAAAGTAAATTTGTATATGTGCGATGGCTCGAGGAATATATATAAAAATAATAGAATAATATATTAAATGATGTCGTGTACTTTTTAAAAGTTTTTATATTATATTATATTATATTTTGTATTTATATGGTCATGGACAACTTGTACACAATATATTATTCATTCGGTGACCGAACTATCTGATCCGTATCGACCGAGGAGAATGGCTATGTTCATGCAAAGTGGATATGCACGTATTTTGTGAGATCTTTAGTGGAACTAGATACATACACTAGACGGGACGACGTAATACCATTGACATAGTCTGAATTGACGAGATACGCTACTGACTATCATACAAACAAAATACATTACTAACGATAGTTTTTGCAGGTGCACTATATTATAATCCCTTTGTTTTGTAGGAAATAGTTGTGGATGTGGATAAGAATATATCTGTATCTAAATGATGTCTTTTACATTATACTCTTTATGTTGCTTGCAAATATAAATGAGTATGTCACTTTAGTTAAATGGAAGAACGAAAAGAACTTAAAAATGATAGCAAGATCGCCTAATAATGAATTATGCTTCACATGATTATTGTATTTTTATTTAGGTTAATTTGGTCTTATCACTCACGGGTGTTTTCTCATCAAGTTCGAGAAACACTTTGGAGGCTCCGAGGCACTAGAAGCTTCTTTTTGATTCACCACATTTGATTCCCGGAATGTGTTATTTTGTTTTAGTTAAAGAACATGATGCGTGAAAACTTGATATTAAATTTGTTTTATGAATTGCAATCCTAAGGGAGATATTTGACTTTCTTTGAAAAGAAACTTGGTAAATTGTTCAATGATTAACAAACTTATTCTTCATATATTCAATTTACTGCATATTATCTGTCCCTAAGGCACTAGCCTAGTGGTAGTGCGGGAGGCCGTCCGAGCATAGATCTCGATTTGAATTTCTCCTAGACGGTTGGGTGACTTTGGGCCACGTTCCGGCTTGGAAAAAGGATACCTAAAAAAAACTGTATTATACAAATGTTTTGTGAAAAAAATAAGGTTTAATTGCAACTTGATACCTTCAACTATTTCGATTTTTCAAGTTCATACCCTAAACTTTTTTACTCAACAACTTAATACCATTAACTATTTTACATTTCAACTTCATACCTAAAATTTAAAATTTTCGAAAATACCCTTGTCCTTCCCTCCCCCCCCCCCTCCCGTCCCAGTGCCCCAGCACCCCCCCTCCCCCGCTGCCGCGCCCCAGGAGGGGGAGGCGAGAGGGAGGGAGCACAAGGCAGGAGGGATGGGCGGGAGGAGGGGGGCTGTGCAGGAGGGGGGGGGGGGGGGGGCGGGGGTGGCCGGAGGGGGGGGGGGGGGGAGGGGCGGGGGCAGGTTGCCGAAGGGGGGGAGCGGGGGGCGAGGGGGGGCCGTTGGAGAGTGGGAGGAGGTTGGTAGTAGTTTTTAGTTTTGAGCAGGGACATTATTGTCAAAAAAAAATCAGGATATCAAGTTAAAAATAAATAAATTATGGTATCAAGTTAAAAAACGAAAATTGTTGAGGGTATCAAGTTACAATTAAGTCAAAAAATAAATAAGACTTGTACAACAGTATACCATGTTGGACCGGATTCTTGAAAATCGTTATGTCATAGAATCGCGAAATAGAGTAAATTTTTTTGATAAACCTAATAATATAATAGTTTTGCTATTCTTTTTAGCAAACTTATCCCTGCTAATTTTATTTAACAGCTTGGTTGCTGAAATTATTATAGCATTTTTTTGTTTCAACATAAGTTGGTTAGTCTGTTCAAACTCGTAAGAATTTTCAACAACAATAACTTCCAACCTATTCACCTCCACCACTAAAGTCATACGAGTATGACATTTTTGTTCCTTGTCAGCAGTTCATGTATTTAATTTGCAGTTAAAAACTCAAAATAAGAACTTATATAGTTATGATACCTAGACTTATTTTTAGATTAGACCATTTATTTTCGAAAATTCTTTTTTAGGGGGGGGGGGGGGGGGGGGGGGGGGGGGGACCGTATGCCGACATGTCACACCCCACCGCCCCTCCTACACCACACCGAATCCGTCCTGAAATTTTTGGAGCCCTCTCTAACGAAGGGGAGACACGTGGTCCGCCGGTTATGACTGCGGTCCAAACCTGAGGATAATGTAACAGTTCCTTTTTCTTTCTCTAGGTTTTTAAAAAAAGACATGTAATTCAACGGTTTGTCATTAACCAATTTTAAAAATTAGTAACTCATGAGTTACACTAGGATTTTTGTTTAATTTGAGTCAAAAAGCGTTTTGCTTTCATTAATTTTCTGTAGTTACGAGGAATGCATAGGTCTTGATTGATAGCCATGTGATCCGAGTTTGTTGCAGTAGAAAGATAGTATAAGTACTTTTCTTTTTTTAAGAAATGAACGGATCTCGTATGAAGAGTAAAACTTTGATATAGAAAATTGTATCAAATTTTTTATACAGTCTCTATATAACAAGTGAGCTCCTCTTATACATTTATATTTACACATTTTACGAACAGAGAGAGAATAGTCCACTTGTCACACAAAAATTATATTAAAGTTTTGATACATCCTTCTATATCTAAATTTTCTCCTTGTATGAGCATGTTCTTATTGTGTTTTTTTTTTTTTTGGAATGAATTGTGATATTTTTATTTTCAGCACATCTTCCATTGCAATTTGCAAATGGTCTTGATTGATTTGATATTTAACTGTAGATAAGTGGATGTTAAGAGTATATCTAATGCAAAAGTCTTTAAAAAAAAATTATGTGACAGCTTTAAATAGACAATGTCTTGTGAGTTGTATATTATGTAACAAAAAAAGTTTACAATATATATACATCTTATAACAAAAGTCATCTCCAGTGTAAATATTTTGTTAATTCTTTTCTTCTAAAGTTATGTTTAGTCAGCAAAAAAAAAAAAAAAAAAAGTTGAACGAGACTTTTGTTTCGGATAGCTCTTTTTTGAATAATTTCTTTTTTTAGGGTCATGTGTGGCACCAATTTTAAGACTAGTGCATTAGTATTGGAACTTACTATATATAATTAAGAAGCATTCGACCAAAAAAAAGGTTCAATTTTTCTTTTTTTTGCACCAACTGTTTGTGTGGAATCTATTCTAATGTAAAGCTTCTCATGTGGCTCTCTCCACAGGATTCCAATAAAATTAGATTTCATGTTTGATAAAATTCTTAGGAGCAAATTATATTATTATTTATCAGGTAAAAAATAATCCAATCTTTATCCAATTTTTTTTTTAAACTAAACATGTAATTTTTGGTGGTAATGTAATTTTTGGTGGCTTTATAAACACCCCAAATCGGTAGTTTTTAAAAAAATTTATTATTTTATTCCATTTATATGCTCATCAAAAATATATAATTATACTCTATCATTTTTTTTTTTCTTTTTCATCTGTGTTCCTCTTCTTCTTCTTCCTACTTTTTCCAGAAAGTTAAAAAAAATTCTTTTCTACTTTCAACAATGTGTTTCTATTGTTTATGTGTTTATGTTATTTTGATCAAATATAGACTTATATCTTCTGATCGAGACGTGAACTGGATGGTTGTTCTCGCACTCGATACCGTTTTGTTTATATATGATAATTTTATTCATGTACAAAACTTTCAAAACCGTTCGTTAAAAACCTTACTTTCTATTTCTTTAAAAGTATTAATCACATTTATTTGCAAATAATAATGCATCGTATTAAAAGAAAGGATTTCCAAATTGTAACCCACATCTATTGAAGGAAAGGATAATTGAAGTCCTAACTAAATTATTATCAGTTAGTCATGAGTAGATAGAGATATATTTAGTAATTAGTAGTGGCTAGAAGTGACAATTCGAGATACTAATAATTAGCCAAAGTTAATCAGTTCAATTCTAACTAAATTTTAATTAGTGTCAACCACCTCTAGTCCATAGTGGTTGAGGTGGCTATCCGAATTCGAACCGGAATGAGAGCCTATATTTTTATTATTTAATAAATGGTGGGAGTTGACAGCAGCGAGCTTGAGAAGCATGCAACGCAGCATGTGTGGTACAAGCTCCGAGTATGTATGCCAGACATTTCAAGAAATAAAAACTAAATCATAATTAGTTATTATTAAATAGAGATATATATATAGTTAAGTTATTATTAAGATAGATTTTGACAACTATATTCTAAAATAGTGTATATGTTTATGTGTTTTAATAGGAATTTGACAGAAAACAACTCTCTTAGTATACATCTATAGTATAATGGCTCTATTTTTATACATTAATGTCTACTTAGAAAGTTGAATGTCCCTTAAATTTGTTTCGTAATGCAAATTAGCAAAATAATAAAGGGTTCTGGATTTAAATTTTATTTGTTGTCCTTTTTTCTTCTTTTTTTTTTTTTTCGTATCCAGCCATTAAATCCTACTTTTTTTTAATAACAGTATGTACAATCGACAATCGTACAAAATGTTAGTAAAAGATTTGAATGTACCTCAAATTTGGAACATTTTCTTTTGAGTCCAGCTTGCATTTTAGGAGTAAAAATTAATTGGGCAACATTGGGCCCATCAATTTTTTTTTTCTTGATTTACGTTTTGGACTTTGTTTTAATGTCGATCTACTTCCAAATTCCATTTACAACATGGTTGTCGTCAAATTTTTATGGTAATTTTTATCATTTCACATCGCTTCCGTCAAATTTGGGTCTCCATTTTTTGTTGCTTTGTGTGCAAACTTATTTTATGTAGCATCTTATGCATTCATAGCACAAGACTTTACTATTCAAGCTGCGTTATATACTCATCACCAATACATCGCAAGATTCATCATGACATGAGCTTTTGCTCACGGAGCTATATTCTTCATTAGAGATTACAATCCAGAGCAAAATGAGGATAGTGTATTGGCAAGAATGTTAGACCATAAAGAAGCTATCATATCTCATTTAAGTTGGGCCAGCCTGTTTCTGGGGTTCCATACCTTGGGCCTTTATGTTCATAATGACGTCATGCTCGCTTTTGGTACTCCGGAAAAAAACAAATCTTGATCGAACCCATATTTGTCCAATGGATACAATCCGCGCATGGTAAGACTTCATATGGCTTCAATGTACTCTTATCTTCAACAACTGGTCCGACATTCAATGCGGGTCGAAGCATATGGTTACCCGGTTGGTTGAATGCTATTAATGAGGAGTTCTGGACCGTGCCGGGGTCTTGATTGGCACATAAAATTTGGACATTCATTTTCGTTCTTCTTCTAATTTTTTTTGTATATTAATTACAATCATTTTTTAAACACAAAAGATTGAATATCTAACATATTTTTATATATGTTTTTCAACAATCACATATATTTACGTAGATTAACATAGCATAATAACATGATTATGTTTTCTAAATATTAATAACAATCATATTTTGATATAGAAACTACTTGATTCTTATTTATTTGGGTGGTCCGGACCGGACCTATGTTATGGGCCGATATATGTAGTCCGGCACGATCAAATATACGGAGCCGGGCCGGGCCCACGATTAATCGGGCCGGACTGACACATGTGCCAATTTTTCGGACCGGACTGGTCCGGCCCGACCAAATTGACAGGTCTACTTGGAATATCTAATGTACCAATATCACAATTTAGGTATCAATATCAACACATGCATCACAAGTCAAATAATAATATGAAAATATTATTGCTTTAATATTTTCATATCAAATACTATTAATTTAATCTTTCCCTTTTGGGATTTACTCCAAAGTGGATTGCAATCTTGGTACTTAACTTATGATATATGTAGATAACTTGTAATATTGATAATAATTTGTGATATATGCATCTACTTTGGAATATTAGTAACTAACTTGTAATATTTGTACAAAAACTTGTGATATTTGGTATTCAGCTTGTTGTAGTGGTGCAATGAAGATTACGGACAAACTCGTTGGTCTGAGACTGAGGCAAGTTCATAAATACGGAACAAGTCTTATACGAATTTTGGTGGCCTGTACCTAGGGCTGCAAATGAGCCAAGCCGTTCGCGAGCTGCTCGAAGCTCAGCTCGATAAAAGCTCGTTTGAGCTCGGTTCATTTACTAAACAAGTTGAGCCCAAGCTTCATTTTCGAGCTCGTTTAATAAACGAGCCAAGCTCAAGCTTATAAGTACTCGGCTCGTTTGAGCTCGCGAGCTGGCTCGTTTATGAGCTTGTGAGCTGGCTCGTTTAGAAGGTCGTTTGTTATTTGTTGAATTATATATATATATATATATATATATATATATATATATATATATATATATATATATATATATATTCTACTATATAATAGGAAAACTTAGATGGTGAAACTTTTGAATTCCGAAAATACCCTTACATATTTATACTAATTAAAAATAGTTCATTAATTTTAATAAGGACAACTTAGTAATTAGTAAGACTACCCTTTGGTCTTCCTAAAGAGTCTTCCTAAACTAATTAAAAAATATTAAAATACGTGCAAGGCACGTGCACACATGCTAGTATATATATATATATATATATATATATATATATATATATATATATATATATATATATATATTGCATTATATATTTATATGTCCTTAATAATTGATATTAAGGAACTTTTTAAACTAATTTTTTATAAATAAATTGTTAATATTACAAGTACTTGAATTCAAACATAGTCGAAATCGAGCTTGTTAAGCTTAAAATCAAGCTTAATGAGCTTGAAATAAAATTGAGCGAGCTTGAAGTCAAGCTTAACGAACTTAATTTTGAACTTATCGAGTTTGTTTATCAAGCTTGAATCAAGCTTGCTTATCAAGCCAAGCTCGAGCTCAAACCAAGCCAAGCTCAAGCTTAATATAAACAAGCTCGAGCCAAACTCAAGCTCTAAAATAAAAATATTTATCAAGCTCGAGCTTGAGCTCGATTAATTCTAGTCAAGCCAAGCTCAAGCTTACAAAAGCTTGGCTCGGCTTGGCTCGTTTGCAGCCCTACCTGTACCATATAAATAAGTAAGTTGTATGCAAAACTAGAAAAAAAAAAAGAGAAATTTTGAGTGGCACCCCACTTTATTTTTGCATATTCAAGGTGCACCCCACAAGTTTACAACAATGTAAGGTACCCCCACTTTTGACGGTTTCCGTCCCCAACTTACGGTCAACCCCTTTGACCTTTTTTTTTGACCAAAATAGCCTTTCTTCTTTTCCGTATCTCCCTATGGTTTCAATGTCAGTCCCCTCCCCGCCGTCGGCGTGCCTCCGCCGCCCCCCTTCGTCGGGCCCTAGCGCCGCCCCCCTCCCCGACCTCGCCGCCCCCCCGACCTCGCCGCCCCCCTCCCCGATCTCGCCGCCGTGGAGGAAGTTGAGGCTGTGCAGCTCGTGGTCCTTCACATGCCACGCAAACCAGCTGAAGAGCATGGCGACGTACGCGAACACAACCACCCCCCGCTCCTCCTCCTCCGACGGCGGCTAGGGTTAGGGTTAGGGTTGGCGTTGTAGTGGTTGTTCTTGCGGTGAGGGGAGAAGTCGGAGCCGGGGGACGTCGTTGGCGTACTCGACCCAGATGGGTTTGTCGGAGGCGGCGGCGTTCCAGAAGAGGGTTTCGAGGAGCAGCGGGGGGTGGGGGTGGTTGGGGTGGTGGGGGTGGAGTTGGGCTCTGGTTTGGTGAGGTACACCCCCCCCCCCCCCCCGAGCTTGAGGAAGTGGAGGTTGGCGGCAGAGGCATGGGAGTCGAGGCGGACGGCGAGGCGGAGCTCGAGGGAGCGGAGGGTGGGGCTGCGGAAGGAGAGGAGGGGGGCGAGGGAGGAGGCGGGAAGGGGCAGTAGACGACGAGGTGCTCGAGGCGGACGGCGGAGCGGTGGCTGCCGTCGACGTGGACCCAGCTGAGGTCGGGACGAGAGACACTGTGAAGAAGACAATAGGTCGGGGGTAATTTTGTCAAAAATTTGGGTCAACCCAGTTGACCGTCCATATTGGACGGAAAACGTCAAAATTGGGGGGTATCTTACATTGTTCTAAACTTGTGGGGTGCACTGTAAATATGGTAAACAAAAGTGGGGTGCCACTCAAAATTTCTCAAAAAAAAAACTAAAGTGTCCGAGAGTATGAATACAAATCGGGTCACAAATAAGTTCAAGCTCACAATTAAGATCAATGTTGATGGGACCGTTGCTTCATCCTCAATAGCAGCAGCGTCCATTGCCAGGGACAATAATAGCGGATTCGTTGCAGCAAAATCTTGGGTCTCATCGGCTACCAACTATTTTGAAGAGGAGAGGAGTCTTCTTGCTGAGATCCAAGCTATACATCTAGGAGTCCTACTTTCAACTCAGCTCGGACAGAACAACTTCATTATCGAAGGTGATTCTCTTTTTGCACGTAGGATATTCATAAGAGAGAAGAACCTCATCCCGTGCAGACTGCATGGTCTCGTCACCTCCATTCAGATGGAGAAGAACCGGATAGACAAAAATATCGTTCATTCTTTCATTCGACGAGAAGGGAACAAGGTTGCACATCTACTAGCAACATTCTCCTCGATCAACTCCTATGTCTGTAATGTGGATGTCCCACCGAATTGTATCCTTCATCAACTCGAGAAAGAAGTTGGGTCTTCTATAAGTCATAATGCCTACATGCAATAATAAAGGTCATTTCCATTATAAAAAAAAAGCACACGGAGTACGTAAAAAATATTTCCTAACATATATATTTTTTAAAATATTTCTTTCATTTCGGAAGTAAAGTATTATCGTCCACTAAAATCGTAATTTATATAAAACATAAAAAAAAATAAAAAAATTATATGACTGTATTTGAAGCTAAGAAATAAAAAGAAAATAATAGTTGGGGGGAGAGCCCACCACCGAAGCCCACGAAGTGGATGGGGGCCCGTACCACATTCGAAAATAATTATTTTCTCATGCTTATAGCACGTGATTGACTTTCGCTCAAGTTCTTGCGCTCCCTCTCTCTCTCTCCCCTCTCTTCTTCACCAATGGCGCTTCGTCGACTCTTCGCTAAGAGCTCGATTGATCAGATCTCAGCTAGGGTTATATCTTCTCCTCCCGTCCGATCCCTCTCCGCCGCCGCCGACGCCACCGCCGCGAACCCGATCCGCGCCACCCTCTTCCCCGGCGACGGAATCGGCCCGGAGATCGCCGAATCCGTCAAGCAGGTCAGATTTCTCCCAACCTAATTAATTCTCTTGGCATAATTTTGAGAATAATTCTGATGATTTAGCCGTAGGGTTCTAACGTAGGTTAATTTAGTTGAATTTAAGTTATTATTCGGTTTATTTGTTAAATTTTCATCTATATTGTTGTCGAAATTGGGGTATAGTGAATGGAGGAGATTGGAGCACCGTAGTCATCATAATTGAAGCCGTGTCTGTATCTTATTTTTCAGATAATATATCTGTTGTTATTTAGGTTAGCCATCAAAAATCCGATATTGTTCGAGATGTTTCCTTCTTGCGTTGAACCTTCCGAGTGCCCATTGTGTTCTGGAAACGTCCGTAAGCCCGATTGAGAACAAATCTAGAAAAGAAGCACAATCAATTCATCATCCATATTTTGCATTTGCATGGTTATAACCTCGTATGTCTATTTGTCCATTATTGCAATATGCAAGTGTGTAAACAAATGTTGGTGTGATTTCATCTCCCGTCAAGTGCGTAAGTACGTGTCATCTCCATGAATCAGTTGTTCTTCTCGAACAGTTGCTTCATGCCGTCTCCTGCAGTGTCGTCTTTGGCATTGTTATGACGGCCCTATAATAAGTAACAGCTGAACGAGATATCAAGCCAGTCAAGGTGGTACTTGGGTAACTGGTCCAATTATCGGGCCAATGATCATCAGACCGGATATATAATTAAAATACTAAAAGATAAAGGCAGGGAGGCAATCGGAGAAGAATGTAGACCAGAAAGACAAATACTAAGAGTTTTACCCAGTTAGGACATCTCTAATTCGGACATGTTGAAAAAAGTCAACAAAACCCTTAAAAGGATTCAATGAAAAAAAATCATGCAAAATGTGTATTTAGCCAATCTAGCATAAGCATGTTCTGTTTTCTAAGACCAACAGGTCGCACGGGATTATAGAACCCAGCTGGGTAAATTGAGTTTTTACCGGTCAGTGGACCTCGGACCTCCATTGGCCTAAAACAACCAGATTAGTACCCTAGTTCTCTGCTTTTTTATGCCGGATCGACTATGCTCCTGTTTTGATAACTATGTTTCTCAATCTATGCCTTAACTTTGCTAGCTCTTATCGAAGATTTGATAGCTGAGATGGCTTTGCTATATAGAAACATATCACATGGAATATTGTACTGTTGTTATAGAAACATGTAATATTGTGCCGTTGTTACAGAAACATGTAATATTGTGTTGTTGTTATAGAACCATGTAATATTGTAATGTTATAGAAATATTGAATGTTGTACTGTTGTATCAAAGTAATGGAATTATGGAAAATGTTTGGAATTCTTGAGTCACTAAGGTAGAAGTTTTTGGATTGAGAAGTAGCCAAGTGTAGTAATCCCTGCATTGAGAAGAATGAAATTATGAGATTTGTAGAAGTTCAAAAGAGGATGTGTTGTATCAAGTTTATGTTATCATTTATGTTATGTTTTAATAGTTAAGTTGCAAATGCATGCATGGTCATAGACAACTTATGCACAAGGTTTAGTTCCTAGAACGATATCCGGAGCACTGGGACCAATTCGGCCAAGGGGGAACAGAGATAGCTGTGCTGACGTATTAGCACAAGTAATTTGGGAACTTCCAGTAGGGATTACTATCTGTACTGAAAGGATCGTCGTCTTACCATGAATAGTCCAAAATAGTGTGTTACTTGTGACCGCCATATAGTTAGGCTGTATGCTAATGTTAATCTGTTTCCATGCCTAACAAGTTGTTTATAAAGACGAGCTCACAACACATTTATTTTATGTTATAAACGCTAACAATTGATGCATAGACACTTATAACATTATATAAATGATAATAGTGTTTGCAGGAAAGGATTGTAGCCTTGAGTAAGATTCACTGAATCAAGTGACATATTTATGATTATGAATTGTCAATTGATCCTAAAGCAAGAATAGAAAGACAACTTAATAATTTTACTTGTCCTTACATGATTACCATATTGGCTTAGGTGAGTTGGGTTAAGGCTGCTCAGTACATTCCCTAATGTGCTGACCCTGTCCTCCACGGGTACGAGAATCGCTCGGACGTTCTGAGGCGTTTGGAAGCTTGTGTGGCAACTTGAAGTTGTTCCGCCTGTTCAGCTGGAAGATGTTATCTTTTGTTTATAAATAGCATAATGTATGGAACATTGTAATCTCTTCTATTTATGAGTTGTAAGTCTTGTGGCATCGTTCATTGTAATAAGATCTAGTATTTCTAGTAGAATTGTTCCTTTGACCTAAGAGTTTTACTGCAAATTATTAATAAAGAGAATCGTTTTTTATATATCTTGTGTCTATCAACTTTTCTGCTTATTTTCTGCTGCAATGACTTTGTTTTTGAGATGTTTTATCGACCTTGTTTGTTTTTGCTTTGTACAAGTGCAAATTAGGCTTGTACGATATCACGTCAAATATTGACTTTTGGTTCTACAGAACCGGGACGTGACATAATGGTATCCAAGCGCTGTTAACTTTCTTGGACCCTCAATTGATTCTTTTCAACCCTATGTTGCTTCCGTGATCTAAAGTCTTTTGACTTCCTTTGATGTTATGTTGAACATTCCATATAATAAGTCTAGATAAGTTATAATTTTCATGTGGGTATTTTGTTGATTAACAATGGTTTCGATGGCCACAATAAATGGTTTGAGAGGATTGTGAGAGGATGCTTGGAAAAGAATAATTTGGATGTTGGATGATCAACATAATATCAACAGAAGTACTGCAATAAGTTGCGAGTATGGAAGGAAGTGTGCTAAACTTCAACGGATGGAAATGAGTTAAATTGTTCAAGTGAAATATTTCTAGTTTAACTGCAAGTGATTGCCAAGCGGCAGGGAAGTGGGTGTTATATCTGTGGTCGTTGGAGCTACTGTGGTATGGATTGTCTGGAAGTGACGCTAACACTCAGTGCGTGACGAACGGATGTTTTTGTGCTAACTGGCTTAGTTCTCTGAGTGGTGTATTGTGTATCCCTAGTGGTGTATGCTTGATTTGTGGTATTGATGTCGATAAGTCTATCAATAAGATGGGGGTAGTGGAAAGTCTCAAGTTAAAGTTATGCCTAGTTAGATGCAAGGTTCTTAACGACAGTAAGCGAGTGCACGGCGGATACGCTCCGCCTACCGCCTAGGCCGCCTAGGCTTTGATACATTTTGTGCTTTTTTATTATTTTACACTGTTGTAAAATTCGACTAGTCGGTAGTCGGCCTTCGTCGACTCAACTAGGGTGCTAGTCGATAAAAAAAATAGGCTCAAACAATAATCGGACCTAGGCAGACGACTAGGCGGCTAGACGGGCCTAGTCGGCCGACTAGGCGTTGGTTCCAAAAAGGTAAAAAAGATCAAAAATTCGACCCAAAATTTAGTTCTTTCAAAAACTAAAAGCAACCGACCAAGAAGGAGAAAGAAGAGAAGGAGAAGAAGTTTCAGAAAAGGTGCATACCAAAGACATATATTGCGTATATTTTTTTGTACTTAAGTTAATATTTTGATGACATATAGCATATATTGTATATATATTATATTTGTTACTGCATATATATATATATATATATATATATATATATATATATATATATTGAAAGAAGGTAATTGTGGCGAACGCTCCCACCGGGAATCGATCTCCTGACCACTCGAGCCGCATGCATCTCTCTTAACCAATAGGCTAGAGGTCATTTGCTATATATATATATATATATATATATATATATATATATATATATATATATATATATATATATAAATTTAAAAAACTCAAACCAATTAATCCGACTAGTCCCCTGATTAATCCGATTAATTTCTAGTCCCCGCGAACTGACTAATGGCCGACTAGCGATTTTTACAACCTTGCTATTTTACCATTTTTTGTATACTATGCATACTAGCATATGTGCACGTGCCTTGCACGTATTTTAACATTTCTTAATTAGTTTAGGAAGACTCTTTAGGAAGACCAAAGGGTAGTCTTCCTAATTACTAAGTTGTCCTTATTAAAATTAATGAACTATTTTTAATTAGTATAAGTATGTAAGGGTATTTTTGGAATTCAAAAGTTTCACCATCTAAGTTTTCTTATTATATAGTAGAATAGATTTTAAGGTATTTTATGCATAACTAAGTTGTAGAATGAAAATTTATGAAATTTTAGTCTTGTAAAAGTGAATTATAGGTCCCTAATGCTTGCAAAACTGTTTTGTCAAATCATCTAGTCATGTATTGCTCTATCTAGACGTCCGCATGTGCTGCCTCACATCTGCTTACGCCATCAAACCTTTGTTGGTTGCCTACTTCACCGCTAACGGCAAAAGCTACGAAGAGCGGCCGCTCGACCGCCTCGACTGCCATTTATAACACTGTTAGATGTGATTTTGAATGTCCATTGTTGAATTGTTTTGGACGATTAAGGATAATATTGGGAGATTAAGATAGTATTGGATAAGAACTTGAATTTATGAAATGGATGGCTTGGATGAGAAATCAATGTGGAATGTGTATTAAATTGTGGTTTGAATCTATTGGAATGAGTTTTAAGTTGAGTGAAAAGACTTAGTGGTGTGATTGAAAGTTTATTTGGAGCGTATGCGATTGACTCTAAGGATTTGAGAATTTTATCGCTCGTCGGCCTAATATAGTCTAAAGCTGATTCAAACTTGAGTATGGAATAAGTTGATATAATATCTAGTTTGGCAGATAACATTGGTTGCTAAAATAAATTTGAGTTTAGCAACATATGTTTTCCTAGTTATGCATATATTTGAAGGGACTGAGGTGTATTGAAGGTCGACCTCATGGATATTGAATATGGACAACTGATGATTGTGTAATGTATGGAATCGATGAACTGTATTGTCTTGATGGATTTTAGCTCTATGGACTATAGATGGAATGAATGATAGTATTGAAGTTTCCTATGACGGTAATCCTGAACATAGTAAGAATGAATATTAGTTAAACTCGGCTTAGCGCATGTTAGAATTTCTTATAATTGATTTAACAAACTCGGAGTGGAGAAAATTTATGGAGTATGGAGATTTTTGGGTCAACCTATAATCTGGCTAGAATGGATATGTAAGTTTGAAATAATTGGCGACTGCCAGAAGTGCCTTGACCTGTTGATTGGTTTTAAGTTGATCTTGATTATACAAGTAAATTGCACGCATGGAAATCGAGTACAAGTTAGAGTGAAATTGGAAGTAAATTGTGATTGTTGGATTGCGGAAAAAAGAAAAATTGAGATTAACGGCTTATGATTGAGATTTACGACTTTTGATTGGTGATTTAGATTTATGATTTTGGATTGGTGAAAATTATCGTATGGATTTAGGATTTGGATTATCAAAGTTTACTTGGATTGATTTCAGCGGTCATGATGTGGCCGAGAATGGTTGTTGGGTATAGTTACCCTAGAAAATGACTTTGCTAGATAGACTTCGACCTTGAATTTTTGGTTATGCTTATGTTAGTGGACTGGTCTGAGTTGGTTCATTAGCTATTTTGAGTTAGAAGCACTTTTTTTTTTCTAAGTTTGGGTTAGAATTCTTTGGATTGTTGGGTAAGCTTTGGCCTTAGGACATGGAACGGATGAAGTGATTTCTAGTTGTCAATGGGAGATGAGTTATCTTGATGTTTAAGTGCGTCTTATGAATTAACTGACCTTAGTGGTTAGGCAAACGTTTCAATGTTGAGTGTTAGGAATCGATAGGATGATCACAAGAAGAGTTTGTCTAGGTAGATTGTGATTAGAATAGAGATGAGATGATATTGGGAGATAAGCTTAAGCTTTGATTTGGTTCTTGGAAATTTTGATTGATTGTTTGCGGTTGAAAGAATAGATTGTATTTGGATTTGACGGATTGATTCTTATTATTGGATTATCTTGGTTGATTATACTCAAGTATAGGTGGTGGATACATATTTTTAATATGTTGACAAGGTAGCTATGAATTAAGATCGAGCATTTGGAATTAAATGACGATGAATTTATATTTGGTTGAAAATTGGAGATGTTTGGTATTAGTATTTTAATTTTTATGTAGACCAGTCTTGGTTGAATAGTAAATTTTTTTTAGTATTAATGAACTTCTATCAGTGGAAAAAAAATGACATTTGTTGGATGAATCATGACATGGTTGAAACTAACTTAACTGTGGATGAGTTCTCTAGTATTTGAAGCGAGACTGAAATTTGATGATGTTAACAAAGATTGTGATCATATTAAAAAGAGTGCGATTGATGTATGTATAGTAGGTGATTCACATTTGGTAAAGTTGCTTTCTTGAATTGAGAATTTCTGTGGAGATGGAACGTGGATTCATTCAATAGTAATCTTTGAGATAGTCGTGGATTCATTCAATAGTAATCTTTGAGATAGTAGGATTCTGCTACAACTGAGTATTGACGTATAATTGTGATTGGGACATTGATGCAGTCATATTTGGCAATCTGGTAGATAATTGAATTTGATCTCTTGAGAACGGTTTGGATCGTTTATGGTGCAATGCTCGGAATTTGAATGGAGATATCGGTTAGTTTTGGCCTTAACTGTATTGATATTAGTTAGATGGAATTTAGAGGGTGTAATAGTGTCTTGAATGCTTATAAAAATTGAGATTAATTTATTAGTATTTATAGTGTAAATTGCAATGCGGACGGCTCCTTGGAAATTGTATATAGTTGGTTTGGCTATGTTTTCTGTGATGCAGAACAAAATAATATGGCGCTTGGGTATGTTTGTTTTAGTCTGCATTGGTTTCCTGATGCTTGTATCTGCAGCTTAGGTTTGATAGTGATATATATATCCTAGTGAGTTTTATAAGTATGGTTCTGTGCCAGGCACGCTATTGATGGAGATAGTGAATGTTGGTGACGTATTGGGAACAGTTAGATCAAATTTGGTGGTATAAGTTGTTCGATAGATTTGGCTAAGACGTGAGTCAGTTTATATTTATTGATAAAGGATAAAAAGTTGTGTTTGAGTGACATTTAATTTTATGCGAGAAATATTCAAGTTGACGAGCATAAAATTGAGTGTCATGGAAAATGATCAAGATGATGAATTTGAAGGTGATAAGTTCTAATATGGAGTTCGTTTCACGAAAAAAAGCTCTCAAAGCGGTGATGACATTGAATAATTTTTTGTTGCAGTACAAGAAAACAATAGCACAACTTCTTACCATGTTAAGTAAAGTTAGAGCTGAAATCTAATCAAGAAGAAACAAACAATGATTGGGTCATATTTTAGAAATGTCTCATAAATGAATCATAAGCTCTATGTATATCAAGATATTATTAATTTATTTACTATGTGGGACCTATATAATTTTTTTATAATGTATCATCTTATAAATTTAGCGAATTATTAATTTAGCACTTTATCCCCAAGTCGGAACCGGCCAAAAATATTATTTAACCAAGGTTATTAATTTGCCGGGTATTAAATTTAAATTATTGAGGTTCTATTGTAGCTTGGAAATTTGGCACATCCATCATTTGTTACTCGTGACATATTAACTTGTAAGGTGATTCTAGAGCTACCGAAGCTAAGGCATGATTCAGATGACGACAGGCATTAAACATAGGAATCGTAATGGATGACTGCCATAATACATGGCAAAGACGGCATCAGAGAAGACCAAATGACACAGACCAATTTATTGAGAGAGGCCAATGGTTCATAGTACGACATGGTTGATAGGATCAAATCAACCAACTTTTACTTATATGCATTAATCTTGCAAGTATCTTAAATGGAAACGAAGCGAAGATGTAAGGGAATATAAAGAATGTTTTGGAGGAACTAATTGCCGGAGAAGGTTCCTCACTTCTTTCCACATGTATGAGAGTGAGAGACAATGAAAAAAGAGAGAAATAACTGAGGTGATAGTTCGTGGGAACCGAATGAAAGCACGCCCTCAAGCCCAACCATTATCAGAGCTGCAAAAAGGTTCAGGGTTAAACACATGAAGTTAATAATTGGTGCTTAGCATATGCAGTAAAAGATTTGTTTCTCGAAAAGGAAGTAAACCCCATCTCCTGATTAGTGCTTGTGTCATTTATTGATGTACATCCTTTTCTTGGTACCAATCATTTGTAAGCCGAATCTCAAAGCATATCCTATGACTATAAAGTTGGTGGGATTTATCCTAGAATACTATCATATCAAGGTATGTGCGTGTGTGCCTGTGTGTGTGTTTGTGTGGTAGAGGTGAATGCAGGTCCCTATAGCAAATTATATTATCTTACATCTTTGTCTAGACTTTTTATAGTCTAGAAAACTTGGAGGGAGCTCCTTGCTTGCATGAGCTTAAACAGTATAACCAAGAGTTAGGTTACCTACGCGGCAACTTGCCATCTAGGTTTTTATAGCATGACCCTCTCACGCCCATAGATAGAGGGTTGACGTCAAGTTGATAACCGGCTGCAATTTTTTTGTCAATTCCGTTTTGGTGCTTTCTTATGCTGCACAACCGTCCATGAGAAGGTTTCAAACATGGTTTGGTTGGGCACGTTGGCACCATAACATTGTGAAAATCTGCCCCTTTCACTTTATACTTTCTTTTCTTTGAAACCTTCATCCAATGATGAGATCCATTTCATAAATGTTTTTAAGTCATGATGAGCACATTCGATGGTGTGAATTTGAATTGAAGTCGTCACTTTTCATATTTCTTATCCGATCGGCTAAGTCACACACACACACACACACACACACACACACACATTCATCTGCCATATGGAAACCTGCAGTTGAAAACTTGTCCTGAATATCATTGTACAGTTGTCATGTAACCATATATGTCAAAAGGAAAACCTTACTACATATGTTACGTAACCATGTAGTCACGGGCAATACCTTTCTGTAAATGTCATGTAACCATGCAGTAGCTCTACGCATTATCTAAATTATGGCAACAGAAGGTCATGTAGTACTTTCTAAGTCCTGCTTAGTTCTTTACTTTTCCCTCTGCTTGTCTTGTCCTGTTGTGTATTCATATTGCTTGAGCGTTGCAGGTCTTTAATGCAGCTGATGTGCCTATAGAATGGGAAGAACATTTTGTGGGGACTGAAGTTGATCCAAGAACACAGAGCTATTTAACATGGGAAAGTCTAGAATCAGTGCGACGAAATGGTGTGGGTCTGAAAGGCCCAATGGCTACACCAATTGGAAAGGGCCACAGGTCACTGAATCTTACTCTTCGGAAAGAACTCGGTTTATATGCCAATGTTAGACCTTGCTATAGTCTTCCTGGGTACAAAACTCGATATGACGACGTCGATCTTGTCACTATCCGCGAAAATACAGAAGGGGAATACAGTGGCCTTGAACACCAGGTTAGTTTATGGTGTAAATGCCTTTTATGCTCTTTTCCCTTTTACATGATTATGAATTCCTTGTGCAAGGTGTAATGTCATTTTGAATATTCTAATAGCTCACGAGCATGACTCCAGGTTGTGAGAGGTGTAGTAGAGAGTCTCAAGATCATTACTCGCCATGCTAGTTTAAGGGTGGCAGAATATGCTTTTCACTATGCTAAGTCTCATGGAAGACAAAGGGTGTCTGCTATACACAAAGCAAACATTATGAGGATGTCTGATGGTCTGTTTCTCAAGGTCTGCTAAATCATAACTATTATTTTATTATATTGTGAAGGTACAACCAAGGTGCTAAACTGAAGGTGTATATTTTCTTCTCTTTTATTGTAGTGCTGCCGAGAAGTTGCTGAAAAGTACCCAGAGATAAAATATGAGGAAGTGATCATCGACAATTGCTGTATGATGGTATGATTGTCTGTTCTTGTAGCATTCTCATAATTGATCAGATATACACTTCCATCTTCTCATAGACCTACTTTTTCTGGGTTCCACCTGTCTTACCTCCTTAACAGCTTGTGAAGAACCCTACACTATTTGATGTGTTAGTGATGCCCAATCTCTATGGAGACATCATCAGTGACCTGTGTGCTGGTTTGATTGGGGGCTTGGGGTTGACTCCAAGGTAAGATTATTTCACTCCGCTGATATTAGTACAGTGTTGACAATATCTCATCTACATCTTTTACCAGCTGCAATATTGGTGAAGGCGGCATTGCTCTGGCAGAAGCTGTTCATGGTTCAGCGCCCGACATTGCTGGCAAGGTTATTGATTGTTCCAACTCCCTATTTTCTCCTTCCTCAGTATCCATCTATTCTATTACTGAAACAAAGTAATGCTTGAATATATGCATGCTGCACTGTTAAAGATTAAAAAGTCCTTCCTCTTTGCATTAGGTTAAAAGTTTAAAACCAGGTTTTTGCTTTAGACTTTAGGGATTATGTTTTATTGCATATCCAAATGTATTGCTGTGCTTGTGGTAGTTTTCTTTTGTAGCCTTTATTAGTTTCATCTCTCAATTTATAACTCTAATTTATATTTATATAATTTATAGTTTTAAGATATTGTCGCCAAGGACGACAATCTTCATTTTGTGCTTGTTCTAAAGTTTCAAGGCTATCATGCTTATATCTAATAAAATATTCCTTATTCTCCTGTTCCAGAACCTTGCAAATCCTACCGCGCTCCTGCTGAGTTCTGTCACAATGTTGCGGCATCTGGAGCTCCATGATAAGGCTGATCGGATACAAGATGCAATCCTCAACACCATATCAGAAGGGAAATACAGGACTGGTGATCTCGGGGGCAAATCAACTACTACGGAATTCACAAAGGCAGTGATTGATCACCTATGAAAATATTTACTTTCATCTGAGAAGTTGGATACTAGATGACGATTTTTAACTTATTTCCCCGGCAATGCCATTGTTTTGAGCTTTTTATGAAGAGAGGAATAAAGCTCACAGTTCATGTTAATTCCAAAAGCTGCATGTTTTGTTAGCAGTGCAATTACTGGTTATACATAAGCAAAAACCAGGTGCTTTGTCCATTCTGACGAGATATCTATGGCAATTGAGTTTCTTTTCATTATTAAACATTTTCAGATGAATTGCTGCTGTTATGCTTGCCGGTCCATAATAATGCGTCTTAGTCCCTACTAAATTCTGCATAATTTGAACACTGGGTTTTCAAATTTGTGTTGCAAGACCAACAATCAAAAGGCACAAACAACGGTAAAGTTCACAATAATATAATAGAATATATTCTTCTTGGTGATTTTGGCTTTGGTGTTGATCCTATCGTTCAAGAGCAACCACAAATGTTATTAGGTGAATATGTGCTTTTTCATAACAATGCAACATCATGTAATCAAATTGCCTGAGATTAATGATATAAGAAAATGATAAAAAAAATGGAGAAGGGGACTAGTGGCATATAGGCTTCTCAACCGGCTCCCAATCCAATTTTCTGAAATTTTTGAGGGACCTGTACCAAGAATTTCCTTTGTATTAAATCGCATTTTTTTTGCTATACCCACATAATGATCTCTAGCTTAGCTGCAACATAGACATGCATCTCATAAAGGAAAAATAAAAACATGAATGCACAAAATTAACCATCATTTTGTAACCAAATGAATAAGCATGAGTGTCATCACCGGACAACCATGTAACAATAAAATTTACAACTACGAAGACAAGAACATAATTCTTCTAGCCTTTTGTTTTACTCATTTAAATGCATGGGTGCCACATGAAAAAGACTAGCTATCAAAGCGAACTTATTTTCTAATGCGGCAATACAATGTCTCTGGCTGCGGTATTGACCTGCCTAGTGAGGTAAGCTTCATATATCTCTACCACGAGTCGAGGGTCCTTCTCTACGAGCTCCTTGTACTCTTCTCGTACGGTGAGAGTGGCCATGTTGTCCGTGATCAAGGATAGAGCAGCATCTAGCAGTTGCTTGGAGTTGTGTCGATGTGCAAAGGCAAAGTTAGCAATTGCATTCTCATTGTTAACTTTGGATGTCATGAACTTCTCGCAAAAAGCCTTGAGGTGCTTCACTTGGTATTTCTCTGCCAGGATTAGGAGTTCGCATGCCATATGCTCATCGAGGAGAACTTCTGCAGTGTACAAGTAATGGACAAACGAGCGAAGAACATCATAGGAGACATCATTGATCTTGATCATGCCACTCCGGCTCTCTTCCATCTCATTCTCCAGCATTGCTCTAAAGACGGGTGACCTGCTAATCTGAATGTTTATTTTTGAATAGTCAATGAAATCTGAATCAGGAAAAACCTGGTCTGTGCTACAAGTAATCTCACATGAAAAGAAGCTTACAGACCTTAGGCATCTTACATGACAATAAAAACAAACTTCTAGTACAGTTGTAGGAAGGCAGAGGTTCCAATTTGTTAGCTAATTAACAATTAGATTACATTGCTGTAGAATAAATATCATATAGAATATCAAGATGATTCTTGAGGATGAATAGGATGTTTAAAACTTAAAGTAAGCACTCATGACTTGTAAATTTGACGCATTATGTGTACTAGTTTCTGGGCCATGTGATGCATGTGCAAGTTGTGCTCCAGGTACATTTAGCTTTAGATAAGTAGCAACAAAGTTATAAATAGGGTAATTGTGCAAATAGGGATCACATGCCGTGTTGTGCACAGAAGTTGTAAATAACTCTTTTCCTCAGCTATTCAGGTTTTGCGAGCCACTTGAGCAGAGGAATCGGGAAACCAATGAATTAGATCTCAACCAAATGCCAATTTGACGCTAGAAATTAAGGGGCTACAATATAAATTCAGAACCTCGTACATCTTAATGCTATTCTGTTCAAAATTATCTATTTGGTAAAGCAAGTAAAACAAACAACAATATCTATTGCAGGTAAATAATTAAGAAGTATTGCATATTGCCTCATTCAAAATTAACGGAAAACAACAAATAATACACAAGATTGTCTAAATATATGAAATATTTTCTACTTTTTTTAAAAACAATTTCTTACTTTTTTTTGGCGTTCTGAAACCAAGAATTCTGAAAGTCCAATCCGAAACCTTTAAAGTTGCCGAAATCGGTTCTGATACCAATACTACAAACCTTGGTAAACTTTCAAAAATGTTCTCCCAAAAGGAAAAAGTGCCAAGACTACAAGGGCATAAATATGAAGTATACTCTTTGTATGTGTGCATACGTTAACTTTCATATGTAAAATGTTCTCCCAAATCGGATCTGAAACCGTTAAAATTGCCGAAATCGGTTCTGATACCAATACTACAAAACTTGGTAAACTTTCAAAAATGTTCTCCCAAAAGGAAAAAGTGCCAAGAATACAAGGGTATAAATATGAAGTATACTCTTTGTATGTGTGCATATGTAAACTTTCATATGTAAAATGTTCTTCGAAATCGGATCCGAAACCATTAAAGTTGCCGAAATCGGTTCTTATACCAATACTACAAACCTTGGTAAACTTTCAAAAATGTTCTCCCAAAGGGAAAAAGTGCCAAGAATACAAGGGTATAAATATGAAGTACACTCTTTGTATGTATGCATATTTAAAACTATTTTCATAAGAAGTTTATGTTATACAGATGTGATGTGAAGAAAACATAACTTTAAGGGTTCATATGCAACTCTTGCCACCACTTTAAATACACAAAGTGAACATGTGGAGGTTTTTGTAGTCATGTTCAGATTCAAGGTCTAAAAACCCACTTTTAGTCAGGCATGGTCATCCGTCCAGAGTCCCAGTTCTTCCACTTTTGATTCCTGTCTAAGTTCCATTTTTGATGTTTCAAGAACATAAAAATATGTAATAGTATGTATATAAGTATACACGTATAAAGGCTCTCTCCCTATATCCTCTGTCCGACCATATACTCTAGCACTTGTTCAGCGGATAGTGTGATGTGACTGCATGAGTTTAGCTACACCAATTTGCCAACATGCTTCTGGAGTTCTATAACTACCTCCTAACCTAAACAAGCTCCTTAAGTAAATAATATGTCCGTTTAGGTCTACTTCCAGAAATTGATCCAAAATCTAAGAATGTTATTAGAAAAGTATGCTGTGTTACCCTTTGGTAAGCCAGCAGGATACAAACTTGAATCTTGATTCAATTGGTCCTAAGTCACATTCTATTAGCCTGTGCTCACTCTCAAACACATTGTATAAGGAAGAAATACACAAGAGAAATAGAAGGTGCGAAGCAACAGAGTCGACAATGGAAGTGCTATCTTCTGTGTGTATTTCTGTGGATGGGTACGGGTATGAGTGCATGCAGCGGGTGGGGGCAGCTTGTAATCCTTTAGTCTACAGTAGATTAGGGACAGCATAGCGGCATTCCTGGACCCTCTTTAACCACTTGTTAGCATTTGTGCCTAACATCACTGAATAGGGGATATACTTTGGTCTAGTTTTGGATACGCTCGAACCAAACTGAAATGAGATGCTAATATATGTATCAGTGCAGTCCAGTACCTTTCAGAGGCATACATAATGTGGTTAAAACCAGGTTAGATCTACTCAGATATGTAAAATAGCAGAACAGCGTCTGCGACTCGAGGATGATGGTGGAAGTCATGGCCATTTCTGACATTCTAAGGGTCTGTTTGGTAACGGTTTTTTCACCGGTTCTGGGGTGTTTTTATGAAAATCCTTGCTTGTTTATTTTTTTGAGGCACTGGTTTTGATCGGCTCAAAAACCCTCCAAAACCGGTGTAATGCAATTTTGGGTGGCTTTATAAACACCCCAAATCGGTGGGTTTTGAGCGGTTCTATTATTTTATTCCATTTATATCTTCACCAAAAATATATAAATGTAACTACTAATACCCTTCCCTATTTACCCTTCCCTATTTAATTTTATTCATGTAAAAAATTTCAGAGCCGCTCGTTAGTGAATTACCAAGCATGGATTGGACTGGTTCCGCTACTTAAAAACCATCCAAAACCGGACCCCTCATAATCGCTCATAACCGGTACTCTAAAAACACCTCATAACCGCTATCCTTACAATTGCCAAGCAGACCCGGGCCATGTATAAATACTAAAAAGAGCAGTAAGGGCCATGTTACTGCAGTTTCTAAAAAATAGGGAGTTCTAAAAACCAAAAAAAATGGAGATTTCACATTAGTAAATATACACGGAGGTTAACTTTTTTGGGTCCTTCCGGTTATTTGGGCCCTGGGCCATCGCACGGCTTGCACATGCCCAGAAACGGCCTTGGTGGAAGCCGGAACCATTTGGTCGTTCAACTTTTGCCTTTTGCACATCAGCTAATGCGTTCCGAAAATTAAAGAATATAAAACATGCAGCAGCAATTATTAGATGTGTGTCCCCGTGTCCGTGTCCGGGGATGGTGAGGGGGTTGGATTACCAGTACGGCGCGGTGGGCGGGGACGGCGGGGGCGGAGGTGAGGGGATCGTGCTGCGGCGGCGGCGGGGAGGAGATGGCGTGGAGGAAGAGGTCGGGAGAGGGGAGGTCGAGAGGGGAGTTGAGTCGGAGGAAGGAGACTTTGGACTTGAGGTCCTCGATCTCCCTCTTGAGCTCCTCCTCCGTCTCGCTCGCCTCCTCGTAGCACTCCTTGCACGTGCCGGCGTCATCCTCTTCGTACTCCTCCCTACACGACTGGCACCACATCCTCCCTCCCTCTCTCTCTCTCTCCTGCTGCTGCTGGGGGCGGCGGCCGGCCCCGACTTCCTCCTCTCTTAGTTATTTAGTAATAGGTTTCATATAATATTCTCAGGATCTGCTTGGCAATTATGGGGTTGTGGTTATGAGCACAAATGATCCCTTATAAGAGGTCTTATTTTTTGTGGTTTTAAGTAGCTGACTTTTAAATTATTCCAATTCATGCTTGAAAATTTATTAACTAGCTGTTCTGAAAGTTTTCTATAATAATAAAATTATATTTATGTCCATATATAAAAAAAAAGTTATTCTTGATAAAATATAAGTTTACCAACGTGAATGTAAAAAATATTTACTGTATTCTTGTCTCAGAACTGCACCCAATAGAGCTTCAAGGATAAGTACAAAGTAAGTTTCTTGATTTTCTTTCAATCGGGAAGAAAAGAATAGCCGCGGGAAGGAAAGAAAGAAAAAAAACGCAAAAAGAAAGAAATATGATTTAGTTATTAGTAGTTATATTTATATTTTTTTGCGAGGATATAAATGGAATAAAATAATAAAGCTACCCAAAATCTATCGATTTGGGGTGTCTATAAAGCCACCCAAAAATATATTACACCAATTTTTGGTGGTTTTTGAGCCGACCAAATCCAGTAGCTCATAAAAATTAAGAAGTATGAATTTTCATAAATTGTCGGTTTAAAAATACTCCAAAGCCGATGAAAACACCATTACCAAGCAGACCTTTAGAATCTGCTTGGATCGAGGGTTAAGAGAGTTAACTGAGAAAAAAATAAAACCATGCTTGGTTCGAGAGTGGGAGTTTAAAAGAGAGGATTATAGAGGGTTAAGTGATAATTTATTTCACCCTTTTGTCCATTTTTAACCCCCAAATCGGAGGGTTAACGAAAATGATTGAAAGATTTTGTTTATAAAGTCATAAATATCCTTTATATGTTTTATAAATATCATGATTTTTTTTCTTGTTTTCAACATGTTAATTCGTAACTTCCTAATTTGTAAAGATATTTTGACAAGTTCTAATTAAAATTTTAATTAAATTTAATTTTTTGATATATGTAATAATATTATATATTTTTATTAATCCTCCTCTTACTCAAATCCTTCAATCCAAACAAGAGTTATTAAACACTCCTCACTTAACTCTTCCTCAAATTCAAACAAGGACTTATTGTATTGACTCTACTCCCTCTCACTTAATTCCTCTTCAGTTAACCCCACTTAACTCTGCTTATTTCTCCCTCTCAATCCAAATAGACCCTATTTTGGGTCTCGTGTTTATTGTTCAAGTACAAATCAGTTATCAATTTGGAAATCTAAATCTAAATCTAAATCTAAATCCTATATTATGAGACCTATAATTAAATATATGAAGACACAAATTCTAATATAAAATATTATATGAGATTTATTTACTAAATAATCCTTTTTTCACCACGAGGATTCTTGAAGCCACACACTCTTCATTAATTGAGAATTTTCAACTTGACTTTACTTCCAACCAAATTCACTCATTCGGCGTCATTAAATCCTCTCTTGTAGATATAAGATGAATTTTTGTTAACATGTACCCTACAAACACATATTAATACATTGGTAAGTATCAATGCACCTTTTACTTAAAATGTACATTGATAGATGTAAGATGTGTATTGATAAAATATTGATGGGAGTATTCATATAAAATATACATTTATCAATGTATTAATATGTATCCTTAGGACACATGTTAACAAAACTCGTAAGATTTACTCACTACAGTTCAGTGAACGTCTGTTGACAATCATATTTTTATAGGATTTTTTTGGGGTTTTGAGTCGATCATTTACACCTTTTTTTTTAAAAGAAAAATAATAATGACATAAATTACGAAGATAGATTTTTTGGTTTTTTTGGGGTTTTATTTTTGAGAATTATTATTATTTTCTTCCATTTATACTCACGTTAAAAAATATAATTACAACTCCTACCTAAATAATCCAAAAAGTGATAATGACATAAATTTAATATATATAAATAACACATATAACAACTATTTAGGTTATTCAAGAACTCACTATAACATAACATCAAATTACATTTTCTTGTTGTGACCGGACAATATGCAATGATATGCTTTGAATAATTTTTGTTTATATATGGACATATAAATAATTTTATTTTTTAAAATACTTTGAAAACTGCTCCTAATGAATTACCAAGTATGGATTAAAACTAGTTTAAAACTCCCTACTTAAAACCATCCAAAATTGGACCCATCGTAACTACTCATAACCGGTATTTTAAAAAAAAACACATCATAACCACTACCTCTAACAATTACCAAGCAACTTGGTAACATTGTTTTTACCGGTTTTGGGTGTTCTTGAACCGAATGTTTATGAAATCCTTGCTTGTTACTTGTTTTTGAGGCACCGATTTTGGCCAGCTTAAAAACCTCCAAAACTAGTGTAATGTAATTTTGAGTGGTTTATAAACACCCCAAATTGGTAGGTTTTGAGAGATTTTATTAATTTATTTCATTTACATTCTCACTAAAAATATATAATTATAATTATTAATACCCTATCTTATTTTTCTTTTTCATATGTGTTTCTCTTCTACTTCTTCCAAACTATGACTACTTTTTTCGGGTAAGTTTATAAAATATTTCTCTTCTACTTTCAACAAGACGTTTCAATTATTTTATACGTTTATATTATTTTGACCAAATATGAATTTCTTCCTTCGAGTCGTAGACTGGGTGGCAGTTCCCGCGCTCATGATCGTTTTATTTATATATGGACATATAGGTAATTTTATTCATGTAAAAAAAAAATTCAAAATCGTTCGTTAATGAATTACCAAGCATGGATTGGACTGGCTTAAAATCCGCTACTTAAAACCGTCCAAAATCGAATCTCTCATAACCGTTACTCTAAAAATACCACATAACCATTTACCCCTATAATTGCTCCAGTAGGAGCGCAGCAGGCTTCTGGCATGGTCGAAAGGGGAGTTCAAGCCTCGGAATCATTTAGGCCTCGTTTGGTTCGCGGAGTCTCCCGGTTGGGAAAGGAAAGTGATTACTTTCCTATGTTTGGGTGTCCAAAGAATTGAGGAGGAAAGGAAAGTGATTTCCAATGGAAGAAAAATTAGGGGGGAAAGTGATTCCATCCATCCAAGGAAGGAATCACTTTCCCACATTGAAGTATTTACTTTCCTTTCCAAATTTCTTGGCATTGCCAAACATCGGAAAGGAAAATCAATAGGAATTAAAGTTTCCCAAAGGAAAGGAAATGACAAGGAATTGATTTCCTTTCCTTTCCATTCCGCGAACCAAACGAGGCCTTAGGCCTCGTTTGGTTCGCGGAATGGAAGGGAAAGGAAATCAATTCCTTGTCATTTCCTTTCCTTTGGGAAACTTTAATTCCTATTGATTTTCCTTTCCGATGTTTGGCAATGCCAAGGAATTTGGAAAGGAAAGTGAATACTTCAATGTGGGAAAGTGATTCCTTCCTTGGATGGATGGAATCACTTTCCCCTCTAATTTTCCTTCCATTGGGAATCACATTCCTTTCCTCCTCAATTCCTTGGACGCCCAAACATAAAAAAGTAATCACTTTCCTTTCCCAACCGGAAGATTCTGCCAACCAAACGAGGCCTTAGAGTGTAGCCGGGTGTGTGAGTAATTAAAAAAAAATGTTTGGTAACAACTATTATGTATATGCTTCTGATAAGCTAACCCCATCTCAAAACATGAGAAAACTGCTTTTGAAAATTGCTTCTGCATTTGAAAAGCAACAGCAAATACCAAACCAGGGCCTTTGGCATACAGCCGACTAGCTGAGGGGGGTTTTGCTTCCCATTTCTGAGGGAGGAATTAGGGTTTTGGAGGAGACTGAGAGCCACGTCGACGTGAAGCCCCAAATCTCGTCCTCCGGCGAGGGCTTAATCACGTACGCTCGGCGGAAGAGGTCGATGTCCGTTCGGTCGAGCTCTCCGCCGCCTGCTGACGAGGTTGGGAACTTATTAATTAGCCCCCCTTTTATTTCTCTTTATTTTCTTCTCACTTGTTGTGAATATGGTACTCTTTGGTGTTGGTTTGAGAAATGTAGTTGTTTTCCTGTACTTATTTGCTAAAAAAAAAATGTTTCTTTTTTGTTTGAACTGTTTAAATAGAACAAAGATGCTATTTTTGCTTGTTCTTTTTACTTGCTGATGCGGGGAATTAAGTGAAAGTTGAGTTTGGTTCTTGATTATGTAGCGAATGACTCGATCTGTTGCGGATTTTTTTTTTTTTAGGGTTTTGTCATTTCATTGAGCAAAAGCGTGGAACTTTATAAATTAGCTAAATTACAACTTGATACCCTCAACTATCTAAAATGTTTAACTTGATACCCTCAACTTTGATAGGTACTAACTTAATACACTCAACTATATAATAATTTTATATTGATACCCAAAATTTTAAAAATGACAAAATTATTCCTCCCTCCTTCCCCGCGAGCCCCCCCCCCCCCCCGTCCCGGCGCCGCCCCCGTGCACCCCTCCCCGTGGCCGTGGCCCCGTGCCTCCCCCCCCCCCCCCCCCCCCCGCCTCTGGCTGCTTCCCAAGCGCGCGGTCCCGCCGCCTCGCGCAACTCCGATCTGGCCAACGCGGGGTGGGGGGAGGGGAGTTCGCGAGCTGGAGGGGGAGGGGAGGTCGCCGACAGGAGGGAGGAGGGGAGGGGGTGGGTAAGATCACCGGCGGGAGGGAGGGGGAGGGGGGGGGGGTTGGGTAGAGGGGGGGGGGGGAGGTCGCTGGCGCGTGTGTGGGGGGGGGGGGGGTGTGGAGGTCGGCCGGAGGCAGGAGGGGCCGGGGGGGGAGTTCGCCGGCGGGAGAGGAGGGGGGGGGGGGGGTCGTCGGCCGGAGGCAGGAGGGGCCGGGGGAGGGGGGGGGGAGTTCGCCGGCGGGAGAGGAAGGGGGGGGGGGGGGGAGGTCGTCGACCGGGGGCAGGAGGGGGGGGGGGGGGCGTTGGAGGGGAGGGACAATTTTGTCAAAAAAAAATTCAGGGTATCAAGTTAGTACCTATCAAAGTTGAGGGTATCAAGTTGAAAAACTGAAATAGTTGAGGGTATTAAGTTGTAATTTAGCCTTATAAATTTAAGCATTTATTTACTTCTACTGGAAGCAGAGAAAATGTTGATTCGAAAATAAGATTGAAATACTTCAAACTTGTGATTTTCACGGAAACACAATGGGTTCCGTTGGCACTCTTGAAGATTTTATGATGAATGATGCCTACTATCACTTTGAATGATTCAAAAAGCGTGCAAATTTTGTTGAATTCCTCGCCATGTGGGTTGTAAATTGTGGTCTTAAAAATATCTCTTGGCCGAAGAAATCACACTTTGAAATTCTAGGGTTCTAGATTCGATATGATGATATAGTATGACAATCATGACCAAAAAATACGTGCAAATGAGACGGTGGAAAGAAAGATGACTACGATTATCTCGAGGCTGACGAACATTCATCATTAAGAACTCATTTTGTCACTAAAAATCCAATTTCGTCACTAAAATGTGTCAATAAAAATGTTCGAGTACCAAAGTCTAAAATGGAAAAAACCAATACCCAAAGTATAATTAGGTCTAAACTTGGTACCCTTACGCAAAATAATCCTATTTTTTATTATTTGTGTTTCATCTTTACAGGCCAACATAGTTCCAGAATCCAGATTCTTAACTATACATTACATGAATTAAGTAAAAAAAGCAGATACCACCTATGAACATATATTGTTAGTATCTTATGATACAATAATTTTAGGAGTTTAGGTCTATACTTCTAAATCCATATAGGAACATGATTTAATGTTATTTTGTCATATTTTTTATTATTTGTGTTTCGTCTTTACATGCCAATATAGTTCCAGAATCCAGATTCTTAAGTATATATTACATGAATCAAGTAAAAAAACAAACACTACCTATCAACCTATATGTATCGTACCAAATCAACCGATATGTAACGAAATGGTAGTATACCATATTGTATATATAATGTATCATAAGATACATAAGGATGACCACTGTAACTATAACTTACAAACTCTAGTAACAAGTTTAAAACACTGAATTTTACTAATACATAGTTTGGCCAGGCCTAATAGGACTAAATGGTCTATTACTAGAAAAATATTAAATGCAGGGAAAGACTAACTGCAGTTAACTGTACCACATACATAGTGGCCCTTTGGGTGACAAGTAGCATCTTAGGTGTATTGTACGTGTAATTTGCACTAGTACATCCGTTTGTATAGCTCAGCAATCTTCTAATTTGAGTTTCTAGGGTCTAGCCCAAAAAAAAAGTCAGTACTCAGACGGAAACTACTAAACTGAAGTGCTCCAGAGGGGAGGCCAAAACCTAACTGTTGGAACTATGGTCTTAACAGTTTCCTTTTTAGAGTTAGAAAGTTATTTTTGCTAGCTATAGCCAAATCCTTCTATAGCTGGGTTTTTCTTTTTTGCGGTTTTGCTTATATGATAATCTTGTTTTCTTTTGCTTGTTGGATTGTGGTATTCCAGATTTATTCACTTAATAAAGATTGGTTTTCATTTGAATTTCACTGCAGAATGAGCTTATATATATGGGTCTTGGATTTGAACCCAGGAGCTTCCCTCCCTTATACCAAAGGCCTCAATTACTTGGTTCCCTCCTATTTTCTATGTGAAATGATGATTTTCTTAGTACGTTCTACAGGTATGGAGAAAATTTAAAAAAATTGGTCTAGATATGGTTCTTTTTGCCAAGAAATCTTTCAAATATATCACGAGAATTTTATCAGAAACTGGTAAGAACAAGGGAGCATTTACAATTACAGCTTTCCACGTTATTTCGTAAATCTAGATGTTCCATACTTCTTTGTATAACTCTAAACATTTTATGTACCTTAATCTCGGATGTTTTACTTACCGAGGGGGCACTGTCAAAGCTTATGGAGTTTCTCATCTTCTACATCCATATGATCCTTGTTGAACTTACAAGCATGATGGATCAAAATGTTTATAGGTTGGAGTAGACGTGGTACATGAAGACTTTGTACCTGAAACTGTTGAACCTCAATGTAAAGCAAGTAATGCTGTTAATACACAATCTTTCATTTATAAGGTTGAGGGATGACTATGATATGGTTACTTATATTACAGAAAACTGGTGTTTGTTAGATTCTCCATGCTGCATTGTTCACTTTTTTCCCTGTTTTTTTCCAGGAGAATCAACAGGTTGGTGCTGAGCAAAAGAATTCAAATGATTTGGATATTGCAACTTCGTTCCCTGTCTTTACGAGATGTGCACTTGCAAACAGTGTGGTGGTGAAGCAGGATTCAATCTCCAAATGCTCAAATAAGCAATGCCAAACAGGACACCATGCATGATAACTGTGGTGCGCGCGCTAGGCTTGAATTCACTGAGGAAAAAGAGCGCATGTGAAGGAGAATTGCAGGACTCCAGTGGCTAGTGGCTGTAGGGAGAGCTCAGTCTCTAGTATGGAGTCTGATGAGCCACCGGAGCCATCCAGGATTGCTTTGTCATGCTTGTGCAAGCAATGCGGGACTTGTGAAGACGAGGACAAGTGATTCCTAATATGTGACCAGTCAGTGTACTTGTATGTTCTAGCACATCAGATGCTTGACAAACTAGTCAGATTGCAAGCCTCCAACAGATGAAACAATCATGGTTTTGTACTGCCCTTCTTGCCTCTGTATAGATTGTTTTGCTGACAAGTCCGATGACAAGATTGTCCTCGGACTACCATACTGGATGCTCATTGGTATTGTATCTGGTGTAATATGGCGGAGAAGGTATGAGGAGATGAGGAGTTGATGTTACAATTACAGAGATGTAGATTACTCCTCTCTTGTGTGTAAACTTGTAAGCTTGGACATCAGGGATCATAATGTCTGGATCTACAGCTGGATAAAGTGAAGGAAAAGAAGGTTGTAACAAATGAATTACTTTTATTTTTTTATTTATTTTCTGGAAAATGACGATAGTGACAGGTTTGTTCTTTACAAGTTTTTTTTTTGAGATGCCCGGCGATAGGCACGGGACTTTGTGCACGCTGTATTGCATGCCTGCTGGGCCCACTGTCTTCCAATTTCTACCAAATAAATAGAATGAATAATACGTCCTGTGGCTCGTTCCACTGATCTTTCGTTATTGAGTCATGGTCTTATGTCTCTCCTCGGTAACCACAAAAGCCACTCGAGTTCGGTATTCTTTACAAGTTACTGGATGATTTAATGAAGGAGAAATGATTTTGTGGAAGGTACACTTGGGTTAGTTATCTCGTCTTTTATTTAATGTTCAAACTGGCAGTCTATTTGATTAGCATGGTATTATGTTCTATGCGTGTGTGTGTGTGTGTGTGTGTGGCGGATCAAAAAAATCTGTGCGGAGCCCAGCCAAAGTTCCGTCCTCTTGCACCATCGGATTGGGGGGCCCGTGCGGGGACTGCGCTCGTGCCTGCTCGATCCAACGATCGAGAGTGGTGGGGCTCTGCAGGCGGGGTTCTTCCGATCCGCTCCCATATATATATATATATATATATATATATATATATATATATATATATATATATATTGGAACCAGGTAAATTGTTTCTGGAATCGCTCCCACTGGGATTCGAACTCCTGACCACTCGGACCGCATGCATCTCTCTTAACCACTAGGCTAGAGGTCATTTGCTATATATATATATATATATATATATATATATATATATATATATATATATATATATATATATTTTAAATTGTACAGTATATGATTTCAACGTGCATGAAAATATAGTGACTGTATTAGTTTGAGAAATTTTACTTTGTCAGAACCAAGCAAGAAGTTATATAGTTACTGTAACATTACAATCAACAACCAAACAGAAGAAATATGTACTAAGCTTGAGGTTGATCCTTTAGAATCAACATACCCTTGCATTGTTCCTCTATAGACAATAACAAATAAAGATGTGAAAGAAGTAAGCACTCGTCAAATGAAGATGAAGCACTCCATAGTGATGAGAGGGTTATCAATGTTCTCTACAAGAGCAGCCCTGGTTTTCTGCACCGTACGTGGCCTGCTCGCCGAGTTGCAAGGACGGCTCAGAGTTTGAACCTCCACAGTACTATTCGAGGATCGCAATGTCCGACTCGACGGAGTCACCGGCAAACCTGGTCCCTCCCTTGTCGACGATCGCGGTGTGGCGGACGGGCGGTTTGGATGCCTCGGCTTCAAGGTTTGGAGTGGCGAGCTTCTCGGTTTCGACCGCGGGGCGCCGTCGAACTTGTGCGGATCAAGGATAGTTATCCTCGGAGTTTCGGATAGTAGGAAGTCGTCAGAGTAGGGTCTAGTCTTAGAAGAGGAACAAGAAGAGCAAGTACTAGAACTGGTACTAGTGCTAGTGTTAGAAAAAGAAGAAGAAGAAGAAGAGGAAGAAGTGGTTGATTGTGAGGAATTATAAGACTGGGGTTGTGATTGGGGAAGGACGAGTTTGTCTACATCAAGTTTGGGCCGACTGTTGGCATCAGTCCTACATTTTGTCTCCGGAAAAGCTAATTTGTCCGCAGGCAGATTGGTCCGTCCGTCGCGTAGCCGCACCCCATTGGCTCTTCTTATATTTACGGGTTCCATGCCGGTTGACCTGCCAATGGGACGGCGACATGTGACGGCGTAGCAGTTCTCTTTTGTCTCTGCGGACGGAGGAGGAAGGGGCTCGGCAGCAACGGAGCAACATTTACTAACATAAGTGCCCATGCTAGAGGTTCTTCTTCTTCTTCTTCTTTGAAGTCGAGTAGAAGTAGAGAGAGGAAGAAGAGAGAGAGAGAATGGGAGGAGGTGGGCTTTATTTTTATGGTGTGATTTTGTAAGGGGGGATGTGTGTGTTTTGAATTTCTACAGGCAGGGTTGGAAACCGTTGGTTGCACAACGGATACATAGATGGGGACAATTATGGGGCCGGTGACCTTCATGTGACTATCATTAGTGTTGTGATCAAAAGAAAGGGGTGCCTCTATAAAGGAGCATACTAGGCACTTAATTTATTGAGAGGTGAGACAAAGTCACATATTTTTTTAAAAAATGTGTCATCTTCTTGTATCCAAAATATACTTAAAATAAAATTTAGGTGGGCTGTCACGGTTTTATGTGTATTAAAACTGTTAGGATTTTGACTTGTCAGTCATAAAACAGAGAACTGTGTCTTAGGACTGTAGAATTATAGAAGTCCTAACTGTAGTTATGACTGTTAGGATTCTAGCATTCATTCGTCGTCCTCCATTTTGACCGTGCCGATTTCTAAAGCTTCTAGTGTTGATCGAAAAAAGAAAAAAAAAATCTCCAACATATATTAATTGAAATCTGAAAATAAAAAAAATCCTAAAAAATATTGTGTTCATTTTTATTTGGAAAAACTAAAAAATACACATTGAAATAAGAAAGAGAAAAAAAAGAGATTATGAATTAACTTGTCATATTCGATTAGGGTTGCAAAGGAAGAGAAAGTTGTATAGGAGGAAGAGGAAGAGAGAAGATTTTGTGTGTTTGAAATGGTGACGTCCTCTAACAAATGATGTGATGTTCCCTAACACTTTTATAACTTAAGAGTGACGTCCCCTATCATGTAATAGCCTTCTATCATTTTTGGTGGTTTCTAGTGACAGACAACCATGTAGAGAATAGAGTGGTCTCCAGCCCATACTAATTTTCTTTTCCTAAAATAAAATGTGATGCGCTCTAATAATTTAAAAATAATATTTTTGAATATTAAAATATGACTATTTTTTTTTTAAATGCAGTTCCTCCTTGTAATAGCTATTGTGCTTTAGTGAGCTATTTCTTAAGAGCGGTGCTACCTTGTCCGCCTGCGGGCAAATTACACCAGATGTATTTAGGAAGAGTAGAAGTTTTGAATATTTACAAGGAAGGAGATGTGGTGCTATCTTAGATGGCGTCCAACACAATTCTTAGACTTGGCGCCATCTTAAATGGTACCCAATTTTTTTTTCTTTCTAGGATTTGGTTCCATATTAGATGGCGTCCAAATTTTTTTTTTTTAATCTGTGATGACGTGTGAAGGTTAGATTTTCGCATTCGTAAATAAATTTAACTCCTTATATACAATTTTATCTTCTTCTTTTTTCCAAATCTTACATATTTATTTAAATCTAAAATTAGAAAAAATATGTTCAAAAAAATTAATTTTTTTGTGTATATATATATATATATATATATATATATATATATATATATATATATAATAAAAAGAATTGGGTGGACCAGAGGCTCTGGAGTGGAGCCCTCCTCAGCCATTGAGTAGTTCCCCCTTGATCACTACTCTTTGGCCTAGTTTGGTTCGCGGAATGGAAAGGAAAGGAAACTGATTCCTTGTATTTCCTTTCCTTTATCGTTTGGTTCGCGGAATCTCCCGGTTGGGAAAGGAAAGTGATTACTTTCCTATGTTTGGGTGCCCAAGGAATTGAGGAGGAAAGGAAAGTGATTCCCAAATGGAAGAAAAATTAGGGGGGAAAGTGATTCCATCCATCCAAGGAAGGAATCACTTTCCCACATTGAAGTATTCACTTTCCTTTCCAAATTCCTTGGCATTGCCAAACATCGGAAAGGAAAATCAATAGGAATTAAAGTTTCCCAAAGGAAAGAAAATGACAAGGAATTGATTTCCTTTCCCTTCCATTCCGCGAACCAAACGAGGCCTAACTATTAATTCCTTGTCATTTTCTTAAACTATTAATTCCTTGTCATTTTCTTTCCCAAAGGAAAGAAAATGACAAGGAATTGATTTCCTTTCCCTTCCATTCCGTAGGTGGTATCTAAACTATTGATTAACGTGCGAAGCTCATAGCCCGGGTTACTTCTCTGACTTCTTATTTATGGGATCCCCCTTTGGTCTGAAATAGCCGTACGCACTCTGGAGGTAGAGCCCAAGAATCCTATCTTTTTTGTTGAGTGGAAGTAGGAATGGAGTGGCTCATGCCAGACCGGAGAGATCATACTTATCGGCTAGCTCAATCGTAAATCGGGCATCCCCATGATATATTCAGCCAGCTTGTTAGCTCAGCCTCTTGCAGACCCTCGGGACTCGACATTCTTATAGGATTCCATTTCGTCTCCACAAGTTAGCCTGTCTGCCTGCAAGGCCCAATCGAAGCAGATTGTCCCCGACCTTAAGGGTTCCGGATAGCGCCCCTTCACTTGTAGTTTCGCTACTCTAGGACATCAACACCAACTCAGGCTCCAGCCCTAACTTCAGCAAATTAGGTACCAGCCTAGGCATCGGTTTCCTTCTTCGTAGTCTTCTTCTTCACAGTTTCCCTCGGATTCAGCATAGCCTTCTTCATCTTATTCATCCTTGTCTTCGTCTCTGTCTACCAGATCGGATCCAATCAAAGCAGTTCGTCCCCCTTCTCAAGTTCCAGAGGGTGGCTCTTCACTTGGTGTTCACTATTCTTTTGTATTGGCACTAACAATGGCACCGACTTTCACTTTGACTTAGTCCTCCGCTCATTCATCTGGCTATCTCAAGATATCCGGATTCCATTCCTTTCTGATGCGCCTTATGTTTCCAAAAGGTCAGACTTTCCCCTTCCAGGGTGACCCCATTTGCCCGAGCCCTAATCGAGGAATGGCAATCTCGTTTCGGCCTGGCCTTAGCTGCTTCGGATACCTTGGCAACAACTTATGAACTGACACCAACCGCTTGAAAGCCCCTGGCTACTACTTCCCATTCCGGTCACCGATCCCTTAGCCTGCAACCCTGTGAACTGGTGGAACTATATACTACGGGAAACCTGTGCCCACCTGATCCTGATGAGGCTAAATCGGCTGAGACTAATTCGGCAAACAAAGCAGCGTATGCTGCACCGGTAGCTCTTTCCCCAAGAACAAGATCCGGAACATCCCTGGTTGGACTCTTAGCTGGCAACTGGTGACCTTTACCTTGGGACTCTATCCGAGAACTTTTGCGCCTGCCGTGCGTGTTGCGTCTGAGCGGCGGGCTGTGCAGTGCGATTCGCGTCTGTTTTCGTGTCTCTAGTTGATTCTTCGGGGTGTGCGTACTCCTGGGGTCTAGCTTCAATGATAGTAGTGAGTAGTGCCCTGCTCGGTACCATGATGCTCGTTCCGATTGTTTCTAATGTTGTTCACTGACTACAACTTCTCTCATAGTTAAAGAAGTCAGGTTTCATGAGTTCATACACTGGGATTTGCCTAAGGTCACTTCCAGTGAACGGACTCTGGTTTCTGACTTCTTCTGTTCGTTCTTCTTGTTTGCCGCGGCTACGATATCAAGAAAGCGGCTGGACCAATGTGCCTTCATAGATCCCAGGACCTAGTGTCGGGTGTTGTTGGCCGGTCAACCAGATCCCGATGTACGATTCTAGCTAAGGAAAACAAGAACGCAGTAAGGATAGAAAGATTAATTGAATTGTTTACTTGATTCTCTTTTGTTCATTTTGCTACTATATGAGTTGAAGAATTCCCATCTCAAGCTTGAAAGCGAACCCGGCAACTTGTCCCTTTGTCTCAGTCCGCTGAACCCACTTAAAGCTGGGGCCAGACATACTCTTGAAGACACTTGCTTGTTTGGAACAAATCCCTTGGCACATCAAATGGGAGAATGCAGTCAGGAAAGCCTACTTCTTGGGAAAGCCTACTCTTGAAGTCGGAGACGGGCTTAAGGAAGAAGAATGCTGCCCTCACCTCTATCTTCAACTAGAAAGCGGTTTCACTCAATAGTCAATCCTTCTTTTTCCGGTATGCCGCTCCGCAAGCAAGGAGTGCCACGCACGAGCAGAGCGAAAACTATGCAAGGGGAATTCCTATATGGAAAGCATGCGAAATCCTTTTCTTGCGTATTTCATATACATCCATGTCTTTCTTGTGGAACTAGCAAGGCAAGGACAAAATTCTTACATGTCCGTTTCGTTATTACAACCTTCTTTCTTTATGTCAAAGACAAGAAGCTACGCGAAAATTCTCATTGGATCTCGGTTGTTCTTAACAGCGATGGCTATTCATTTAAGTCTTCGGGTAGCACCACCAGATCTTCAACAGGGTGGAAATTCTCGTATTCCGTATGTACATGTTCCTGCGGCTCGGATGAGTATAGTAGTTTATATCGCAACGGCTATAAACAGTTCCTTGTTCCCATTAACAAAACATCCCCTTTTTCTTCGCTCCTCCGGAACCGGTACAGAAATTGGTGCTTTTTCTACTTTGTTTACCTTAGTTACTGGGGGGTTTCGGGGAAGGCCTATGTGGGGTACCTTTCGGGTGTGGGATGCTCGTTTAACTTCTGTATTCATCTTGTTCCTTATTTACCTGGGTGCACTGCGTTTTCAAAAGCTTCCTGTCGAACCGGCTCCTATTTCAATCCGTGCTGGACCGATCGATATACCAATAATCAAGTCTCCAGTCAACTGGTGGAATACATCGCATCAACCTGGGAGCATTAGCCGATCTGGTACATCAATACATGTTCCTATGCCCATTCCAATCTTGTCCAACTTTGCTAACTCCCCCTTCTCCACCCGTATCTTCTTCGTTCTGGAAACACGTCTTCCTATTCCATCTTTTCCCGAATATACCTTAACGGAAGAAATAGAAGCTCGAGAAGGAAGACCAAAAAAACCTAGCTCACTCCCTAGCATCCATGGCTGAATGGCTAAAGCGCCTAACCGGGCAAGTAGGTTCGATTCCTGCTGGATGCTTCTGATGAATAGCAAGGCGAAGGACGGACTGGAACTGCCAAAAGTAGGAATGGCTTTATTCAGGCGGAACTGTTGAAGGTCAAAAGCAAAACCTAAGACTAAACTAAGTAAAAACCTCAATGTCCCTCAAGAGGAGGTCCCGTTGACCCATGCAAACCTCATTGAAGTCCTATCCCTTTCACTTCCCGAAACCTAGCTCTGACGTATCTCTGATATAAGGGTACGGGAGGAGTCAATCCGACGAGCGAAGCAAGAATCAACTCCATTCCCATTCTACGTGTGATTCCCAGCGAGCTTCCCCACGCCAGCCAAAAGGAATAGTTAGCCGTCTCTAATATCCCTTCCTTGAGGGCAATTCCATGGGGCGCTCTTTCGCGCTTTTTGCGTATGTAGCGCTCGGTTTTTAGCGCGCAATTGCCTCTCCTTCTCCCCTCAAACCTTGTTCCGAGCAACTCCGCTCAATCAACATGGAAATTCTCTTTCTATATATAAGGCTATCCGATGGTTTAGTATAAAGCCAACTGACCGGAGTAAGTCTACCAGCTTGGACAGAAGACAATTTCTAGTGCCATTCCTTTCCTAAAGGGACTAAGCGCTAGGCCTTTCTTAGTCCGATTCTTATATTATGGATGCCTCCTCAGATTCGGATTAGTGACAAGGGACCTTCCTTCGGGCGCCTTCATTCCTAGATGCGAAGAATAGCCCTCTTTCGTACCCATGAGAAATTCCGTCATGGGCGTAATCCTCTTTGAGAAATAGAATAGGCTGCAAGAAAGAATCTCTTAGGAATCTCTGTCTCTATGTCATCAAACGGTTTGATCAATAGAATTCGAAGAGCAGGGGGCATCATAGTAGAAGGAAGAGGAGAAGGAAGTGACATATCGGATCTTGCCAGGCCAGGAGTTAAAGAAGGAGCGGCTTTGAGAGAAGGGTCTTAGAGAGGTAGCACGAATACAAGCTCTTTTCGCACGTTAATCAATAGTTTAGATACCACCTACGGAATGGAAGGGAAAGGAAATCAATTCCTTGTCATTTTCTTTCCTTTGGGAAAGAAAATGACAAGGAATTAATAGTTTAGGAAATTATAATGGCAAGGAAAGATCGGGATTATAGCCGGAATATATCTTTAATTTTCATTATTGTGTTTGATGTTTGTAAGGAAAGGAAACAAAATCAAGTCAATTTTCCAAAAATATCCTCGTGGTAATAAAAATAATTATTACTTAGAAATATTTTTGTCTAAAAGTTATTATGGATAAAAATGGTAAATAATATTATGAACATGGATATTTTGGTCAAAACTTTTTGTAATAAATGCGGGAAAGTTGAAGGAAAAGTGATTCCTTAGATAAATGGGAGGAACCACTTTTCTCCCTATTTTTCTATCTCTTGGGAATCATTTTTTCTTTCCAACAACTTTCCTTTGGCTCCCAAACATAGGAAAGGAATCACTTTACTTTCCGAAGCTCAAATTCCGGTAACCAAACGAGGCCTTTGGATTTCAACTATTTAAAGATAATTTTGAATGTGACTAAGATCTTGGATAACTCATGTAAGTTCTCAAAATAAAATTCAAACAAAATCATCAAATTTCCTGGTTCAGCAACAACCTGACAACAGAAAGAAAACACGGAATTACTTCGCCCACTTCATTGTAACATGACTCAAATGGTTCACAAGGCAAAGTGCCAAGTGCATACAATAGTATTTGTTACTAAACCATTATCATTAATTAACAAAGTTATTTGCAAACTAAAATGTTTTTTTAGGGGCACCCCCATTTCTACTAGGGGGCAGCCCTTACTTAGGGGACAGCCCATTGGGTGGAACTTTTACTAGGGGGCAGCCCAAATTTTACTAGGGGGCAGCCCAACCCCCCAAACTCATTTTTTCATCTCATTTCATCATTTCCTCTCTCTCTCCTCCAAAAGAAGAAAAAGAGAAGAGCTCTCTCATCTCCCTAAACCCTACAAATTTCTCCTCCACCATTCCTCCACCCATTTTCTTTCACGAACTCTCCCACGTTCGACGAGATGACACGCAAGTCGAAGACATCGGATGCTAGGTACGTTTTTCCCTAATTTCGTTCTATAATTTTCTAAATTTTTTTTTGAAACCCTAGAATAGTTTTAATTGTCTAAATTTTTTTGATAATTTAGGTTTATAATGTATTTAGGGTTTATAAATGGCATTTTCGAATACGACAAACCCACAATATCTCTTCAAACCCTAACCCTAGAAAACGACAAACTAGCGAGTCGTTTCTGTTGGCCGAGTACAGTAGGACTGCCAAGGTTGTGCAGTCCTCATGTACACAAGGACTGCCACAGTCCTGGCAGTCCTCTGTTAATAGAGGACTGCCAGGCCTGTGGCAGTCCTTGTATACATGAGGACTGCTGTCACGCCCCGATTCATAGAGTCATTTATTCACATATTTTATCTCTTGGAATCGATCGTCCTCGCTTGGGCGTGATGCCGTACAAGTCTGGTATTGCACTTGTACAAGGCAAAGATGGTACATAATCGATTATTCTTCAAATAGGAATACATCGTAGCGACAGAAGCAGATAAATTGAATTTAATGAGGATAATCTCTCTTATTGAATAGAAATACATCACTTCTTTATAGCAGCGGAGAAAAAGAGTAACTTGAAGCCACACAGAGATATGTAGAACTTTATTCTCTTTACTGATAATTGAAGAAGAGTACAAGACTTGTATTGAAGTACAATGATTACAGCACATCTCACTTTACATTGGAAACCAACTGAACAATGCTATACAGCTTACATTTGATATTTAGATACAATGGATTACAACTCGATATACCGATTTGGCTTACAATCTCACTGGTACAACTGATTACAATGTTCCATACATTATGCCCTTTATAAACAGAAGACATCATCTTGTGCAAGGAGAGCTTCTGTATGCCCAACAAATCTTCGATGCCGCGGGACCAATCAAGCCAATCTTCGTGTGTAGAACATTCCAAACACGAGCACCTGCCCACAAAACGTGGGTCAGCACATCATCTATGTACTGGCGAGCAGAATCCAACCCACTCGCATAAACCAACATTTTAGTGATCATTTAAGCATACATTTATTAGAGTGATCTTTCTATTTGGGACCTAGCATCAGTTTACAGTTCATGGGCAATAATCAGAGTGAAGCATGTAAACATATTCTTAGTAGCATTCATGTGGACATATCATTTATCATTCTTGGTGTTATCATGCAAAGGCATCATTGAGGCATACTAGGTGTTATCATGAAAAGGCATCATTGAGGCATCGTTAACATTAACATCTTAAACATGTTCTAACAGTTCTCACTTCAAGCATCACTTAGCATGGATGTTATGTTTGAGCACTATTTATAGCAAGGCATCTTTCTAGCATAATGAATTGAACATGTTAAGCAGGCAAGTTAAACCAACTTATACAATATTACAATTATATGATTTCTTACCGATAGCCGACTTCTCGTACCTGCATCAAATACAGGTTATCTGATATACTTACTCTGTCTGCACAAAACATTCATTAGTGTGCATCCTAACTACATGGTCACTGGTGTTGTTAAACCATATGGACTCTTCTCATTTCATTTCATTTTAAGATAATGCGGTCAGCATAGTAGGTGGCGAGCCTCTATGCCACCCCGCCTTATCCGTGCTCCCATAGCACTCATCATTATTTCCTCCTAGGCCGAATCGGTCCCCAGGGCCCTAGGAACCGTTCGAGGAAATTATTACTCAAACCTTGTATACAAGTTATCCATGACCATGCGAATGCGTGTCCGACTCGATTGTGAACATAATCGTATGGTAAAATATATTAAGGAAAGTAAAGGCAACAGTGCATCATTAGTCATATTCAATGACTTATTCATTTCATCATTCCCATCATTTCATTTGGTGATCTCAACGATCCCAGCTTTATCATTTCTCATTCATTACTTCATAGCAACGTATCTCATATCATTCCTTTCTTAAGAGGAACTTAACATTCATTCATTTCATAGGGACATTTATTCATTCCTAACTTTCTTATAAGGGACATGCAGCATTTCATATTCTTGCAACAGATATACAGAGAGTACATGATTCTAGTGTTTCATTCAGTTCATTGATTCGATAGCATAGCCAGTTCATTTCTTATTCTATCATTCATAAGGCATCTCATTATTCAAGTGTCTACTTGTTCCAGCAGTGTTAAGCATAAGGGGCAATGTTATCAATTCATTCTCAGGCAGCGAATCACATTAACAGTTTAATGTGTTGTACATTTCAATAATTCTCAGCACAAGCATCTCTATTTTTCAGCAACTAAAACATGGGACATTTAGGGACAATTTATAGCATTTCAATACTTCATTTATTAAGCATGAAGGAGTAAGGAGGAGGAAGGACAGTTCCACTCACCCAAAATTCCACTAAGCGTAGCTCCACCAGCGAGCCACGTTCCAATATCCATTCCATCTAGCCAGCTAAGAGAGACTACATCAGTCTCAACTCTCCCGATTCCCAACATAAGTCACGGTCCAATATTCTGATCCCATCCAGTAAGCCAACCAAATGCCTCGTGCGGAGCGGGGCATTACATAATATACCACTCAGAAAAAGTTTCGTCCTCGAAACTTAAGAAAACAAGTCTTCTACAAGATTCACTTAATCACCATGAGTTTACTCATTCAGCTTCAAATCAATATTCATTTCAGCCCACTCGGTCATTTCAAAATATCTATCCAACTGTACCATTTAAATCCATCAACGATTCGATCTGTCTATCTCTTTTTCAATTACTTGTAACTTCTTATTGATTCGCCAACATTTTCCTTACATTTCTATTTCAGTCGCAACATATCACTTCGTTTGGATCCATACACATATTTTAGGCGTCCCCAAAACATATGCATTTCAGCCAAAGTCCGTGCTAGTACGATAAATTCTTTCCATAATGTTATCTCAGTCACAACCAATCACTTCTGCTGGATCCATACACATATTTTAGGCGTCCCCAAAACATATGTACTTCAGCCAACTTCCATGTTAGTGCGATTCGATCAGCCACAATATAACTCTCTTTTCTAAATCCAACTTAGCATCCTTTCAATTGACTTATTGCTTTATTCACTTTGCCACAATCACTATTTTCCAGGCCACCACTTAACATCAGGGACAATCTCCATCCAAGTATAACATTTCTAATATTCGATCAAGGGTCTAACTTAGAGCCAATCATATCAAGGTTTCACAACAACAATCATTTTCCTTCCCAAATCCAACAACATTTTTCACCGAGGCAATTCATCTTTTCTAAAAGATACAATCCAACATCACCAGCTATCGATTATCCGAGTCAGGGTATAATTCTATGCAACAGTCAAGGTTAACCCAGCTACCCGACTATAGATACTTATCCAACATTTCCGTCATGAGCAGTCAATTCCATCTCATATCATAATTCACTATTCGATACATACAAATCAAGTCTCATCCCACGATTCTATTTCCCGCTATAGGTCGACACATAATCCTCAAGGGTCAAACATCTCTAAGGTTCACATTGGAGCATATACTTACAACTTATCATTCTTAGGTCATACTTATCACCATTTCTCGTTCAATGCCACAAGGTCATTCTATGGGTCGCCAACGGCCATCTATTATTTGGTCCAGTCTCAATGGTTAGCTATACCGACGGCTATACCTAATCATTCAGGTGACTCCCCTAGAGTGGACGGCTACTAGGGTTATACTAGTTCCTGCTTCTTAGGGCCAACAAGCAACCGACAGTTCTAAGGAACTCTACCCAAACCTATGGGTATCAATTCAGTCTGAATAATGAATCGCCAATTGGGCTAAGCCAGCAATTGGTAAATCATCAACTGGTCGCTAGGGTCAAGTCTATCTATTCAGGGTCTTCCTCAAGGAAATAATTCCCACAGAGGTTCATTCTAGACTTACCCAACAATCGACTAAGATCGATCTATCAACATTACAGTCAATTCCCAATCCGACATACGATTCCCATCGTTCCAATAATCCATCAAGTAAATTCCCAACGATTCAATTTCTATTCCAATTCCTTTATACTCACACAAACCCATAAGCCAAGGCTAACTATTCAAGGGTCATCGATTCCGTTAGTCTCAACAGGACTATAGAATCATACTATTCGGTCGGTATGACGAAGTCACACCACTAAGTCATAAGCCAACAATTTATATCCCAACCAACAATCATCTATACCGACATTATCCAACACGTTTGAAATTTCTCGTTTCCATTTGTTTCTCAATCATCAACTATCTTACGGCATTCTTAATCTCATGCAGTAATGGTCAAGTAGTTCATCCCATTCAATCCGACAATTTATGTATCACTTAACCATCCTCTAGGCAACAACAGTATTCTGAGTCACTACTTGTTATTTTTCTAGTACAATTCAATTCTTCAGCATCATGCATCTATGCAATGACTATCCTTTGGTGATCAAGATGGATTGACATCTATTACACCTTATGATCAAGGCACAGATTTCTAATATCCCTTTGATTCACCGACAATATTTTCAAAACTTTCAGCTACGCATCCAACTTTATATTAGCCACATTTGATTTGCATCCAACCAATCGAAATCGACATTCCAATGTTCTAAGCCACAACATTCTCTAGCCAAATCATTTACCCGTAGCATACTAACTGTCTTACTAGTCTGAGTCATCACTCGACTAAACAATTTCTAACCAAGCCAACCGTTACTATTTCTACAATCTCACTACCCAACATAGCATCACCGTCAGGGGACACTTGAGTCATCTAGCACAATACATGACTCCCAGCTAAGTCTCGGCACTACCCAGTACTCACAGATAGTCTCATTGCTATTTTATGGAAAGGGTCAACATACATCTCGTTCTGAGGTGGTAGAGGCAATATACCACTCAGAAACGAAGCCATCCTTAAACAATACCAACTCAATCTATTCCGGACATTCCTGATCTATAATGATCACAATACTTAACCAACATCTCGGGGTCTCAATATCACAAGGCAACATTCTTAGGGTCTCAAAGCAGTAGCCAGCACACATGAGTCAATTCACTAATTCTGTCAATCTCATCCATCAATTATTTCATTCACAATTCTTTTCCAACATCACATGCAATTCTCAACTTGTTGCAGCATACCCAGCCACTTTTCTATATTCCCACATTCCAAACAGCATTCACAATATAGCATACTATGGCATCGAGTCATTGTTGGGTTATTTGTGTCCAAACCAACAACAATCATTCTTTCAGGGGCATCACAATGTATATAGACTTATTGTATGGAACATCCAGTGAGCAGCCAAGAGGGTCAATGATCTTTCAAGCACAGATAATATAAAGATGATTACCGAACAACAATAGCATAATCGCGGAAGCAATCTTTGATTTAATCGCGGAAGCAACGTTGAGTTATCGCGGAAGCAACTTTAGTTAATCATCGATGCAACTTTGATTTGAAATGAATCAAAGAAGAGACCAAGGACGTAAAGCCGTGCTCTGATACCAATTTGTCACGCCCCGATTCATAGAGTCATTTATTCACATATTTTATCTCTTGGAATCGATCGTCCTCGCTTGGGCGTGATGCCGTACAAGTCTGGTATTGCACTTGTACAAGGCAAAGATGGTACATAATCGATTATTCTTCAAATAGGAATACATCGCAGCGGCAGAAGCAGATAAATTGAATTTAATGAGGATAATCTCTCTTATTGAATAGAAATACATCACTTCTTTATAGCAGCGGAGAAAAAGAGTAACTTGAAGCCACACAGAGATATGTAGAACTTTATTCTCTTTACTGATAATTGAAGAAGAGTACAAGACTTGTATTGAAGTACAATGATTACAGCACATCTCACTTTACATTGGAAACCAACTGAACAATGCTATACAGCTTACATTTGATATTTAGATACAATGGATTACAACTCGATATACCGATTTGGCTTACAATCTCACTGGTACAACTGATTACAATGTTCCATACATTATGTCCTTTATAAACAGAAGACATCATCTTGTGCAAGGAGAGCTTCTGTATGCCCAACAAATCTTCGATGCCGCGGGACCAATCAAGCCAATCTTCGTGTGTAGAACATTCCAAACACGAGCACCTGCCCACAAAACGTGGGTCAGCACATCATCTATGTACTGGCGAGCAGAATCCAACCCACTCGCATAAACCAACATTTTAGTGATCATTTAAGCATACATTTATTAGAGTGATCTTTCTATTTGGGACCTAGCATCAGTTTACAGTTCATGGGCAATAATCAGAGTGAAGCATGTAAACATATTCTTAGTAGCATTCATGTGGACATATCATTTATCATTCTTGGTGTTATCATGCAAAGGCATCATTGAGGCATACTAGGTGTTATCATGAAAAGGCATCATTGAGGCATCGTTAACATTAACATCTTAAACATGTTCTAACAGTTCTCACTTCAAGCATCACTTAGCATGGATGTTATGTTTGAGCACTATTTATAGCAAGGCATCTTTCTAGCATAATGAATTGAACATGTTAAGCAGGCAAGTTAAACCAACTTATACAATATCACAATTATATGATTTCTTACCGATAGCCGACTTTTCGTACCTGCATCAAATACAGGTTATCTGATATACTTACTCTGTCTGCACAAAACATTCATTAGTGTGCATCCTAACTACATGGTCACTGGTGTTGTTAAACCATATGGACTCTTCTTATTTCATTTCATTTTAAGATAATACGATCAGCATAGTAGGTGGCGAGCCTCTATGCCACCCCGCCTTATCCGTGCTCCCATAGCACTCATCATTATTTCCTCCTAGGTCGAATCGGTCCCCAGGGCCCTAGGAACCGTTCGAGGAAATTATTACTCAAACCTTGTATACAAGTTGTCCATGACCATGCGAATGCGTGTCCGACTCGATTGTGAACATAATCGCATGGTAAAATATATTAAGGAAAGTAAAGGCAACAGTGCATCATTAGTCATATTCAATGACTTATTCATTTCATCATTCCCATCATTTCATTTGGTGATCTCAACGATCCCAGCTTTATCATTTCTCATTCATTACTTCATAGCAACGTATCTCATATCATTCCTTTCTTAAGAGGAACTTAACATTCATTCATTTCATAGGGACATTTATTCATTCCTAACTTTCTTATAAGGGACATGCAGCATTTCATATTCTTGCAACAGATATACAGAGAGTACATGATTCTAGTGTTTCATTCAGTTCATTGATTCGATAGCATAGCCAGTTCATTTCTTATTCTATCATTCATAAGGCATCTCATTATTCAAGTGTCTACTTGTTCCAGCAGTGTTAAGCATAAGGGACAATGTTATCAATTCATTCTCAGGCAGCGAATCACATTAACAGTTTAATGTGTTGTACATTTCAATAATTCTCAGCACAAGCATCTCTATTTTTCAGCAACTAAAACATGGGACATTTAGGGACAATTCATAGCATTTCAATACTTCATTTATTAAGCATGAAGGAGTAAGGAGGAGGAAGGACAGTTCCACTCACCCAAAATTCCACTAAGCGTAGCTCCACCAGCGAGCCATGTTCCAATATCCATTCCATCTAGCCAGCTAAGAGAGACTACATCAGTCTCAACTCTCCCGATTCCCAACATAAGTCACGGTCCAATATTCTGATCCCATCCAGTAAGCCAACCAAATGCCTCGTGCGGAGCGGGGCATTACAACTGCCACAACCTTGGCAGTCCTAATGTACTCAGTTCTGGGGGTAAGAATAGGGGGTAACAGTCGCACAAATTAGGGGGTAACAGATCTATTTTAGTCTACATTAGTTATTAATTGTACGGTCGCACAATCTATTGTTCTATAGGGGTGACAGTCCTCCGGACGTACCAAAAAGAATACGTACCACCGCATCAAAGCGGAAGGAACGCGCCGAACGTCCTCTTGAGCGCCCGATAACAATTTCCGAACCGGAGGGCCAAGGTCGGGCTGGGACACGGAGACCCCCACCGGTTGCACAAGCTCGGTCGAAGCAACGAGCTCGTACTCCTTCTCCTTCCAGTGATGACGACGACGTGCCACTTAGCCAACTCCTACCACCACGTCAAGAGGAGGTCAGTCCTTCTGAAGAGGCCGGTCCTTCTGAGCCGCCTGTCCGGCCTCCAGGTTGCTCAATGTTGGCTTCTTTTGAGAACCATATTGCATATGCAATATGGAAGGACCCGGTATGTGCATTACTTTTGTAAGCTAGCAGTTCAGTATATAATATCTATATGTATTTCATATGTTTTATGTTTTTATATGTTGTTTGATATACAGAGGACATATCGTATGCTTAGGGCTGTGAGTCACGGGAAGAAAACCGTGTCTTGGCTGTTTAGAAGCTTACCGGAGGCCGTCCAGGAGAAAATCGTACCGAGCGGTTTACATAATTTGGCTGATTATGCCTATAGGACAATGGATAGTGCCCTGATATCCGCCTTTGTGGAGAGATGGCACCCGGAGACCAATACGTTTCATCTCCCATGCGGGGAGATAACCATTACACTTGACGACGTGTACCAGATACTAGAGCTACCAGTTACCGGTCGCGTCATGACCAAAGAACATTACAGAGATGAAAAATCGACAAAATGGTACTCAAAGATCGTCAAGTTTGTCTCAAGTAACCTTGGACCTGAGGAAACTAGTTTTACCACTCTCCCGGGCTTCAAGAAATCATATGGAATTCCTCTTTCATTTCTGGTGGAGCACTTCAGGAATATGGAATTGGATGAGGATGATTTTGAGTTGGTCGACGCGATGGCCCGTGCTTACATGCTGTTCGTCCTTGGAACGGTGGGCATTTCGGACAAGTCTGGAACCTCGATACATGCGAGGTACATGCTCAATTTATTGTCCGTGGATGACTTCATCGATATATCGTGGGGTAGCGGTATTCTCGCCTATCTTTACCGCGAACTCGGCATCGCATCCCGTGTCGGGACTAAGACAATTGCTGGATGCCAGACTCTGCTACATGTAAGAAAACTTTCAACGATTTAATCTCGTATACTTCATTTTGTTGTTTATATTTTGTGACTATTAACTTAGTAATTGAATAGGCATGGATATACGAGCACTTTCCGATGCTCAGGCGGGGTGACCAGAACCCAATCTATTTTGAACAACTTCCTAGAGTGGCTCGATGGAGGCCGGCCCAGGTGGAAACCAAAGATTGGCAAATCCTGGCTTCCATTCGTGAAGTACTTGACAATTTGGTACCGGAAGAGGTAATAAATTGGGACTAACCTTAATTTTTCATGTTAAGTTTTTTTTTGCTGTTAACTGTTTTCCTACAGATATTTTGGGATCCATACCGGGATTTGCGCGAGGGGAGTCGTGCCATCCAACCAGTTTCTTTATTTCATGGCATGATCACATGCTATGATATCAAGGAGCCGTACATGCCTGATCGTGTACTTCGGCAGTTCGGCTTCGTGCAAAGTGTGCCGAAGCGCACACTACAGATGTTGGAACCTCCCCGCGGGACCCAACCATTGAACTACAAACCGGCGTGTTTCGACTGGGTGACCGACTTCTACTCCGAGTGGCAAAGGCACCTGCTTCGGGAAGATGAGAGCCAACCGGTCACCCAGATGGCCGACTGCAGCAAGGACTACATGTCGTACTTCCGGCAGGTCGGATATCCCAAGTTGTTGAACCCTACAAACCCGGGTCCCTCGGCCGTAGTAGCTGTTGGAAATCTTCCTTCCAAAAATATCTTGTACGCTTCATTGGTGAAGATGGTGAGTTCCGTATTAGTAGTTAGTTCGAGATTTTCATGTTTGTATACTAAATTCAATTATACTTTCATTTACAGTCTAGAAGGGCGAAGGAACTGGCCAAGACACTTCGGAGCGCTTGCCAAAGTGACACTAGTGTCTTGGTCGACACTAGTACCTTGGTCGCCAACGAGCTTGAGCGCATCGACGACGAGGTTGAGTTCCCATTCATGCGTAATGCGGAGTCTCGTTCGAAGGCCCGCCATGATATGTGATATGATTGTCTAACGTCTGGCTGTATGATGTTGAATACTTGTGTCCGTCTTGTAAACTATTTTGGATGTGTGTTGGATATGTTGATATACTTCTGTTAGATATGTGATATGTTGGATATGTGATATGTGTTGGATATGTGATATGTGTTGGCACTATTTGTGTGGATTTGTGATATGCTGGATATGTGATATGTGTTGGCTGGATATGTGTTGGATATGTGATATGTGTTGGCACTATTTGTGTGAATATGTGATATGTTGGATATGTGATATGTGTTGGCACTATTTGTGTGGATTTGTGATATGCTGGATATGTGATATGTGTTGGCTGGATATGTGTTGGATATGTGATATGTGTTGGCACTATTTGTGTGAATATGTGATATGTTGGATATGTGATATGTGTTGGCACTATTTGTGTGGATTTGTGATATGCTGGATATGTGATATGTGTTGGCTGGATATGTGTTGGATATGTGATATGTGTTGGCACTATTTGTGTGAATATGTGATATGTTGGATATGTGATATGTGTTGGCACTATTTGTGTGGATTTGTGATATGCTGGATATGTGATATGTGTTGGCTGGATATGTGTTGGATATGTGATATGTGTTGGCACTATTTGTGTGAATATGTGATATGTTGGATATGTGATATGTGTTGGCACTATTTGTGTGGATTTGTGATATGCTGGATATGTGATATGTGTTGGCTGGATATGTGTTGGATATGTGATATGTGTTGGCACTATTTGTGTGAATATGTGATATGTTGGATATGTGATATGTGATATGTGTTGGCACTATTTGTGTGAACATTCCAAGTTGGACTGCCACATACAGGGCAGTCCTACACAAGTGTAGGACTGCCCTGTGTGTGGCAGTCCTATCTAAAATGTACTGTGATCAAATCACAGAACATTTCAAGTTGGACTGCCACACACAGGGCAGTCCTTCACAAGTGTAGGACTGCCCAGTGTGTGGCAGTCCAACTTGAAATGTGCTGTGATCAAATCACAGAACATTCCAAGTAGGACTGCCACACACAGGGCAGTCCTACACTTGTGTAGGACTGCCCTGTGTGTGGCAGTCCTACTTGGAATGTTCTGTGATTTGATCACAGTACATTTTAGATAGGACTGCCACACACAGGGCAGTCCTACACAAGTGTAGGACTGCCCTGTGTGTGGCAGTCCTACTTGGAATGTTCTGTGATTTGATCACAGTACATTTTAGATAGGACTGCCACACACTGGGCAGTCCTACACTTGTGAAGGACTGCCCTGTGTGTGGCAGTCTAGCTAAAGTAGAGGAAACATATATTGGACTTCATTTTTTACACCCAAAAACACACAAAACACACATGTATAACACTCAAAACACACATGTATAACACACAAAACACACATGTATAACACCCAGATAGAAGACATATAACACCTGGATAAAATTAAGAAACATATATTGGACTTCATATTTCATAGTTTAATGTATACAAAAGTGGTACTCTATAACCAAAATGCCAAAAAGTATACAAAAGTGGTCCTCCATATAACACATTGATACTCAGTCGATTTCGACGTCACAGTGGTCTGCAGGTAAGTCTCTTGGCTCCTCAAACTTCAACAGCTTCTTACAATGGTCGATTTTATGATCGAAAGGTGTGGTCCAAGCTCTGGCTTCGACCGGTGCTCTTTTGTACCAAACTGTTGAAGGTGGAGGAATCGGAGAATGACCGATCATCTTCAGTATGACGAAGTGGTCACCGATGTGACCTATAGTACATAGGTTAGAATGTCCGTGGTCCGGCGGAGGTGCGCACATCGGAAAGAATGTTTCTCTAATACCCATCGAGAAAATTACGAGAGGTATCATGTACCTATTGGCAAATAAATAGCCGGCAGACGGGACTGACATGTAGTGGTCTGTCCCGGTAACACTGTCGGTGCAAGGGATACTTAACAACAAACTTGCAACCGTTTCTTCGCTTAGGAGACGGGAGTAGAATGGAAGACGAGTCTCTAACTCCTCGTACAGCTCCTGCCTCACCCGTCTCCATCCGTCTTTGACATCATAACCAAGATGTCTTGCAAGCACATGGAATCCACAATGGCCATCACCGGGGACATCGACAATAGACCAAATGTATCGGCGAAGCTCAGGTTGGAATTTATCAATATACATGTTCAGTGTCTGGCTTGCAACGATATCTTCTCTTGGGAGGTCCATTTTCTCCAATTTTCGGCGAATGACAAGCTTTCCCTTCCGTACGGGCGGAGCTTGCTGTAAGCTTCGTTCAACATGCTCAAAGTGCGATGGATCTCTCCTAGTTGACTCCAGCCTTCTCTTCTGTGAACTAGTCAATCTTGTGTGAGGCCTGCCTTTAGGATTGGAAACAACGGTCGGCTCATGCATTGTAGTAGTGACCGGACATGCTATTTCTTGCACTTTAAGCTCAATGGACTACCGCTCTGCTGCTACTGAGGCTAACCACCTTGCGTGAAGAAGTTTCACACTTGGCAAAGAGAAGAAATCATCGCTCGTCTTCACCACAGGCATCATAGACAACTGCCTCCAACGTTGATCTACTGCTTCTACTGGAATAGGAATGGATTCACGGCGATATTCATTAATCTGATGTGCATAAGGGAGGCCCAGTGTATGTCGATGTACACACCCGCAAACTTGGGGATCAAACCCGACATCCTTTGACCTTTCAATCTCATCACATATTAATGTCAACGCCGTGTGTGATACCACGCGAACTACAGCATCTAACAGTACATTCTTTCTATGCTCATGCTTGACTATATTTAAGCTCATCTCAAATGATGCCTTAATTTCATTCACGGTCCGGTCTACCATAAGATGTATAGCTTGCCAAACAGAGACAAAGTTGCCGAGAGATGATTTTAGTTGTCTCTTCACTACAGAGTGTGCTCCTTCGACACGGTTGGTAGTTGTCGTGCCGTAATGCTTCACCAAATTCGTCCATGCTAAGACGAAGTGTTCTTTGTGCGGGTCAAGCCATGTATCTTTGATGTATGTAATGCATGCCGGCTCCCTCGCCTCCCACTTATCCTTGAACATGTACCATGCGGCGTCGTAACTGTCAATCGTAGAGGCTCGCCACACACAATTCCAGTCATTGGAGAATTCTTGAAAATTTTGCATGTCAATTTTACCTTCCTCCTTATGAAACTTTAACTTACATTGGGCTTCAATATTACGATTGACATGCCAAGTGCATAGCAATGTATCCGCTTGAGGAAAAACAATGTGAGTAGCATTTATTAGGGCATACTCTCTATCGGTCACAAGAACTGACGGCTCTGTATGACCGTTGTAAAGTGTTTTCAGTTTCTCCAATGCCCAAGTGTAGTCTTCAAGTTTTTCACTCTTCATGAAGCAAAATGCCACCGGGAATGTTTTCCGAGTACAGGTGAATCCGACAATATGAAGGAGAGGCATCTTGAACTTGTTGGTCTTGTACGTGCAATCAAGGACTAACACGTCGCCAAAAGACCTGGCCAGATTTGTGCAATCTGGATGAGCCCAAAAGATTGAAATTACTTCCTTACTCTGGGGATGGGTTCTATGGAACTCAACGTAGTGATTATCGGCAAGCAACTTCAGCACTTCTTGCATCGCCATTCTTGATTTGTTCCGGACAGCGTTCGAAGAAGATAGGGCGTTGTATATTGACCTCATCGTAGACATGTTCTTCTCATCTTCATGCCGTATGACTGAATATATTTGTCTAGGTGCAACACATGAAATAGACAAGTCTTCGGCTATCTTCTTCTCCGTAGGGTTCAACCGTCCGACATACGGATGACCCAATAGTGTCTCGGCAATCTCATGATTGTGGGTTCCATTCTTCACTTGTACTGACCACTTCCCTTCTTCTTCTTTTCTAATCTGGATCGTGAATGGACAACCACATTTCCTCGTTCCAGCTTTCTTTCTTGGAACGTTATCTTGGATAACTGTGTCTTTCTTGTGCGATCGGAACACACCACCTCTTTCACAACCAACCATAACACTTTGTCGTCCGGGGCGATTTCGGGCCGATCTGGATATCACTAGAACCAACTTGTTTTTCCTTCCAACTTCTCGACACCATTGTACCGCATCGTCGCTTGATGGAAACGAAAGATCGGTCCAAAATAAATGTCCTACATCGATTGCAATTGGAGCATGTACCGCAACCTCGGAAGATCAAAAGTCCTACAATAGAAGTTAAAAGTCAAAACTAAACAATTACATAAAGCGTATTATTATTTATAGAGGAGTCTGTATTATTATTTATAGAGAAGTTTGTTCTTGGTCACAAGTTGAGACACTTCAAAGTAACATTGTCCATTTGGATCAATGTTCATATTTGGGTTATATATATATAAATCTGGATTAACTAGTTAGATAGTACTAAAAGGAAAATCACGTATTGGTGTGATATACAAATAACTTAGAAGGCATTAAACCTATAGGCTACAAGTGAAATTCCAAGACAACACTTATAAATATATACATATGTACATTAACACACATTCCTACAGAGGACTGCCACAGATTGGGCAGTCCCTCACATACATTGGACTGCCCTGTGTGTGGCAGTCCTTCACATATACAGGACTGCCACATCTTTGGCAGTCCTATATATGTGAGGGACTGTCCAATCTTTGGCAGTCCTCTGTGTCGAAGTTCAATTTTTCACTCTACGTAAAGTTCAAATGTAGTTACCACGATGATTTCCGATGCGTCAAAGTGTTCTTCGGATGTGTTGGGAGGATAATATCCAGCATTTGATGGTCCGGGTTGATCCATTGTCTATTTCTTTATACATTAAACAAAAAATTCCACTTTTATATGTAAAATTTAGGTTAAAACTTAAAATATTACACAAAAATAAATTCGACGACTTACAAATAAATGAGAGAAGTGATTGACACTGTATTCTACCAAAAATCTTCAACGATTTTTGGTTGGGGGACAATTTCACCTAGGTTAGGTTAGATATAGGTTTATATGAGTAGAAGAAAAAAAAGAAGTGGAGGAAGAGAAGTAGGAAAAGAAGAAAGAGAGATGAAATAAAATGAAATTGGGTTTTATAGCTTTTTTTGGGCTGCCCCCCTAGTAAAAAAACCCAATGGCAAACTTGTAAATTTTTCAAAAAAATTTTGGATTGTCCTCCAGTAGAAAATGAGGTGCCCCTAAAAATAACCAAAATTATAACTAGTCCATGACGTACAAAACAAGCATGCATATTTTATCTTGTATATAGTGTTGGGAAGGAAGTGCGAAAACGCAGCAAAATTAAGATCGTTTCCGACTGAAAGACCTCGTGAGGAGTGAAGAACGAACTTATCCTGCAAACGCACAATCACAATACCACAAACCACACTCAACAAAAATGCATACACGAGATTTTGATGAGGAAACCCAAAACGAAAAAAATTAAAGAAGGATCAAAGTCCAATCCGAAAAATCTCCACTAATATAAATAGAAAAATACACAAACTTCTACCAAATTTCTCCTACCGATTCTATAAAAAAAATCAACCACAACTACCCTAGGGACGAAAATAGATTACAAGTGGATAAAATAACCTATGTTGTTACGGGCGGCGCCTAGGCGGCTTAGGCGCACCCGATTTGAACAGGTCGTCTCGACCTGCATATTTTATTGCAGTGTAAGGCGAGGGCCGCCTAGGCACGCCTAGGCGGGCGTCCAAGTTCGCCCAGGGGAGACAACTACGGACGTCTAGGCGGTGGATTTCAGGATGGGCTATGGACTTTTTACTAATATTTTTTTTTGGCTTTAGGGTTATTATTGTTGCTAAAACAGGTACTATTGTAAAAATTGCTGGTGTTTGTTGCATTCTGCTACTGCTATTGTTGCCTTTTGCTACTGCTACTGTTGTCTTCTCCCTCTTATTGCAATCTGCTACTGCTGCTGCAGCCTTCTGCTACTACTGTTACGGCCTTATGCTACTGTTGCTGCTGACTTTTGCTACTGCTGCTGCCTACAATATTTACACAGATTTAGAGATCCAGAAATCTGGGCGGACGCCTAGGCGAGGCGGGCATAGTCTTGCCTCGTCTCGCCTAGCGCCCAATACAACATAGAAAATAACAATGTTACCGGAGAGCAAAAACGCGAAAACAAATGACGATGACGTTTTACCTAAGTTATATCTACACAAGGAGTACTGGTACGATCTTCATATAGGCTTGAGTTACTACAATACATGTTTCTTTCCGTTGCATCGGCTGGGCTCAAGTTCTTCTAAGTTCGAACTAACAATATGCTCAGGGAGTTAGATCTTGATAGGCGCAGTCACCGAAATATGACAAGGCTGGTTATATATGTATTGAGTTACTACAATACATGTTTCTTTCCCTTACATAGGCTGGTTATATATGCTTCTAAGTCCATAGGAATTCATGAAAGCGAAGAAGAAATATGTCAAGGATTATTCCCAGGATTTGTAATTTACTGCACAAATTTGAAATAAAACATATATAACCAGGAGCAGGGCCGGCTCATCCTTTAGGCAAAGGAAGCAGCCACCTAGGACCCCACTTTTTTAAGGACCCCAAAAATATCATATACTAGTATATATATATATATATATATATATATATATATATATATATATATATATATATATATATATATATGCATTTTTGTAAGGAAAGCCCGGCTGAAAAAGAAAACAGCCGCTTGCCATTTGTAAAAAATTTAAACGTAATTAAATCTATTAAAATTGGGAAAACAAATAATAACCATTGTCGCTTCTTGGTCTCCTCCTTCAGAAAAAGATTTGGTATCTTCGTCTTCATTTACTACATAATTAAAATAAATATATATGTACAACTACTTCTTATTCAAATTCTAAAAATTATTAATGAAAAAAGATTTTAAATCCGCCTATGTAACGTTTAGGGCGTGTTTGGCTACTAGGAAATGTAGCCAGATTTTAGCATTTCATAGGAAGTGAGCCAAATTCTAAGTTTTCCATTGTTTGGCAAAGCTTGGAAGATGGTGGGGAAAAAAACACAGAATTGACAGGTGCACTTCCTGTCGGCTGACGTGGGAAGAAGGCTTTCCACATCCAATCTTTTGCTTAGGATGTGGATTGTAGTTGGTAGGAATTCTATTTTTTTGTTATTAATTTTGTACATAATTAAAGTTATCAATTATAAATAATATCCAATTGATTATTAAATATTAATTAGTAAGATAAAGTTATTTTTTGTTAATATTTTTTTGATGAGGATGACAAAGTTTAAAAGTTTGGATGTGTCTGTACTTCCTAGATTTGAACCGAATTTATTTGAATTATCTAATTAGTAAATAAGATATTAACTACTATTTGAGATAAATTATTTATCTTATTATATAATTAAGATATCTATTATTATTTATTATTTTATATTAAGTAACACTAATCAAAAAACCGAATGACACATCTAGGTAACACTAATTATTTATTAATTTTTGTTCCTAATTGTTTTTTAGATTAAATTATTATGTGAATTAATTATATTCTTCCACTTCTCAATTTTTACTTTACTATCTCAACCAAACACATTTGTCTAATTTTTTCACTTCCCACTTCTTACTTCCTATCCCAACCAAACACATTTGTCTCCTACTAGGGGGATAAGGAAGTGCATGGATTCCAATCCTTCTTTCCTTCATGAAACTCCAAATCCAAATCCACTTCATGTTTACCAAACAGCCCCTTATAGCGATATACCACCGGTCCCAAGTCTGAATCAAGGATGAGAATTTGCATATAAATCAATATAATAAAATTATATAATTTAATTATGTTTAAATTTTCAAAAAAAGGGTTCTATCTTTGGACTTCTGCCTAGGGCCTCCAAATGGCTTGAGACGGCCCTGACCAGGAGTCCACAATTTTGTGTTTGCTTTCAATTTTAATCTACTGACCATCCACAGTTACTTTGTCAGTTCCCCACAACCTTCAAGTTTAATATATGGAACTTTGTCAGTTCCCCACAACCTTCAAGTTTAATATATGGAGCAATGCATCTTAATAACTGATAGAAACCTTTCCTAGTTGTGGTTGTTCTTGATTAGTTGACACATGCCCAAAGATCCTTCAGAAATACAACTGTTAAAATTAACTACAAACAGAAGGAACGGTTTGTATGTTCTTCAAAGAGAAAACAAGAAAAAGAATGATCACTTGTTCCATTTTTAAACTTTACAGAAACAAGGTCAGATGTTCCAGAATCACAAATCAATCATCTCTTGTATCCTTACAATTGAATGCACGGAATTATGTTATTAACAGAAGGAATCGAGAAGAATGAACGGTTTGTTGCAATTGTGGATATCTTTTACCAATTTTTCTCCAATTTTTCAGAGTATCATCTCACAGGAGGAAAGCGAAGAAGGCATTCAAGATCGTCCCGGGACTTGCCCACTTCCCAATATTTTCCAGTACAGAATTCCGGTAGCCATGATCTGATCTAGTTTCGAGTGTTCTCTGGAATCAACCAATGCATTAGTTCTTGTTAACGAATCGTAAATATCTCAATCTGAACTTATCTACCATAGAGAAACTATATTGATCACCTGAGCTGCATCATTGAGGGGTCCCCAGCATTCGACTCGGTTATACTTCTTTGATTTAGAATGGAAATGCACCCAAACGACAGCTTCCAATAACGCAGGATGCTCACTGAAGAGAGCTGAATCTCCATAAACCACAGCTTTAAGGACCTAACATGTCCAGAGAGAAACTATCATATGGTCCTCACTTGTACTTGAAGGCTTAAGACCAAAAGACTAATAACACAAAATTTACAAAAAGTTGAATTTTGTCATCAGGGAGGAGTAGGAAAAGACCGAGATTGAAACAAATTAGACAGTTGAATCTGATTGTAGGGATTTTTAATATTTGGGGAGTATGTTTTCTATTTGCCAGATATGGACACGGATACAGATACGGATACGGATACGGATACGGATAAGGATAAGGGTACGATATATTACAAGATACGGACATTTTCAAATATGGACAACATTTTTCTGTAAGCAAGCCCAAAACCAGTGCTCTACTAGGAGAATGTAACCTGCATTGGGTTAACGTCCTTAAAATCTGCGTAATTTGTGATTGTATTGATCTTATTTTTCATTTAACTACTTGCTTTCTAACAAGACTGCTTTTTTTTTGCCAGAGGAATATTACCTAATTTTGGAGTTTGCTCACCCTTCCTACCAACTGACCTACTAGGCTTCAAGGGAACCCTAGGAAGCATAGAGGCTCGAAAAATGTAGGCCATATCATGTCGGACACATATCAGACACAACCAAAAATATAGTAGGGCACATCAAAATAGATGCCGCGTCCGTGTCATCAGTTTCTTACCATGTTGTGTCGTATTCGTGTCCGTGCAACATAGAGGGGACCCGCTCATTTTTACTAAGTTTCCTTGGCATGAACTTGATGCTGACCTAATAAAAAACGTTTCTTATGAATTAGGTCATGACTGAAGCCTTCAGTTAATTGACCTCGTGTTGATAGAAGAACATGATTGGAAGATAACAAAGACAATATATCACAAATGAAATGAATACCAAGATGAAGCAAGAACTGACCAGTGGAAGCTCCTTACAGAAGATATGGTATCTAAATTCAGCAGCGAGCTCTTGGAAGGGATTGGCTCCACTCACATAGCAATGTACATGCAAAGACATCTCCTCTTTCACCTTCTTCCACTCAGCTACCACATCGTCCCTTTGTAGTGTCGTCTGCCACTCCCTCAGCTGTCATCACAGGAGACATGTTTCAGAGCAATTACGAGCTTGGATACCAAGATTGAAGCAAGAAATTCCTGACAAGATTTCGTTTGAGAAATCTTCAAGGGGCTGTTTGGTTGCCCGCAAATAATGTTGGTCTTGCTGCAACATTTGTTGCATCATTTGCAGCATCTAACATAGTTCAAGAAATCTCTCACGGGTTAATGATTTCCGAATGTAATATGAGATTAGACTCTTTACTCTTCAATCTCAACCCTTGAGCAATTCATCAGGCAATTTATGAAACGAAAAAACAATGCTTCTAATTTAGATGGCACATAGAAGATCCACAGTTCGTACCATGTCATTAGTGATGCTGTCCGAGACTGCTAAGGTTAAATTGGCTGTGAAGTCGCAATGAGTAAGAGTATAGGCTCTCGGAATGGTGGAAAGAGGCTTTCTCTCCATTTCTTCGCCCGTGAAGATCACCTTCAGCTTTGAAGCTTCAAATCTAGTCGGAGGACCCAAAAGACTTGCAGCCTGATCATGAAACACATTGTTATAGTCTCACCATGATATAATAAACCCTCTCGTCGTCAACAGTATTGAGCCTTCCTAGCTAGGAATGAGGTCTATATCAGGGTGTTTTGTAATCAAACTCAAACAGACAAGACATTTGTTACAGACCATGCCACTACATCAAAAATCTAAGAGTTGTGAGAGAGTTGAGGTTGTATAGTTATATTATTCCAATATGTCCCCAATGTTGACCGCCCATTTATGGGAGAGATGGATTCGTGCAGGAGTACAATTTTTGTAAGATCATCATAAAATGGCAAGATTTAGACGAGATTTGAACTTTTGGTTGCTTTGATACTATGTTAAAGTACCTGGACGAGAGATGGATTCGTGTGGTAGTACACTTTTTGTAAGATCGGCATAAAATGGGCAAGTTTTAGACGACCGAGATTTAAACTTTGGGTTGCTCTGTTACTATGTTAAAGTACCTGAAACTACCCAAAAACTCTAGAGTCGTGGCGAGGGTTGAGGAGGGTTATAGATTTATATTTATTCCAATAATAATCCAACGTTTTTTATCCCTATTCCGAATTGGTGTTAGGCAAAAATCTGGATCAGATGTGTGTACCATGGAATGGAAGGATGGAAGGATGGGTGACTATAATTATAGCCATGTAACTCATACATGCATTCTCTGAAGCCCTCCAAGAAAAATTAAAGAAATTAATATCATCTATGGTTAAGTGCAAAAGCTTGTGGTTCCGCTTGTGTGAACACTAAGAAAGCTACTTGTCACGCACAAAAATTTGCACGCCACCGAAATGGACTTGCATAACTCTCCACGGACCGGGATTATTTGGAAAGCTTTCAGATTGTTCCAGAAGATGGTGGAATGTTCCAGAAGACCCGAGAATCTTCCAGAAAGCCCGAGTATCTTCCAGAAGGCCCAAGACCTTTCTAGATGGACCATGATCTTTCTGGATAGACTAAAAGCTTCCTTATAGTTATCTAGTAGTAGAAATAATCCCTAGAATATTCCATTTTCAGCAGCTCTTTGTAAGCCTTGGAGGCCCTATAAAAGTTGTACTCTCTTTTCTAGTATAGTTAAGTTTTTTAAAAAGAAAAAAAATCTCTCTTTTGCTCCACAATATTCTCAATATCGCCTTAGCGATCTAGCTAAGCGGATTCGGGAAGGCTTGTACGAGTCTTCAAGAAGGAAGATTGTGCACCGCACGGGTCGAAGTGTAGCCTAAAACACTAAGTCCGTGACTACTAGTTCAGTTGTGCACTTGTACTCCTTCAGTGGACAACCTACTTATTGGTGTAGCATGTAGCTGTTTTATTAAGTACTGCTGCATGGTTGTTGCAAGTCCTACTTATCCACATTGCAACATATACTGTAACTTACTCTGTGGTAGGAAGTAGTAGAGAGAAAGAGAGAGCACCTTGAGTACCAGTGAGTTATAGGAGTCCCTCCGGTCGCAGGAGAAGACGAGGAGAGGCTTCGCGGGGACGAGGCCGGGCATGGGTCTCTTGCCAGCAGAGGAGGGCGAGACAGTTGCTAGCAAAGAATGGTTGTTAGCGAACGACGACGTCCCAGTTGAGAAGCAAGCCATGGATGATGCATTAGTGCTCCGAAGAAAGCATTTCATCTTTCATGGCTCTCTCCACTCCCCACAGCATAAACCACCACCACTCCATTGGATGCTTCTTCTTTTCCTTTTTTCTACTTTCAGCCTTCTTGTGGACTTGCTTCTCTCACACCCATGTTGGTCCTCACACCGAAACAAGGCCATAGGTTTCCCTGGGTCAGAATGTCCCACATCGTGCCAAGTGGACGTCAACTATTGGACAGATTTCAAATTGAATGGATAACTGGATGAGTCTGCATCATTCTGCATTATTGACAATGGGTCGAAATTAAGCCACCACCACCACCACCACCACCACCAACAAAATCTTCAAGAACTGAAGAGTGAAGTACCAAAGAGAAATAATTTCACTCTTCCAACAGATCAAACTTATTATTATCCATATAAAATGGGCTAATTATTCATTCTTGAGCAAAATGTTACATCCAATCACGATTAAAAGACTACAGGAGGCAGGCCGAATTGATACACCAATTCCCACAGGTAAAGTGAAAAATCCTGCTCGATAGAGAACTAAAGGTAGTAAGTAGTACATCTCATGATGCAATATGAGCAAACTTCGCATCGGATGAAGATGAGACCGCGTTCACATTCCTTGTCGCACAAACTCACTGCCTAGGGGTTTCAATGTCGTCGCCAGAAACAGTTGGTACATGCCATCTACCTCGTTCAGACTCCAGCAGCAAACAAGACAGACGAATCAATTAAGTACGCCATCCTTTCCAGTATAAAGATAGCAGAGTCGATAAAAACCACCACTGCCGATTTTGCCACTCTTGTACCAGATCAAGCAGAGGAAGATATGAATGAATTCCTTGGTAGGGCGACAACCATTTATCAGCCAAGTACAAAAAAAGGGATCTCATGAATCCGAGGAATCACAACCATTTATTCACTTACTTTGCAACATTTGGATAATTGCAATGGAATCAATTTCTACAATACAAAAATGGTTCACACTTGATCCTTGAATGCATGAGCTAAAATTGAACCCTCTACCAAGATAAGGCTTGGATGAGATGGCGATGACTAACAGGAAGCTGGAGAGAAAAATTATACATGGGTTTCATATTAAGAAGCTTTAGCAGGAAAAACAATAAAAATGTCTTTAAAATGAGAAATTTTGTATTGCTAACCTGCATAACAATGGAATACAGAGGCGGCATGCCGGCATGTGAAAGTTCGGGCCTTGTTTTCCTTATGTCGAGCGCACCTGCCAATGTTAATATGCAAGTTAGAAAGGAGCTCATGTATATATTTTAAGATTGATAGCTCATGAAACAAAAACCCAAGTAAAAGTTCCCAGAAAACAACAAGAGATGAAGCTCATTATGAAACAAGCAAAAGTATGTAAAGTTCAAGTAACTTCCTTTCAAGTAGCATTCAACTTCATTTTATCTGAAAAATGACGACAATCCATCCATTTAAGTATGCAAACCCAAGGTTCTAAACGGCGGTAGGCGGGTGCACGGCGGAGAGAATCCGCTTACCGCCTAGGCGGTTGATACATTTTGAACATTTTTTACTATTTTACTTTTTTTTTTTTTTTGCATAATATGCATATTTTAAGGGTGTTCCATGTATAACTAAGATGTAGAAGGAAGATTTATAAAGTTTTAGTTTTGTAAAAGTGAACCGTAGGCCCTTAATGCTTACAAAACTTTTTTGACCAAAATATCTTGTTAGGTATTGCTCTGCCTAGGCGTCCGCCTATGCCACCTCACCTCCGCCTAGGCCGCCAACTTTCATTGGCCGCCTACTCCACCGCCTACCGAAAAGCGGTGCGGAGAGAGACCACCTACTACCTAGGCGCCGCCTAGGCGCCGCCTAGGCGGCCGCCATTTAGAACACTGCAAACCATGTCCCCCAATCCCCCTAAAGGGAAGAGCCTCCCAGCGCCTCAGCTATTCTTATCTGGTAGTTATACTAACTTAAATATTGCTTCCTGTTAGAGGTTTACAAGGTAGGTAATGTTATTTTATATGCTGTGTGCTTAATAGTTAATACGAATTTAGCAAGCTCGTTTGATAGGATATGCAGATCAAGTTGATAGAATTAGAGACCTATTTGGCTAGTGGGAACTGTAATTGCATGAACTGACAAAAATACGGGGCTGCAATTTCAGTTCCATGTGTTTGATTGGCATTTTACAAAAGGATTTTGAATTCCTGTTCCTTCCATGTGTTTGGTTTAGCTTGAGCAGGTACAATCACCTTTAATTTTGGAGGTTAACTTACCTGCATAACATTAACAAGCAAATGAAATTGTACTGGATATAACCAACCACCTTACAGCTTGAGAGGTGAGATTACCCGGGTCATATTAGAACCGTGTTAGTGTTCCGCATTCCGATACCCCATCTTTGTATTAAAGAGGCAGAGTTCAACTTCTAGGCGAAACTGGAATTCCTGAATTAAACTAAACCAAACGGCAAAACTGGTCCTAATCGTAGCATAATCAATTCATGGAATTCCACTCCATATTCACCGAAGTGTCATTTGGTGTAAAAAAATTGTGAGATGGCATTTAAAGTGAGTCGCCCAATATAAATGTGTGAATACAAGATAACCAAAGATTATCATGTTAGTTTACTGACTTTTGGTTGTTATTTTATTTTACGACGAACTGCAGAGAGGAAAAAACCATATAAGACTTCTTTTGGATATAAATACGTTGCCTCTTTTAGACAAACCTCAGCTCCTGCTTTAAATAAAACAGAGTTCTTCAAAGCTGTGCTTAAGGGTCTACTTGGCTATTGTAGGGGTAGCGGTTATGAGGTATTTTTAGAGTACCAGTTATGAGTGGTTATGAGCACTTGTGCTCTTCAGTCTCAATGAAAATGAAACGGAGAGAGAGACCTTGATGCCAACCACCTCCAACGCGACCTCAACTCCTTCCACATAAATCAATCCAGATGCTTGACCGTCCAACAGATATGAATCCCACATATCTCGAGGAACTTCTCCAACTCTTGCCCCTGCCCTCTTCCTCCAAATCTGTAGACAAGTCTGAGTGTGGCATGAAGGCTCTGGAGATGGCATTCTAAAAGGGCAAGGATAAAGTGTTGGGTCCTCATGCTGAAGTTGATCATAAGATTGGTTGAAGAATTCCAAGCATAAGGTTTGGAGATTTTCTAGGGTTTAGAGTGTTTCTCTTGTTCATTTGATGTTGGCATTTTGCTTGCAGAGCATAGAATAAACAAGAAAACGGCAGGCTTATAAGACGACTTCATGTCAAAAAGTAAAGACTTGGACCAAAATCATTTATTATTTATTTACTTTATGCTATGTTGCACGAACAAGGACATGGATAAGGACACATTACAGATAGGCGATACAGACATTTTCAGATAGAATACAAGTCCATTGGGATTTTAGAATCCTAGGCTGGGATTTGAAAATCAGGGTGTTAGTCAACTGGGATTTGAAGAACCACAATCCAAAGCACCTGTTAGACAATCGAGATTTTAAAGCCACCATAACCTTTAGGGGAAGTCCTGGGTTAGAGACCCAGGGGGGGGGGGCAGTGAGTGACTGACCCTCTGATCTAAAAAAAAAGTTAAATAATGCTATAAATTGGTCGAATGAGTTAGGTATTCGCATGGGGTATCATATTAGAAGCACAAAAATATACCTGGCGCGCTTCTCTTTCCATCTTGGGAAGAAGCTAGTTCCCATTATCTCAAACAAGTGGTCCCTCGTTTCATCGTCTGTAACAAGCAAAGATCCACAACTGACGGCAGCGTACAACCAGTACCTGAAATAAGAAACTTCCTTATCAAATAGAACATTCAGTAACGGAATGTAGATAGCATTTGTACAAAATAACAAAAGGGGATCAAGTTGAAGATTGTAACAGCCTATATACATCAAGTGCTATGTGCAATCATCACAGGTGCTGAAGATATTGCCAGTGTAAATCTATTTACTGGTTTATGTTTACTGCATGAACAACAAAGCTTCCAGCCCAAACATTGGGAAACCCTAGTCATGGTTAATTGGTTATGATACTCAATTGATGAAGAACAACTGAACAATGACCAGTAAGTCTGAGCAACCAAAATCCTAGCCACCACTATTTATGCACTCTTCCACCGGTAAGATGATGCTCAATCAGTAGATACCTATTAATAGCAGGTTAAGAGGATTTAAGTTGGCATGGAAACTGTCAGAAAGAAGAGCTACCAAAGAATCATTGCAGATTTTCATAAAATTCTTATTTGTTTGGTATATCTTTTCCGAGCCACCCCGTCCCGTGCCAGTGCCACCATCCCCCTCCCTTCCCTGACCACCCCCTCGTCCCACTCCTCCGTTCCGACCCACTCCACCGTGTCTGACCGGAATCACTACTCCACTGTCCCTGCCGTCTCCTCCATCACCCGTCTCACCAAGCCCCTCATTCGCTGCAGGACCGGCAACCCCGACTCCTCGGGGACGATCCCGTTAGCCTCCGTATGGTTCTCGACCTCGTGGGGCGTTCAAGAAGTCGCCTTTCTTGCAGAACCCGGACAGCGCCGGCCCGTACGACCGTAACCTCGGCGGGGTGTCTAAAGACTGCATCTTGTTGACGAGGTGGAACGCGAGCTCGGGTTTCTCCTCCGTGGCGCGGGGCGGGCGAGGGAGGTGAAGGTGTCGAGCAGCATCAGGTCGTCTGATCTCGAACCCGAGCGACGTCGAGGAGGCATTGTTGAGGGCGCAGAGGGAGAGGGAGAGGGGGACGGAGTCGGCACGGGCGGAGTCGTAGAGGCGAAGGGCCTCGGCGAGGTCGGCGTTGAGGGAGCAGAGGCCGAGGCAATGGCGGAGGACGTACTCGGGGGACTCGTTGGGGGTGCGACGGTGGTGTTTGATGTTATGCCTGTGAGAGGAGGAGAGGGGACGATTGGCATAGTGGCGGCGGAGGGGGAGGAGAGGGTTTTGGAGAGGAGGAGGAGGAGGGAGGGGTGGGTGGCGGAGGATAAGGGAAGAGCATGGGAGAAAGCCCGCCAAGGCCATTCTTTATGAATCAAATCATTTTCCTACTATTTAACTGAGTCCAGCTGAAATTAAAATTTAAAAAATCATTTTTTTTACAACTAGTAACTGGGTTTCTTACAAGAATAGGCAAATGGGTTTCCATTTCTTGAAAAGTTATGGGGCTCAGATTCTCTTAGATTATATTTATTGGGTGCGGATCGGCCGGAGCCCTGCGAGAGCCCTATCCTGCTCGACCGTTGGATCGAGTGGGCGCGCGCGGATCCTATGTGGTCCGCTCGATCCAACGGTGCACAAGGGGAGGATCTTTTGATCCACTACCATATTTACGTATTTTTATTTTTATTTTGAAATGTCCGACGATGCGTACAGAACTTTGTGCACGCTGTATTGCATATTTTTTGGACCTACTGTCCTCCAACTCCCACCATTTACGCTCTCGTGGCTCGATTCACTGATCTTCTGACACCCAGTCAGGATCTTATGTCTCTCTCCTCGGTAACCACAAGAGTCACTCAAGTTCATCATCTTAGATTAGATTTTGTGCAACCAGTAGCCAGAGTATTTTATGTCTATTTTACTTGTGTCCTACTAGACTATTTTAATTACAGTAATGTGAAAGGGACATCAAAATCCAACCACATTTTATTGTAATATTTTTTTTGAGATTTTTTTTATTTGCGTCCCACTTATTAATATGAATTTGTACTTATATTCACTTTTTGTGTTTATTAGACTTACGTTCTATTTTCGTCATGGAAAACATTCGTCTTGTTTCATGAAAAATATTTTTCGTAACAAAAAGTGGAATGTAAGTCTAATAAACACAAAAAATAGAATATAAGTACAAATTTATATTAATAAGTGGGACGAAAATAATAGAAAAATCTTTTTTTTTACCATAGGATATAACAGTATGTAATTATGTATGTTGAAAATATTAATTGGATATGTGACCGCATCTCAGCAAGCTTCTCTTTCTTGTGGACAATATGGAAGTCGAGGAATGCTGTAATTTTTGAACAGAAACAAATCTGTGTTCGAAGAATGTGGGAAAAATATGAATCGCACAATCCCTACTATCATCCAATTCCAGCTATATGTGATAACTATGGCTTGAATGTCAATTGGTCTCCTCCAAATAACTTTTGGAAAACCAATTTCGATGGGGCTTATCATGAAGAACAAATGGCAGCGCATCTATTCTTAGAGATAGCCAGGGACTATTTCTAGCTGCAATCTCAAAATTCCGGGATGGAGAGGATCACCATTAGAAGCATAAGGTTTACTTTCCCTCGAGTTCCATATTGTTCCTCCCAACAAGCCAAGGATTCATTTCCCTCCTCTAAGGATTCACTTTTCCTCCTAATTTTCTTGGTTTTTCCAAACACCGAAAAAGAACTTGATCGGAATTGCAATTTCTCAAAGGAAAGTAAATATCAAAGAATCAATTTCCTTTTCTTTCCTTTCCTGGAACCAAACGAGGTTTGTTCATGAAAAAAAAAATCGAGAGCTTAGGCAAGAGAACACGTATTCACTCATCGCACAAGGAGAAGAGCGAACAACGTCCATATGTGCGATTTATTCGGGTTAATATAGATATAATGCTGCCGAACTCGAGTGATCCTTGTGGTTGTCGAGAAGAGGCATAAAATCTTGACTGGATGGCGAAAGATCAGTAGATCAACCCACTATAGCGTATTATTATTTTTTATTTATAAAAATGGTGAAAGTTGAAGACAGTGAACTCAAAAGCCATGCAAAATCAGTACAAACGCATATATACTCCCAAGTGACTAACAATACATAAGCACCAAATTGCATCTAAAGGCACGAGGAGACGAGTCATCACTCTCATTGCTCAAACCAAATGGCATAAACCATCCATTCATACGAGTTGTACAACATTTCATTCACTGCCTTGCCTGACACGAATTGATGATAACCATTGGGGATGTCCAAATGCGAAACCCCGAAAATATATCGAGCTAAATTTTTACAAAGATCCCAAAATTTCAGTGTCCTAAATTTTACAAAGATGCCAAAATTTTCATATAGGACCCCTCATTTTTAGGATCGCCTAAGGCTCCATTTTTGCTAGAGTCGGCCCTGAATATCAGTGCGCACCATTTGCAACTGGGTGTGAATTTCAATTATTACTAGTCAATGTTTGTTTCACAAACAACAGATCCGTAGAGTAAAAAAGATCTGTTGAAATATGATTTCACTTGTACATCCCATTACATTCAACAATTACTGATCAACAAAAATTGCATGACAGGAAACTATATAAATCAAAAGCAGCAGAAAATGGTCTCCAACCCCATCAAGAACTCGTGAATTTTTTGCACTAATTCAAAATTTTATCATTCTACAGATTCAACTTGTTAAGCAGTAACCCGAACTCCCCCCTCCTCCCCCTTTGGAGGAAGCAGATACCAGAAACAATACAACATACATCACTATAAGCAATACAAGGTAATTATAAATAAAAAGAAAGAGAATATTATTAACCTACCCAAGAATTACTTGCTCGATTCCACTTCCTGAGGCCGCCACTTCGTTTTCTGAATGCATAGCAATCCCTCGTTGTCCTTTGAGTAGGTCATCCGTATCTCCCAGTGCAGAGATTTTGCCATGTTCTCCACCTCGTTGATGATCTCCACGTTGTCTCTCACGATTAGCTTCCCTTCTGGTCTCAGTATCCGGTCCACCTCAGCTATCACGGGCAAAAGCCTGCACCTGTAGGAGATTGCCAAAGACTAGTTAGAGGTAAAGTTGCGCATCAATATATATATATAAAAAAAAAAAAATATATATATATATATATATATATATATATATATATATATATATATATAGTCTAAATGACCAAGTGAGAGAAGTAGCACAAAGGGTCTACGAAGAAAAATGAGTCACTCAATTGACCATTATAAGTATTAAACAAGCCTCTGAATTGATGAGAGAGGAATATTTGTTAGTAAATCAGGATAACTCCATTTAGTATAAGTTTATACTGCCTTGACAAATTTTAACAATTATTCCATTAGAAGAGGTTTACTTAGAAAAGTAGAGTCTGACTTTTATGATACGAGTATAAAGTTTGGAATTAATACGAATTGTTACATAAATAGGTGAAAAGAAGTTCATGGGGCTATCCAATTTGCTTCCCAGGGAACTTATCGTGGTCTTAAAGGCAGCAGAAAGCTATTTTTGAACTTTTTTATGTTATGGTTCTCCAGCAGCCATTTGTCCTCTCCTTGGAGGATAAAACTGGAATAAATATTCAAACAAACAACCCCAAAAATCTGCCATAGGGACTTTGTTGTTGTTGTTGTTGTTGTTGTTGTATTGGGTAGTTTAGTTTCCTAGAAATTTTTAGGAAAATCAAAACTAAGGCATGATGTAGGGGCAACACCAAGGTTCTAAATGGCAGTAGGCGGGTGCGGGGCGGAGATAGTCCGCCTACTGCCTAGACATCGTCTAGGCGGTTGAGACATTTTGAACATTTTTTTACTATTTTATCACTGTTTTTTTGCATAATATGCATATTTTAAGGATGTTCCATGCATAACTAAGTTGTAGAACGAAGATTTACGAAGTTTTAGTTTTGTAAAAGTGAACCATAGGTCCATAATACTTGTAAAACCTTTTAACCAAAACATCTTGTTAGATATTGCTCTGCATAGGCGTCCGCCTACACCGCCTCACTTCAACCTACGCCGATAAGCCCATTTTGGCCGCCTACTCCACTGCCTACCGCAAAGACGATGTGGACAGAGACCGCCTACTGCCTAAGCGGACGCCTCAACCGCCATTTAGAACACTGGGCAACACCCGGTCAACTAAACCAAATGGTTGACGAGTTCAATTGTTTCAAAAGAGCCACATATTGACAAACTTTGATGTAGATTTTGTAAGTCTTTTTTTGGATAGTTTATGTTTTATTTTTTTTCTTTTTTTTGTTAGGATTAGATATAGTAGGATTCTATTTAGGATGAGGATTTCTTTCTTCTTCCCTAAGTTATCTAATCATATATAAAAGCATAGTATTGTATTAGGTTTCTTAACTCCATATTATTGCTACTTTTTATTGAGATTTGTTGTCTTTATTTTTTGTGGGATTTCGTGGATTCGAGTACGTCTTCTGAATTCTAGAATCGCTCGTGGATTCAGACAAATTAAGTTTATTTCGGCGGAGGGTGCTGGTTATCATACTACCCTCCATCGGCATCGTATCACCCTCTATCGGGACATTTCGGTGAGGCAAACTCGAGAAATTTGCTTCCGCCAGCCTACTCTCTACTCTCAACTATAAGAAGATATATATATATATATATATATATATATATATATATATATATATATATATATATATATATATTATTTCTCTACATCATGTGGTATCAGAACTTCGGCTCGGCAATCTCCACATCCTTGACAGTTGACACCAAGTTACCATGTAATTGTCTTCACTTGCCAACCACGACAACCAATCCGATCACCGTCTCTCCATGCCATCAACGCCCACCACTGTCGTCGCCATCCGCCGCTCCTCAACATCCATCTCTCCTCAAAAAAAGAAAAGAAAAAATCCTCGTTTCCACAACCCAATCAAGTGGCTTCCATAGCCTCAAGTTTTTGTTATCATCCAAGCCATCTTTTCATACTTACCTTTTCGTTTCGACCATCACATACAGGTCCAAAATAAATTTAAAAGAAAAAAAAAACACTCCTCGTCGTTTCTGCGAGTTCGCCAACTGCCATCCTTGTCACATCCTCGTTTGCACCAGCAACTTGTCAAATCCAGCCCCTCCTGCGTCTTCACCGACAAACCTGTCGAGCCCTCGCCAGCACGCAAGAAGCTCACCAGTAGCGCAACGCCTTGAGCCACCACTTCCCGACCAACAAGTCGGCCTTGCGGAGTCTCCTTCCATCGACCAAGTCTAGCTACTGTCAAACCACCACCACCGAGCTCTCACTGTACCAGCATCACCTTGCCGACCACCTACAACCAGCAGCTCTACTGCCGCTCATTGTCCTCGACCACCTCATGTTCCGACCTCGCGACGCTCCGGTCATCATCATCTTTCAGGCCATCTCCGTCAGCCAGTTGACCGACCCCCTTCCCTTCAGCCGCCGACAACAAATCCCCGAACCAGGAACCCTAACCCAAAATCCTCAAATTCCAAATTTCCTATCCTAATCTATAGATCCAAAATCATTAACTTATGTTAAAACTCATTTGATTAAATAATCCGAACTCATTTCAGTTAAACCCGATACACATTACCCATTTAACTTAAATTTCAAAACCATTAACTCCTCTTTAGAATCCCAGGCCTGTTAACCCCACCAGACAATAACCCATTACCTTCATACCCACTAGTCCTTTAACCGAAAAACAATTAGCCTTTTTAACCTAAAAGCAACATACCCAAAACTACATCGAAAGAAAAAAACATATCCAAAACTACTTCTCCATCAACGCAAACTCAAACTCACAAAAGGAAGTCTGTTACTAGCAAGATGAAGATGGTCATTCCATCCTTCAGTGGACGTATGCAAGTCGAGGAGACTCTTGATTGGGATGGTGTGTGCTTTTAGTTATTTGGAAATTCGTCTGTGGCACCATGTTAAGATTGTAGAGTAAGTCTTAACTCAAAGGAAAAGTATTATCATGGTGGACTGAAGTTCAAAACTCTCGTGTATGGTAAGGAAAGTTTCTTATAGAGACATGGAAGAAAATGCAACAGATGATGGTGCAATTTCTTTCAGATGATGGTGCAATTTCTTTTCGGAATGATTAGCGGATTATCTCAAGGGGAAGCAACTTTGATCACATTGGCATAACTGCAATGTAAGAAATTCATGAAAGGCAATGTGTACCTCTTTTTTAGCCTGGAAAATAGATGGTCTGCATGTAGAAGATCATATGTTCTTGGATATGTGCTGAATGATTCACACCAATCATGATACATTCCAAACAGGCCACGCTCATAGATAATGGGAAGTGTATCCGGCGAATCAATAGAAACAACATTCATAACCCACACCTTAATGTCCCGCAAAGCTGCCGCAAAACTGCAAAAGTGAGAAACATATAAGAAATCCAATGTTCAAGTTTGAGATATGCAAGACATTCATCTGAAGGAATAATGTTATTCAGGATCCTCCAGTTGAAGGATTATGTATACACATAACAAAAAAAAGAACTAATTTCAAAATGTCAGGGAACTTTGACAGTCGTTTTTTGGTATAGGTCTCCAATTAGAGACCAAGGTCAGCAGCAAATGTGTAGGAACTACACTAAAACATATGATGCTAATGATTCTCTCAGATGACAGGAAAAAATTTTAACAGCTTGAGTAGGCATTAAATAGTTCATTTCGCAAGTCATTTAACTATGTAGTATCTATATGTAGAAAGAAAATGAAACTGACTTATTCCAAACAACGATATTTTGTCAGACTGTCATGATGATGATATATAAATAAAGGTCATCAAAGAAAATCAGGAATCACTAGCGAAAATATATACGTAATGTTTCCATGAAATGGTAGCACAAATTTGGACGATTTAGAGTAATATACAATATTCACTCTCATGAAAATAATATAGTTTATTTATGCAGAAACAACTCAAAACATGAGAATTGCTAACCACGAAGTTCTGTTAGACAGCAACAATGATCTTGAAATATAAACATAACAAAGCCAATACAAATAAGCACCTATACAACTTGTAAAATAAGTTAAAGAAACATCAATTAATATCTAACCATGGTGAGACCACTCCTTCGCCACTTGAGAATAAGCCACGATGGCATTTCTTGAATAAAAAAAGAAGAGCACAATTAAAGGAAAATGCAGCATTTCTCTTCATGACGTTAGTAGTGATCTAATGGACTCTTCAGACATTGGGATGTAAGAATCTGAATTGTCTTTCATAAAGGTTTAAAGGCAACTCTATAATGTGATAGAATTAGCCACTAGGGGTGTTGGGTCTGGTGTAGGGTTATTGGAGAGATCCTGGGTTCAAGGCCTAGCCTTAACGTAAAAAGAAAAGTAAAAAACGATAGAACAAAATATGTTATTTACTTACCCTCCATAAACTGATCTCATGTCCATGACATTTCTCACAATAGACCAGTCAATCCCCATTCCTTTGAGATACGAATTGCCAACAACATGCTTCCAGTGTTCATAATCTGCTTTGAAGTCTTCAGGGGCAGCTTTGCCATAAACCCCTGTCTGTGAACTGTCTAGCCAATAAGGTGCCGTTTCCACCCTCTCTGGCCATTGCTCTGGCCACTGTGACCCACGGACAGCAGTATCGACAGGAATTTTGTGCATACATGCTTGCAAAGAGACGTTCCTATAAAAACCATGAAAAAGGAACCAATTTAACCATGTTATTATAGCTAATAATCAGAACGCTCTTTGTTCCAGATTCATGTTCAGTCTCTCTCTCTCTCTCTCTCTCTCTCTCTCTCTCTCTCTCTCTCTCTCTCTATATATATATATATATATATATATATATATATATATATATATATATATATATATATATGAGAAAACTTACCAGGCTGCATTTGGATCATCGTTATCTTGGCAGAGCGGTGGGCTGTTCTCTGTTCTTTTCTCGTAGCACTTATTGTCAGTAGGTTTTCTGTAGATCGCGAAGCCCACTTTGTTGAAGGTATCCTTTGTTTTCTTCACCATTTTCCAGCACATTGACTTTGTCAGTGCAGACATAGCTGGCATGAATTTCAAGGTTAATGAGAGTTAGATTTGCCTAGAGTATTTTATTCCAAGTGTTCATTTTCCTCAAAGTTAGCTGACAGAATTAATGACGATCAAAGATAAGATGTGCAAAGCTTCTCTATAACTCTAGTTTAGAAAGATGATGTGATCATCAATTTACAGGTGATATAAGTTGTAACACTATTGACAATGTGTTTGAGAATGGATTATAACCAAGAATCCTGGCACTTAGCACTTGCCTCCGCGAAGATAAACTTATCGGTCACTCATATGTAGTGTCTTGCTTTATGAATGTATACAAGTTTTAAGAGCTAAAAGTGTGAGCACAACCTTTCCAAATCTCAACATCTTCCGGAAGGTCTTGGTAAACAGGGGTCGCAGACCAAACAAAATAACCTCCAGGACGCAACAAACGATTCAACTCCAACAAAAGCATACCACCTGCAATTTAAGACTTTAATCATCCACGCTAAACAAAGAGAATTTGCCTAATGGATTCTTACCCTCGATGTGCCATGGGACTCGACAACGGGCACAATGAATAGCATCATAAACCCTGCCAGGGAAGGGAAGCCTTTTTGTACCCATGACTGCTGAAAAAGCTGGAATTCCTCTTTCAAGAGCAAACTGCACTTGAGCTTCATGCTCATCTTTAGGAGCAAATGACATGGTTAGCACATCTCTCTCAAAGAGATAGCCTCCAAAGCTAGCAACTCCGCAGCCAACATCCAAAACGACACGGCTTTGCTTTCCCCAAGCTATATCAGGCAACGCCTACATAACAAAATGAACAATAGTTGATTAAACACGTCAAACAAGAGTACATCACTTTTCTCTGTTAAGAAATCACAGAAGCACAACTTGTATGAAGTCTACAAAATATCACAGCTGAATTAAACAAATACAAATATAAGGACGAGAGAATATTTCAGTGTGCACTCATTTACAATGATAGCAAGGAGTAAACCAGTTAGAAGTGAACCTCTTGAATTTTATCAATATAGTGAAGTGCACCGTTTTTGAATTGAGTACCACCCCCTGGAAAAGTGAGGTATTCTCCAGTAACTTTCACCCAATTCTGGTGCCCCTTGACCACCGCAAGCTTTGAATGAGGGACATTATGATACCATATCTGTAGACAAGACAAAACTTAAGGACAAGGAATTTTTACAGGTTTGCATTTGAATAAAGGTAAACTATATCATACTCGAATACCTTGTCCCTACTACTGGGCCATTGAATTGGTCTCTGGTAACCATCAGGAAGAGGTACAAGGCACGTTGGGCCCTCCTCAGGGCAATGCCTTTCTCGGTGTTCATAATGCTTAGTACTGTGAAGCTTCTTGATAGCATCCACATTGTCAAGGCATGGAATATAATCTGCCCCAGCTTCCACATTACAAAGTTTCCAGTTGTACTTAGCAATTTTACCTTTTGATGAAGTTTTTTGTACTTCCTTCTCATTCTTTGACTCTGCAGCCTGTGTCGACCATGCTCCATTCTGGGTATTGACCTCTTTTAAGATCTCTGACTGTGCGCCATCAGGGAACACCTCATCCTTTGCCTGATCCCCTGTTTTGTTCTCATCGGTCTTCTGTTCTGTCTCTTGGTTCTCCTCTGTCTTCTCCACTATCTGGTCTTGCCCCTTCTCATCCTGTGTTGTATTTTCATCAGATCTCTCCTCTTGCCTCAATGGCTTCTCACTATCAGATTGCTCGGCATCATTTTGTTCTCTTGATGTCTTCTCACCACCGGACTGTTCTACACCATTTTGGGTTGAGTCCTTCTCTTGGTTCTCTACCTCGGCACCTTCTGAATTTACATCTCTGCCTCCAGCATCTCCCTCTGTATCAGAAGAAGTCTGGCTCTTTGATGAATCATCGGACTCGTCTTTTCTGTCTGTATTGTCAGTAACAGGATTCTCTTCTTGAGTAGTTTCTACAGAGCTCTCGGTAGTTTTCTCAGGCACATTCTTATCTTCAGAAGAGCTAGTGGTATTCTCATCAGTTGCATCTCCAGAGTTATCCTCGAAAGTAGTAGAATCAGTAGCAGAAACTTGCTCTTTCGACTCAGATTTAGACCTCTCTACAGGTACTCCGGTAGACGATGTCATCATCCAGACTCCCAGCAAACAAAGAGCAACGAACACGACAAGAGTCACAGTTGAGCAGTATGCCGTTGACGACCTCTTGTCCATCCGTGGGCCTTTCCCCATCGCCATTATCGAACAAATATGTAAGCCTCTCCAGCAGTATATCTGGAAAAAGAAAAGTAATGATGTTGAACAAAAGGAAATTTTACCCAAATCCACCCATGATATAATTGAACTCAAGGATAGAGCAAACAGAAGAATATGTATGAATCATTCCTTATAGGACAGGAAGCCCCCCTAAGATTAGTGCAGCTAAGTAAAAGAAAGTAACCCCAAATATTGCTTTCTTCATCACTTTTCTCCTGTTGTTAAAATTTTGATGAAAGTTCCATGAAAATACTCAGAAAATTGTTAAAAAAGTATAACAATAGTCAGGTAAATGGTGAAAAGATAAAAGAATATAGGGGTGTTTCCTGTAATTTATCTTCTCGGATATCTTAAATTTTAATTTCCTAATGCCATTCTAGTTATTTATCAAGCAAAATACAAATAATTTTCTAATGCCATTTCTATGAGACCTATCTTGTTAGAATATTATAAAAATATAACCCACACTACAAGTCGATAATTTTGGTGCAGGGGCCTTAGAGCAGAGATTTTAACATGGTATCAGAGCGATGCATTTTCAATCCCTCTGGCGTTGCATTTTAGAAGATATAAATAATATATCTATTGCGTGAATCCAGCTCAGTCCATAAATGGGCCTTCCACATGTGGGGGCGTGTTGGAATAATGTGAAAATAAAACCCTCACCACAACTCTAAGAGTTTCAGTATTTGAAATTCTTGTACCCTGAATCAAAAAGATTTATTATAGTTGAGATCTAAAGGACATAGGACGAATGTAACAATCAACCAAAGAAGCCTCTTAAAACTGTATAGATCTCTAAGAACACTCAGTAGATCTTGACACGCGACGAAGACTAGAGGAAAATATGATTTGTATGAAATTGGAAATTTATGACAAATTGGGAGCACAAGTTTTAAAATGAAATGTGAACAATCAACTACTATAAGGCCTTGTTTGGTTCGCGGAATCTTTGGGGTGGGAAAGCAAAGTGATTAGTTTCCTATGTTTGGGTGCCAAAGGAATTGAGGAGGAAAGGAAAGTGATTCCCAATGGAAGAAAAATTAGGAGGGAAAGTGATTCCATCCATCCAAGCAAGGAATCACTTTCCCACATTGAAGTATTCACTTTCCTTTCCAAATTCCTTGGCATTCCCAAACATCGGAAAGAAAAATCAATGGGAATCTTAATTTCCCAAAGGAAAGGAAATGCCAAGGAATTGATTTCCTTTCCCTTCCATTCCGTGAACCAAACGAGGCCTAAATTTATTACAAAAATTATAATAGAAATAAAAAACATAACAATCAACTTATAATTAATGGGAATATCGAGTTTGGGATGGCATGTTGGTGACGTCGAATCTCGATGCTAGACTTTTGTACCTAAGACCCAAGTAAGCGTCAACGTCGGAGGCGAAGAAGAAGAAGATAAGATAGAGAGATCCACTTTAGAATTTTGGCATCCCAATACAAACTCAAAAATAGCTTTCTCATTCTTTAATTTTTCAATCCAATAATCCTCAGCTTCGAAAGATTCACCTACTGATGAATCATGCAAACGTGAAATCCAAAAATTATGCACCTGATGATGTCCTCCAAATTGGCCATGGCAGTAGCCTCTGATTCGGTACTCTAGTGAACAAAGACTTCTAAAAAGTCGACGAAACCACATTACGGTATTGTCCGTTGTGGAGGTAAAAAAAAAAAACAGGATGTCCAATAGGGACCTAAGATCAAGCACCTCAATAAGTGGTAGTTGTCTCGGTGCGCCCAGACAAACAAAATAAATTATTATTTCCTGCAAATTATTACAATTATACGTAACAAACAAATAATAGAACTTGTCACGGGCACTATTAGGACAAGTTCAAAATATTTAGAATACCTAATAGGTTTTTTAAATTCATTGGATTGATCAAACGACTTATTTAATTCTTCTAATGCTGATATATAAAGATCAAATTTGATTTTTGTTTTAAATCTATACCTAGTTTCAACCACAAACCTATTTTTTGTTAATTATGATAGGTTCATTAGGTTCAACTAATGGATACTCTAACAATATGGTTGACTCCGGGTTGAACTCTTCTTGTAGATAAGTCAACTATTATATGTTTTTTAGGTTCAACTAATGGACACTCTAATGATATGGTTACTCCAGGTTGAACTCTATTTGTGTAACACAATGATTGTTAAATATATCTTTTAGTCTAGCTTCAAATTTAGTACAAAATTTATCATGCTCAGAATCTTTATCACGTTCAAAATCGTAAAGATCTATAAACTTTTTAATATAAACTTTCTAATGAACTTTTCATGATCCATATTTTAGTTTTAGTTGATCCCTTATGTTTTTACCTACGAATAAAAATATTTTTTAACCTAAAATTTGTATACCAATTTGACACAGGACAAAGACATAGTGAAAAATATAATTTGTATGAAATTGGAGATTTATGACAAATTGAGGGCGGAATATTTAAATGAATGTGAACAATCAACTACTATACTTTTATTACAGAAATTATAATACAAATGCAAAACATAACAATCTGACTTATAATTAATAGGGTAAAACTTTGATACAGAAGGGGGTATCAAAGTTTTGATACCCCCTATGTATGACAGGTGGGCCCCTTTCAAAATTTATGTATATATTTATGTGTACACGTTTTACAAAGAGAGAGGGGGCCCACCTGTCATACATAGGAGGTATCAAAACTTTGATACCCCCTTCTGTATCAAAGTTTTTTTCTAATTAATGGGAGTAACCAGCTTGAAATGGCATGTTTGTGACGTCTGATCTCGATGCTATACTTCTGTACTCGAGACCCAACTAAACTTCAATGTCGGAGGCGTAAAAAGAAGATAGAGTTGATCTCTAAAAAGATACTTAAAATTCCTAACGTATAAAAGAGAGAAAATAATCTCTATCAATAATACTCCAAAAATAACCCAAAATTTTTTTAAAAAAAACATATATCCAAACGGGTTTATCCCATCAGATATACTTATGCATTACCACACAAAGTTCATCTCCATCTCTAAGCAGAATTAAGTGGGATTAAGTGAGGGGAAGTTAAGTGGTGGGGAGTAGAATCAATACATATAATCTTGTTTGGATTAGAGGGAGAGTTGATGGGGATGTGTTTAATAACTCTTGTTTGGATTCGATTGGAGGTTTTGAGAGTGAGAAGGATCAATAAAAATATAATAGTTATCAAAACATTCTTATTACATATGTCATAATATTAAAATATCTTCACAGAGGAGGAAGCTACGAAGCAACATGTTGAAAGCAAGAAAAAATGGAAAGAAAAGTCATAATATTTTATAGGACAAATAAGGAGTATTTATGATGTTTTAAACAAAACCCCCGATCCCCTCGTCAACCCTCCGATTTGGAGGGTTAAGAAAATAAACAAAAGAGGGTTAAACAAACCCTCACTTAACCCTCTATAACCCTCGCTCCTAAACCCCACCATGGTTTTGTTTTCCCTCGCTTAACTCTTTTAACCCACAATCCAAGCAGACCCTAACTGTACTAACTTGATATGTCAAAACTATCTATTGTTGATTCTGAATTTAATTAAATCTCGTAACTGCAACTTGATATCATCATGGTGAGCATGAAATTATGGAAAAAAATTGAACAAATACCATATTGCATTCATATTTACAAGAAATTAAGATCAGAGAAGAGAGCAAGAACAAGATCAGCAATAGAATAACACTACTTCAAGATCTACTTCTGCTTCGAACGAAACGCTGCATAGAATCGTCTAACAATTGAAGCAAGAATTACTAAGAACAGCGCTAGATCTGAATCTAAAGAAAAATTCTAAGAAAATCGGACAAAAATTATGAATGAAAGATCTAGGAGAACTCAAACCAAAAATACCACAACAAACCTACAAAAGTAAGAAAAACGGGAAGAATCAGAACAATTCCAGAAACAAAAACTGGTAAAAAAAATTATGGATCTAAAGAATGCAGTATATTGTCAGTGCCTTTTTTATCAACTACTTCCATTCTTTACGTTAGCTCGAGATCTACTTCTGCTTCATACAAAAAAATGGCGGGAAAAATAAACATGCATAATGCTGTTCTAATACAATCGTACCAAGAATTACTAACAACAGCACCAGATCTAGATCCAAACAAAAAAAAAAACTCAAAAAATAGGGGGTAAAATAGAGATTACACAGAATAGTGAAGGATCCACTGCAACTAGACGAAAATTCCCCCAAAAAAATGTCAAAAAAGTAACAAAAAATAAGAGAGAAAATCAGGATCCTTCGCTCTACCGAAAGATCTGCTAAATCTGACCTTAAATCTCCAAAAAATCGAGAAAAAAATCAGAAAATGTTTTTAAAAAAAATATTTGATGGATCTGGAGAACATGGTACATTGTACGAACCTCAATTTAGCTGGAGCCGATCCAGTTCTTGGGGGGGGGTGTTCCCGCTCGCTACTGGGAGGAAGAAGGGAGTGTCGATGGAGAATATAAAGAGGAGAATAACCCCATTCGATCCGACTAGTAATTATTATTATTATAATAAATCTCTATTGACTCTGATCAAACTCTAATATAATAATTTAATGGTGGGGGAACCGGAACGAGGGTGTCGGTGTCGGTGTCGGTGTCGGTGTGGGGATGTCTGGTGCCGACAAACATCAGTGGAGAAGCCCCCAACCACAATAGAACGTGGAGAAATACTTATTTCTCAAGGTGCTGCCCTGCCTAACCTCTTGCCGTCTATGACAGGTGGGCCACGTGGGCCTTTATTCTACATGCGCTAACCTTGCCCCACCTGTCAATGCAGTGGACCTCACCAAATCATGGCGAGCAGATCTATTGTCTGTACCAAAATAGTTCATCTTCCTATTAAAAAAATAGAATAATACTTTGGAGATGTTGTAACTCATATGTCTCTACACATTCATATTCTTGTAACCTACATGATCCTTTCGTTTCTTCATAACCCCCAACCTCTCACCCTATATAAAGAGAGGTTGGAATAGCTTGTAAATGTACACTTGTATGGTTGATAATATACGAGAAAGCTTCGCCTCCGTGTGTTTGAGTTTTTGCCTTACAATACGTTATCAGCACTTTGCTCATGCAACGCCGGAGACCCGACGTACCGCTCGTCTCGACGTCCGTCGACCGTTGCCCCGCGCGCACCCCGTCGCTCGTCGCTGATCCCGCGTATCCGCAATCGTTTTCTCACTTTCTTCCACCATACGGTAAGAAAGGTAAAAAAAAATTGTTATTATGTTTAGATTCTCTACTCTGTATTGGTATTTGGTTGAGATTCAAACAATCAAACTTTGTTCATTTTTCCAGAACCGGTTATTATGTTTAGAATTGGAACAGACACTAAGTGTTTTTTTGATTCCGAAGTTTTAATTGGTTCGCATTTTCTGTTTGATTTGATAACAGTAGTTTATATTCTTAATGTTGCACACTTTTGCACATTTCAGTATTGTATACACTTTTAATTGGTTCCGAAGTTGAGACTTTATGTTTGGTTTGTTACAGAAATTTTGTTACGAAAATATACTTTGGTAAAACACAATATTTTGTTAAATTTTTTTTTATCAAAATATACTTTGACGTGTTTATCAAATAGTCTGATGTATATATTTTGGTAAAAGACATTTATGAAAAAAAATTTAAACTAACAATTTCAGAAATTTTTTGTTTAAATAGTACTTATCCCAACAAAATATTTGTTAGTTATTTTCTGAAAAAATAATTTTTTTTTTGAAGAAACTTTTTTTTCATGTTGACGAAGAAAATTTAAATGCTAACATTTTTTTTGGTAATGATGGATTTGGAGAGCCCCGGCGAGCACCTCAGTGCCATCTGCGCCCTGCCGACAAGCACCTCAGTAGCATTTTTTTTCTTTATGTTACTCAGTGAATTATTGTAACAGATGGGTAGTAAAAATTGTATTTTTTTCTCGCTATTTTTTTTTGGCGTCGCTTCATTAGACGTCGGAAAAATAGTTGACATTTTTTTGGTGCCGCTTGCTTAGGCACCAATTCTTTTGTGTGTTGTTGCCTACTTATGTTGTACGTTTTTTTTAGCGTAATGGCGTGGAAATTAAAAAATTGTCTTGGCTACATAAACAAATTCTGGCACCGTCAAATTTGGGCCTCCAAAAATAACCTTTTTGGCTAATAATTTTTCAAAGGCAACGCTCATTTTAAGCACGCACTAAATTGTCACCTATTTTGCACAGTTCGCAAATAGCGAGAATTTCTTGAAAAATCTTATTTATTCTTACATTTGACAAAAATTTTAAGAAGTCTCTCCGAATAGGCTCACCTATTTGGGTATGATGTCAGAAAGAACTTGGAGCTTGGTTTTTAAGTGGTCCCCGGTGACCCTCCTCCCTCATTTTTCCGCCTGGTCATATTCACGTAGAGCTACTGAAAGAGGTTGATCGAATATTATTTTTTGCTCAAATTGTATTTATAATTATGCATTTTTGCAAGAAACTTATTAACCTCTCTATATCGGCCCGTCGATCGATATAAGATAATTTTTAAACAAAAATCGTTTTTTTTTTTCCAAAACCGTTGTTTTTATTTACGATTGTTTGTTGTTGCTTATACAAACCAAATCCATATAAACCTGTCGTTTTATATGTTGACTGATCAAGATTTTTTCTCCTGTTGTAGAAAAATGTCGATCAAGATTGATTTTCCCATCCTTGAAGCCTCTGGCAAGAACTACTTGGACTGGACGCAAGACATCCAGAACCATATAGATGCACAGGGCCTCTTGGACGTCATCTATAATGAGGAAGAGCGTGAAGTGGAAGTCACTCGCTCAATGAACGCCAAAGCGATGATTCTATTCCGCAGGCATTTATCTGACGCCATGAAGTCGGAGTTCATTGAAATCTCCTCGCCGAAGACACTATGGGACTCTCTGAAAGAGCGCTTCGACCACCAGAAGACCATATGGCTACCTGAAGCACGCCATGACTGGTTGAACCTACGCTTCCAAGACTTCAAAAGTGTAACTGATTACAACAATAAAATCTGCAGGATTCGATCACTTCTCCAATACTGCGGTGAGATATTAACCGACAGTGATCTATTAGAGAAAACATACACCATATTTCCTTCCACTGACAACTTGCTCCAAAAGCAATACCGTCAGTCTAAGTTCACCAAGTTTCCCGAGCTCATCACCCAGCTTTTACTAGACGAGAAGAACAGTCTCATTTTAATAAGAAACAACAATTATCGTCCTGCTAGAACAAAGGCAATTCCAATGCCTGATGCAAACGCTCTCCGTGGACCAAATCCACGGTGGAAACGAGATAAGGGCCAGTCGTCCCAGCCAAGGAACATAGGCGAGTTTAAGTCTCGCCACCCAAAGCGAGGTTCTAACAAGAACCAAGGACCTTTGACTCCTAGGCAGTCTCATGGTAAGAACCAACGGGCCAGTCGTCCCAAAGCGAGAGTGGAAGGCCAAGCGCCTACTCTCTGCTACAAATGTGGTGCTTATGGTCATATGCAACGGACTTGCAGGGCGACCCCCCAAGAAGTTTATAACTATCACAAGGGGCGCCGGGCCGAAGCAAATCTGGTCAACAAGTACAAAAATCTAAATCTTGAGACCCCCGATTTTGTAGCAGAAATAGAAGAATGAATCTCCATTATCTCTCTATATTTGATTTAAGTCATGAAACTTTTGGTGGTTTGTATTTTCTGTTTTCTCGATAAATTAAAGTTCTATTTCGAGCACTTTCCTCAAACGTGTGACAAACTTTAATTTTTCTTTACTTATAGGCATGGACCACGGGACAGTAGATTGTCTGGTTGATAGTGGAACGACTCACACTATCTTGAGAGATAAATCATACTTTATCTCCTATACGCCTAAAGTAACCTCAGTGACAACCAGTGAATATAATAGTAGATCTCTGCTTGCTACTGGGATTCACGTAACATTACGACACTTCGAACCAACTTCCCAACCAAACAAGGACATAAGTTGGCCCGTCATATCCTGACATTCTGATCATCTCAGTTAGTTAACAGAGTAGGTCCAGTACACAAACAAGTCAACTTAAACGGCCATGCAACTACTACGGCTTGCTACTGTGAGTTCCAAGTTATCTTGGAATTTATGCAATAAGGATTCCTCAATTCTTACTATGTACGAGCAAGGCTAGTCTACCCAATCAATCAATTGCGCCAATCATGAATTAGACGAGTCCCAGCGGGACGCCCGTCATCAATATACAATATACAATAAATATTATAAGCAGATACCGCTTCCTGCCCGTGTGGCAGATTTGCAGTATCTGTGGGAACCAGCCGGCCTGTTTGGCACTTAATAGTCCCAAAAAGGGCTGCCATGTAAGAACTCGGAAATCCATTCTCTCCATGCAATCATTATTTTATTTAACTTAATATCCCCTATGTTGATTGAAATCCCATGCCGTGGATCATGGTCATTCAGAATGAGTACTTCCGTACAGAGTACGATATGCCCAACTCTACAATGATACCCGTGCGGTTATGTTGTAGGTCTTACATAGCGTAATGCAACAATCAAAACTAACCACAAAATAATTATGCCTTAACCATAAAGTACACATGTTGTTTTCGTAAAATAAATAAATAAATAAATTGCAGCCTGCATGTATCTATATGCCAATATTCGGGATTGGCCAATCGATTTCAATAGTTCATAGTTGATATGAACGTGTCTTATTCCATTCAATTCAATAAGACGACTAACCAGTCTCTTAGTTCCAACTAGGAACGCATGTCAATTATAAATCAAGATAACAATCAATGTTAATTAATGCCAAATTCGGAAAATAGATCCATCTCATACGGTTGGGAAATAAAAATCTCATGCGGCTGAGAAATGTGGTTGGGAAATAAATAATCCATGCGGCTGAGAAATGAGATTGGGAAATAAATAATCCATGCAACTGAGAAATGAGATTCACATGCGGCTGAGAAATGAGATTAGAAAATAATCAGTCCATGCGGTTGTAAAATGAGATTGGGGAATAAATAATCCATGCGGCTGAAAAATGAGATTCTTATGCGGCTGTGAAATGAGATTGGAAAATAAATAATCCATGCGGCTGAGGAATGATATTGGGAAATAATTAATCCATGCGGCTGAGAAATGAGATTGGGAAATAAATAATCCATGCGGCTGTGAGAAATGAGATTAGAAAATAAATAATCCATGCGGCTGAGAAATGAGATTGGAAAATAATTAGTCCATGCGGCTGTGAAATGAGATTGGGAAATAAATAATCCATACGGCTGAGAAATGAGATTGGAAAATAATCAGTCCATGCGGCTGTGAAATGAGATTGGAGAATAAATAATCCATGCGGCTGAGAAATGAGATTCTCATGCGGCTGTGAAATGAAATTAGGAAATAAATAATCCATGCGGCTGAGGAATGAGATTGGGAAATAATTAATCCATGCGGCTGAGAAATGAGATTGGAAAATAAATAATCCATGCGGCTGAAAAATGAGATTCTCATGCGGCTGTGAAATGAGATTGGGAAATAAATAATCCATGCGGCTGAGAAATGAGATTCTCATGCGGCTGTGAAATGAGATTGAGAAATAATTAATCCATGCGGCTGAGAAATGAGATTCTCATGCGGCTGAGGAATGTGGGACCCATCTTCTCAGAAAATCTGAGAAGGATGGTCATGGAACCCTTGGCTTCCAAGCTCCATAAAACCTTTACCGTAAGTCCAAATTTGGACTTCCATAGGTCAAAATAGGGTATAACGAAATTCTTTACAACATGGAACCATCAAAACTTGAAAATAATAATGTTAAATAGATCAAATCCCAAGAAATCCGAAAATACTATAAACTTAGATCTAGAAGAATTTAGCCATAGAAATTGAAAATGCCAAGCACTAAAGTGTCTTAGAATATTGAGAGGAAGACAATAGAACAACAAAAATAGAGATCCATCAAGAAGCAAGTTGGCACTTGCCTATCTCTTCTAGGTTGGTGGGAGAGTTATGAGGAAGAAGAAGAGAAATGAGAAGAAGTAATGAAGAGAGAGAAAGGGTTTGGGCTTTAAATGAAGGGGTGGTGGTAGGTGGGGATTTGTTTCGGTTGATGATGAACCAACATAATTAAACCAATTCAAGCCGAACCCAAAGCAAGTATAAAAGCAGAAAGTAAAATACAGAAATAAAATTGCAGGAAATTAATTAACATGAAATTAAAAGATTTTAAATACAGAATAATATATGATAAATATTAAATAAATACGTATTCTGGGAAAGGGAAGTAACATATCTACCCTCCTTAGAAAAATTTCGTCCTCGAAATTTCAAATCCAAGCAAGATGAGAACATCAAAGCTAAACTAATATAAGCATAAGCAATTGGAACAAGCAACCATTCTACAATGTTAACAGTAAGTAACATATCTATGTTGAACATTCTACGATACCAAGCAATTCTACTCGTAAGGTGACAAGCATGAGGAGTTAAGTCAATCAAGGTATACAGAAAAAGATATACCTTGTGAGTCAAACAGGTACGGATACCGCGATCGGATATCTTCCTCACGTTCCCACGTTGACTCCCCTAAAGAGTGATGACCCCAAGCAACCCGAACAAGGCTAATTGTTCGGTTCTTGAGTATCTTCTCTCTTCGGTCCAAAATGGACACAGGTTGGTACCAACAACCAGCTCAGAATGATTAAGGATATGGCTTAGGTCCGATACATACCTTCGCAACTGAGATACATGAAATACGTCATGCACCTCTCGTAACGAAGGTATAAGGGATAAACGATAAGCAACATCGCCTATCCTATCAAGGATAACAAATGGGCCCACGTACCGCGGACTCAATTTTCCGCGAACGCCAAATCTAATGACCCCACGGGTAGGTGAGATCCGCAAGAACACGTGGTCCCCAACAGAAAACTCTAGCGACCTACGATGCTGGTCCGCCCAATGACGATGTCGATCCTGCGCAACTCGAAGTCGCTCTCTAATTCTCTTAATCACTTCAACGGTCTGGACAATCATTTCTGGGCCTAGCATCTTCCTCTCTCCGATATCATCCCATGCTAGTGGCGACCTACACTTCTTACCATATAGTACTTCAAATGGCACCATCTGGATACTAGCTTGATAACTGTTGTTGTATGAGAACTCAACTAAGTGCAGGTGGCTTTTCCAAGATCCTCTAAAATCCAGAGTGCAAGCTCGCAATATGTCTTCCAAAGTCTGAATTATTCTTTCTGATTGTCCGTCTGTCTGGGGATGGTAAGCCGTGCTAAATCTTAACTTGGTACCCAGGCTATAATGTAAGCTCTTCCAGAAATGTGATGTAAAACGGGTATCTCTATCTGACACAATGCTGACAGGGACTCCATGCTGCCTGACTATCTGTTGCATATACAACTCTGCCAACTTTTCTGTAGATTGCCCTACTCTGAAAGGAAGAAAGTGTGCTACCTTTGTAAGTCGGTCCACTATCACCCAAATAGCATCTTTACCACTTGGTGATCTCGGTAAACCGGTCACAAGATCCATTGTGATGTGTTCCCACTTCCATTCCGGGATAGGAAGCGGTTGTAATAACCCAGCTGGCCTCTGCTGTTCTGCCTTCACTTGCTGACATACCAAGTAACGGGAAACGAATCTAGCTATCTCCCTCTTCATCCCATTCCACCAGAAGTGCTGCTTAATATCTTGGTCCCTCCAGGGTGTACAGAATACTGGGAACTGTGAGCTTCTATCATAACCTCCTGTCTGATATCTCCACTAGGCACACATAGACGTGACCCAAACCTAAGTGTACCATCCTCATGAATCTGCATCTCCTTCCTGAGTCCTGACTCACATTCTGCCCTAAGCTTCTGAATCCTTGGGTCTTGTGCCTGAGCTGCCTTGATCCTGTCTACCAAGTCGGATTGAACTTGTAGACTCGCCAGAACTCCTACATCACAAGGAAGTACAACCTCGATGCCCATCTCCTGAAGGTCTTCTAAGATATGCCTCTGTGTTGTTAACATAAATGTGTCGCCTCTCCTGCTGAGAGCATCTGCTACCACATTAGCCTTGCCTGGATGATACTGAAGCTCCACATCATAGTCCTTAATCAACTCCAACCATCTTCTCTGCCTCATGTTCAGTTCCTTCTGAGAAAAAATGTACTTCAGACTTTTGTGGTCTGTGTACATGTCCACTCGATCACCATATAAGTAATGCCTCCATAGCTTCAAAGCAAATACTACTGTTGCCAACTCCAAGTCATGAGTTGGATAATTCTTCTCGTGGTCTCGAAGTTGCCTAGATGCATACGCTATCACCTTCCCATGTTGCATGAGGACACATCCAAGTCCTTTATCTGACGCATCACAATATACAGTAAAACCTCCGGGTCCAACTGGCAATGTAAGAATAGGCGCTGATATCATCTTCTGCTTCAGATTCTCAAATGATGCCTGACATTCTGCCGACCAGACGAATGGTACATCTTTCCGTGTCAAGCGGGTCATGGGTGCTGAAAGCCTTGCAAAGTCTGATACGAACCTTCTGTAATATCCTGCCAATCCTAAGAAACTCCGTACATCAGCTACGGTCTTGGGTACTGGCCAACTCTCTACGGCTTCTACCTTCTTGGGATCCACTGCTACTCCAGCTCCTGATATGATGTGACCCAAAAATAAAATGTGGTCTGACCAAAACTCATACTTGCTGAGCTTGACATACAACTGGTTCTCTCTCAGAACCTATAACACCTTCCGGAGGTGGTCTTCATGCTCCTCTTCACTAGTTGAATATACAAGAATGTCGTCGAGAAACACAACGACAAATTGATCCAAGTACGGCATAAAGATGTGATTCATCAAATCCATAAAGATTGCTGGAGCGTTGGTCAAACCAAACGGCATTACTAAGAATTCATAATGCCCATACTTCGACCTGAATGCTGTCTTGGGAATGTCCTCCTTCCGAACCCTCACTTGGTGATACCCTGAACAAAGATCTATCTTGGAGAAAACTCTAGCTCTGTTCAACTGATCAAACAAGTCGTCGATCCTGGGTAGTGGGTACTTGTTCTTCACTGTTACCGCGTTAAGCTTCATGTAATCGATGCACAATCTGGATGACCCATCCTTCTTTTCCACAAGTACCACTGGTGCTGCCCATGGTGATATGCTAGCTTGGATGAACTTCTTCTCCTTCAGTTCCTCTATGTGCTGGTATACCTTGGCCTGCTCTAAATCCGCCATTCTGTAAACTCGATCTGATATCGGTTTAGTTCTAGGTGCCAACTCTATGCCGAACTCAATATCTCTAACTGGTGGCAGACCTGAAAGTTCTTCAGGAAATACGTCCAGAAACTCTTCAACTACCTTCGGAACTTGAACTTCTTCCATTGCCGTCACTACTCCCTGCTCTTGTCGAGTTGCCACTGATCTGAATAAGGTGAATGTCACTCCCCGTTCCCAGAATGCGTATTTTAATACGTATATTGCTTGAATGTGTTTATTTAAGTAATTATTATGTAGTATCCTGTATTTAAATTCCTCTAGTTTTATGTTAATTAATTATCTACTCTTTAAATTTCATGTTAATTTATTTCCTGCAATTTCATTTCTTGCAATTTTATTATCTGTATTTTATTCCCTGCTGTTATTTTCTGCTTTTAGTCTTGCTTATTAGGTTCGGCCTAGGATGGGTTCTCGGGTTTATGGTGGGTAAACCCGGCCCATTAGCTCCCACCTACCACCCCCCTTTGCTATTTAAAGCTCCCCTCCCCATTCTCTCTCCTCATTACTCATTCTCACCATTACTTCTTCTTCTTCCTCTCACCACTCTCTCCACCAACCACAGCAGGCAAGTGCAAACTTGCTTCTCCTTCATCCATTTTTGTGGATCATTACTCTTCCTCTTATGGTTCTGAGAGAGTTTAGTTCTTGGCATTTTGGATTTCTATGGCTGGTTTTTCCTAGATCTAAGTTGTTGTATTTCGGTTGTTCATGGGTTTGACCTCCCAACTTAGCGTGTTTTCTGGCTGGGAACTCCATCTTCTGGTTTGGGACGAAGGCCGAGTCACGCACACGTCTCTACGTGTCTGCGTGGATTTTGAGACACGCTCATGTTCTTACATGTTAGCGTGTATTTTTAGTCACGCTCACGTTCTCTTGAGCGTGTGTGTATTTTAGTTACGTTCACGTTCTCTTGAGCGTGCGTGTATTTTTAGTCACGCTCACGTTCTCTTGAGCGTGCGTGTATTTTTAGTCACGTTCACGTTCTCTTGAGCGTGCGTGTATTTTTAGTCACGCTCACGTTCTCTTGAGCGTGCGTGTATTTTAGTCATGCTCACGTTCTCTTGAGCGTGCGTGTATTTTTAGTCACGCTCACGTTTTCTTGAGCGTGCGTGTATTTTAGTCACGCTCACGTTCTCATGAGCGTACGTGTATTTTTAGTCACGCACACATCCACGAGTCTGTGTGTATTTTTAGTCACGCACACGTCCTTGAGTGCGTGCGTGAATTCCTTATCATTTTTCACGCTCACTTGTACGTGCGTGGATTTTTCCTTCATGCTCACGCTGTGCTTGCTTGTGTGACTTTTTAAACTCACGCTTGCCAGCGTGTATCACTTTTCACGCTCGCTGTTCGCTCCCATTTTCCACGCTCACTCCAGCTAGACTTAGCGTAACTTGTTGGTCTTAGCATAGACTTCTTGTGTGACTTTTGGCCTTAGCATGGACTGGTTGGCGTGACTTCCTGACCTGGGTGTTTTATTTGTCCTATAATTATTCCTTAATGATGGCATGATAATTCTTCTATTATATCCTTACGCCTTTTTGCGTGAATTTCTTGATAAATCATGATATGTTAAATTTGTTAAAATGGATTGTTATGTGGAATGCGCCTTGTGTCCTGATAATTCATGGATACCCAGTATGACTAGAACTTGACCTTGAGAGTTGTAGACTCGACCCATGTAATACTAAATGACTTTTATGCCTTGTCACCATTGATAATGATTGTGACATTGATTAATAATTGATCATGCGTTCCTAGTTGGAACTAAGAGACTGGCTAGTCGTCTTATTGAAATGAATGAATGAGACACGTTCATTAGCAAACTATTGTACTCGATTAGTCGATCCCGAATATTGGCATACAGGCATATGCAGGCTTCAAATTTATTTATTTATTTATTTATTTATTTATTTATTTATCTTACAAAATGGCATGTGTACTTATGGTCAAGGCATATTTATCCCGTGGTCAGATTTGATTGTTGCATCACGCTATGTAAGACCTACAACCTAGCCGCACGGGTATCGTTGTAGAGTTACGCATATTGTACCCCGTACGAAAGTACTCATTGAATGACCATGATCCACGACATGGAACTTCACTCAACGTAGAGACCATTAAGTCAAATAAAATAATGATGGTATGGAGAGAATGGATTCCCGAGTTCTTACATGGCAGCCCTCTTGGGACTATTAAGTGCCCGACAGGCCGGCTGGTTCCCACAGATACTGTAAACCTGTCACACGGGCAGGGAACGGTATCTGCTTATATTATTGTACATGCTATAACGGCGGGCGTCCCGCTGGGACTCGTCTAACTACATGATTGGCGCAATTGATTGACTGGATAGACTAGCCTTGCTCGCACATAGTAAGAACTGAGGAATCCCTATTTTTGCATAATTCCAGGATAACTTGGGACTCACAATAGCAAGCCGTAGGAATTGATTGGCCGTTCAAGATGATTTGTTTGTGTACTGTACCTACTCTGTTGCCTAACTGAGATGATCAGAATGTCAGGACATGACGGGCCAACTTCTGTCCTTGTTTGGTTGGGAGGTTGGTTCAAAGTGTCGTGATGTTATGTGAATCCTAGTGGAAAGCAGAGATCTATAATTACATTCTCTTACTTACTGGTTTAGTCCTTCATATCGTCCTTCCTTGTGGTACTTGCTATTAGAGGTCTGACCTCTCTGGTTTTGCATGGCCAGATTTAGAGCCGGTCTCCGAGGATCCAGCTTACTTCTACCTCCAAGATGGTCAACACTAGAGGGATGATCGCAGGAGGACTCGAGTGGGTTCCTTACTTCACCGCTCGTTTTGCTATTTATTTTATACTTTGCCGTTTGGCACCGACATGTTAGTCGGATTGTCTTGCACTTACTTTTGCATAATTGTAACTAAAGTCAGACTGCAGCTGATAATAATTGTGTATACCTTGCGATACCATCTGGCTATGTTTTGTAAAGCCAGATCTCCAGAACATTCTGACTTAGCGTTTGGGACGCCTTACTGCTTTATCTTACATGTTCTTTATTACTGTTTCTTATTTGAATGATTGAGATAATAGATGTGAAGTGACCATAGTAAGACTTTCATGTAGTATGCACCCACTCGTCTGGTTAGACAGCATTGATCGTATTATACGGTATTCATCTACCCGTAATACGTAGCTGACTGAGTCATTCCCCCGCTCTCCAGTATTCTGGTTCTGGGGCGTGACAGTGAACCTCTTTATGCCTGGAATATCAAAAGATACACTCCCTCTACGATAATCTATTGTCGCATGACTGTCTTTCAGCCAGTCCATGCCTAAGATAACGTCGAAATTTCCAACAGGAAATTCTATCAATCGGGCGGGTAAGGAATGCCCGCAAACTACAACGCTACACGCTAGAATAACTCTACTAACTCCTACGAGCCCATTACCAGTGAGTATATTTAACCTCCCTGGCAATGTCTCGAATTCCATTCCTAGCCGTGTTGTAAATTGTGCAGATATAAATGAGTGCGATACTCCCGAATCAAACAATGCTACTGCGGGATATGAGGCGACGAGAATGTTACCTGCCACAACATCTCCTGATGCCAATGCCTCTTCCAAGGACAGAGTGAATGCCTGCCCTCGACCTCCTTGTTGGTTCCCATGCTGCGGCCTAGCCTGGTGCTGCTGCTGGCCCCTTCCTTGATGATGCTGGGGTGGTCTATGCTGGTGCTGCTGCATCGGCGGTCCCTGCTGCCGAAACATCTGGGCCTGTGTCATGAACGGGCGCTGTGCCAACGGTCTTACTGCTACCGTTGGTCCTCGACACTGTCCTGCTCGTGGTGCTGGCAGAGCAGGAAATTGTTGTACTGGTCCTCCTGACCTTGAATTCATGGGACAGGTGGTAACCCGATGATCTGGGTTTTCACATATCAAATACTGCTCGTTCAATGTCCGACACACATCTCTAGTGTGCCATACCTTCCCACAATAAGTGCAGCCCGCAGGGGATTGCTGGTTCTTACTCTGTTGCTGTTGCTGCTGCCTGACTGGTGGTGCTGGCCCTCGTACTGCTACATCGTGAATGCGAATGCCAGGGGACGGTTGTAATACATGTTATCCGTATTACGTATTTTTGGAATACGTGTACGTATTTTATTCTGTATTGTATGATTCCTTGTTTAGCTTGCATCTTGGCTTGGTTATTTCTTGGCTTGGTTCGGCTTGGCTCGGTTTTCTTTGGTTCAATATGAACCAATGTGAACCCCCTACCTACCACCACCATTGTATTTATTAATCCATTCTCTCTATTCTCTCTCTTCATTAATCTCATCTTCTTCTTCCTCATTACTCCCTACCTACCAGAGAGAGAAGAGAGAGGTCTAGGCAAGTGCAACTTGCTTTATGGAGAAACTCTGATTTTATTGCTCCATTCTCTTCTTTACTACATTCTAAAGCACTTTAGTATTTGACATTTCTCATTTCCATGGCTGGATTCTTGTAGATCTAAGTTTATTTCATTTTCGGATTTCTTGGGTTTTGATCTATTTAATCCTGCTATTTCTGAGTTTTGATGGCTCCATGTTGTAGAGAATCTCGTTCTACCCCATTTTGACCTATGGAAGTTCGGATTTGGGCTCCAGATGAAGATTTTATGGAGCTTGGAAGCTTGGGTTCATGGTGTTCTTCTTCTCTGAAATTTGGGGAAGAAGAACAGTGCTTGACTTGACCGCATGACAATTCATGCGGCAAGTGATTTAGCCGCATGACACTTTCAGTCGCAGGGACTGAGTCTCATTCTTAACCGCATGAGGCCCTTGCGTTCTAGCCGCATAAGCCTGCTTCCATTCTTGGCCGCATGAATATGAATTGAACCTGACCGCATGAGTCCTCAGTTCCTTCTTGCCGCATGGAGTCCCACTTGCCTTCAGCCGCATATGCGCCTATCCCCTTGAGCCGCATGAACTCTAGTACTTGCGGACCGCATAGGCTTGGTTCCCCGCTAGCCGCATGTGCCCCTACCCCGAGAGCCGCATGAGTCCAATTCATCCTGGCCGCATGGAGCCTTCCTCCTGCTTGCCGCATGGGAGCTAGTCCTACTCCCAGCCGCATAGGTTCCTGCCCCTTCAACCGCATGCGCCCTTGCTCCCTTCCAGCCGCATGCGCCCCCTTGTCTTGGCCGCATGTAATCCAGTGACCCTGGCCGCATGCGCTCTCCTAATTGGGCCGCATGAGTCTACCCTTTCCTGACCGCATATGATTTAGCCGCATGGCTCTTCTATAGCCCTGAATATTGATATTTTAGTAGATATTTTACGTCCATTTTATATCCTTACGCCTTTTGTCATAAACTTGATAATCATGGATTTATTTAATATGTATGGAAATGATACCTGACATGACCTGATAGTGACCCGTAGTGGTGCACTCTTGACAAGAAAACCTGACATGACATGATAGTGGCCCGTCGTGGCGCACTCCTGACAAGTACACTTGACATGATAACCTGACATGATATATCTTGAGAAGCTGTTGCAACGGCTACCTGACATGACATGACCTGTATAAATTACATGGACACCGTGGGCGATTATGCTTGTATAAATAAACCAGTCCTGTCTTGCATCATGTCTAGGGAGGGACTCTTGAGTACCACGGTCAGGAGTACCTATTGAAATGAACTAAGGACTAATAACTAGATTAATACATTAGTCATGAAGAGATTTCCCAGCTACAGGCAATCCCGTTACCTGGGCGCGCCTGGGATCTGTAGCCTGCCGTCGAGTAGGGCACATTTCCAGCACACTGTCATGTATTGCACCTTTCAAGCCACTTAAGGGTACATGCGTTTCCTGGACGGTGTACCCACCTGAATTCAATCCTAATCTTTCGACCTGGGTAACCTGGATGGTCTACAGGGCTTGTGGCTGTGGAATAATCTCACTGCATCTTGTTAGTAATTAGGCTTGTGACAACCCTAGTTAGTTAAAGTATCAAGCCGTAGTTCTTGCTTGGCCGTGAAATGATTGGATGGAGTCTAACCAGTCTAGTCTTGTCCTGATCCTGTTTCAGATTATTGAATGACCAGAATGCTTGTATTTATTTTACCGATAAATGGTGAGAAACCAAGCTCCGTTCAGACGAAGGGTTACAACCCCGGTCCTTGTTTGATTTACGGGTTGTAACCTGGTTATCTGAATAGTTCCATGGTTATCTCGTCGTATATCATCCTGATGTGTTTTCTTTATTTTCCAGTTCTTACTTTTATTTATATCTTGTGCTGATTGCTGGTTTTAGTTCCTAAGTGAAGCTTCCTTTGTGGCACTTGCTCTTTCTGGGATCTGACCCAGCTGGTTTTGTATGGCCAGATTTCGGAGCAGCTCCAGAGGATCCACCGCTTTTCCAGCCTGATGGTGAACACCAGACGTAACCCGGGCAACGAGTGGGTTTATTTTTGCTCTCCCACTTTATTATAAAAATATTCTTTTGAGGCGTTTAGCCGACGAGCACCTGTTTAGCTCAATTGTATTTACTTACTGTCTGCCTACGGGCTGTAACATGATTGACAGATCCTAGGGTTGATCATGTATGACTAAACTCTTGCTAGTCCTCACATTTTGTAACGACTAGCTTCATGATCAGCTGAATATGTAATATTTGGGACGCCTTATTATTGTATATTTAATGATCATACATCTTGTAACACTTACTTACTTGCTTGTGATTGAGACACTAGGCTTGTTCATGACCTTAAGAGACTGTTGGCTTGTAGATAAACCCTCATGTATCTAGACAGCCGTGACCGTATAGCGAGGTGGAATCCTTTTCAATATACGTAGCTGGCTATGTCTGCCCCCGCTCTCCAGTATTCTGGTTCTGGGGCGTGACATGGTTTAAGTGGTGGCCCATGCAGGTCTTGTAAATCAAGATATGTGAGGGTTTACCGAATAGATGTCTCAATCGGTATTAGTCCTTGATCTCTGCTCGTATCTTCTGAATCCCTGGATTCTTGTCCTGATCATGTGCTTGTATCGTTGATCTGTCCTGGTCCTTCCTTATTGTTCCCTATGTCGTCTTCTTCAGCGGTATTGTTCGTGGTCCTGTCGATCAGCAAGGCGGAGCACCTCCCGTGGACCAGCAGCAACCTGGGGATCAAGTCCAGCACTCCGGAGTAGCCTCCAGAGTCGAGCCTATTGGAGAAGAGCCCCCAGTTCAGCCAGTTCAGCCTGCCGAACCTGATGATGGCACATTAGTAGGACTCGTCAGGACCTTGATAGCTTCTCAAGATCGTCGTGGAGATGCCTTGCAACATGCAGTGACGGATGCTTTGACCAGAGGAGGTCATCAGGGTAACAGCGTGGCCAACAGCTTCAAGCGCTTGAACCCTCCATTCTTCGACGGTAATGAAGATGCTATCGCGGCAGATGCATGGCTTCAGGACACAGAGGTGATTCTAGAAGCAGCCCGGACTCCAGAGAATGAGAAGGTGGCAGTTGTGCGCCTGCAGTTGTTAGATCTTGCCCGCAGCTGGTGGGCAGCTCAGGCCGTTGGATTAGCAGCACCTATTGCTTGGGCGGTGTTCAGAGAGAGATTCCAGACCAAGTATTTCGATGCCGTGGCTCGGTATGATCTGCAGACCCGATTTACTAATCTGAAGCAAGGAGGCAGGACGATCGATGGATATGCGGCCGAGTTTTCGAGACTCAGTCGGTTTGCTCCCACCTTGGTGGCAACCGAGTATGATAGAGCCCAGCGATTCCAGCAAGGGCTTCACTTGGAGATTCTATTGACAGTTGAGCAGTTTGAGCATCAGACTTTTGATGCAGTCTTGAGAGCAGCCCGGAGGCACGAGTATACTTCCCAGAGGATTGTGGATAGGACCGGAGGTCGGAAGAGATCTCACGGCCAGATGAATCAGTCTTCAGCACCAGATCCGGCAGCCAGGGCTTTGACTATTGGAGCTCCGAGGCGAGCGGCCTCCGTGACGTCGGTTCAGCATTCAACTCCGACGCACCCTCAGCAGCAGCAGAAGCAGAAGCAGTCTTCCGCAGTGGGATGTTCTCATTGTAGGAAGCCAGGCCATATAGTGGCAGAATGTCGCAGGGCGCAAGGATTGTGTCTGGCCTGTGGAGCACCAGACCATAGGGTTGGATCCTGCCCGAATAGGGGTGGTTCATCATCGTCCAACCTTTCTAGCTCTTCGGTGAGAGGACCAGCTCCGGTCCAGCAGCAGCAGCAGTACCCATTGTCGAGGCCCTTGCCGCCTCAGTCCCAGATGTTCCAGCAGCAGAACCCCCAGCAGCATGTTCAAGCCCAAGCCTTGAGTCATAATAGGCAGCGAGGATTCCAGCAGAGGGGACCAGCACCCCGAGGGCACGGTCAGGCTATGGTGATGACCGCAGAGGAAGGATTGGCACCAGGAGAGGTAGTGGCAGGTACTATTCTCGTCAATTCCTTTCCAGCTTCAGCTTTATTTGATTCTGGTGCATCGCATTCTTTTATGTCTGCACGATTCGCGACACGGGTAGGATTGGAGCCCGAGTCATTATCAGTAAGGCTCAATATACTTACTGGTAACGGACTTGTGGGAGTAGATAGAGTATTTTCCTCGTGTCGGATCGTAGTTAGCGGTAGAGAATTCCCCGCTAGATTGATAGAATTCCCGATGGCCGATTATGATGTGGTCCTAGGGATGGATTGGTTGAGGAACCAGTATGCTAGAATAGACTGCCATAACGGCAGGGTTATTTTTAGCATTCCAGGTGAGCCGAAGTTTTCCTTCTCTCGAGGCGAAGTTGAGCCTTCTCCTCCGATATTACGGATGGCAGTAGCAGCAGTGCAGTTGCCCAGGATAGTGGATGAGTTTCCAGATGTTTTTCCAGAAGAGCTACCAGGTATGCCTCCAGAGCGGGAGATCGAGTTCACTATAGACTTGATTTCCGGGACAGCCCCAGTGTCAGAGAGAGTCTACAGGATGGCGCCTTCAGAGTTGGGGATCTTGTACAAGATGATTGAAGAACTTCGAGCCAAGGGATTCATTCGTGCTAGTGGATCACCTTGGGGAGCCCCGATGCTTCTTGTGAAAAAGAAGGATGGTACGTCCAGGTTATGTGTTGATTATCGTACCTTGAACTCAGTAACAATCAAGAACAGATACCCTCTTCCGAGGATAGATGACTTGTTTGATCAACTCAAGGGGGCTTCAGTATTCTCGAAGATTAATTTGCGCTCAGGTTATCATCAGATCAGAGTCAGAGAGCAGGACATCCCGAAGACAGCTTTTAGATCGAGATATGGGCATTGGGAGTTCCTTGTTATGCCTTTTGGAGCAACCAATGCGCCAGCCGTATTCATGGATCTCATGAATCGCATTTTCATGCCTTACTTAGATCAGTTTGTGATTGTGTTCTTGGATGACATCCTGGTCTACAGCAAGAGTGAGGCGGAGCATGAACAGCATCTCCGTATAGTTCTTCAGATCCTCAGAGAGCACCAGTTATATGCCAAGTTCAGTAAATACGAGTTCTGGCTCGATCGCATTTCGTACTTGGGACATATCATCACCAGAGGAGGAGTAGAAGTGGATCCCCAGAAGATTATGGCTATTGAGTCATGGCCAGTGCCCAGCACAGTTGTAGAGGTTCGTAGTTTTCTTGGATTGGCCGGCTACTACCGGCGATTTATTTCGGATTTTGCTCGGATTTCAGCGCCATTGACCCAATTGACCCGCAAGGATGCACAGTTTGCTTGGACGGCGGAGTGTCAGAGTTCTTTTGAGCAATTGAAGCGAGGCCTGATAACAGCTCCTATTCTCACGCTTCCAGATGGAACCGGAGGATTCTCAGTATATTGTGATGCTTCAGGCAGAGGTTTAGGATGTGTTCTGATGCAGCATGGGAAGGTAATAGCTTATGCGTCACGACAACTTCGTGATCATGAAAGGAATTACCCAACCCATAACTTGGAGCTGGCAGCAGTAGTGTTTGCACTTAAGTTGTGGAGGCACTATTTGTACGGAGACAGGGTGGAGATTTTCACCGACCACAAGAGTCTGAAGTATGTTTTCACCCAGAAGGATCTTAACATGCGTCAGAGAAGGTGGCTGGAGCTTCTTGTGGATTATGATGTCAACTTGCAGTATCATCCTGGGAAGGCCAACGTTGTTGCAGATGCTTTAAGCAGGAGAGCCGGAGTTTATTTCCTAACAGCGCAACCAGAGCTGTTAGCAGATCTTCAGAAAATGGGTATTGAAGTTGTTCTCCCTTCCAGTGTAGCATTGATGGCCAGCATGCAAGTTCAATCCACTATAGTCGAGAGGATCCGGATGGCGCAGTCAGCAGATTCCAAGCTTCAGCGACTCAGAGCAGAGTGTGAGGCAGGACGAAGACCAGAGTTATGCATTCATGAGGATGGTACACTTCGACATGGTAAGCGTCTTTGTGTACCCAGCGGAGATATCAGGCAGGAGATCATGTCAGAGGCGCACAGTTCTCAGTATTCCATCCATCCTGGCAGTACGAAGATGTACCGTGATATCCGTCAGCACTTCTGGTGGAATGGCATGAAGCGGGAGATAGCTCGGTTTGTCTCTCGGTGTTTGGTTTGTCAATAAGTCAAGGCTAAATATCAGAGGCCGGCTGGACTTCTTCAGCCCTTACCGATTCTAGAATGGAAGTGGGAGCATGTGACCATGGATTTCGTGATCGGATTACCTAGATCCCCAGCTGGTAGAGATGCTATCTGGGTTATAGTTGATCGTCTCACGAAGGTGGCTCACTTTCTTCCATTCAGAGTTGGTCAGTCGACGGCTCAGCTAGCAGAGATGTACCTCAGGCAGATTGTCAGGTTGCACGGTGTGCCAGTCAGTATTACCTCGAACCGAGATTCTAGATTCATGTCGCATTTTTGGCGTAGCTTGCAAAAGAGTTTGGGGACTCGCCTCCAGTTCAGTTCAGCGTATCATCCGCAGACAGATGGTCAGTCGGAGCGTACGATCTAGACTCTTGAAGACATGTTGCGGTCTTGCACACTTGACTTTGGTGGTTCGTGGGAAGATCATCTGCACCTGGTGGAATTCTCGTACAACAACAGTTTCCAGGCCAGTATCCAGATGGCACCGTTTGAGGCACTGTATGGTAGGAAGTGCAGATCCCCGCTAGCCTGGGATGATGTTGGAGAGAGACAGATGCTCGGTCCAGAAATGATTGCCCAGACAGTCGAAGTGGTCAGGAGAGTCAGAGATCATCTTCGAGTTGCCCAAGATCGCCAGTGCCATTGGGCCGATTCTCATCGGCATCCTCTCGAGTTTTCGGTCGGCGATCATGTATTCCTGAGGATTTCGCCTAACCGTGGCGTCATTCGTTTCGGCGTACGGGGAAAGCTTAGTCCTAGGTATATAGGACCGTTCGATATTCTGGAGCGAGTAGGAGATGTATCCTATCGTCTCGCTCTTCCGCCGTCGCTAAGCGAGGTGCATGACGTGTTCCATGTATCCCAATTACGACGGTATATCTCGGACCCGAGCCACATCCTGGATCATTCGGAATTGGTTGTTGGTACCAACCTTTCGTATGAGGAGAGACCCGTGTCTATATTGGACCGGAGAGAGAAGATCCTCAAGAACAAGACTATCAAGTTAGTCCGAGTTGCTTGGGGTCATCACTCTTTGGGGGAGTCAACGTGGGAGCGTGAGGATAATATCCGATCGCGATATCCCGACTTGTTTGACTCGTGAGGTATAATGTCTTTCTTATGCCTCATACCTTCGATTCCTTGCTTGCATGATTGATTGTCTGCCTAGTTATAGCTTGCATGTGATTAATGTAGCTTGTCATTGCTCCTCTAGCCTCTTGATTAAATTCCGAGAATGGAATTCTTTTAAGGTGGGTAGAACTGTAATGTATGTTGTCCGTATTACGTATTTTTGGAATACGTGTACGTATTTTATTCTGTATTGCATGATTTTTTGTTTAGCTTGCATCTTGGCTTGGTTATTTCTTGGCTTGGTTCGGCTTGGCTTGATTTTCTTTGGTTCAATATGAACCAATGTGAACCCCCTACCTACCACCACCATTGTATTTATTAATCCATTCTCTCTATTCTCTCTCTTCATTAATCTCATCTTCTTCTTCCTCATTACTCCCTACCTACCAGAGAGAGAAGAGAGAGGTCTAGGCAAGTGCAACTTGCTTTATGGAGGAACTCTGATTTTATTGCTCCATTCTCTTCTTTACTACATTCTAAAGCACTTTAGTATTTGACATTTCTCATTTCCATGGCTGGATTCTTGTAGATCTAAGTTTATTTCATTTTTGGATTTCTTGGGTTTTGATCTATTTAATCCTGCTATTTTTGAGTTTTGATGGCTCCATGTTGTAGAGAATCTCGTTCTACCCCATTTTGACCTATGGAAGTTCGGATTTGGGCTCCAGATGAAGATTTTATGGAGCTTGGAAGCTTGGGTTCATGGTGTTCTTCTTCTGTGAAATTTGGAGAAGAAGAACAGTGCTTGACTTGACCGCATGACAATTCATGTGGCAAGTGATTTAGCCGCATGACACTTTCAGCCGCAGGGACTGAGTCTCATTCTTAACCGCATGAGGCCCTTGCGTTCTAGCCGCATAAGCCTGCTTCCATTCTTGGCCGCATGAATATGAATTGAACCTGACCGCATGAGTCCTCAGTTCCTTCTTGCCGCATGGAGTCCCACTTGCCTTCAGCCGCATATGCGCCTATCCCCTTGAGCCGCATGAACTCTAGTACTTGCGGACCGCATAGGCTTGGTTCCCCGCTAGCCGCATGTGCCCCTACCCCGAGAGCCGCATGAGTCCAATTCATCCTGGCCGCATGGAGCCTTCCTTCCTGCTTGCCGCATGGGATCTAGTCCTACTCCCAGCCGCATAGGTTCCTGCCCCTTCAACCGCATGCGCCCTTGCTCCCTTCCAGCCGCATGCGCCCCCTTGTCTTGGCCGCATGTAATCCAGTGACCCTGGCCGCATGCGCTCTCATAATTGGGCCGCATGAGTCTACCCTTTCCTGACCGCATATGATTTAGCCGCATGGCTCTTCTATAGCCCTGAATATTGATATTTTAGTAGATATTTTACGTCCATTTTATATCCTTACGCCTTTTGTCATAAACTTGATAATCATGGATTTATTTAATATGTATGGAAATGATACCTGACATGACCTGATAGTGACCCGTAGTGGTGCACTCTTGACAAGAAAACCTGACATGACATGATAGTGGCCCGCCGTGGCGCACTCCTGACAAGTACACTTGACATGATAACCTGACATAATATATCTTGAGAAGCTGTTGCGACGGCTACCTGACATGACATGACCTGTATAAATTATATGGACACCGTGGGCGATTGTGCTTGTACAAATAAACCAGTCCTGTCTTGCATCATGTCTAGGGAGGGACTCTTGAGTACCACGGTCAGGAGTACCTATTGAAATGAACTAAGGACTAATAACTAGATTAATACATTAGTCATGAAGAGATTTTCCAGCTACAGGCAATCCCGTTACCTGGGCGTGCCTGGGATCTGTAGCCTGCCGTCGAGTAGGGCACATTTCCAGCACACTGTCATGTGTTGCACCTTTCAAGCCACTTAAGGGTACATGCGTTTCCTGGACGGTGTACCCACCTGAATTCAACCCTAATCTTTCGACCTGGGTAACCTGGATGGTCTGCAGGGCTTGTGGCTGTGGAATAATCTCACTGCATCTTGTTAGTAATTAGGCTTGTGACAACCCTAGTTAGTTAAAGTATCAAGCCGTAGTTCTTGCTTGGCCGTGAAATGATTGGATGGAGTCTAACCAGTCTAGTCTTGTCCTGATCCTGTTCCAGATTATTGAATGACCAGAATGCTTGTATTTATTTTACCGATAAATGGTGAGAAACCAAGCTCCGTTCAGACGAAGGGTTACAACCCCGGTCCTTGTTTGGTTTACGGGTTGTAACCTGGTTATCTGAATAGTTCCATGGTTATCTCGTCGTATATCATCCTGATGTGTTTTCTTTATTTTCCAGTTCTTACTTTTATTTATATCTTGTGCTGATTACTGGTTTTAGTTCCTAAGTGAAGCTTCCTTTGTGGCACTTGCACTTTCTGGGATCTGACCCAGCTGGTTTTGTATGGCCAGATTTCGGAGCAGCTCCAGAGGATCCACCGCTTTTCCAGCCTGATGGTGAACACCAGACGTAACCCGGGCAACGAGTGGGTTTATTTTTGCTCTCCCACTTTATTGTAAAAATATTCTTTTGAGGCGTTTAGCCGACGAGCACCTGTTTAGCTCGATTGTATTTACTTACTGTCTGCCTACGGGCTGTAACATGATTGACAGATCCTAGGGTTGATCATGTATGACTAAACTCTTGCTAGTCCTCACATTTTGTAACGACTAGCTTCATGATCAGCTGAATATGTAATATTTGGGACGCCTTATTATTGTATATTTAATGATCATACATCTTGTAACACTTACTTACTTGCTTGTGATTGAGACACTAGGCTTGTTCATGACCTTAAGAGACTGTTGGCTTGTAGATAAACCCTCATGTATCTAGACAGCCGTGACCGTATAGCGAGGTGGAATCCATTTCAATATACGTAGCTGGCTATGTCTGCCCCCGCTCTCCAGTATTCTGGTTCTGGGGCGTGACAACGGTGTTGTTGCTCGGGGCGCTGCTCCCCCTCATCCTTCAATCTGACTGTGGGATCTCTTCTGACCTCCAGTCCTTGCAGTGATCCTCTGAGCGGTGATCTCATGCCTCCGAGTGGCCGTCAATATCTCATCGAAAGTCTGGTAATTGTGCCCCTCTATCAATTGCAAGAGCTCAAGATGAAATCCTTGCTGGAACCTCATAGCCCTCTGGCTCTCTGTTGCTACCATCTCTGGGGTGAACCTACTCAATCTGCAGAACTCCACTGCGTAAGCATCAACCGTCTTGCCGGCCTGCTTGAGGTTGATAAACTTTTGTTGCAGCTCAAACTGCGCCACAACTCCATAGTACTTCGTCTTGAACCTTGCAGTAAAATCGTCCCAAGCAACAGGACGTCTGATGCCTACTTCCTCTGATTCCCACCAATCACGTGCGAGATCCTGAAGTAACAACTTCACTTGATCCACACGTTCTTCTGCCGGTACCTTAGCTGCTGTCAGAATAGCCTCAATATCCTTAAGCCATGCATCTGCTGAGATGGCATCCTCCGTGCCCTCGAAACGTCGGGGGTTGAACTTGCAAAATCTGGTTGATGCTCCTGAATCCGGCCTTGCCCCTCTTTCTAAAGCTGTCTGCAACCCTTGGTTGAGTAGTACGTTCTGCTCTTGTAACTGAGCATGCATGCGCTGCTGGGCTAACATCTGATGTTGCTGAGTAGCCATCATCCCTCTCATGATCTCCAGAAGGGCTGGTGTGTCTACTTCCACAGGGGTAGGTGGAACTGTTGGTGGTGGTGGAACATCCGGATACTGCGATCCAGCTGCTGCTTCCACTATCACTTCTTCTTGAATAGCCTCTTGGGGTAGTACTGGCCCTTGTTGCTGACCAACCTGGTCAGGTTGTCCGTGTTGCCCTTGTTGTTGTTGTCCAGTCCTGGCAGATGCGGACGAAGTACCCCTAAGAAAAGGGACAAGAGAACAATCAAACGATTGGACTGGAAAGATCAATGAAGTCAAAGGATACCGAAATGTCAAGCTAGAGTCGAGAGTAACGAATCATGAGATCAAGGGAAAACATGTGTGATTGAGACATCCTATAAATTAAAATACCCCACAAGTCTGAAACCTGACCTGCATGGGCCACCACTAAAACCTTGTCACGTCCCAGAACCAGAATACTGGAGAGCGGGGGAATGACTCAGCCAACTACGTATTACGGGTAGATGAATATCGTATAATACGATCAATGCTGTCTAAAAGACGAGGGGGTGCATACTACATGAAAGTCTCACTATGGTCATTTCACATCTATTGTCTCAATCATTCAAATAAGAAACAGAACTAGAGAACATGTAAGATAAAGCAGTAAGGCGTCCCAAATGCTCAGTCAAAATATTCTTGATATCTGGCTTTACAAAATATAGCCAGATGATGTAGCAAAGTGTACACAATTGTTATCAGCTGCAGTCTGACTTAATTACAATTATGTAAAAGTAAGTACAAGACAATCCGACTAACATGTCGGTGCCAAACGGCAAGGTATTAAGTAAATAACAAAACGAGTGGAAAAGTAAGAAACCCACTCGAGTCCTCTTGCGATCATTCCTCTAGTATTGACCATCTTGGAGGTAGAAGTAAGCTGAGTCCTCGGGGACCGGCTCTAAATCTGGCCATGCAAAACCAGAGAGGTTAGACCTCTAATAGTAAGTACCGCAAGGAAGCACGATATGAGGAATTTAAACCAGTGAATAAGTGAATATAATAATAGATCTCTGCTTGCTACTGAGATTCACGTAACATCACGACACTTCGAACCAACTTTCCAACCAAACAAGGACAGAAGTTGGCCCGTCATATCCTGACATTCTGATCATCTCAGTTAGTTAACAGAGTAGGTCCAGTACACAAACAAGTCAACTTAAACGGCCATGTAACTACTACAGCTTGTTATTGTGAGTTCCAAGTTATCTTGGAATTTATGCAATAAGGATTCCCCAATTCTTACTATGTACGAGCAAGGCTAGTCTACCCAATCAATCAATTGCGCCAATCATGAATTAGACGAGTCCCAGCGGGACGCCTGTCATCAATATACAATATACAATAAATATTATAAGCAGATACCGCTTCCTGCCCGTGTGGCAGATTTGCAGTATCTGTGGAAACCAGCCGGCCTGTCGGGCACTTAATAGTCCCAAAGAGGGCTGCCATGTAAGAACTCGGGAATCCATTCTCTCCATGCAATCATTATTTTATTTAACTTAATATCCCCTATGTTGATTGAAATCCCATGCCGTGGATCATGATCATTCAGAATGAGTACTTCCGTACATAGTACGATATGCCCAACTCTACAACGATACCCGTGCGGTTATGTTGTAGATCTTACATAGCGTAATGCAACAATCAAAACTAACCACGAAATAATTATGCATTAACCATAAAGTACACATGCTGCTTTTGTAAAATAAATAAATAAATAAATTGCAGCCTGCATGTATCTATATGCCAATATTCGGGATTGGCCAATCGATTTCAATAGTTCATAGTTGATATGAACATGTCTTATTTCATTCAATTCAATAAGACGTCTCTTAGTTCCAACTAGGAACGCATGTCAATTATAAATCAAGATAACAATCAATGTTAATTAATGCCAAATTCGGGAAATAAATTCATCTCATGCGGTTGGAAAATAAAAATCTCATGCGGCTGAGAAATGTGGTTGGAAAATAAATAATCCATGCGGCTGAGAAATGAGATTAGAAAATAAATAATCGCTGAGAAATGAGATTCTCATGCGGCTGAGAAATGAGATTGGAAAATAATCAGTCCATGCGGCTGTGAAATGAGATTGGGGAATAAATAATCCATGCGGCTGAGAAATGAGATTCTCATGCGGCTGTGAAATAAGATTGGGAAATAAATAATCCATGCGGCTGAGGAATGAGATTGGGAAATAATTAATCCATGCGGCTGAGAAATAAAATTGGGAAATAAATAATTCATGCGGCTGAGAAATGAGATTGGGAAATAAATAATCCATGCGGCTGAGAAATGAGATTGGGAAATAATTAGTCCATGCGGCTGTGAAATGAGATTAGGAAATAAATAATCCATGCGGCTGAGAAATGAGATTGGGAAATAATCAGTCCATGCGGCTGTGAAATGAGATTGGGGAATAAATAATCCATGCGGCTGAGAAATAAGATTCTCATGCGGCTGTGAAATGAGATTAGGAAATAAATAATCCATACGGCTGAGGAATGAGATTGGAAAATAATTAATCCATGCGGCTGAGAAATGAGATTGGGAAATAAATAATCCATGCGGCTGAGAAATGAGATTCTCATGCGGCTGTGAAATGAGATTGGGAAATAAATAATCCATGCGGCTGAGAAATGAGATTCTCATGCGGCTGTGAAATGAGATTGAGAAATAATTAATCCATGCGGCTGAGAAATGAGATTCTCATGCGGCTGAGGAATGTGGGACCCATCTTCTCAGAAAACCTGAGAAGGATAGTCATGGAACCCTTGGCTTCCAAGCTCCATAAAACCTTCACCGTAAGTCCAAATTTGGACTTCCATAGGTCAAAATGGGGTAGAACGAAATTATCTACAACATGGAACCATCAAAACTTGGAAATAACAATGTTAAATAAATCAAACCCCAAGAAATGCGAAAATACTATAAACTTAGATCTAGAAGAATTTAGCCATAGAAATTAAAAATGCCAAGCACTAAAGTGTCTTAGAATATTGAGAGGAAGACAATGGAACAACAAAAATGGAGATCCATCAAGAAACAAGTTGGCACTTGTCTATCTCTTCTAGGTTGGTGGGAGAGTTATGAGGAAGAAGAAGAGAAATGAGAAGAAGTAATGAAGAGAGAGAAAGGGTTTGAGCTTTAAATGAAGGGGTGGTGGTAGGTGGGGGTTTGTTTCGGTTCATGATGAACCAAAATAATTAAACCAATTCAAGCCGAACCCAAAGCAAGTATAAAAGCAGAAAGTAAAATACAGAAATAAAATTGCAGGAAATTAATTAACATGAAATTAAAAGATTTTAAATACAGAATAATACATGATAAATATTAAATAAATACGTATTCTGGGAACGGAAAGTGACAACGACCAAAAGCGTATCTTGGAGAAGTTGAAATGTCTTTCAAGTGGTTTGTATCTCACTACGATACAACACATCGAGAGTAATCTCATCATTCGCCGAGCGCCAGTTGATGAGAGGACTTTTATGCTATGGCATGACCGGCTGGGTCATCCGGGTCAAAATACGATGCTTCGTACTATGAATGCATCACATGGGTATCCTCTTGGAGGAAAAAATTTCGTTATAAATCCGAAAAGCCTATGCCAAGCTTGCTCGATTGGAAAGACGAATCTCAAGCCACTCCATGTGAAACCTACGATATTGGTTTCCCAATTCCTTGAGAGAATTTATGGAGATATTTGTGGACCAATCCAACCAACATGCGGACCATTTAAATACTTCATAGTTTTGGTTGATGCATCGACTAGATGGTCACACATAGTGTTGTTGTCCGCCCGAAATGCAGCGTTTCCTAAACTCCTCGCCCAGATCATTAAGTTAAGGGCTCACCATCCGGATTATCCGATAATGTCTATTAGACTTGATAATGCCGCGGAGTTTACATCGAAGACTTTCGATGATTATTGCATGACTTTGGAAATAAATCTTGAACACCCTGTTGCGTATGTTCATACCCAAAATGGCCTAGCGGAAGCTTTTATAAAGCGACTGCAAGTGATAGCGCGGACCTTGGTTATGCGCACCAAACTCCCACTATCTGTATGGGGCTATACAATTTTACACGCTGTAAATTTGGTCCGTCTGAGGCCCATGGCCACCCAACCACTTTTCGCGTACCAGCTGGTTACTGGATGTGAGCCTGACATCTCACATTTACGTGTGTTTGGGTGCCTAGTCAATGTTCCAATTGAGCTGATAAGGCGTTCAAAATTTGGACCTCAGAAGCGACGGAGAATATATGTCGGTTATAACTCCCCGTCCATCATTCGCTATTTAGATCCCTTGACAGGCGATCTCTTTACCGTGAGACACGCGGATTGTGACTTTGATGAGGCAATCTTTCCATCGTTAGGAGGAGAAATGCACGCTAACGTTGATAAGAAACGACATGAATTAGCGTGGCATGTGCCCGCTGTTGCTCATCATGATCCCCCCTCTGCACATAGTGATAAGGAAGTGCAGAGGATTCTAGGTCTGCAAGATATTGCAAATCAAATGCCAGACGCATTTAGCGACCTAGCAAAAGTCACGAGATCAATTATACCTGCTGCAAATGTGCCTGCAAGGATAGACGTCCCTGAGAGATGCCATGTTCCTGTGAAACATGTTGCTCCGGTCGAACCCGCCGAGCAAAGGACACTGCCATCGACCGTCCAGTCCGCCGCTATTCCCAAGAAGAAGGGAAGACCGGTTGGTTCCAAAGATGTTCTGCCCCGGAAGCGGAGAAATCTTATTAAAAGCGTTTTGCCACATGAGATCATTAAGGATCACGGCGATGTATTAGAAGAGCGCGTTCCAGATGAAACGTCTATTCCTAATCATGCCGATAACCTCGAAATATTCGTCCAGTATGCTAGCTTAGACGATATTTTGAAGCGAAACGAAACTGTCATCGATGATGTGTTCATATACTCAGTGGCCACTGACATTATGAACAATGATGACATGGAACCTCGTAGTGTTGCCGAGTGTCAACGACGAACGGACTGGTCACAATGGAAACAAGCAATCCAGGCTGAACTAGACTCCTTAGCGAAAAGAAGCGTGTTTGGACCTGTTGCTCCAACACCACCCAATGTTAAACCAGTTGGTCACAAATGGGTTTTCCTAAGGAAGCGTAATGAGAGAAATGAGATTGTGCGATACAAGGCTCGCCTTGTAGCGCAAGGCTTCTCACAACGCCCTAGAATTGATTACGAGGAGACGTATTCTCCCGTAATGGACGTCATAACGTTCCGCTACTTAATCAGTTTAGTAGTTTCCGAAAAAACTGAATATGCAGCTCATGGATGTGGTCACAGCCTATCTCTATGGGGATCTGGACACAGAGATATACATGAGAGTCCCTGAAGGACTAAAGATGCCTGAATCAAGTAGTTCCCGACCACGGAACGCGTTCTCGATTAGACTGAGGCGTTCGCTATATGGATTGAAATAATCCGGGCGAATGTGGTATAACCGCCTAAGCGAATACTTGATCGGTTTGGGATACGTTAATAACGAACTTTGCCTATGCGTGTTCATAAAGAAATCCACTCCAGGATACGCAATCATCGCAGTCTATGTAGATGACATGAATCTCATAGGAACCGAAAAAGATTTGTCAGAAACTGCTGATATCCTGAAGAGGGAATTCGAGATGAAGGATCTTGGGAAGACACGGTTTTGCCTCGGCCTGCAGATCGAGCACCGTAAAGATGGAATTCTTGTCCATCAAGCGAACTACACCCAAAAGGTGTTGAGACGCTTTAGTCATTTTGACGTTAAGCCGTCCGCTACTCCCATGATCGTCCGCTCTCTAGACATTACTAAGGACCCATTTCGTCGAAAGGAGGACGACGAAGAGATATTGAGTCCTGAGTGCTCTTATCTGGGTGCAATAGGCGCTTTATTGTACTGGGCCCAATGTACTGGACCGGACATCTCGTTTGCTGTGAATTGTCTAGCTCGACACAGCACCGCGCCAACACGCCGCCATTGAAATGGCATAAAAGACATTTTCTGCTACCTTAAGGGTACTACGGACTTGGGCTTGTTCTATCCCTACGCGGTTTTGAGTGAGTCCAACGCTCTTGGCACTCGAAGCAACGCGACCCTTGTTGGCTACGCCGATGCGGGATACTTATCTGATCCGCACAAGGGGCGTTCCCAATCTGGTTATGTCTTTACGATTGGGAACACGGCGATTTCTTGGAGGTCTCGCAAATAGACCTTAGTGGCTACTTCAACGAACCACTCTGAGCTACTCGCACTCTATGAGGCGACTAGAGAGTGTGTATGGCTTCGAGCTGTTATTGGCCATATTCGAAGTACATGTGATCTTCCATATGACCCAGATGAACCTGTTGTCGTCTATGAGGACAATACCGCTGTTATTGATGAAGCGAAACATGGTTACATCAAAGGGGATGCTACCAAGCACATATCGTCCAAGTTGTTTTTTACACATGAACAACAAGCGCTTCAGAAGATTGAAGTGCAACACATTGGATCGGAGAATAACCGTGCAGACTTGTTCACCAAGTCACTGCCAAAACACTCGTTCCAGAAACATGTCAGAGCGATTGGACTTAGGAAGCTTTCAGAGCTAGCCTAAGTGAAACATGTTTCCTGCACCCTGTTGTGTGCATGTGAGGGGGAGCGCCCCAACGAGCGCCTCCAAAATGCCCTATTGTGCGTATATCCCGCACCCTGTCGAGTGCGAGTGAAAAGGGAAGCATCCTGATGTATGCTTGTGTACTCTTTTTTCCTTCGACCAAAGTTTTTTCCACTGGGTTTTCTTTGGCAAGGTTTTTAACGAGACACAGTTCAAATCTCTTATTCACTAAGGATTATTATAATCAGGGGGAGTATCCAGTTGTATACTTCTAAACCATCGTGTACTCTTTTGTCCTTCGATCAGCGGTTTTTCCTACTGGGTTTTTCCTGACAAGGTTTTGACGAGGCACCTTTGCAATGGTTAGTTTACCCCCATCACACTGACCTATGTGTACTCTTTTGTCCTTCGACCAAAGTTTTTTTCCCACTGGATTTTCTTTGGCAAGGTTTTGACGAGGCACAAGTAGATGGTCAAACTTGAAGATGCAAGCTACAGATAGACGAAGAAACTCAGAGATGTTTACAAGCAGAATTTCTGGAGAGCCAAGGGAGAGTGTTGTAACTCATATGTCTCTACACATTCATATTCTTGTAACCTACATGACCTTTGGCCCTTCGTTTCTTCATAACCCCCAACCTCTCTCCCTATATAAATGTCACGACCCGCACCCACTGTGAGGGTACGAGCACGAAACAACGCCCAGCCTACGCCGCAGTGTCGGCGGTAGAATGCTGTTCTAAGTCTCTAACTAACCATCAACTCATGCAGTATATAATATACTCATCATGATCAACTCCGAACGGAGGACAAGTATAAGATATGGTGTATCTCAATCACAGTCTAAGCACGATAAGAAACACAGAATTGTAACTAAGAATTTGAAGACAAAAATAAATACTGAAATAATAACAACATCTGAATAATCTCAAATACATCTCAAGTCTCAAATCTCTATATACAACTCCAGATCTAAACAGAAAAACTAAAACAAGACAGACTAACTAAACTCCGAACACTCCTGAGTGTCGGGGCCATAGGTAGCTAAGCCATCTCCTCAGTAAAATATAGGGCATGTATCCTCAGGACAATCATCTGTAAAAATTTTAATAGGTCCAGTCAGGACATGAACGAGTACAACTCATCAAGAAAACCCAAGTAAATGACAGGGAACTATAAAGCAGTTATAAACAGTTTTATTGATGAATATGGCAGTTTATATACATGTGATGGTATAGAGAAACAGTAAGATACAAGGAAAGTAAAGTAACTAAACAAGAGAAGAATGATGGCAATGACGACTGTAAATAAATCTAGCTGAACTAAGGTAACATAATAAGTCCAGGCAGTAAATGTAAAACAAGTGTAAACTGCTATAATCCAGTACGAGATGAATCTAATACAAGATGAATCCAGTACCAGATGATTCTAGGTAGTGATCAAGAATCCAGGTGAGTCCAGCTAATCTAATAGTGTGTTTTAAAATACCGAGATTGACATGTAGACGGCTGTGGGTAATCAGACACACCTCTCACTGATCAGACGAGAGATGGCTATGCTTCCAGTAGATTCCACTAGGGAGATTCCAGATTTGGGGTATGTCTACATGTCTTACTCAATATTTCCCCGCCCCGTAAACAAATGAATCCAGAATTCGACACGAGAATCGAGATGAGTCCAGCCAAAATATAATGATTCCAGAAATAGATTCCAGAATGATTCCAATGATTCCAGTAATAGAGGCCATATAATATGGTGAGTGTGTCGCATACATAAATCCAAAATATCCATACGTGTGGTATCAGAGAATCACATAAAACTAAATAGAACTGAAATAAAGTAACTGACAAATAAATGAGAGAACTATCAGAGAATGTACTCGCCTGATACTCTGAAAAGAGTAGTGTAATGTCAGATGTCTGCATCGGAGTCACAGTGTCCTAAATAGAACAGTACAGGTTATAATGTGCTTAAAATAAGGCAAATGATGGTTATGATGCAATCTACATGATTTCTAGGTCAATCTAGGTCAAAGTCAACTCTAAGTCAACTCTGGTCAAACCAAGTCAACTACACTAGTCAAACTAAGTCAACTAGGTCAAGCCTAAGCCAAACAAGTCCCACTAGGCCTAACCAGCCTATTCTAGCAAGCACACCCAATTTCTAGGCTATACAAGCCAATCACACTCCTACACTGGCATTCCAGCCATAAACACAGGCTGTATCACATAGGGATACACTCATAGGCTATGAGCCATAGGCTATAGGCCATAGACTATATTACCTATAGTCCAAACCATATTTTCACACATATACATATATTAATATTAATCTAATTTCATATAAATAACACATTTGTACATGGCCACATTATGATATATATATATATATATATATATATATATATATATAGAGTGGTAGGGAGAGGGACACATGTGTTTGTGTCCTAGGTGTACATGTATAAGTGTGTGGCATGGTGTGTGGGTGAGGAGGCAGTGTCATATGAGTGTGTGATACAAGGGGTTAAGAAGAATTTAATAGGAAAAATGTGTTAGTGTCAATCATGTGTAACAGTGAGGGAAAAACAGTGATGTAGATACATAGGTTAGTCTTCAAGTGTAACTTAGTTACATATAAACCAAGCAAAAAAAACAGTTCACTATCCTTGACATACAAAATCACAATAGAAACCAAAATAACATAAAAATCTGTGATTGAAACCAAAAGAAAACTGAGAATACCATGGGACTATCCCAGATGTTAAAACTAGGATTAATGTTAGATAAACAGGGATTGACACAACCCAAAACTGAGGGTACATCTCAGGTAGCCTGAGAACAGTTCACAGTTGGGGAAAAAATGGCAGTGACAGGGATTATTCATGGGTGTGTGTGTTCATTACAGTGACATGTATTCCAGGAATTTGATGTGCAATCAGTGCAGCACAGGTTTCAGGAAAACCTTGACAGGAAAACAGTGTGTTTTCCTGTGTGTGCTAGTGTCTAAAGGTGTAGGGATATGCATACACTTGCGTGCAATGGACATCCACAAGCATTTCAAGTTAAACCTATATCAGTTTATAGTGTATCCATAATAGTGTGTGTGTGTGAATGACACTAATCAGAAATGTCAATAGGAAAAAGTGTGTTTTCGGGAAGCATTAAACAATTTCATGTTGAATGTGTATATGAAATCTGGAAGCATGGCAATTGACAGTTAGAATGTGTGTGAATTCCAGAAAAACAGCAATGAATATGTGACAGTCAAACAGTATGGGATATTGGAAAATAGAGGGTGAACATGCAACCCAATCCTAGATGGATTGAACCAAAAGATAACTGGTCATAGGGATTGAACAAGGAATGTAAGGAATTAAACAACATTTGAAGAATGGACTTAACCTTAATATAGGCTCGACTGAACAACCATGTTCAGGTATTCAACTGAACACCTGCATATGGGTAGGTCTGAAACTAACCCAAGAACTGAGTTAAAGCCAAAAGGACAACCTCTGATACATACGAAACACTAACCAATGTAAACAATCTAATTTCAAACCAATTCAATTTCACCAAAACACATTTAAACCAAAACCAAAATCGAAATCTTCATAAACCAAACCAAAGACATCAAACTTAAACCTGAACTTTCAGGCTCAAGTATCAGGAATTCCAGGTTACAGTTTGCATATCAGAAATGAAATCGAATAATCAAGAAACTGTGTGTGTGTGTGACACATGAATTGGTAGTGCAATAACTGGAATTTGATTAAGGCTCAGAATTAGTGATGTTCATGGGAAAATGACTCTCAGGAAATCAGGAAATTATAGTTCAAAAGACTTCTACTAACAGTTAACCAATAAACCAAACCAAATTTCGAAACCCAATCCTCATTCACAAATTGTAACCCCATCTTGCAGTAAACTAATACATATGTGTTTGAATTAAACAGGGTAATTAACAGCAACATACATAAAATCTCAGTAAATTGTGAATCAAAGAAACCCAAACCTCAAGAAATCTGAGAACTGTTAGTGACCACAGTTCGAAACCAATTTCAAGGTCAAAATTGAACTAAAATTGGAAAAGTAGGTGTACATAGATTAGGAACTTATCCCACATGTCTTGGGGGCCAATCGTGTCCAAAATAACAGGATACAATGTGTCCAAGAATGTGAATTATACAGTATCAGAAATCAGGAAATGACAGTGCACAGACAGGCTCGTGCAGCCGTGTCGAGCTCTCATGGAGACGACTCACTACACTAGACACCTCGTGCACGTGTCTAGGTGTTCGCCAGGACTAGGAGAGTGTGTCCCACAGCCTGCGCAGTGTCCACGTGACTCGTGTCGCGTGCACGAGACGCGTATCAGACGCGATTCTCGCGCGCGCGTGCGAGAGGCTACGACCAGTGCATGGTCGATAACTTCTCGAATACTCCACCATCTCACCCCAAATTTTGGGAGGATGGTGGCAGAGGGTGCCCCGACCCCTGTGCCAAAAATAGGGTCTTGGGAGTTCGTGTCGTGTCCTACAGGAGTGTCGGGTAGCAGGGGACTGCACAGGGCCAGTGCTGTGTCCCGTGCGTGCGTGTGTGTCCAATTTTTGGACACAAAAGTGTCCAAAATTGTGCTCAGTAGGACACGAAATCAATAAACACATATAAAACAATTTTTCCATTCAAATACTTTTCAAAAATAACAATTAAATTCCCTTTGTGACATATCATCAAACACCTATATGCATACTATGACACGTGTCCGATACGGATACGAAACCGACACAAATTGTGCCCAAATTCTAGGGACAGCTAGGAGACTCCTAGATCTAGCCCTAGATGCAAAGAAAACAGCAATTTAAATCAATATGAGGAGTTTTACCTATTGGTGCAATTTGCATGGAAAAGCTCCAATGGGGGGTGTTCTTCTTGATGGCCCAAAAGCTTCAAATTGATCCCAAACTGAAATGGCTCTCCACCAACAGTCCATAAACTCAATTTAGAACCCAATGCAAAAGACTAGGATGAAAAAGGAGATCAAATGAATAAAATGGGATTTTTGGAAGGGGAAACTTACCTTTCTTTTCTCCAAGTGTATGAATGATAAAAAGAGGCAAGCCCTAATGAATAAGTGTTTAAATAGGGTGGGAATCCCTATGTGGCTGTTCATAGGTTCATTAATTAGGGTTAGGGTTCACTAAATGGCCCATGGGCTTAAGTCATGATCAATTTAAATCATTAAGTCATAAGCCATTTCATGACCATGACTTAAATCCACTAAACCAAATCCCCTCCTTCTAAACCTATTCTCTAATGACTAAAATAGGTTAACTCAACCTAGACTAGGGTCACCATGGCTAGGGTTAGGTTCTAGGCTAGTCCACTAGGTCTCAACAAGTCAAAGTCAAACTGGAATTCACCAATTCAACAAATCACCAAATAATTCAAATAAGTCAAAATGACCAAAATATCCCTAGGCTAAAAATGATAATTAATCATGCTAATGACATGGTTAGGCTCTAGGTCATGCAGTCTCTCAGGTTTCACTGACAGCACATCAAAATCACAAGTCATGACTTAAACCAGTTTTAAAATAGTTTAAAAATTTATTAAAAATCACTAAAAATCATAATGTGAATTAAATATCAATAATAATAATTATAATTACAAAATTTCAAAATTACCCTCATCTGGAAAACTGGGTGTTACAATAAAGAGATGTTGGAATAGCTTGTAAATGTACACTTGTGTGGTTGATAATATACGAGAAAGCTTCGCCTCCGTGTGTTTGAGTTTTTGCCTTACAACAGGAGATACATTTTTCTTCACATTCTATAGCATAATGATGTAGCAACCTATTATTGAATATCAATTATTTTCTTCTTTTTGATATTTTTTTTTGACATCCAATAATGCACTGTCAGTGTGACTATAAAATGTGTCAAATGAAGTGTGTTCCCATATCATTACTCTAAAAATAACGTCCAAAACTAATGGAACCCACTCTTTTACAGAAGGAGAGACTATTTTGGTATACAAAAACTGCGGAAAGCAGATCTGCTTCCCAAATCACGTGGAATGGCATCTCTTGTCCAAATATGGTGTTCCAAACACGTCTCATCTCTCACAAAAAGATGGGTCATACCGATGTGTATAAAAAATCACACTCACAATCGAAATGACCCATTTTTAAGGATATATTTGGAAGACCATATTTAAGGACAGTATATCTCAAAATATTTTAGTAGAAGTAAAATCAAGAATCTTGAAATTATAAAAAAACTATTTGGTTATCAATTATTTTCCGTATAAATAACTATTTTATTTTAATTATTATCAATTTCACAAAAAAAAAAGTATAAAATAACTATTATAAAAGTCAAGTATAATATTATTAATATTAATATTAATAAAATACTCATTTAATAGTTTGAAATAATTATAATAATAATATTATTATTAAATTATTTATTTGATAAATAAAATTTTTATTTAAAACTTAATTAACAATTAAATAATATTACTAGTAAACTATTTAGTTTATATTAAAATAATTCTTTTATTTACAAATTATAAATTAAATTTTATAATGATAAATTAAATATTTAATAATTATAATAATAATAAATTGATATGTCTTTTTTAATATATATTTTTCAATTGATCAATTCAATGGGAGGTTGTGGAAGACAAGGGGTGACGGAAAACTAAAAAGAGTATATTTAAGATAAATGGACTCATGTGAGGAAAGGACTTCTCTGAAATAGATAGTGCCAGCTAACAGTGAAAATATGACTATTTGACAAAACTGAACCATATTTTCATGGAAAAAAAAATCTAATAGTTCTAAAATTTTAATTGACATAGATTATTTGGATAATATTTTTTATTGGATATATTTTTGAGTTAGTGTTTAGCTTGTTGAACTTGTTAGCAATATAGCCACGTGTTAGGGAAATGGAAAATGCTAAGTCTACAATCAAATTTTTACTACTTTCTTACAACCTCTTTCTCCTATTCCTTACACATGGATCCCATCCTGCTACATGTGATACATCCGATTCCACCACTTCCTCCCCTCCTCCTATCGAAGTCTGACACGTGGCGGTTGTAAGGGAATTTGTAAACATTTGGTTGTAGGCATAGCAAAGCTCTAGAAAAATGGAGTATATCCCTCTAATTCATATGGAATTCAGATTACCAAGAAATAAGACTGAACTATTGGGCCTGTTTGGTAAATCGTATTTGGAGCTAAAATTTAAAATTTTATGGATTTTGAGCCAAATTCATGGAATTTTATGTTTGGTTGGAGTTGGATTTGGATATGGAAAGTGAGTTTCAAATCCAAATTTTGGATTTGGAAGGAAAAAAAAGTTGAATTTTTTTAAAAACAATTTTATTAAGCAATAATTAGTTATTATTTTATATATGATTTTTATTCTTAATTAATATAAATATGTGCATCACTTAAATTATTAATTATTAATTACTAAATTTATTAATTAATATTTTATCATAATCTTAATTAATAACTTATTAATTTATTAATCATAATTATAGTCTTGATTAATAATTAATTAATTTATAGTTCTATTTTTTATTTTATAATAATCTTAATTAATAATTTATACCTTTATTAATTATATTATAATAATTTATTAATCATTAATATACTTTTAATTAATAATTAATAAATAAATATTTAATTATTATCTTAATTAAAAATTTATCAACCTTAATTATAATCTTAATTATAAATTAACTCTTATAATATATTAATTATGATTATAATCGAAATTAATAATTTATTTTTTAATTTAATAATTAATATATTATTAAAATTTTAATTTATTAATCGTCATTATAATATTAATTAATAAATTATAATCATAACTTCTATCGTAATTATAATAATAATTTAATTATCAATCATAACTATAACTATAATTATAATAATAATAATTAATTAATAATTTATTTATTTATTTTTTATTAATTAATATTTTATTATCATAATTATAGTCTACCAAATCCTATGTTTGGTTGGAGTTGGATTTGGATTTGAAAATTCATGATTTGGATTTGGATTTGGATTTTGGATTTTCAAAACCAAATCTATATTTTTTTTTACGAAACAAGCTCATCATGAAGTGACAAATAGGATATGCATGACTTGCTAGGGTTGTTGGGAAGATCCTAGGTTCGAGTACATACTTAAAAGAAAACACAAAATAATTAAAATAGTTATGCCTTAGGGAAATTTATAGTCCAACTTTTAACTTCTAATTTTTTTTTTAATACTTGGAATACTCACCATCTAAAAAGAATACTAACTATTGTACCTTTTAATTTGAAATTGTGGATTTTTTTTTACAATGACAATTAACACTTGGTTGGTTTCTAGAAATTATTGAAAATTTATAATATTTTGATATAAAATCGGAAATAAATAATGTATAGTTAAGGCAATCAAACTAAGTTTCAATTCAATAAAAAGAAAAAAGTAACATAAATATGCAATGCGATAAAAAAGAAATGAAAAAAAAAATAACTTCAGGCCTCGTTTGGTTACCGGAATTTGAGCGGAATTTGAGCTTGGAAAAGGAAAGTGATTCCTTTCCTATGTTTGGGAGCCAAAGGAAAGTTGTTGGAAAGAAAAAATGATTCCCAAGAGGTAGGAAAATAGGGGGGAAAGTGGTTCCTCCCATTTATCTAAGGAATCACTTTTCCTCCAACTTTCCTGCATTTATTACAAAAAGTTTTGACCAAAATATCCATGTTCATAATATTATTTACCATGTTTATCCATAATATCTTTTAGACAAAAATATTTCTAAATAATAATTATTTTTATTAGCACGAGGGTATTTTTGGAAAATTGACTTGATTTTGTTTTCTTTCCTTACAAACACCAAACACTATAATGAAAATTAAAGATATATTCCGGCTATAATCCCGATCTTTCCAAACATCGGAAAGGAAAGTTTATAGGAATTATAATTTCCTAAAGGAAAGAAAATATCAAGGAATCAGCTTCCTTTCCTTTCCATTCCGTGAACCAAACGAGGCCTCAGTACGAACTTGTATCTCTCTCTATATATATAGCAATAAATTAACCTAAGACGAAAAAACTCTCTTTCTTATAGCTTATTTTATGTGTTTGATGTTGTTAATTTTATAAGACTGGACTAAAACCATCATGAAGTGACCAATAGGAAATACTCTCTCTTCCTTATAAATATTGAATATTTTCAACTAGGTACTTTCCATTAGTCAACTATTATTTTTTTAATTAAAAATAATAATAAATAAAATAAAATTCCTCCTCCTCCTCACCCGCCCCTCCTCCATTTCCCTCTTCCTCGCTCTCCGTCTTCCTCGATCTCTTCCTTTCAGATCTCATTTTCTTTGCCTTCCTCCTCCTCAAGGCCTTGTGGTCCCTCCAGATCGCCCTCAACCCTCTATGTCGACACCTTCGTCCCCGGGGGCTGCCACCTCCTCCTTGACCTCCCCGAGCATCCACCTGCTACAACCTCGATAAGTCCCGTGCGTGTGCCGACAAGCTGCTCGACCTCGCTTGCCGTCCACATCCTCCATGCACCCCTTCTCCGTTGTAGCCCCCTTGTGCCCCACCTCGACCCCCTTGCTGCGCCTACCCATCTCTGAGCCCTTCAACCGTCCGCCTGACAGCTACTTGAGGCGGCTCAACCGGCCCACCTTCGTCTCCTCCCAGATCCACCTACAGAACGATAGCTCCAACACATTGCTCACCATCACGTACACCCTGCCTAGCCCCAACCCGCATGTGCCGACCACGCATCCCCGCCAGGGACAACACGGACCGACGACGGAACCCCTTAGAAGACCCCACGTGTCTGTCCGCACGTTGAATGCATCAATGCACATGCTCCCCACACTCGCATGGGTGGGCACGCCAATCTCATCCCAAGGAGAGGGTGAGGCCTCCGATGAAGAAAAGGTCCCCGACATCGCCGTTGTCACGCCGCTGCCAAGGAGAGAAGGGGGGGGGGGGGGGGGGGGGGGGTTGGAGAATACTTGAGGGTAATTTGGCCAATTAGTATTTTTTGTTAGCACTCAGGATATTAAGTTGTATAATTATAGTTGATGTATCAAGTTGTATAATTTTAAAATTTAAGATACGAAGCTAAAAATTTTGAATGGTTAAAAGTATCAAGTTGAAATTGAGCTCAATAATTTTGTCAAATGATATGTGACCGATAATGTTTAAAATATTAATAAAAATTATATATAATTTTTTTAATGACCCTCAAATTTTTCAACACATTATCCGATCTTTCCTTATTCGGAGCCGGCTGCATGTTCACGGTGGCCATGACATGCACACTTCCAACTGGCCTAAAAGTACAGATGACACGTAACCTCTAAAGGAAAAAAAAAAGGTCCCTCAAATGTGAACCCCTAACGAAAAAAAAAAAAAATCCCAAACTAGTCTCACTCAAAACTCTCACTCGTAACAGAGAGAGAGGGGGAGGGGGAGAGTACCTAGTTTTCGTACATTACTCACAAAGCAACTATACGTTTCTACATTCGACGATTTGGAGATTCGGTGAGCCCCCGAATTCTTCTCCGCAATGTTGTTTTCGTCTCTAGACTTCGGAACCCTAACGAAAGATTCGATCTTGTTTCAGGGTTTCTTGTTTGATCGCGTGGTACATCGGGTGAGCATTCGTTGATTTTGTAAGATTTTAGGTTTTGGAGTAGATTATTTTATTGTCATTGTTTTAGAATGTTTTAAAAATCACAACTTTTTGGAGTTTGAAGTGTGTAATGTATGATCTGAAGTAATTCCTTTATTAGATTACTGAAGCCTAACGAAAGATTCTCTTTTTTTGGTTCTTTGTTCGTCAATTGACTGAAATATTGGGGTTTTTTTTATTTGATCGTGTGGTGGATCAGATGGGCATTGTTAATTTGGTACGATTTTAGGTTTTGGAGTAGGATTTTTGTCATTTTTAGATATGCTGTTTCAAAATCGCAACTTTTTTGAAGGCAGTTGTTTGTCATTAGATTTCAGAGCCCTCTTTAATGGTTGTTTGTTCATCAGTTGTCTGAAATATTACGGTTTTGTTATTTGATGGTGGGCATTGTTAAATCTGTACGATTTAGGTTTTGGATTAGGATTTTTTTGGGATATACTGTTTCGAAATCACAACCTTTTGAGTTCAAAGTGTGCAGTGTGCGGTTGAAGCATGGAATTAATTCACACAATGGGTGATGGTTGAAGTAATCCCTTCCTTAGTTTACAGAACCCTAACGTAAGATTCAGTATCTTTGGTTATTTGTCAATTGTCTGAATATTGGGGTTTGTTTTTGATAGGGTGGTGGATCAGTTGGGCATTGCTATTTGTACAATTTTAGGTTTTGCAGTATTTTTGGGTCATTTTTTCAAATATACTGTTTGAACATCACAACCTCTTTTAGTTATAAGTGTGTAATGTGTGATTGAATAATTGGAGTAATTTGCACAATGATTGTTGGTTGAAGTAAAATTTTCATCAGATTACAGAACTTTAATGAAATATTTGATCTTTTTGGTTGTTCGTTTGTCAATTTTCCGAGACATCAGGGGTTTGTTATTTGATCGAGTGATGGATCAGACGTGCATTTGTTAATTTTGTACGTTTTTAGTTTTTGGAGTAGGAATTTGATCATTCTTTAGACACTGTTAAAAAAATCATGACTTTGTTTTAGTTTGAAGCGTGTAATGTGTGATCAAACAATTGAAGTAATTCACACAGTTGGTTGAACTAATTCCTTAGATTACAGAACCATAACGAAGATTCAGTCTTTTTTGGTTGTTTTTTCTTCATCTGTCTGAAGTAGATCAGAAGGGCATTGTTAATTTTGTAAGACTTTAGGTTTTGGAGTAGGTTTTTTGTCATTTTTTTAATATGCTGTTTGGAAATGGCAACTTATTGGAGTTTGAAGTGTAATGTGCAATTGAACAATTGAAGTAATTTGCACAATAATTGTTGGTTGAAGTAATTCCTTCCTTAGATTTCATCTCAGGTTGGTCCACAAAGAGTTGTGTGACTTTTTACCCTGTGTTCTGTATCTCTCTTACAGTTGATATCTTCCTTTTAAATAGAAAAATTCCAGAAACAGCATAAACTCTTTTCTTCAGCCATTTGCATTTCCATGTGAAAATTGTGATATGTTGCTCGCTTGCTTGTTAACGTTCTGGCATTATAACTTCCGTGTCATCGAGCTCCATTTGATGTTACATCATTTGATTGTTTCAATTTTACTTAATATCTTTCTCATAGTCATCTTTCGTTTAGTTTGTTCATGAATGGTAGCAGTGGTCTTCTATCTACTATGATACTTCAAGACTGTAACTGAAAAATGAACTTGTACTTTACAGACTGTTTGGGTATATGAAGCAGACAGTTTACAACAGGTTTTTTCCCTCAGAAGTATAAAGTAGATTGGAATCTGTCAGCGACTCATACTTCTCCGAAGGTATGGAGTTTTGTCTCGAACAATCAGAGGTGGTTCAAAGCTCTTTGTGCTACATTGGAACTCCACGAGGTTGCTTCTGAGCGACTTTTATGGTGCAGTTGAAACCTAATCAATTTATACACTGGAGTATCTAGTAATTAATGGGTCAGAAGGAAGAAGAGAAACTGAGTGATGGTGGTGTAACAAATGGTGAGGAGTACAGCAGTGACCAGAAGTTGGATACGATACATTCATCAAATGCTAGTTTGGACAAGGAGGCTGACTTCTTGCTTTGTCGTGTGTGCCAATGTGCAGAGTCTGACAGAAGGGGCGATGCTGCCTTAGGCTTCTTAAACATACTCCCCCCGTTACATGAAATGTCGAATATCAATCAGGGTGGTCATTCAATTCATAAAGTTCCAAAAATAGATGTTGAAAATGATGCCATTCATGCCAAGAATCATAAAGATTCTGGAGTGAATGAATCCGTTAGACCTGAAGGGGAGATTTTCATTGGCGGTGCTGATATAGAGTCAGGCTCCTATCTTCAGGAAGATGCACTGATTGACCTGGGGTGTTCTTGCAAAAATGAGCTCGCACTTGTTCATTATGCTTGTGCATTGAAGTGGTTTATTAGTCATGGATCCACAAAATGTGAAATTTGTGGAAGTGTGGCAAAAAGTGTCAGACCTGCCGACTATAATAAGGTTATAGCCTCTTTGAAGGAATGCGAAGCATTAAAGGAGAGGACTGCCACTGGGGAACTGACTCAGGTACATATGGAAACAAGATCAGGTGTAGATCCGGATGGCTTAGCTGCTGTCCAGAGGCAGAGACTTAGTGAGGTATCATCATGGTTCAATCCTCGTAACAGTACCATTGCAGTTTCACATGAAGCTGTAGAGCAGTTGCCAAATTTTGACGCAGAAATTGCTGTTACAATGGAGAATCGTACAACTAAGTGGGCTGTAGAAGGTACTGGTATTCTAGTTGCAACTGGTCTGCTCACTGTTACGCTTACATGGTTGATTGGTCCTCATTTTGGAAAGGTATGCTTCAAGCTGTGGAAGTTTCACATGAACCTTTCACCTTACCTTTTAGTCTTCTTTTCATCACCTTCTTGCATGCACACACATATCATCTGCTTCATGCTCAAAAGTTCTTAGCCTAGTTGTCATAATGATACTCGTTGTTGAAGTTTCTGCATTTGCAAAGTGATGAGTGCATTTATTTCTTGGAAGTGTTTCACTCTGAAATTCATTTGTTTTCTTTTTTAATGATAAAAATATGCTAAGTTTCTTGTTCAGGAACTGATTCGATTTAACTGTTTTAAGGTAGAAGGAGTCATCTTGTGTTGTATCATCAGAAAAAAGTAGGGTATCATGATCATGCAGTTATGGGTTTAAATCCACAATTCTATATCTTATCTCATCTTCATTCCAAACAAGGACAACCAATCTTCTGGGTTTTGTCCCTCACCTTTTTGAGCATCAGTGCCAGAATTCCATAAAATCTGGAGGAATTAAATCGAAGACCTCATAAAGGTGCTAGGCTGTAAGATACGGATTCAGATGGTAGGGATTCGAAATACGTCATCTTTAGAAAATTTAGGATACATGTATGACATTAATCAGGATATACATATTTAAGATCCATAAAGTTATAGATAGTGAATGGGATTCACTGCAAATAGATTCTATTTTCTCGTATCTCATTATGTTTGGCACGACCATGCCAGTCCACTTTTGACCATGTTTTCTCTTGGAGCTTAGATATGGGCTAGTGTTACCGACATGTCAGTATATATCTTGTCGGATGTGGTCGTGTATATGGTTCTCCCAAGACGTCTTCATGCAACCTACTAAAGGACGTCAACTTGGGTGCAATCAGCAGCAGACCCATCATAGGCTGAGGGGGAGCGGCCGCTACACTTGAGTTTTCAGTTTCCTTCTAGTCTTCTACATAGTCAGTTCGTCCTATGATTTATTTTATTTTCTTTATATTTTAGCAAACCAAATGTTGTACTGGTTGGTAATTTGTTGGCTTGGCTTATAAGCAACATGTCTCGAGTTCAAAACTCACTAATAATATTATGATTTTTTCTTTAAATTATATACCGTGGCCCTTAACTTTTAAGGTATTGTATTTTCACTTTCCCTTAAAATTTCTGCTTCCGTCACTGAGCTGCATTTTCAGTCATTTTGGCAAAAGTACCGAGAGTTCTGCTGTTATCTTGAAGTTTGAAATACTCCGAATGTTGACAGCTTCCTCTTCTACTGAGATTTTGACCACAATCTTGTAGGTTTCCCCGGAAAATTTCTACTGGCTGTGTCCTGAAAATTTGAATTTTCTATGGATTTTGCAAATTGGTAATGTTATCTTTTTGTTTCAACAATTTTACTGCTGAAGAAAAGATGATTTGGTAGAATGTGCTTTTTCTTAATTGGGTTTTGTTTCCTGATAAATTGAAGTTAAGTTTACTGTCCCTTCCTGAAATATATGTCGCAGATGTGAGCATGAAGGTAGATTATTAGATTTGGTTTCATGTGTGGCATCATGAATATGTACTCATATACATGGAGAATGCACACATGCGTATTACATGTGCTAATTTTGTTCAATTATGTTTGAGAAATGACTTAAAGAGCTAGCCCTGTTACCAAGAGTTGGAGGATAAATTGACCCTTACTATGCGGATAATATCTGGCACACAAATGAGAGCGGTAATGATTAACTGGAGCAACCAACAAGTTGCCAGGTCAAACCAGTTTAACGAAAATATTTATATTATACCTAATTGCTTACTCAATTGATTCATGAATTCCTGCATTTTTTGCTTTAAGTTTTAGAAGATGCAATTATTTACTGGCGATCGTGGTGGGATGCCAGGACAAGGTTATATATATCTCCCCAGTGCCCATCACAACATAGCTCATTCAATTTTTTGTTTGGTTCTGAAAATGTCCGAGGTACAACACACATCTTCCTCCAATTTTGTTGTTGTGGAACTCTCTTAGATTTTCTGAGAAGCAATTATTTACTGGCGATCGTGGTGGGTTGCCAGGACAAGGTATATATATCTCCCCAGCGCCCATCACAACATAGATCATTCACTTTTTGTTTGGTTCTGAAAATGTCTGAGATGCAGCACATATCTTCCTCCAATTTTGTTGTTTCGAAACTCTGATATATCACATAAATGCTGTGTAGTGTACTAACAAAACTACTCAAAGTAAGATACTGGTTGAGAGTTTATGAAAGAACAGTACCATTTGCATGCCAACATTTTTCGGTGGTGTTGATTTGTCAGTCTGTTATGTCGTGTAATGCGTCATGCGTGGGAAGACCCAGGTCATGAACTATTTGCATGCCCAACAGTTTTAGTTAATTGTTGATTTGTCAGTTTCCCTGTTATTTTGCTGTAATGTGTGGGAAGTTTCAGGCCATGAGCTGTATATTCTCCTATTTACTTGATCCCTGAGTATATATCATGCTCAGATCATTCATTTGATAACTTAGATTTCTGTCCAGGCAGAAATCTGTAGGTTTCCTTGCCAAATTGATTCTCTTCATCCATCATCACAACAGCTACCTGTTCTGAAACTTTTCTTAATGGGATCTCTCTCCGATAGATAGAGGAAAAACTTATTGTATATAAATCTCTGCAAATCTTATTGCACGGGATAAGAAAGCTTTTGCCCTTGCACGGGAAATGTTTTCAGGGAGAGTGGAACATACACCGACTTTGTTCAGGGGGAGCAGACATACACTGACTGAAAATCTGGGGAGGTGTTATTAAGAATTAGTAGGAAAAAAAATGTGGATAACAAGATTTGAACTGAAGACCTCTTGAATATAAAGAATACTACTTAACCAATTGAGCTAATTTTCTAAACCGAAAAGATTTGAACTCAAAAAGTAGGATTAGACCAATAAAATTTAATATAGAAGATCGGAAACTACGTACACTACACTAAACCGAAAACTCTGCTCCCCTTGGCCTAGGATGGGTCCGCCCCCTCTCTTGCTAACTGATCAGGGAAATCTTATTCCATCCGAATTTTCTGCAGTAAGGAATAACTTTTTGAATTAATTATGCAAAGAGGCCACGGTTTGTAGTATTGCGTGTCTGGTCGTGCCCCAGGTTGGCCCTTCGACAATCCTACTTTCTGTCACTACTTGAACATGTTTTATAGGGTTATGTGCTATCTTTAATGATTTGGGTGTTGATAACGTAAATAACTTTGGTTAGTCATAGCCATAATGCCAAATTGCATTATATTTTTGTTATATTTTGCTAAGGTATTATGTGATAACAAGATCTTCTCTGGTGTTTAGAGAACTGAAAGAAATGGGCTCCATATTCTTCTTGGGGGTGTATGTTCTCTGGTAATTGTGATCTCCCTGAGATTTGTAAGTGGATTTACTACTCTTTTGTTATATTCTTTAGCCCTTTCTTCTACTTTTCTCTGATATAGTTTGTGACTACTTGATATGTGGAATTTTGCCGTGAAGGATGTGCTTCATACTTTTCTTTGTGGATGTTATCTATTGTTTGTCCATATGTTATCATCTATACCTGAATATATGCAGCTGTATCATAGTATCTACTTTGTCATAGTGAAGAATCTGGAATTCTTCCCCTTAGGTATGAATAGTGCATGTATATGGATACAAGAAATATGGATATGATACTGTATGCATAGGGAATGTTCTAATGTTTTTAAAACCCGATGCCACTGTCATAGAACTTTCATTTATAACTTAACATATAGGCATGTAATAGAATTGGATGTTTATGTATAAGCATCATTGCTAGTGTACAAGCATCGGCCCGCCTTATTCAAGTTAAAATGATAACTAGTAATAATGCAAAAATGCGCATATGTAAGGGATTTAGCTGGTTAATGAAAAAGCCCCAACCATGAGACCGTTTTCTGTCCAGCCCTTTCTATATATGTATATGTCAAAGACCTGAATATTCGTTTCTTAGGCTACTGAAGCTAGGTTAAAGACCCTGTTGGTGATTATCACCGTGAGGGCATTTTACAGTTTCTACTTTGAAACCGATTACACAGCGGAAGTCTTGGTGGCATGATCAAACTAACTGTCACATGGTACAATTTACAAGAGAGACAAGTCAACTTTAACCTGAGCAAATTAAGCATATGAGCAAAATCTACTACACCGATAAAGGTATTTAAAAACGAGTTTAAATTAAGATAGATACTGAAAAAACTTAAAATATATTTTGACTGCCATAGTGCGATTGGTCAAGGTAGAATTCTGAAATAATTTCAAGAATTCCATGCCTCGTATGCATTGCTAATTTGTGCTTGAAAACTTTCACCAAGATGATGAACTGATAAATGCAGTGTAAACTTGCAAGTTTATTTTTACCAAGAATGATGAACTTTTACCAACCTTTTTTCTTTAGGTTTAAAAAATGCACCTGGAAAGTTGCAAGGCTAGTTTTTTTTGTCAGACAAATCATTTTGCTTGTCTCATTTAGTTGTAAGTTTGTTTGCTTTATACATGGCTGTGATAAAATGTTCAATGTCTTGTATTCATCATCTCTAATTTCTAGTTTATTATGTGCCTCTCTTTCATAATCATCCTTCAGCATCTTCTTTATGTTAGTTAAATACCAGAGGAAAGGAATTATCCTTTTGTTTTTCACTGAAAACAGGTGATTTTCTCGAGAATCAAGTACGGGCCAGCTCGCTACTGGGCATTCTTGTTTGTATTCTGGTTTCTTGTTTTTGGAATCTGGGCTTCCCGGACCCATGGTCATCAGTAAGCAGGTTCAGGAGAGATCTTCCTATGTTCAGCTCTTCCTCTGTTTGAACTCTTCTATTGTGTTCAACAAAAGTGATCGCGATGTGAGATCCAGTGCTCTTTTTTCCCCCTGGAAAATGGTTGTTGATGTTTTGCGGAATTATTTTGTTAGAACCAGGAGCTGTAGTTGCAACAAGTAGATTAATATGAACTGTGCTATAACCCTGATACTGTTGTTTACAGTGTAGAGAGGTGCATTTTGTTGGTTGGTTTCAATTGGTTTGTTAATGTACATTGGGAATCACATAAATATTTATATGACCATTGACACATCTGCTCCAATGTTCTCAAGAAAATTTTCAGGGCTATTTGGAGATGTCCTGTACATTATGGTTGAGGTGGAGCACAATTAGTGAAGACTGCTCTATCATTAGTCTTGGAAATACTTTTCAATGTTGCTGTCGTTATTATTACAATAATTGTCCATATTAAGATTATTTCAACTATTAGTCATTTTAGTATTACTATATTGCTAAATTCCATCAGTTTTACTATTTTAATAGTTGAGATTATGATTCTATTACCATACTTACTACCTGAATGTTATATTATTTTTTAGTACCGGTAGTAGTTTTATCATTTTTTTATGATAACAAAAATTATTATTCATACTATTATGTATAATTGGAGATCATATTGCATAAGAACTGATGCTTGATATTGAAGAACACCTAAATTTAGGGTAATTTTCTCCGACCCCTAAAGGTTGAGAGATTTTATCAGATTTCTTGGACTTTATTTTTTGAATTCTTTGCCTAAATTTATTGGGCCTGAATTTTCAGGCTCCTTGGATCAACAAGATCACATTGACATCTTGCTATTGTAAACTTAGGAGGGCAAAAAAATCAGTGTCACAGGTCACTCACAGTGCACCATAAAAATGATCAAGTGTTTTATTTGAAAAATAGCCATTTGTTTTTTCTGAAATTATATCTTTTTATTAATATATGTCTAGTTTGATCATTTTTAATTGTTTCAATACCGGAAAACTGTACTTTGTCCAAACATTTTACTAAGGGCCCGTTTGGTTTGCAGGATTGGACAACGTAATGTAATTGGCATTACGTTGTCAATCTAACTTGAATGTTTGGTTGGACAAAAAAAAATTCGATGTAATGTAATAGCGATTACAAGTTTGATTACATTACATCAGTTTCTTCTAAACTCAAGTCTTGTATCTTATGACAATAACTTTTAATAAGCTTCAAAAATAACACAGGAAACCCGTCTCACTCCACATCTCGTGTTTTCTTGCATATAATTTTTTATTTTTGTTTTTCTAACTTTTCACTTTTGATACCCTCCCGACACGGTCTGTTTATTTTGTGGTCTCACTACGGTACTCCTTATCCATTGTTGAAGCTCTCTCTCTCTCTCTCTTCTTCCCCGCTTCTCTCCCTTGTTGTTTGGTCTGGTTCAATAATACTGTCTATCCTTGTGAGTTTTATGGACCCACCGGACGAGAACCTTCTATCTTTTATAGACATTTTACAACCAAATTAAGCAATATTATAGCCCAAAACCAAACTAAGAACATTGCAATTACTGCCAACCGAGCAAAGCATGACGTTTGCTGGTAGTCGTCTGCCCAGCCCTATCAGCCGATTTACCTAAATAAAAGGAGACATCTTGAAGACTATGTGAGATGCTAAATGAAATAAAAACTACTCCTTCCTCTTCTCAGCACATGATGTTTGCTGTAGTTGTCTGCTCGATCCTATCTTTAAGATTTTCCAACTCGTTGACAAAATCATCAGTGAAGACCGCGTGAAGGAAGATCACTTGAAGGTTGCACACCTATCTACTCTAGGCTATGATACCAATAGATAAGCAACGTTAGCGCGAGTCAAATGTTGAACCTTATCCTATGTTTCATAAGTATTACATAAACTACCTTTATTCCGAAAATAATTACACTGACTATTCCTCTCCTTTATAAATTTTATCAACCATAGGGATTGTCAGTGTTATTAGTTTCTATAGAAAATGGAAACTATAGGGGATGTCCGTGTAATTAGTTTCAAATCATGGGTGGTCCGTGTAATAAGTGTAATTAGTTTCAAATCATGGATGGTCCGTGTAATAAGTGTAAAACATATGGGTAGTTATTGCAATTAACCTTTTTTTTTTAAATTTTCGGAGAAATTTAGATGGAAAATTATGTCTAATTTAGGTTATACAAATCTATTCTCCAAAATTGTTAATACTCGAATAAACAATTTGCCCACGGAACATAAAAAATCCTATTTGTCTGGATAAAATTGTTGTTTTTTGGTACTTTTCCTGCTTTTTCAAACTTCTCATTTGTTTTAGAATTTTTTGGTTTTTAGTTTTTTTAAATTCTATTTTTATTTTATTTTTTCCGGAAATATTTACATAAAACATGAAAGTATAGTTTTTACAGAAAATTTAATTCCAGAAAATTTGATTCTCGAAAATATACAATTCCCAATTATATACTATTTGGCATACCAAACGCCACCTTAGGCCTCGTTTGGTTCGCGGAATGGAAGGGAAAGAAAATCAATTCCTTGGCGTTTCCTTTTATTTGGAAAATTAAGATTCTCATTGATTTTCCTTTCCGTTGTTTGAGAATGGCAAAGAATTTGAAAAGAAAAGTGAATACTTCAATGTGAGAAAGTGATTCATTGCTTGGATGGATGGAATCACTTTTCCTCCTAATTTTTCTTCCATTGGAAATCACTTTCATTTCCTCCTTAATTCTTTTGGCACCCAAACATAGGAAAGTAATCACTTTCCTTTCCCACCCCGAAGATTCCGCGAACCAAATGAGGCCTTAGTTCTTAGATGTACCTACTCAAATCTTGAATCACAATGTAATATTGAAAGTCCTAAGAACTCATGACTAACAGAATCTGAAATGTAGAAGCTGTTGAAAATTCACATATGGATTCGGAAAGAGTAGCAACCTAACATAAAGAACTCAACAAGTACAAAAAGATGGGCCATATTAAACTTGGTATAAGAGTGGCACCACCAACATGCCCATCTCTACTAGCTCTCCTCAACAAAGTTTTCCAGCTACTAACATTCAAATCTCAAGAAACAACCATTTCTCGAGTTATATATGCACATTCACCGAACATTAAGACTCCTTCTATTTGCTCCCATGTCTGTACTTGATAGATTCGGAATATTAACAATGAGGAAGAAGACTGGATGAAGCTGGTTGTGTACCGATCAAGTGGCACCCTTGAGTATCTCCACGAGCTCAGACCTCTGTGCCGAGCTCAACTGAGTAGGAAACGTGATCTGGAACTTGATCCTCAGGTCTCCTCTCACCCCCTTCTCGCCGGCCACCGGCATGCCTTGACCCTTCACGACCTTCTCGTAGCCCGGGTACACGACCTCGTCCTCGAAAGCGCAGGTCATCTTCTCCCCGCTGATGAGCCGGAAGGAGAAGGTGCAGCCGGTGAGGGCACTCACGAGGGGGATCTCGGCCTTCAGGACCAGGTCGTTCCCGACCCGCTTGAAGGTCGGGTGCTCCTTCTCCGCGATGAAGAAGACCACATCGGCGGGCAGGCAGCCCGGGCGCTCGTCCCCCAGCCCTTCGAATGTGATCTTGGTCCCCTTCTTCCATCCTGGCTTCACTCTGATCGTCTGTGATTCTTGCTTCTGAACTATCATCCTGCCATGAAAGAGTAAAATTTATAACTATAGTTAATAATATAATTACAAAATGTCATTGTGGATTTTGACATCTCAACTGTTGCTTTTTAGTCTGCATCAGCTTCTTGATGTTTGGTTTTGGCAGTGTTTTAAACAAAACTAGTGACTTAGCTAAGATCAGTGAGTAACATCAGGCAATAACAGGAATTTCTTGCGACATGTGTATCCTATCAATATTTTCCTTACTAATGAACAAGGAGAAACCAAGAGCAGAACAATGTAAATAATAAAAAGATTAAGATTAACGCGGATAATTATTGACACTTCATTTACTAACAGAATATGTATATGAGAACCAAAACTATTCCTTTCACATGAAATTGAAATGAAGGGAATATATACAAGTCTCTTTCATTCACAATCACCGACACAACAAAACAGAAACAACGAAAGATAGTGACATGATACAAATATTTTGACGGGTACCTACCACCTAAATTGGCAAATATCGATCAATAATACTACATCCCATGCAGATGTTAGAAAAATAATCAAAGAAAATTTCCTGTTCCTTTCAGCTACTTGCACTTCAGCAATTTGACAACATTGTTTTTTTTTTTTTTTCATACAACAAAGGGATAAGAACAAAACAATATATTAAAGGCCCAGGCCCAGGTTTTGTTGTCTTCTTCATCGTCTTTATTCACAATGACAATCACCAAATGAGTAAAATTTAAACTTTACTATACTAACAGCAAAACATTGACAAAACTCACTACTAACATCCTTGATATTTTCTTACAACTTATGACACTAAGGGACTATTTGGCTGCTTGAAAGTGTAAGAAAGTGTGGAAGTAATTTTTAGTCTGATGAAAGTGAAATGCGTATGTTTTTGAGTTTCTACTGTTCTTAAAAAGTTAAAAGACCATCGTCGTTTCTACTGTTCTTAAAACTAAATAGAAGAAAAAAGAGATAAAAAAGAGTAATGTATCGTAGTTGTGGCAAGCTCTAGAGTAGCCGGCAGATGGTCCATTTTTCTTTCCTTTTGTTTCTTGTGTTCTTCTTCATCTTCTTGGAACCATCTCCTTGTAATTGGGACTTAGCCTTCTTTTCATCAGTTATTTACTTTTATCGTTAATGGAATGAACGGGGTTGAGGACAAGGGAAAGGGTGCAAAGAGCTTTTACCCGTTCTTCTCGACGACATTTCTAATAAACTTGATCTCTTTCTTACACCCCCGACAGAGCTCCTCCAGTGTACACTCCAGCTTCCTCTCCTCCGGTGGTGGTTTTACCCGCAGGGGTCCCGAGTGTGACTTGAATGCGCCCGGCCGTGCCTTCTCCGGTTTGTTGGACCCTGCCATTGTTGAGTAGTAAAAATCCTTAAAATCTCTCCCTGGGGTTCTGGCATAGTTCGTCGTCTTTGACCGATTATAATCCTTGGACTGATTTCCCGGAGTGCTCGGATACTTGGGAATCCCTTCTTTTTTCAAGGGGGACGCAGGGCGACCGCCATCTTTGTAAACTCCAAACACACCTCTGTGCTCCTGAACGCTAAGTGCCTGCAAAGAATTGAACAACGTGGTCTGGTGTTTCAGAAGTGCAACAAAATCTAGACTTTTTGAAGTGCTACAATATTAGGGAAATGGATGGACTAATGAAAGACTTAAGAAACAATATCAGCATTGAAAATTACAGATAGGTGGTTGTTCATAAATTGCATTCAAAATTGGTGGGATTTTTTTTCCGCCTAAAGTATCTCAAAACTTGTTTCAGAATTGGTTCTTATGGTTTTTGTGTGTGTGAATGACTGATACCAACTTATGTTACAAGAAGAGCATCAACACTGAAAAGTACATGTAGGTGGTTGTTCAAAGTGATTACATCTATGATCTATCTAAACTAGAACATTGAACAATATAAATTGTTGGGTTTCTGGAAAATGCACAAAAATTTGACTTTTGATGTCTAGTTTGGGTGGTAAAGGTGTGAATGGTACCTATATTAGAATTATCCATCTAAAATTAGAAGAAAATCAACATGGAACGAAATTGGATTTTGATGTCATGTTGGGTGAAAAAGACTAAATTACATAAAAATTGGATTTTGATGTCAATATTTAGAAGAGTATCCAAATTGAACAAAATTGACTAATGGGTGTTTCCAACTTGCATCAAAAAAGGATCTTCATATTGTATCTATATATAAAATAACACCTCCAGGTTTTAGAAAGGTGCATACAAACTAGCTTGTGATAGCAATATCTGAAACTAGAATAACAGCAAGATTGAACAAAATTGACCAATGGGTGTTTCCAAAATTGCACCAAAAATGGATTTTTGATGGTGAATCTGTCCAAACTGACCAACCCCAGATGTTAGGAAACTGCATCAAAATGTTCAAACTAATAAAAGAAGGTTTAAAAATTGGCCAAGGGCCGTTTGCAAATTGCATAAAAATCTGGATTTTGACGGTGATCTGCCCCCAAATAACAGCCCCAGCTGTTAAGAAACTGCATAAAAATTGGATTTTGATGCCAGCATCTCAAAATTAAAGAAACAACAAGAGATTGACCAATGGGTGTTTCCATAATTACACCCAAGATTGGATTTTGATGGTGAATCTGCCCCCAAATAACAGCTCCAGGTGTTAGGAGACTGCACCAAAATTGGATTTGTGACGCCAAAATCTGAAACTAGAAGAACATCAAAATTTGCCAACGGGCTTTCTGCAAATTGCGTCAAGATTGGATTTTGACGGCGAATCTGCCCAAAACAACACATGCGGGTCTGAAATAAACTGCATCAAGAGTGGATTTTGATGCCAAAAGTCTGAAGCCTAAAAAAATCACCAATGAGTGTCTCCAAACTGCATGAAGATTGGATTTTTATGGCGAGTCGAACCAAAACAAGCGCAGCAGCAGCGGAATCTGACCTCGTATGCTTGGGTGATGGCCTTGAACTTGGCCTCGGCCTCGGCTTTGGAGGAAGGCGGGTGCTTGTCCGGGTGCCACTTCTTGGCCAGGGACTTGTAGGCGCTGCGAATCTCGGCTGTAGAAGAGTCCTTGGGGATGCTGAGGACTTCATAGAAGTCTAGAGGAGTATTGCCCATGATTGCAGAAAAAATCTCTCTCTCTCTCTCTCCTCTCTCTTCTCTCTCCCTTGAAATACTTATTAGCCTTCTTCTTTATAAGAAGAAGACAAGTGTAAAGTGTAGAGCTGTGAAAAAGTTAAAAAAAATTAATTAAAAAAAAACTCCCAATAGAGTCGGCAATAATAATGGAGTAAAAAAGGAATAGATTTTTTTTTTTTAATGTTCAGATAAGTCTCTTTTTATTATATTTTTACATAAAACTCGTTGTTAGCTTAGAAAATCTTAAAATATAAATAATTTTTGACTTTCATTCCACTTATGAATTTAAATTTATACTTACATCTTATTTTTTAATTTTCTTAGATTTACATCCTATTTTTGTCACAAAAATATTTTTAAGAAAAAAAAATATTTTTCATAACAAAATAAATATTTTTTGTGGCAAAAAAATGGAATATAAGTCAATAAAATTAAAAAGTGGAACGTGATTACAAATTCATATTAATAAGTGGGATGAAAGTAAAAAAAAATATAGAAAAAATGAAAGTAAAGTTAGTAGGTCCACTCCGTATGAACCGAACAAATTTGAAGTAAATAATTTAACTAATAGTATAATTTTTTTTTTATAATATTCTTCTCTCATGTTCCTCTTTCAACTTTTCTTTTGGGTTATTTAGTTATACGGTCTCATATAATATTTGGTATTAGAGTTTAGATTTTATATTATCAAATACTAGAATTTAAGTCTCTATTTAGATTAATTTTGACCGTGAACAATGTAAATGAAAACCTAAACTCTAACATTGGACAATATAAAGACTCAAACTCTAATATCAAATATTATATAAGACCTTCTAACTAAATAATCCTTTTCTTTTAAATATATTGTCATTCTCTCATTTTTCATCCACTACCATTTTGTCCCTTACCTCATCATTTCTCTTTTCTTTTCCATCCACTCTAACTAATTTTTTTAAAACTTTTGTCCTTTTCTATAAACACATTAGTGCTTCCTCTCCCACTTCCACCCATTCCTCCTCCTCAAAAATTTCTCTTCTACTTACCTTCTTCTCCGCTATAAATCTCACTTTACTTCCTTTTTTTTTTTTTTCCTTTCCGTCTTTAAATGTCCATTAATACTCATATGTGTGAGTAACGGACACAAAAAAAAAGAATATAGAAGGATGGAAAAGAGAAAATAGAAGGTGGGAAAATGTAATATTGTCGAAAAAATATTTTTATTTTGCTTATTGATATTTTTGTTTTTGTTTTTTTATGAGTCAAATTATCTTGAGAGACTTGTGTAACTCAAATATTAATAATTTGTATTACTTTCAAAGAAATAAGTTGAGCAAAGGACATGAAAAATAATGGAGAGGGATGAAAAAGGAAAAAGGGTGGATAAATATAATATTGTAAAAAAGGTATTTTTATTTTACTGATTGATATTCTTTAATTTTTATGAGTTAAATTAACCTGCATAACTCAAATATTAATAATTTGGAAAACTTTCAAAATAATAACATTTTTTAAAGAATGTAAAATATGGTAGATTTATGTGACCTATATGAAAAACAAAAATAACAAAAATAACAATACTATTATATTTCTAAGTTTTAGTTTAAACTTGCGAATAAATCACGTATAATGAAAGCCTCCTGTATAGGCAGGGCAGGGCCGGTCCTGAGCTTATGGGGACCCAAGACGAACTTTTAAAATAAGGTCTTTCTATACATAATGTAAGAAATATTAAAGAAAAAAGGTATAGTCAAGGATTGAACTTAGGACCTTTAGTATACAAGTTTAAAATACTAAACACTACACCACAAATAACTTCATGTATAAAGAGGCCCATGGTGCATATTGTTTGCCATTAAAATCTTTTGATGCAATTTTAATACAAACAGAACAGTGTTACAATGTAGGACTTAGATGTAGTCCTAGGAGTACACTTTTGTTTATCTGGGTCCTTTGTGCCGATGGAGCGAGTGGTAATGCGTTGACTCCGTTGACGATCTGACGACGGTTCTCGGTTCTCTGAAGGTCTGAGTTGCTCTGGGTGCTGGAGCTTACGGAGAGGAAGAAGACGTTGAGTGTCTCTTCCGATCTCTGGGAGTAAACTCTGATGCTTTGGTTGACTGTGTGTCTTGATCTCTGACCGTCTCTGTGTATCTCTGTGTGTGTGTGAGAGGGAATGATCCTTCTATTTATAAGCAGCAGGTTGGCTGCTCATAAGTGCATATGTAGGATGTGCCTGTTTGTGGGAATGCCACGTGGTAATTGCTGATGGAGGCGCATGGGCGGCGCGCTCGGATTGAGGAGTTGAACTCTTCTTGTTGCATTTGTGGGCTACGGCAGAGCTGACACGTAGCAATGGAGAAGATCTTTCGGTTGCTGAGATCTTGGGTGATTCGCACCCCTTCATCGGCTGAACTGAGTCAAAAGACACGTGGCGCGTATCCGTTGCTCAAAGATCTCGGATTTGGTGGAGAGTAATCTGACAGGATGCGCCTAGGATTGGGCGCATGAGTAGACTTTGGTCTGTAACCTTTTAGGAGTCACGAACCAGTCTGGGCGCATGGCTTTTGAGGCGCATACGGGACTTCAGTAGTGACTTGACCTCTGTCTTTTGGGATCAGAGAAAAGTCTGAGACGCATGGCTTTTGAGGCGCATGCAGAGATTTGGGCGCATGGCTGCGGAGGCGCATGCGAAATGGTTGGGCGGCCACGGACTTGTAACCGCCGGAGGAAAGTAATGATGTGCTGACGTCAGCGACGCTTCATTTTCTGAAAAAGCTGTCAACTGTTCAGTCCTCGGGGACTGGCTGCTGTCGTGTCAGACTTCAGCATTTAATGTTCTTTGACGGGTGATGGGCTGTTGAGTGGGCGCGTCGATCCGCGTTCTACTAGGCGCATGGGGACGCGTGGGGCGCATCCTTATGGGACGCTTGGTGCTGATGGGTGCATCTGTTGCATAGCGCATCTTCATTGGTCTGTCTGTTGAGTTCAAGTTCATTGTACTGACTTCGGGAAGGTTGCCACTTGGCGCATGGGTTTGATTTGCCCTGGCCTATGAATAGCAACAGTTTGAGAGAGTTTTGTTGTCCCTTCCTTGACTTCTCGACGAAGATAGATTCGACTGATCCTCCTCCTTGGCAAGACGTTGTACTGTGGATGATGGTTCTCCTTGTTTGAAGAAGCTTTGACGGTGAACTCCTTCAGAAGACTGAGATTCGCCGAGTTGGAATAGACATAGCAGTTTATGTTCGAATCGCTTGCTGGTACGACATCGAGTGTCTAGTTGAATGCATGGTTTGGGTTTGATGATGGAAGAGCCCCAGGCTGGCAGATGCGCCTGTGCATTGACGAGGAAGTGATTCACTTTGACAGGGCGGAGTGATGCGCTGGGAGACAGGCACAGCATGTTGCAACTGCTGGAACATAGACTGCCTTGGTGGTGGAGTCACTGTCTTGCGGCAGCAGCAGTTGATAGCGACCGTAGCACAAGTGTGCCCTGTGAGGGGCGTATTATGCTTGTCGGTCGGCTCTCCTGATCGACGTTTGTGAATGATCATATTACACAAATCGTTAGAGGAGAGTGCCACCTTCACACCCCCATCAGGCCCATGGCAAGGCCAAGCGCCGGGGTGGTCAAGTGAGAGTGCCACCTTTACACCCCCATCAGGCGCATGGCAAGGCCAAGCGCCGGGGTGGTCAAGTGAATGCTGCGCCCCCTGATCCAACGCAAAACATGCGCTCAGATCAGTAGTGGAGGTACAACATTTATAGTGACTTGAACCAGCCTCAGACGCACAACCAATATAGGCGCGGGAGTTCAAGACCACAGAGTTTGCCTTGCTCGACTTGGTTGCGAACACAGCAGATGCGCCCAAGTGAGACAAGGACTTTGAGGGTCGGCTCGTTTCTGGCGGAGAAGCACCCGAGTCAACCTTGTACAGTTTACTATCAGCATCGCGCATGATTGTGGACGCATACTTCTGGTTTGTCGTTGGCATAGCACATTTGAGGCGCATGGCCTGTGCCGCCTTGGAGTTCTTCGTACTAGCCCGCGAAGGCGTATAGTACTCAGAATCCAACTTTTTCTCGCCACGAAAACGAGTGAAGAAATTGCAGCCAACCCAGACGAAGAGAAGAAATGCTGCAACTTTTTGTGGCTCGAACGGGCTCCCTGGATAACGGGCTCCCTTTTCTTTATTTATTTTGGCGCCCCTTTCAAAGGAGGCAAGAGGGCTCTATATATAGAGTGGAATGAGACCTCTCTTCTTCTCCTTTCCGATGTGGGATTAAAAGTAATATCTGTCACGACCCGCACCCGGATATACGGGTACGAATACGTAGACGACGCCCAGCCTACGTCGCAGTATCGGCGGTAGAACGCTGTCTAGTACCCAATAAATATACACTACGTCTAGAAGGCCTATAACTATAAATATACTCTAGTCACATCACAACAGCTAGGGATGATAAGACAAGAAAGATAACTAAAGTACAAGAACAACTAGAAACTACTAGAAGGAATCATAAGACAGAAAAATAAAGAAGGAACACAAGACTAACTAAGGATAACTCCCAGACAACTCACATAGAAGAATAGTGAGATCCACCCCAGCTAGCAACATCATGATGTCCACTAATGGTATAACAACTCCTAAAATATTATCAACGGTATCCTGTCAGGAAAATGAGCAAGTACAAACACTAACAGCAGTTCCATGTGAATTGACAAATTCTATAAGAGACAGTATAATGAACTACAAGACAAAGATATATGAAGACTTGGGAACCATTCGAAAGCCGAGTTACAACCCTTAAACCAAACAAGGACCGGGGTTGTAACTCTTCTCTCGAGCAGAACTTAGTCTCCAATCAAGGTACAATGTAAAGGCATGTAGAGCATGTGAGTAAATGGAATCATAGCAAGGTGAGAAGTACAGAAAGTAAAACTGAACTGGAATATAAGATACGACAATAAATGTAAAATGTGATTTGAATTATTAGAGCAAAATGTGATCGGCTTGGGATAAGTGACAGGACAGGGTATCCACTTGGCCCGGCAATCCACGGTAACCTCAACGGAAAGTCATGCCGGCCAACCTGGATAACGAGCACAAGGAAAGAGGATCTCGCTACACCCTTCGTGAGGGAAGAGTGGCGTGAGCACATGAATAGTGACAGGGTGGCTTGGATCACATAACCCCTAATAATTCTCCATCCCCGAATAGTATAATGGACCTGGACATGACACGTCACGACACGGGATTTCCTAAGAGGATAGCTACTCCCTCTCAGGAATCGGTGTCTATACAAGTACATGAAACAAGACAGGAAATGTACATATATACCAAGAAAATCCAGGAACAACATCTCATGTCATGATCCAACATATACTAGTCCGTGAACTATCGTGACTGGGAATCAAGTAAGACACTACGACTGAATCGGATATAGCAGATATCAAGACAATGAAAACTATCAGTGAATGTACTCGCCTGCGGTCCTGAGCTGTCAAATGGGGTCGATGCTCAGAGTGATGCCACAGACCTAAAGATAAGATATATATAAACTAATTAGGGTTCAACAGTGTTAGGCTTGATTCTATAGTATAAGCTACGCAATCTAGGTCAGACTCAGTCAACTAAGTCAAACTAGGTCACACTGAGTCACACTAGGTCAAACTAGGTCACAGGAAGTCAAACCAAGTCAAACTATGTCAAATTGGGTCAATGGTTGACTTACAGTTGACTTTTGGTCAACTGGTCAACTATGATCAACTCTAGGTTAAACTAGGTCAAATGTTGACTCTACTTCGACGTTCAGTCAAAACAGTCAACCATGGTCAAACAGGGTCAAGGCTAGTCTCTATAAATATCTACAGGATCAACACATTCAATTTCAGTGGTTGTGAAATCACTGGAATCGATGGTTCTTAAAATACCACAAAGGAGAAGGATTATAATAATAGGGTAAAAACCTACAGATGTTGTCGGATGATAAAATAAATATCACCAACGTGTCCAGAATGGTCAAATCAGCTAGGATAGCCTGTCGAAAAGTCCAATTTCGACACAGGGGCAAAACGGTAAATTTTGGACCAAAATGATGTCCACCATTGGACACACTTTGCACCGAAAAACGTGCCGAAATAAAAGTGCACAAAACCTAACAAATTATATGTCCACGAATCCAGAATGACGATACGAACCCAACGGTATATCCAGAATTGGATTCCGTTGACCCGATCTCAAATTGGTCCGTTGACCAGGACATTGAAATTCCAATTTGCACGGAAAAGCGTGTCGGAGCTAATGTCCTCAAAATTCAGCAAATTATATGTTAACGAGTCCAGAATGACGATACGAACTCAACGGTATATCCGGAATTGGATTCCGATGAGCCGAACTCAAAATGACCCGCTGACCCGGATATTGGTATCCGACTTGCACCGAAATGCGTGCCGGAACCAATGTCCACTAAAACCTAGCAAATTATATGTCAACGAGTCCAGAATGACGATACGAACTCAACGGTATATCCGGAGTTGGATTCCGATGAGCCGAACTCAAAATGACCCGTTGATCCAGAAAGTGGGACCCACTTTGCACCGAAATACGTGCCAGGGCTCACGTTCTCCAAATCAAGCAAACTTTATATGAAAACATGCCAGAATGACGCCACGAGTCTACTGGTGGTGTCAAAAATTGAATCCGGAGTCCCGGGTTCAAAAATGGAATTTTACAAGTGTAATACTAAGAATTCGAACGACCAACTTTGGCATCGAATTCGACCGACCTAACAAGCTCAAACTGAAATGAAATCTAAAGGGGGCAGGAAGAGGGTTATACCAGATGTGCACCGGAACTGGTAGCGCGCAAAACGGAGCTGCGACGACGAAGATACGAACCCGCGAAGTTGGCGTCGCAAAACTGTCCAAAAACAGTACAAATTAAAACGTCAACTTGGTGGCCGGTTTTGATGTATCAAACGACGAAATTAACGGGTGAAATTTGACAGAGGTGAAGAGGGATATATCGAGATTGAGACGAAGCAAAGAGATCGCCGATCCAACGGTCGGATCTCCCGAAAAACACGCACGAACTTGCTGCAACGGAGCGCACTTTTCGAGTTCAAAACTCGCGCGTCACGACGGGATTTCGACGTAAACGCACGAATCGGGTGTTTCTCGCGCCGGGAAGAGGGGACGCGCCACGGGGGCCTGCCTTGGGGTACGCCCGGCCAAGGGGGGGTCGACCCCGGCGGTGGCGGCGGCCGCGGCGGCGCGCGGCCGGCCGGTGCGCGCGCGCGGCTGTCCCGCACTGCTGCGCTCGCAGCTACTGCTGCGCTCGCAGCTACTGCTGCGTTGGCTGCTGCCCGCGCGGCTGCGCTCGGCCTGGCACGGCCAGGGCGGCGGCGGCGCGGCGCAGCGGCGGTGGCGCGCAGGTGGTTGCGGTGGTGGATGTGGTGGTGGTGTTGTGGATGATGAGTAGGAGGAGGAAAAGAAGAAGAAAAATAATGGTGGTGATGGTGTTGGAGTATGAAGAAGAAGAAGAAGAAGAAGAAGAAATAAGGAGTGAAGAAGAATAAGAAGAAAGAATGGGGGGGTTGCTGCTCTCGGCCAGGGGCTGGTTCGGCTGGGGGAGCATGGCATGTGTGGGTTTTAAGAGAGAGAGAGAGAGATATGTTATAAGAAGGAGAGAGAGAAAGAGATATTATTGTGTGTAATTTAAAAGGAAGGAGAGAGAGAGAGTGATATTTAGAAAGAGAGAGGGGGGGTGTATTCCTGTACGTGGAGGGGGTGATGGTGAGGGGTTGTGTTTGTATAAGTGGAGAGAGAGAGATTATATGTATATATAATATATATGTATGTATATATATTATATAAGAAAGAGAGAGATATTAAGAGAGAAAGAGAGAGTTAGAAATGGGGAGGGAGTGTGCTGGTCGGGTACAAGGGGGAGAGAGAAGGTGATGTGAGGGGGTGAGATATTTGTGTGTGTGTGAGTGATGAGAGAGAGAGAGACATATATTATATATATTATATATATATGTGTGTATATATATATACAAAGAGAGAGAAAAAGATATTTTTGAGTAGGGAAAAAAAATGAGAATATCAGTGGGGTGTATGGGCTGTCATGGTAGGGTCCATGCCAAACTGGGTCGGACGTTGGGCCAAGTTTGGACAAGTTCGGGACCAAGATTTAATTAAAAATAATAAATTTAAATCAATTAATTCATGGTTGAATTGGGGGCACAAGAGAGATCAATTTGATAGCGCACAAGTGGCACATGCATAGTAGGCTCAAAACAGGCCAGGGCCATATATTGGGTCGACCAGATTGGACTGATGTCGGGCCCGGAAATTAAGTTGGAAGTTAAGTCACGAATTACGGCAGACGATAAATTGGTCTAAATTAACCCGAAGTTGCGCGAATCAAATGGAGCACAAGGGAACAAGTTCGAGTGGGACACGAAATATCACTGTGAAGATAATCTCGTCTACTACAAACTCCAAGAAGGAAGTTTCCAGAGACTGGCATCCCTGATGCTCTAGAAATCCAAGTCACGGTAAAGAGCATTAAATCAAAATTAATCAAATCGAAATTAATTATATAGAAATGAATTATTGAAAATAATTCATTGGAAAATTCGAAAAATAATTCGGGAAATTCAGGGGGCTTACAATATCCCTCATTTTTTATGATTCTACAAGATCTCCTTCAAAGTTTTTAAAACTTTTGGACAAGTTTTGAAATACTTTGAACAAGAAGCATGGATAGTAGAGCTGTTTAGGTGTGACAATCCTATCAGAGGTAGTATGGACGTGATAGGTTTGGGTACTTCTTCTGGAGAATTTATGTGGACTTATCATCCTTGGCGCACCTTGGTTTTTAGGTACAGATAATAAGTTGAGAGAGAGAGAGAGAGAGAGAGAGAGAGAGAGAGAGAGAGAGAGAGAGAGAGAGAGAGAACCAACATATTTACTCAGAGGTAGTATGGACATGGTAAATATGGGATTGATGGTAGAGCTTTCATACTCAGAGGTGATATGGACGTGGCAGGAATGACTCTGGAGGGAGATACGCAGAACTACTCAGAGGTAATATGGACATGGAAGTTCTGCTGGGGATGTAATCCTTTACTTTTTGAATAAAGAATAAAGAGTTTTATGGTGTGTTCATTCTTGCTGTCATGAACTTGATGATTTGTGTGGACCTATTATCTTTTGCGCACCTTGGTTTTTAGGTACAGATAATAAGTTTGAGAGAACCAACATATTTGCTCAGAGGTAATGTGGACGTGGTAAATATGGGGTTTAAATGTCAGAATCTTCCTACTCAGAGGTGTTATGGACGTGGTAGGAGTGACTCTGGGGAGATACGCGGAACTACTCAGAGGTATATGGGCATGGAAGTTCTGCGATCAATGTACGGCAACACAGGGGTTGTCTGTACGGAATGTTTACTCAGAGGTGATGTGGACGTGGTAAACATGATAAGCAGCATAATCCTTCATGGTGTCAGATTATGCTTTGCAGGGCGTAGAAGGACAACTCAGAGGTAATGTGGACGTGGTTGTTCTTCTACTGAGGATAGAACGCCACGGAACAGCAGGGTTCCGGAAGCGTAAGATTTTGTGGAATGGAGGTGTACGTGAGCCCTGATGATTGGGTCCGCAGACTCCTTTGTTGGATGGAGATAGAAGTACATGTCTGAAGGATGTCAAGAGTAGTACTTCTTTAGGAACTTGATGGACATCATGAACAAGTCCCCATTGGATTTGGCGAGGCGTAAGCACCGTTTGAGTATACCGTCTCTATGATGAAAGGTCCCTCCCACTTGGGCTCGAATTTTCCTGGTGTCTTGTGAGTCAACACCATCGACCTCCTGACTGCCAGAACCAGGTCGCCTACTTGGAAAGTACTCTGCTTGACCTTCTTGTTGAAAGCCTGTGATATACGGGCTTGATAGAGTTCGATGCGCTGTTGAGCTAGGAGACATTTTTCGTCAAGTGCCTCCAATTCTCGCAGACGGCGACGTTGATTGTCTTCTTCTGTGAGTTGATTTGTGATCGCTACACGGAGTGAGGGTATCTGGATCTCGAGAGGCAGTACCGCTTCGCTTTCGTAGACAAGGAGAATGGTGTGTTACCCGTCGGGGTCCGTACCGTTGTGCGGTAGGCCCAAAGGCATTCGTCGAGCTTTTTGTCCCAGTCATATTTGTTGGATGACACGACCTTTTTGAGTAGCCTGACGATAGTCTTGTTAAATGCCTCGGCTAATCCGTTTGCTGCCGGATTGTAGGCGGTCGATGCCACGTTCTGAATGCGATTCTTGTCACAGAATCTGCTGAAAACATGGCTGATGAACTGTGGACCGTTATCGTGGATAATCCTTCGGGGTACCCCAAAATGGTAGATGACATGGTGCTTAATGAAGCTGATCATCCTAGAGCTCTTCACTTCCGTCAGCGAAACTGCTTCTGCCCATTTGGAGAAGTAGTCGGTGATGGCTAGGATGAAGCGGTGTTCCCTCGATGAAGGAGGGGTGATAGGTCCTATAATGTCCATGCCCCAAGCTTCGATGGGCCAAAAGGCGACCGTAGGATATAGTGGTTCCGATGGTGTATGGATAAAGTCGGCATGAAGCTGACAAGCATGGCACTTCTTAGTATAGTCGACAGCGTCGGCTGCCATGGTTGGCCAGTAGTAACCCATGCGTCACAATCGATCCTGCAACTTAGGTCCAGGTTGATGAGCCCTGCAAGTTCCATCATGAGCTTCTCGAAGGGCTTCGGCTGCTTCTTCGTTGGACAGGCATCGAAGAAGAAGTCTATCGTAGGAGCGTCGGTACAGCATTTTAGTAGCTATATCGTAATAAAATCGAAGGGAACGCCTCCTGACTGAGACGGCTTCTTTCGGATCTTCTGGGAGAATTTCGTAGACAGCGAAGTCGATGAACGGGAACCTCCAGTCTCGGACATTAATACCAGCACTTGTTGACATGGCATGGGCCTTTTGTGAGGACAGGTTATTTTTAGGACAGACCAAGTCTCGACCAACTACCGTGACGTAGTGCTGAGTCCCGAGGGGTGCTGCCAATGAGGCTGCGAGGCCAGCCAGAGCGTCGGCCTCCAGGTTTTGTAACCGGGGTACGTGTTCTATGAAGAACTTGGTGAAGGTTGAAATAATGTTCAATGCAACTTCATGGTAAGGAACCAGATTTTCATGACGAACTTCGTATTGCCCTCTGATCTGGTTAACGACGAGTTTTGAGTCGCCGTAGGCTTCCAGACGATCCACCCCCAGCTGTTGCGCCAGCTGGAGTACCATGATGAGAGCGTTGTACTCGGCAATATTATTGGAGCACGGCTTCGAAAGGGTGTAAGCACGCTGGATGACCAGCTGATCGGGGGAGACTAAGACTACCCCCACTCCTGCGATGATTTGGCCTTTGGGGCCTGTTCTTGAAGCGCCATCGAAAAACCTCCGCCAGACGGATCTTTCTTTGGTGACGTTTGATTCTTGGACCTCATCCGGGATATCTTCATAGAGTCTGGAGGACTCTGGGATGGGGTGTACAGCTAAAAAGTCGTCCAGAGCTTGATCCTTGACGGCTTTTTGTGGGATGGACACCATATTGTACGACGTCAATAGGATCGCCCATATAGCTAGCCGGGAGTTTAATGATCCTGGCTTTGTCATGAGAACCCTGAGCGGATTGACTCGGAAGATGACATGAATTGTCTGGCCCGAGCCATAATGGCGAGTCTTCTGGATGGCGAACACCAAAGCCAGACACTCCTTTTCTACGGGGTTGTACCGGTGTTCGGCCCCGATCAGTGTCCTACTGAGGTAGTAGATAGCTTGCTCATAGCCTGCATCGCTGTTCTGAGCCAGCAGAGCGCCGAGGGAATGATCCATGGCACGGACGTAGAGGAGAAATGGTTTACCTGCGACGGGTGCCACCAGGACTGGCGGGCTCGTCAAGTAAGCCTTGATATGATCGAAAGCTTTCTGGCATTCCTCTGTCCAGACGTAAGAGACTCCCTTCTTCATAAGCTGGGTGAAGGGTTGACATTTTCCGAAAAGGTTTGCTACCTTCGGATATATGCAAGACGTCCTTGCAGGCCTCGAAGTTCTCGAAAATTCTTCGGAGGGTCCATGTCAAGGATGGCCTTGGTCTTCTCGGGATCGACATGAATACCTTTCGCCATGATAATGAAGCCCAGGAACTTTTTGCTAGAAACCCCGATGAAAGATTTAGCGGGGTTCATCTTGAGCTGATGCGCTCGCATAAGATCGAAGACTGTCTTTAGGTCTTGTAGGTGATCACCTTTGAGACGACTCTTGACAGCGATATCATCAACATAGCATTCGATTGTTTTACGAAGATGTTGACGAAAGATGGTACTCATAGCTCGTTGGTATATAGCACCAGCGTTCTTCAAGCCGAAGGGCATCACTGTGTAGCAGAAAACTCCTTTCGATGTCCTGAATGACGTGTGTTTTGCGTCATAGGAAAACATCTTGATCTGGTTGTAGCCCGAATACCCGTCCATGAAAGACATGCGTTCGAAGCCGCATGTATTATCGATCATCACATCAGTGATCGAAAGCGAGAATTCGTCTTTCGGGCAAGCAGCATTGAGATCTCTGAAGTCGATGCAGACCCGTATCTTTCCATTCTTTTTGGTGACAGGGACGACATTGGCCACCCAATAAGGGTGTTGTTCTTCACGGATAAACCTGCTGGTCAGGAGTTTGTCCACTTCTTGATCGATAGCGTTCATAATATCAGGGCGAAAATGTCGCTGTTGTTGCTTTATAGGCTTGGCATCAGGTAAGATGTTAAGCCTATGTATCGCGATCTGCGGATCAAGTCCCGGCATATCTTCATAGCTCCAGACGAAGACGTCGATATAATCTTTAGCCAGTTGGATTAAAGATTTTCGGTCTGGTCCCTTTAGACTCTTGCTGACGAAGATGGATTTGGAAGAAGATCCATCCCTAAGGTCGATCTGCTCGACTTCGTCTTCGGTAGGGGGTTCGCGTAATTCAAAATGAAACTCCCACTGCGCTCCTAGGCGTTGAGCCCAAGGTTCTTCCTCGAAGAATTCTGGCGTTTGGTCTTCGCCTTCATCTTCTTGAGATTGTGCAGATGTCATGTTGACTGATAGCGCCTTCTTAAAGACTGAGCCGATACTGGTATCGAAATCCTAAGTTGATGCTTCGAACGAATGAGAATGTTTTACTTCTTCCGCCTCCGAACTCTCTGGAGTTGTCGGTGGCGTTACATAGCCTACCCCCCGTCGAGTTCGATGATAGTAATCCTGTGGCTTTCCTTTAGGTGTTGGAAGCTGGAGAGGAAGACGCCGGTCATTGCCGTAGTTCAGGCCTTTGTTGCTTTTCAGATCGTAATCCATCTTCTGGATGAGGTACTTTGCCTTATCCGTGTACCGATAGACTTATATTCTGCCGGTATCTGGTTCTTGTTCGAGTGGCGGAAGATATTGATGACGCTCGACTTTGCCAAAGATGATGGATTCTTCGTCTCGATTCCGCGGTGGGACTACGAAACAGACCCCTTGGAACGGGACTACTCGATTTACATGATTGACGGTCGTTATTTGTGTTTGTAACGACCGTAGAGCGTTATCTAATGTATAAATGGCATTCCAATGTGGAAGACTAGAATAATTAAAAGACATTCTATTATTGATGAAACACAAAATTTTATCCCGCGGGATTACATTGTCCAGAGAGGGTGCATCTACATCAGCAGATATGTATTCTCCTAGCTCTTCATCTGTGAGTACTGGGGTTGGATCGGAAAAGTCCACCGCAGCTTTGTCCTTGGAGTCCGAGAGGGCTATGTGGGCCTTCTCCGACAGCTTGGATGAGACGGATGATTGCGGAGGCTTTCCTTTAAGACGCACCTTCAGAGGTTCCTCAACTGCGCCTTCAGTGATTGGTGTCTTCCCCTGTAGTTTTGCCACAAGGGGAGCCAATGTTTGAGGCGGCTTTCCCTTGAGCCGTATCTTCAAGGGAGCTTCAATAGGTGTTCTACCTAGAGAAGTTGGTGCTTTTCAAGGTAGCTTGATGGTCATGGGAGGCAGCGTCTGAGGTGGTTTCCCTTTGAGTCGAATTTTCAAAGGAGCATCGGGAATAACCTCTGGCTCCATGTCCTGCTCTGCTGCCGTTTCTGCTTCATCGTCAGCATCATTGGCTTTCCCTTCGTCGGGCGACTTGTACAGGATCGAATCAGTGAAGTAGGCTTCGACCCCCTTGAAAGGGTCAATGTCCGCAAACTCTGTCCGGATGATGTCATTGGTAGACACATACTTCATACATTGGTGGAGTGTAGATGGCACCACCATGTACTCATGCAGCCACGAACGACCCAATAGGAGGTTGTAGTTGACGTCAGCGTCCACGACATAGCAAGTCACCTCGGTTCGGAGGTTACCGATATGATATTTCAGCCGTATTTTTTCCAGCGGTTCACTTTTGCTAGCATTAAAACCGCTGATTGTGGTGTTGGAAGGCGCCAGACGGTACATTGGCATCCCCAGTATTGAGAGTAGCATCTTCGGGATGATGTTGAGAGAAGATCCTGGATCGATTTGAATTCGCTTCACCTTGACGGAACCGACATACCCTGTATAATACAGTGGCCTGTTGTGTCGGTTGTGCTTGAGCAGCATGTCTTATTGGGTGAAAGTTATGTTGGGGATAACTTCATCCGCACAATGGCAGTACGCACATGTGGTCGGGGTATCCTCAGGCTGCTTGACCTGACTGATGAAGGATTTAGCATCCTTCAGGGCTTCACAGAGAGCTTCACGAGTGTCCTTGGAAAGACGAAGAAGCTCAAACAGGGATAGGCGGGTAGGAGTACTGGCAAGTTGTGCCAGTATGTCGAAGTTGTGGGGCTTGGCTAGCCCCAAAGCATTCTCCTTTCGCAAAGGCTTGTCGAAACGGGCCTCTACATGCTTCTGTTTATTGGCCGTTGGAGGCTTGGATAGACCTCTTTCTTCGGCAGCAGGGGCGGTGCAGGAAGGCACCACCTCAATAGCAGCTTCGTCGGGCTGGACGTTCAGCTGCGAACGGGTTTGTACAGGAAGAGCCTCTTCTGCAGAGGAAGAGCCCATGCGGCAAGACTTGATCTTCCAGCCCTTGGTTTTAGAGGTAGAGCGTACCTCCGGCTGAGTAACCTCGGAGACGAGATCGGGGTGAACCCATAAGATCTCTCCCCGAGATGTGGTGAGTGGGATGAGTCCACTCACGTTGTAACGAGCAGGTGGTAGATTGACCACCTCTATTGTCGCCTTTGGGATGGGGATGACGCCATCTTGTGTTGTGGTTGGCGACAAGGTGCCAAATTGGAGCGACACCAGGTTGGCCGAGACCGTTTTCTCCTCGTAGTCGACGGAGATAACATCCGCATTGATCATGCGCTGGATGTAGTTCTTGAGGACGTAGCAGTCCTTAGTTGGATGTTCGACAAACCGATGGTAGTGACAGTACCTCGGATTGTCCACTTTCCCAACCTCGTCGGGATGCTTCGGGTCCGGCAACTTGATCTTGTCACCCTGCTTCAATATCTCGAAGAGTTGCAGGGTGTCTTCATCATTGAAAAAATAAACCTCCTTCGGCCTTGGTGCAAGTGGAGGCTTTTGAGTAGGTGTTGATGCACCTTTGGAGGCATTGACAGTCAATGCCTGCTTTCTCTTCGTCTCTCGTTCAGGGTTGTTGGCTGCAGGCCATTTTTCTTTGTCCTCAAAGGCAGGGAAACTGACTCCCAGAAGACGAGCATTGGACGCCTTCTTTTCTGCTGCTTCGGCCTCGATGATCAAGGAACTCCAGTCGGGAGGAGGAATGGAGTTGAGCCAGAGTTTGATCGCAGGCAGCATATTCATACTGCAGGAGGAGAGGAGTACATGTTCTGGCATACCCGGGGGCAGTCTGAAGCAGGCTTGTCGGAACCGTTCGATGAATGCTCGAACTGTTTTCTTCTCCTTCTGACGTATCTCTATGAGGGACGCCATTGTTATGTCCTTCCCTCCGTCGTAGAAACGATCGAGGAAGAGACGTGTCAAGTCGTCGAAGGAAGATATGGAGTTGTCGGGGAGACCGTAATACCAGTCGTAAGCCACTCCTTTCAGTGTCCCGACAAATATACTGGTGAGTAGTACGTCTTTCTTTGGGAGATGTCCCGTTTGAGACTGGAAGTACGACAGATAACGGCGTGGAGAGTCCTTCCCGTCATATGGTGTCACGTCCCAGAACCAGAATACTGGAGAGCGGGGGCAGACATAGCCAGCTACGTATATGAAATGGACTCCATCTCGCTATATGGTCACGGCTGTCTAGATACATGAGGGTTTATCTACAAGCCAACAGTCTCTTAAGGTCATGAACAAGCCTAGTGTCTCAATCACAAGCAAGTAAGTAAAAGGTTACAAGAAGTATGATCATTAAATATACAATAGTAAGGCGTCCCAAACATTACATATTCAGCTGATCATGAAGCTAGTCGTTACAAAATGTCAGAACTAGCAAGAGTTTAGTCATACATGATCAATCCTAGGATCTGTCAATCATGTTACAGCCCGTAGGCAGACAGTAAGTAAAGTACAATTGAGCTAACAGGTGCTCGTCGGCTAAACGCCTCAAAAAGAATAGTTTTACAATGAAGTGGGCAAGACAAAAAGGAAAACCCACTTTTGGCCCGGGTTCCGTCTAGTTGTCACCATTGGGCTGGAAGCTTGGTAGATCCTCGAAAGCTGTTCCGAAATCTGGCGACACAAAACCAGCTGGGTCAACCCCAGAAAGAGCAAGTGCCACAAGGGAGCCACGAAATAAGAACAAAAGCCAGCAATTAGCACAAGAAAATCTAATATTAAAACTAGAATTACGAAAACATGTCAGGATGATATACGACGAGATAACCATGGAACTATTCCGATAGCCAGGTTACAACCCGTAAACCAAACAAGGACCGGGGTTGTAACCCTTCACCTGAACAGAACTTGGTTTTCCACCATTTATCGGCAAGATAATAATATAATAAATCAAGACAGGAAGCAATCTTGTACTGGATCAAGACATGGCTAGACTGGTTATACTTCATTCAATCAATCACGGCCAAGCAGGTACTACGGCTTACTACTTTAACTAACTAGGGTTATCACAGGCCTAATTACTAACAAGATGCAGTGAGATTATTCCACAGCCACAAGCCCTGCAGACCATCCAGGTTATCCAGGTCAAAAATTAGGGGTTGAATTCAGGTGGGTACATCGTCCAGGAACGCATGTACCCTTAGGTGACTTAGAAGGTGCAACACATGACAGTGTGCTGGAAATGTGCCCTACTCGTCGGCAGGCTACAGATCCCAAGAGCGCCCAGGTAACGGGATTGCCTGTAGCTGTGTCATCTCTTCATGACTACTGTGTTATTCTAGTTATTAACCTTAATCCATTTTAGTAGGTACTCCTGACCGTGGTACTCAGGAGTTCCATCCTAGACATGATGCAAGACAGGACAAGTAGATTTAACAAGCAAGCAAGAAAGGACTACCCACGGTGTCAAGGCAGGTCAAGTTAAGTTAGCCGTCGCAACAGCGTTAAGTTATCAAGTCATGCTACAAGTCAGGAGTGCGCCACCACAGGCCACTATCAAGTTATCAAGTCACAAGGATTAATACAAGTTACAGTTAGGTGTGCACCCCACTGGGTCACTAGCAAGGAGATCAGAGAATACCAAAATCACGCACGCAGGGGAGCTGCATACGCACAAAAGGCACGCACGCAGGAGAGCTGCGTACGCACAAAAGTCACGCACGCAGGAGAGCTGCGTACGCGCAAAAGCACGCACACAGGAGAGCTGCGCACGCACAAAAGCATGCACACAGGAGAGCTGCGTACGCGCAAAAGTCATGCACGCAGGAGAGCTGCGTACGCGCAAAAGTCACGCACGCAGGAGAGCTGCGTACGCGCAAAAGCACGCACACAGGAGAGCTGCGTACGCGCAAAAGCACGCACACAGAAGAGCTGCGTACGCGCAAAAGCACGCACGCAGGGAAAGGGTCTTCTTCCCCATGGCTGAGAATAAGCTCCAATGGCTCCCAAAACTTCAAAACATCACCACTTGGCCATCCGAACTCCAAATCCGAATTTCCAAGGTTCCAACCAGGGTGGAATTGAACTCTCTTCCACATGGAAACATCAAAACCCATAAAAATCCAACTTAAATAGATCAAAACCATGCAAAACCAAAAATAGGAAAAACTTAGATCTAGAATAATGGAGACTCCAAATCACAAAATACCAAGTTCTAATGTTGATTACCATGTCCTAAATTAGCAAATAGACAAATAAAATGGGGTTCTCATGTGGTGGTAAGGTGCACTTGCCTATGGGTGGGTGTTGTGTAGAGGAAGGAGAAGAGTGTTGTGTAGAGGAAGGAGAAAAAAAAATTAATGGAGGTTTATGAGGAGAGAGAAAAAGTTGGTAGAGTTTTAAAGAGGGTGGGATGTGGTGTGTTGAGGGTGGAGTATAGGATAAGGTGTTCCAATACACATTAAACCAAACCAAATCCAATCCAATTAAAACCGAGCCATGACAAAACCTAAAATACGAGAAATACCAAAATTCCACAAGTTGAGAAAAATAAAAATACATGCCAAAATCCAGATACGAGTATAAATACGAAATATGGGAAATGAGGGTGACAACTCTACCCCCTTAAAAGAATTCCATCCTCGGAATTTAATCAAGGAGCTAGAGATTGTCACGACAAGTTACATTAAGCACAGGCAAGTTACACTAAACAGTTCAATCATACAATCATACAATGCAAGCAAGGAAGGGAAAACATAAGGCATAAGAAAGACATTATACCTCACGAGTCAAACAGGTAGGGATATCGCGATCGGATGTCGTCCTCACGCTCCCACGTTGACTCACCTAGAGAGTGATGACCCCAAGCAACACGGACTAATTTAATAGTCATGTTCTTGAGTATCTTCTCCCTCCGGTCCAATATAGACACGGGCCTCTCCTCATACGAAAGGTTGGTACCAACAACCAATTCCGAATGGTCTAGGATGTGGCTCGGGTCCGGAATATACCGTCGTAATTGGGACACATGGAATACATTATGCACCTCACTTAGCGACGGCGGAAGAGCGAGACGATAGGATACATCTCCTACTCGCTCTAGAATATCGAACGGCCCTATATACCTAGGACTAAGCTTTCCCCGCACGCCAAAGCGAATGACGCTGCGGTTAGGCGAGATCCTAAGGAATACATGGTCGCTGACAGCAAATTCTAAGGGACGCCGATGAGCATCGGCCCAATGGCGCTGGCGGTCCTGGGCAACTCGGAGGTGATCTCTGACCTTCCTGACCACTTCAACCGTCTGGAAAATTAATTCGGGTCCGAGCATCTGCCTCTCCCCGACATCGTCCCATGCTAGCGAGGATCTGCACTTTCGGCCATAAAGAGCCTCGAAAGGTGCCATCTGGATACTGGCCTGATAACTGTTATTGTACGAGAATTCCACCAGGTGCAGATGATTCTCCCATAAACTATCGAAGTCAAGGGTACAGGATCTCAACATATCTTCAAGGGTCTAGATTGTGCGCTCTGATTGGCCATCCGTCTGCGGGTGATAAGCTGAGCTGAATTGAAGGCGAGTCCCCAAACTCTTCTGCAAGCTGCGCCAAAAGTGTGATGTGAATCTTGAATCCCTGTCCGAGGTGATGCTGACTGGCACACCGTGAAGTCTGACGATCTGCCTGAGATACATCTCTGCTAACTGTGCCATCGATTGTCCAACTCTGAATGAGAGAAAGTGTGCCACCTTAGTAAGCCTATCCACAATTACCCAAATAGCATCTCTGTCGGCCGGAGATCTGGGCAATCCGGTCACGAAATCTATGGTTATATGTTTTTATTTTCATTCTGGGATCGGTAAGGGTTGAAGAAGTCCAGCGGGCCTCTGATGTTCAACTTTAACCTGTTGGCAAACCAAACACCGAGAGACAAACCGGGCTATCTCCCTCTTCATGCCATTCCACCAGAAATGCTGACGAATATCACGGTACATCTTCGTACCACCCGGATGAATAGAATATTGCGAACTGTGGGCTTCTGCCATGACTTCCTGTCTGATATCTCCACTGGGTACACAAAGACGAGTGCCGTGCCAAAGTGTACCGTCTTCATGGATACATAACTCTGGCCTTCTTTCTGCTTCACACTCTGCTCTGAGTCGCTGGATCTTGGAATCTGTTGACTAACCCGGATTCTCTCAACTATGCTGGACTGAACCTGTAGGCTGGCCATCAATGCCACGCTGGTTAGAAGAACCACTTCAATTTCCATCTTCTGAAGATCTGCCAATAATTCTGGTTGTGCCGTCAGAAAATAAACTCTGGCTCTCCTGCTCAATGCATCTGCTACAACGTTGGCCTTCCCGGGATGATACTGCAAATCCACATCATAGTCCACTAGTAGCTCGAGCTATCTTCTCTGCCGCATATTAAAGTCCTTCTGGGTAAAAACATACTTCAGGCTCTTATGATCAGTAAAGATCTCCACTCTATCTCCGTACAGGTAGTGTCTCCACAACTTCAAATCAAATACTACCGCCGCCAATTCCAAGTCGTAGGTCGGGTAATTCTTCTCATGATCACGTAGTTGACGTGACGCATAAGATATTACCTTCCCATGCTGCATCAAGACACACCCTAATCCTCTGCCTGAAGCGTCGCAATAAACTGTGAATCCTCCGGTCCCATCTGGAAGGGTGAGAATGGGAGCCGTTATCAAACCTTGCTTCAACTTCTCAAATAATTCCTAACACTCTGCTGTCCAAACAAACGGCACATCCTTGTGGGTCAACTGGGTCATCGGCGCTGAAATCCTTACGAAATCTGAAACGAACTGCCGGTAGTAGCCAGCCAATCCAAGGAAGCTGCGAACCTCTGCCACTGAGCTGGGTACCGGCCATGACTCGATAGCCACAATCTTTTGGGGATCCACTTCCACTCCTCCTCGGGTAATGATGTGACCCAAGTATGAAATACGATCGAGCCAGAACTCGTATTTACTGAACTTGGCGTACAACTGATGCTTCCTAAGCGTCTGGAGGACGACTCTGAGATGCTGCTCATGCTCTGCTTCACTTTTACTGTAGACCAGGATGTCATCCAGGAACACGATCATAAATTGATCCAAGTAAGGCATGAAAATGCGATTCATGAGGTCCATGAATACGGCCGGCGCATTGGTCGCTCCAAAGGGCATAACAAGGAACTCCTAATGTCCATACCTCGATCTGAATGCTGTCTTCGGGATGTCCTGCTCTCTGACTCTGATCTGATGATATCCTGAGCGTAAGTCAATCTTCGAGAATACTGAAGCCCCCTTGAGCTGATCAAACAAGTCGTCTATCCTCGAAAGAGGGTATCTGTTCTTGATTGTCACCGAATTCAAGGTACGATAATCAACACATAGCGTGGACGTACCATCCTTCTTTTCACAAGAAGCATCGGGGCTCCCCAAGGCGATCCACTTGCACGGATGAATCCCTTGGTCCTCAGTTCTTCAATCATCTTGTATAAAATTTCTAACTCTGAAGGCGCCATCCTGTAGACTTGCTCTGATACTGGTGCTGTCCCAGGAATCAAGTCTATAGTGAACTCAATCTCCCGCTCCGGCGGCATCCCTGGAAGCTCCTCTGGAAAGACATCTGGAAACTCTTCAACTATCCGGGGTAACTGCACTGCTGCTACCGCCATCCGCAATACTGGGAAAGATGGCTCCACTGCGCCTCTGAAAAACAAAAACTCTGGCTCGCCGGGGATACTAAAGACAACTCTGCTAATATGGCATTCTATCCTAGCATACTGGTTCCTCAACCAATCCATGCCCAGGACTACATCATAGTCTGCCATAGGAAACTCTATGAATCTAGCGGGGAACTCCCTACCGCTAACTACGATCCGACACGAGAAAAACACTCGATCTACTCCCACAAGGCCATTACCAGTAAGTATATTGAGCCTTACTGATAATGACTCGGGCTCCAATCCTACCCGTGTCGCGAATCGTGCAGACATAAATGAATGCGATGCACCAGAATCAAATAATACAGACGCTGGAGAGGAGTTAACGAGAATAGTACCTGCCACAACCTCACCTGGTGCAACTTCTTCTTCCATAGCCATCATCATGGCCTGACCTTGTCCTCTGGCTGCTGGTCCCCTCTGCTGGAAACCTCTCTGCCTATTCTGGGTCTGAGCTTGGGCTTGTGCATACTGCTGGGGGTGTTGTTGCTAGAATGCCTGAGACTGAGGCGACAAGGGTCTCGAAGACTGATACTGCTGCTGCTGAACTGGTGCTGGGGCCGGTCCTCTCACCGAAGAGCTAGAAGGGTTGGATGCTGATGAACCACCCCTATTCGGGCAAGCCCCTATCCTATGATCTGCTGCTCCACAAGCCAGGCACAATCCCTGTGCCCTGCGACAGTCTGCCACCACATGCCCTGGCTTCCCGCAATGAGAACATCCCATCGCGGAAGTCTGCTTCTGCTTCTGCTGCTGCGGGTACGTCGGGGTCGAATGCTGAACCGACGTTACTGAGGCCGCCCGCCTCGGAGTTCCAATGGTCAATCCCCTAGCTGCCGGGGCTGGAGCTGATGATTGGTACATCTGACTGTAGGACCGCTTCCTACCTCCGGTCCTATCCACGATCCGCTGGGAGGTGTATTCATGCCTCCTAGCTGCTCTCAAGACTGCATCGAACGTCTGGTGCTCGAACTGCTCAACCGCCAACAAGATCTCCAAATGCAGTCCCTGCTGGAACCGCTGGGCCCTATCAAACTCGGTCGCCACCAAGGTGGGGGCAAACCTACTGAGTCTAGAAAACTCCGATGCATAACTGTCGACTGTTCTGCTTCCTTGCTTCAAGTTGGTAAATCTGGTCTGCAGGTCGTACCGAGCCACAGCATCGAAATACTTCGTCTGGAATCTCTATCTAAATACTGCCCAAGCAATGGGTGCCACTAATCCCATGGCTTGCGTCGCCCACCAACTGCGAGCCAAGTCCAACAACTGCAGGCGTACCACCGCTACCTTCTCATTCTCGGGTGTCCTAGCTGCTTCCAGAATCACCTCGGTATCCTGAAGCCATGCATCCGCGGCAATCGCATCCTCGCTGCCGTCGAAGAAAGGAGGGTTCAATCGCTTGAAGCTGTTTGCTGCCTGGTTCCCTGGATGTCCGCCTCGGGTCAAAGCATCTTGAACTGTCTGGTGCAGGGCGTCGCTTCGACGATCCTGGGAAGCTATCAGGGTTCTGATGAGGCCTACTAAGGTACCATCATCTGGCTCTGCGGGCTGGACGGGCCGAACTGGTGACTCTCCTCCAGTAGGCACAACTCTGGAGGCTACCCCGGAATACTGGGCTTGATCTCCGGGTTGCTGCTGACCCATGGGAAGTGCTCCACCTCGTTGATCGGTAGGACCAGGTACAGCGCCGCTGAAGAAGACGACACAGAGAACAATAAGGAAAGGACCAGGACAGATCAATGATATAAGCACAGGATCAGGGCAAGAATCCAGGGATTCAGAGGATACGAACAGAGATCAAGGACGAGTACTGATTGAAACATCTATCTGGTAAACCCTCACATATCTTGATTTACAAGACCTGTATGGGCCACCACTTAAACCATGTCACGCCCCAGAACCAGAATACTGGAGAGTGGGGGCAGACATAGCCAGCTACGTATATAAAATGGATTCCATCTCGCTATACGGTCACGGCTGTCTAGATACATGAGGGTTTATCTACAAGCCAACAGTCTCTTAAGGTCATGAACAAGCCTAGTGTCTCAATCACAAGCAAGTAAGTAAAAGGTTACAAGAAGTATGATCATTAAATATACAATAGTAAGGCGTCCCAAACATTACATATTCAGCTGATCATGAAGCTAGTCGTTACAAAATGTCAGAACTAGTAAGAGTTTAGTCATACATGATCAATCCTAGGATCTGTCAATCATGTTACAGCCCGTAGGCAGACAGTAAGTAAAGTACAATCGAGCTAACAGGTGCTCGTCGGCTAAACGCCTCAAAAAGAATAGTTTTACAATGAAGTGGGCAAGACAAAAAGGAAAACCCACTTTTGGCCCGGGTTCCGTCTAGTTATCACCATTGGGCTGGAAGCTTGGTAGATCCTCGAAAGCTGTTCCGAAATCTGGCGACACAAAACCAGCTGGGTCAACCCCAGAAAGAGCAAGTGCCACAAGGGGGCCACGAAATAAGAACAAAAGCCAGCAATTAGCACAAGAAAATCTAATATTAAAACTAGAATTACGAAAATATGTCAGGATGATATACGACGAGATAACCATGGAACTATTCCGATAGCCAGGTTACAACCCGTAAACCAAACAAGGACCAGGGTTGTAACCCTTCACCTGAACAGAACTTGGTTTTCCACCATTTATCGGCAAGATAATAATATAATAAATCAAGACAGGAAGCAATCTTGTACTGGATCAAGACATGGCTAGACTGGTTATACTTCATTCAATCAATCACGGCCAAGCAGGTACTACGGCTTACTACTTTAACTAACTAGGGTTATCACAGGCCTAATTACTAACAAGATGCAGTGAGATTATTCCACAGCCACAAGCCCTGCAGACCATCCAGGTTATCCAGGTCAAAAATTAGGGGTTGAATTCAGGTGGGTACATAGTCCAGGAACGCATGTACCCTTAGGTGACTTAGAAGGTGCAACACATGACAGTGTGCTGGAAATGTGCCTTACTCGTCGGCAGGCTACAGATCCCAAGAGCGCCCAGGTAACGGGATTGCCTGTAGCTGTGTCATCTCTTCATGACTACTGTGTTATTCTAGTTATCAACCTTAATCCATTTTAGTAGGTACTCCTGACCGTGGTACTCAGGAGTTCCATCCTAGATATGATGCAAGACAGGACAAGTGGATTTAACAAGCAAGCAAGAATGGACTACCCACGGTGTCAAGGCAGGTCAAGTTAAGTTAGCCGTCGCAACAGCGTTAAGTTATCAAGTCATGCTACAAGTCAGGAGTGCGCCACCACAGGCCACTATCAAGTTATCAAGTCACAAGGATTAATACAAGTTACAGTTAGGTGTGCACCCCACTGGGTCACTAGCAAGGAGATGAGAGAATACCAAAATCATAATCCACAGAAAACCCCGAGAACCGTACTAGTCATAAACAATTACTAGAAAATCGTGTTAGGCCGTGTCGGGTCAAGATAGTCGTGCTGTGTTGAACAGATCTCAGAAAAACTCAATCCATACACAAAGAAACCAAGTCAAGAAATAAAACCAATACTCCTAGAGCCAATGGGTTAAGCAAGGGGTCAGAGTGCATGGGTCACGCAGCGTATGCACAAGGACACGCATGCAGGGGAGCAACGTACGCACAAGGGCACGCACGCAGGGGAGCTGCGTACGCACAAAAGGCACTCACGCAGGAGAGCTGCGTACGTACAAAAGTCACGCACGCAGGAGAGCTGCGTACGCGCAAAAGCACACACACAGTAGAGCTGCGTACGCGCAAAAGCACGCACACAGGAGAGCTGCGTATGCGCAAAAGCACACACACAGGAGAGCTGCATACGCGCAAAAGTCACGCACGCAGAAGAGCTATGTACGCGCAAAAGTCACGCACGCAGGAGAGCTGCGTACGCGCAAAAGCACGCACACAGGAGAGCTGCGTACGCGCAAAAGCACGCACACAGGAGAGCTGCGTACGCACAAAAGCACGCACACAGGAGAGCTGCGTACGCGCAAAAGCACGCACACAGGAGAGCTGCGTACGCGCAAAAGCACGCACGCAGGGAAAGGGTCTTCTTTCCCATGGCTGAGAAGAAGCTCTAATGGCTCCCAAAACTTCAAAACATTACCACTTGGCCATCCGAACTCCAAATTCGAATTTCTAAGGTTCCAACCAGGGTGGAATTGAACTCTCTTCCACATGGAATCATCAAAACTCATAAAAATCCAACTTAAATAGATCAAAACCATGCAAAACCGAAAATGGAGAAAACTTAGATCTAGAATAATGGAGACTCCAAATCACAAAATACCAAGTTCTAATGTTGATCACCATATCCTAAACTAGCAAATGGACAAATAAAATGGGATTCTCATGTGGTGGCAAGGTGCACTTGCCTATGGGTGGGTGTTGTGTAGAGGAAGGAGAAGAGTGTTGTGTAGAGGAAGGAGAAGAAGAAATTAATGGAGGTTTATGAGGAGAGAGAAAAAGTTGGTGGAGTTTTAAAGAGGGTGGGATGTGGTGTGTTGAGGGTGGAGTATAGGATAAGGTGTTCCAATACACATTAAACCAAACCAAACCCAATCCAATTAAAATCGAGCCATGACAAAACCCAAAATACGAAAAATATTAAAATTCCACAAGTTGAGAAAAATAAAAATACATGCCAAAATCTAGATACGAGTATAAATACAAAATACGGGAAAAATACGGGAAATGAGGGTGACATATGGCGTCAAAGTTTGCGATTTATATTTGGAAGGATAAACCACTTTGTTCCATTCGAGGAGATATGGTTGGGGGATCCCCATCTTCTGGCGCTCCTCATGTCTATTCTTCGACTCGAAGCGCTCTCGTAAGTCCTTGAACATCTCCATCACGTCTTCTGTGGAGCTGGGAGTCGGAGATGGTGGTACAGCCTAGAGTTGAACATTTAACGGCTCCGACGTCCGAGGTGCCTCGCGGCGATCTGTATCCAAGGATACCCGTTGAAGGGGTACACTTGATTCTCCATTGGCCCCTGGATCAGGATCGGTAGACGGTGCCCTGGCCAAAGCTGACCATATCTCAAACACTGCTTGAGTCAGTATTTGCATGGAGGCAGAGAGGGTTTTGAGTCCTCCCTCCAAGGTATCCATACGCTGGACGAGGTCTACTGGCGGCGCATCTGACTCGGTATCACCCGCTCCCGTCATGTACACCGTCATGACGCGATTGGAAGTGGATGGATTGGTTGAGGCTTCGCTTTCGGCCTCGCTCTCTTGTAGAGGAGGAACTTTCCCCTGAGCTTCGTCTTGGCTACCCCCAGCTAGGTTCTGAAGAACACCTTCGTCTTCGGGAGAAGTATCAGCAAAGGTCTGACTACCCCCAGCTTTGTCTTGGAGGACTTCTTCGTCTTCGGGACGCAGATCCTCAGGGGCTTGACTACCCCCAGCTACATCTGGGAGGCTGACTTCGTCTCCAGGATGAAGATCCAAAGGGGCTTGACTACCCCCAGCCTCTTCTGAGATTTTCTTTCTCCCCCGAGTGCCCTCAAACACTCCTGTGGACGGGACAATTGTCTTGGTCTTCCTCGGCTGGTTCTTGGATGAGGACAAAGCCGAGGAGCTGCCTGTCGCCTTTCGAATTGATGGAGAGTTGGAGACTACATTGCAAAAAGCAACCTGTAGTTCTGGCTCTATTTTAGCGGACACCTTCTTCCCGAGGCGATGTTGGAGAGGTGTTGATGATTACAGTCGCTGGAACACCGACTGCCTTGGTAGGACCGCTGTCTTGCAACAGCAGTTGATGGTGACTACAACACAGGTGTGCCTTGTGAAGGGCACATTGTACTTGTCAGTTGACTCTCTTGATCGGCGTTTGTGAGTATCACATTACGCAGATCATTGGAGGAGAGTGCCACCTTCGTACCCCCATCAGGCGTATGGCAAGGCCAAGCGCCGGGATGGTCAAGTGAATGTTGTGCCCCCTGATCCAAAGCAAAACATGCGCTCAGATCAGTATTGGGGGCACAATATTTAAAGTGACTTGAACGAACCTTAGACGCACAACCAATGGAGGCGCGGGAGTTCAAGACCACATGGTTTGCCTTGCTCGACTTGGTTGCGAACACAGCAAATGCGCCCAAGTGAGACAAGGACTTTGAAGGTCGGCTCGTTTCTGACGCAGAAGCACCCGAGTTGACCTTATACAGCTTACCATCAGCAGCCCGCATGATCGTGAGCGTATGCTTCTGGTTTGCCGCTGGCATAGCACGTTTGAGGCGCATGGCCCGTGCCGTCTTGGACGTCTTCGTACCAGCCCGCTGGGGTGCATAGTACTCAGAGTCCAAATTTCCCTCGCCATGACAGCGAGTGAGTCTGTCAAAGACAGAGACCCTCTGTGGTGCATCAGAGTTACTGCACAGGACATTAGCTGCGTCCCTGCTCCGTCGATGCATCTTCTTCGTCTGAGAGAAAGATGGTTGGGGAATGTGGTCGGCCCCACGTTTTCCCGAGAGATATGCTACGGCGGTGGATGCATCTTGGCTACTGAGGACGTCAGCAGGAAGGGTAGGATGCATCGGTGCATCCCCTTCGGTGGTGGTGCCAGAGGCGTCGACCTTGCGCACCCAGACTTGGCGAGTCTTCTTCGGCTTTGGCAGCCGCTTCGAAGGACTTGCGCTGCCTTCAGAGATGAACTCCTCATACGCCTGTTGATTGAGGCGTACGACCAGCGTCTTGTGGGAGGAGCCCATCTTCACGTCGTCGGATTGCGACACAGCTTTCTCGGCGGAGGAGAAAGAGGTCCCCAGCAGATTCGCTAGCTTGTTTGCCATTAAAATCTTTTGATGCAATTTCAATACAAACAGAACAGTGTTACAATGTAGGACTTAGATGTAGTCCTAGGAGTACACTTTTGTTTATCTGGGTCCTTTGTGTCGATGGAGCGAGTGGTAATGCGTTGACTCCGTTGACGATCTGACGACGGTTCTCGGTTCTCTGAAGGTCTGAGTTGCTCTGGGTGCTGGAGCTTACGGAGAGGAAGAAGATGTTGAGTGTCTCTTCCGATCTCTGGGAGTAAACTCTGATGCTTTGGTTGACTATGTGTCTTGATCTCTGATCGTCTCTGTGTATCTCTGTGTGTGTGTGAGAGGGAATGATCCTTCTATTTATAAGCAGCAGGTTGGCTGCTCATACGCGTATATGTAGGATGCAACTGTTTGTGGGGATGGCACGTGGTAATTGCTGATGGAGGCGCATGGGCTGCACGCTCGGATTGAGGAGTTGAACTCTTCTTGTTGCATTTGTGGGCTACGGCAGAGCTGACACGTAGCAATGGAGAAGATCTTTCGGTTGCTGAGATCTTGGGTGATTAGCACCCCTTCATCGGCTGAACTGAGTCAAAAGACACGTGGCGCGTATCCGTTGCTCAAAGATCTCAGATTTAGTGGAGAGTAATCTGACAGGATTCGCCTAGGATTGGGCGCATGAGTAGACTTTGGCCTGTAACCTTTTAGGAGTCACAAACCAGTCTGGGCGCATGGCTTTTGAGGCGCATGCGGGACTTCAGTAGTGACTTGACCTCTGTCTTTAGGGATCAGAGAAAAGTCTGAGGCGCATGGCTTTTGAGGCGCATGCAGAGATTTGGGCACATGGCTGCGAAGGCGCATGCGAAATGGTTGGACGGCCACGTGGCTTGTAACCGCCGGAGGAAAGTAATGATGTGCTGACGTCAGTGACGCTTCATTTTCTAAAAAAGCTGTCAACTGTTAAGTCCTCGGGGACTGGCTGCTGTCGTGTCAGACTTCAGCATTTAATGTTCTTTGATGGGTGATGGGCTGTTGAGTGGGCACGTCGATCTGCGTTCCACTAGGCGCATGGGGACGCATAGGGCGCATCCTTATGGGGTGCTTGGTGCTGATGGGCGCATCTGTTGCATGGCGCATCTTCATTGGTCCGTCTGTTGAGTTCAAGTTCATTGTACTGACTTCGGGAAGGTTGCCACTTGGTTACGAACGCAGCAGATGTGCCCAAGTGAGACAAGGACTTTGAGGGTCGGCTCATTTCTGGCGCAGAAGCATCCGAGTCAACCTTGTACAGCTTACCATCAGCATCGCGTATGATTGTGAGCACATACTTCTGGTTTGCCATTGGCATAGCACGTTTGAGGCGCATGGCCCGTGTCGCCTTGGAGTTCTTCGTACTAGCCCGCGAAGGCGCATAGTACTCAGAATCCAACTTTTTCTCGCCATGACAGCGAGTGAAGAACTTGCAGCCAACCCAGACGAAGAGAAGAACTGCTGCAACTTTTTGTGGCTCGAACGGGCTCCCTGGATAACGGGCTCCCTTTTCTTTATTTATTTTGGCGCCCCTTTCAAAGGAGGCAAGAGGGCTATATATATAGAGTGGAATGAGACCTCTCTTCTTCTCCTTTCCAATGTGGGATTAAAAGTAATATCCCTCCTTTTTCATGCTTCTACACATTGTCACTCCCCGTTCCCAGAATGTGTATTTTTATACATGTACAACTCATGTATATTTATTTAATATTTATCATGTATCATCCTGTATTTAAATTCCTTTAATTTTATGTTAATTAATTATCTGCATTTTATTTCCTGCAATTTTATTCCTGTATTTTATTTTCTGCTTTTAACCTCTCTGCTTTGCTTTCGGGTTGCCTTGGTTGGATCCGAATAAACCCGACCCAATAGACCCCACCTACGACCACCCTTCCTATTTAAAGCCCCCATCCCCTTCTCTCTCCTCATAAACTCTCCTTCACCATTACTTCTTCTTCTTCCTCCCCACTCTCTTCCACCAACCAACAGCAGGCAAGTACATCTTGCTTCCTGCTTCCACTTGGAGAACCATTTTTTATGGTTCATTATTCTTCCTCTCACGATCCTGAGAGAGTTTACTACTTAGCATTTTTGATTTCTTTGGCTTGTTTCTTCTAGATCTGAGTAGCAGTATTCTCGGTTTTTCATGGGTTTTGATCTCCCAACCTTGCGTGCTTTTCGGAAAAGATAGTTCTTGTGGCAGAGCTTCTCATTCCACACAATTTATAACCATGGGAACTTTATTTCTGGCTTGGAACGAAGGTTCAGTCACGCTCACGTTCTTACGTGCGTGCATGAATTTTGAGTCACGCACACGTCTTTACGTGTTGGCGTGAGTTTTTAGTCACGCTCATGTTCTTACGTGCCAGCGTGAATTATTAGTCACGCACACGTCCTTACGTGTTAGCGTGAATTTTTTGTCACGCTCACGTCTTGACGAGCGTGCGTGAATTTTTAGTCACGCACACGTTCTTACGTGTTAGCGTGAATTTTCAGTCACGCTCACGTCTTGACGAGCGTGCGTGGATTTTTAGTCACGCACATCTTTGCATGCGTGAGTTTTTAGTCACGCACATTTCTGCGTGCGTGCGTGAATTTCTTATCCCGCTTTTCACGCTCATGTTATGAGTGCGTGAATTTTCCTTCATACTCACACTGTGCGTGCCAACGTGAACCACATTTCACGCTCACGCTGTTTACACGCTCACTCCTACCTACTAGACTTGGCGTGACTTGTTGGCCTTAGCCTAGACTTGGCGTGACTTGTTGGCCTTAGCATAGACTTGTTGGCGTGACTTTCTGACCTGGGTGTTTCTATTTGTTCTTTAACTTATTCATTTAATGGTGGCATGATAATTCTTCTATTATATCCTTACGTCTTTTGGCATGAACTTGATAAAATCATGATATATTAATATTGTTAATACAGATTGTTATGTAGAATGCGCCTTGTGTCCTGATTGATCCATGGATACCCAGTATGACTGGAACTTAACTCTGAGGAGTTATAGACTCGACCCCATGTAATACTAATTGATTTTCATGCCTTGTCACCATTGATAATGATTGTGACATTGACTAATAATTGATCATGCGTTCCTAGTTAGAACTAAGAGACTGGCTAGTCGTCTTATTGAATTGAATGAATGAGACACGTTCATGTAATGAACTATTGTACTCGATTAGTCGATCCCGAATATTGACATACAGGCACATGTAGGCTTCAAATTATTTATTTATTTATTTAGTTATTTATTTATCTTACAAAAATAGCATGTGTACTTTATGGTCAAGGCATGATTATTCCGTGGCTAGTTTGATTGTTGCATCACGCTATGTAAGACCTATAACCTAACCGCACGGGTATTGTTGTAGGGTCAGGCATATCGTACCCCGTACGAAAGTACTCATTTGAATGACCATGATCCACGGCATGGAACTTCACTCAACGTAGAGACTATTAAGTTAAATAAAATAATGATGGCATGAAGAGAATGGGTTCCCGAGTTCTTACATGGCAGCCCTCTTGGGACTAGTAGTGCCCGACAGGCCGGCTGGTTCCCACAGATACTATAAATCTGTCACACGGGCCGGGAACGGTATCTGCTTATATTATTATTATACATGGTATATTAACGGCGGGCGTCCCGCTGGGACTCGTCTAATTACATGATTGGCGCAATTGATTGACTGGATAGACTAGCCTTGCTCGCACATAGTAAGAACTGAGGAATCCCTATTTGCATAATTCCAGGATAACTTAGAACTCACAATAGCAAGCCGTAGGAGTTGATTGGTCGTTCAAGATAATTTGTTTGTGTACTGTACCTACTCTGTTGCCTAACTGAGATGATCAGAATGTCAGGACATGACGGGCCAACTTCTGTCCTTGTTTGGTTGGGAGGTTGGTTCGAAGTGTCGTGATGTTATGAGAATCCTAGTGGAAAGCAGAGATCTATTATTATATTCTCTTACTTACTGGTTTAATCCTTCATATCGTCCTTCCTTGTGGTACTTGCTATTAGAGGTCTAACCTCTCTGGTTTTGCATGGCCAAATTTAGAGCCAGTCCTCGAGGATTCAGCTTACTTCTACCTCCAAGATGGTCAATACTAGGGGAATGATCGCAGGAGGACTCGAGTGGATTCCTTACTTCACCGCTCGTTTTGTTATTTACTTCATACTTAGCCGTTTGGCACCGACATGTTAGTCAGATTGTCTTGCACTTACTTTTACATAATTGTAATTAAGTCAGACTGCAGCTGATAACAATTGTGTATATGTTACTATACCATCTGGCAATGTTTTGTGAAGCCAGATCTCAAGAACATTTTGACTAAGCGTTTGGGACGCCTTACTGCTTTATCTTATATGTTCTCTATTTTTGCTTCTTATTTGAATGATTGAGACAATAGATGTGAAGTGACCATAGTAAGACTTTCATGTAGTATGCACCCCCTCGTCTGGTTAGACAGCATTAATCGTATTATACGGTATTCATCTACCCGTAATACGTAGCTGGCTGAGTCATTCCCCCGCTCTCCAGTATTCTGGTTCTGGGGCGTGACAAGATTTTAGTGGTGGCCCACGCAGGTCTGATTTCAGACTTGTGGGGTGTTTTGATTTATAGAATGTCTCAATCACACGTGTTCCCCCCTTGATCTCATGATTTGTTATTCTCAACCCTTGCTTGACATTTCGGTATCCTTTGACTTTATTGATCCTTCATGTCCGGTTGTTTGATTGTTCTCTTGTTCCTTTTCTTAGGGGCACTTCGTCCGTATCGGTCAGAGCTGGACAACAACAAGAACAACATGGGTAACATGACCAGGTTGGTCAGCAGCAAGGGCCAGTCTCACCTCAGGAGGCTACCCAAGAAGAAGTGATAGTGGAAGCAGCAGCTGGATCGCAGTATCCAGATGTTCCACCACCACCAACAGTTCCACCTACCCAAGTGGACACACCAGCCCTTCTGGAGATCATGAGAGGAATGATGGCTACTCAGCAACATCAGATGTTGGCCCAGCAGCGCATGCACACTCAGCTACAAGAGCAGAATGTGTTGCTCAACCAAGGATTACAGACAGCTTTGGAAAGAGAAATAAGGACTGATTCAGGAGCATCAGCCAGGTTTTGTAAGTACAACCCCTGCCGTTTCGAGGGCACGGAAGATGCCATCTCAGCAGATGCATGGCTTAAGGATATTGAGGCTATTCTGACAGCAGCTAAGGTACCGGCAGAAGAACGTGTGGATCTAGTGAAGTTGTTACTTCAGGATCTCGCACGTGATTGGTAGGAATCAGAGGAAGTGGGCATCAGACGTCCTGTGGCTTGGGACGATTTTACTACAAGATTTAAGACCAAGTTCTATGGAGTTGTGGTATGGTTTGAGCTACAACAGAAGTTTATCAACCTCAGGCAGGCCGGCAAGACTGTAGATGCTTATGCAGCGGAGTTCTGCTGATTGAGTAGATTCGCCCCAGAGATGGTAGCAACAGAGAGCCAGAGGGCCACGAGGTTTCAGCAAGGGTTTCATCTTGAGCTCTTGCAATTGATAGAGGGGCACAATTACCAGACTTTTGATGAGATATTGACGGCAACTCGAAGGCATGAGATCACCATTCAGAGGCTTGCGATAAGGACTGGGGGTCAGAAGAGATCCCACAGTCAGATTGAAGGAGGAGGGAGAGCAGCGCCCCGAACAACAGCACCATCCACTGGCATTCGTATCCACGATGTGGCAATACGAGGACCAGCACCACCACCCAGGCAGCAGCAACAACAACAGAGGAAGAACCAGCAACCCCCGGCGGGATGCACTTATTGTGGGAAGATGGGGCACACTAGAGATGTGTGTCGAATATTGAATGGACTGTGTCTGATATGTGGAAATCCAGACCATCGGGTTACCACATGTCCCATGAATTCGAGGTCAGGAGGACCAGGGCAGCAGTTTCCTGCTCTGCCAGCACCAGGGGCAGGCCAGTATCGAGGACCAGCGGTGGCAGTAAGGCCGTTGGCACAGCGTCCGTTTATGCCGCAGGCTCAGATGTTTCGACAGCAGGGGCCGCCGATGCAGCAACACCAGCATAGACCACCCCAGCATCATCAAGGAAGGGGCCAGCAATAGCATCAGGCTAGGCCGCAGCATGAAAACCAATAAGGAGGTCGAGGGCAAGCATTTACTCTGTCCTTGGAGGAGGCATTGGCATCGGAAGATGTTGTGGCAGGTAACATTCTCGTCGTCTCATATCCTGCAGTAGCATTGTTTGATTCGGGAGCATCCCATTCATTTATATCTGCACAATTTGCGACACGACTAGGAATAGAGTTCGAGATATTGCCAGGGAGGTTGAATATACTCACTGGTAATGGGCTCGTAGGAGTTAGTAGAGTTATTTTAGCATGTAGCGTTGTAGTTTGCGGGCATTCCTTACCCGCCCGGTTGATAGAATTTCCTGTTGGAAATTTCGACGTTATCTTAGGCATGGACTGGCTGAAAGACAGTCATGCGACAATAGATTATCGTAGAGGGAGTGTATCTTTTGATATTCCAGGCATGAAGCAGTTCACCTTAGTCTGATCAGGGGCAACTCAATAAGAGCAGGGAGTAATAACGGCAATGGAAGAAGTTCAGATTTCGAAGGTAGTTGAAGAGTTTCTAGACGTATTTCCTGAAGAACTTCTAGGTCTACCACCGGTTAGAGATATTGAGTTCAGTATAGAATTGGCACCAGGAACTAAACCGATATCAGATCGAGTTTACAGAATGGCGGATTCAGAGCAGGCCAAGGTATATCAGCATATAGAGGAACTGAAGGAGAAGAAGTTCATCCAAGCCAACATATCGCCGTGGACAGCACCAGTAGTACTTGTGGGGAAGAAGGATGGGTCATCCAGATTGTGCATTAACTACAGGAAGCTTAACGCGGCAACAGTGAAGAACAAGTACCCATTACCCAGGATCGACGACTTATTTGATCAGTTGAGCAAAGCTAGAGTTTTCTCCAAGATAGATCTTCGTTCAGGGTACCATCAGGTGAGGGTTCGGAAGGAGGATATTCCCAAGACAGCATTCAGGTCGAAGTATGGGCATTATGAATTCTTAGTAATGCCGTTTGGTTTGACCAATGCTCCAGCAATATTCATGAATTTGATGAATCGCATCTTTATGCCATACTTAGACCAGTTTGTCGTTGTGTTTCTTGACGACATTCTCGTGTACTCTGCTAGTGAAGAGGAGCATGAACGCCACCTCAGGAAAGTGTTACAGGTTCTGAAAGAGAACTAGTTGTATGCCAAGCTCAGCAAGTGTGAGTTTTGGTCGGATCATATTTCAATTTTGGGTCACATCATATCAGGAGCTGGAGTAGCAGTAGATCCCAAGAAGATAGAAGAAGTAGAAAGTTGGCCAGTACCCAAGACCATAGCAGATGTACGGAGTTTCTTGGGATTGGCAGGATATTACAGAAGGTTTGTGTCAGACTTTGCAAGGCTTTCAGCACCCATGACCCGCTTAACCCGGAAGGATATACCATTCGTTTGGTCGGCAGAATGTCAGGCATCATTCGAGACTTTGAAGCAGAAGTTGATATCAGCACCTATTCTTACATTGCCAGTTGGACCCGAAGGTTTTACAGTATATTGTGATGCGTCAGGTAAAGGACTTGGATGTGTCCTTATGCAACATGGAAAGGTGATAGCATATGCATCTAGACAGCTTCGGGACCACGAGAAGAATTATCCAACTCATAATTTGGAGTTAGCGGCAGTAGTGTTTGCTCTGAAGCTATGGAGGCATTACTTATATGGTGACCGAGTGGACATGTACACAGACCATAAAAGTCTGAAGTACATCTTTACTCAGAAGGAACTAAACATGAGGCAGAGAAGATGGTTGGAGTTAATTAAGGATTATGACGTGGAGCTTCAGTATCATCCAGGCAAGGCTAATATAGTAGCAGACGCTCTCAGCAGGAGAGGCGGCGCGTTTATGTTGACAACACAGAGGCATATCTTAGAAGACCTTCAGGAGATGGGCATCGAAGTTATACTTCCTAGTGATGTAGGAGTTCTAACTAGTCTGCAAGTTCAATCCGACTTGGTAGGCAGGATCAAGGCAGCTCAGGCACAGGACCCAAGGATTCGGAAGCTTAGGGCAGAGTGTGAGTCAGGACTCAGGAAGGAGATGAGAATTCATGAAGATGGTACACTTAGGTTTGGATCACGTCTATGTGTGCCTAATGGAGATATCAGACAGGAGGTTATGGCAGAAGCCCACAGTTTTCAGTATTCTATTCATCTTGGAGGGACCAAGATGTACCAAGATATCAAACAGCATTTCTGGTGGAACGGGATGAAGAGGGAGATAGCTAGATTTGTTTCCCGTTGCTTGGTATGTCAGCAAGTGAAGGCAGAACAGCAGAGGCCAGCTGGGTTATTGCAACCGCTTCCTATTCCGGAATGGAAATGGGAGCATATTACAATAGACTTTGTGACCGGTTTATCGAGATCACCAAGTGGTAAGGACGCTATTTGGGTAATAGTGGACCGACTTACGAAGGTAGCACACTTTTTTCCTTTCAGAGTAGGGCAATCTACAGAAAAGTTGGCAGAGTTGTATATGCAACAGATAGTCAGACAGCATGGAGTCCCTGTCAGTATTGTGTCGGATCGAGATACCCGCTTTATATCATATTTCTGGAAGAGCTTACATCATAGTCTGGGTACCAAGTTAAGATTTAGCACGGCTTACCATCCGCAGACGGATGGACAATCAGAAAGAACGATTCAGACTTTAGAAGACATGTTACGAGCTTGCACTCTAGATTTTGGAGGGTCTTGGGAGAGTCACCTGCACTTAGTCGAGTTCTCATACAATAATAGTTATCAAGCCAGTATCCAGATGGCGTCATTCGAAGCACTATATGGTAAGAAGTGCAGGTCGCCGCTTGCATGGGATGATATCGGAGAGAGGAAGATGTTAGGCCCAGAAATGATTGTTCAGACAGTGGAAGTGATTAAGGGAGTTAGAGAGCGACTTCGAGTTGCGCAGGACCGGCATCGTCATTGGGCGGACCAGCATCGTAGGCCATTAGAGTTCTCTGTTGGAGACCACGTATTCTTGCGGATCTCACCTACTCGTGGGGTCATTAGATTTGGCGTTCGCGGGAAATTGAGTCCGCGGTACGTGGGCCCATTTGTTATCCTTGATCGGATAGGCGATGTTACTTATCGTTTATCCCTCCCACCTTCGTTACGAGAGGTGCATGACGTATTTCATGTATCTCAATTACGTAGGTATGTACCGAACCCAAGCCATATCCTCGATCATTCTGAGCTGGTTGTTGGTACCAACCTGTCTTACGAGGAACAGCCTGTGTCCATTTTGGACCGAAGAGAGAAGATACTTAAGAACCGAACAATTAGTCTTGTCCGTGTTGCTTGGGGTCATCACTCCTTGGGAGAGTCAACGTGAGAACGTGAGGATGATATCTGATCACGGTATCCACACCTGTTTGACTCACAAGGTATATCTCTTTCTGTATACCTTGATTGTCCTGATTCTTCATGCTTGTCACCTTATGGGTGTCACGCCCCGATTCGGGAATCGTTCGCCTCCGCTTAGATTCACGCCGAATCGTTCGTCCTCGCTAAGGCGTGATGCCGTACAAGTCTGGAATTGCACTTGTACAAGGCGTGCTCGTGTTCCTTTTATAAAAGAGACATTTTGAATAGAGATTCGCAGCGGATGATAGAGAAGTTTTGGCAACACAGATATGATCTGAAATAAGTTCTTTATTGATATCTTTGAAATTACATTGCATAAACATAAGGCTCTCAAACAGCCGAGATGAAAGGCCAAACTTGGCTACAACATTGCAGAAATATTGAAATGAGATACAACTTGTTCCATACATCATATCCCTTTATTAATAATGCAGCAATAACCACCTTCAGCAAAATGCCTTCTTCTTCAAGTGGAAACTTCAAGATGTACGAAGCTTCTAAAGAGTCGGACAGCAAGCCTTCAGCGTCTATGATTATCCACTAGGTTCCCGGCACCTGTGGAGACGAGGGTCAGTACATTGCCACATATGTACTGGTGAGTGGCCGTAACCAATCTCACCATAAATCAACAGTAGTAAAATTACATGAATGTTCACTATTGATTTGTATTCTTTCTATCTTGCCTTAGGGTCCATTAACAATTCATATATTTGATGAGAAATATAAGAAGCATACAGTGATGTTAGAAACATAAGCAATTCATGTTGTTCTAACATAAGCAGTTCATATTGATCACCAATTTGGTGAATCTTACCCACGGTCGATAGCCATCCCTGTACATATTTATGAATACCACTTACTCTGCCTGCATAAGACAATGTTAGCTATGCCACCTGTCTATATGAAGGTCACTGACTACACGCCATCTGGGACATCTTGGTCGGACGGCTCCCCTTCATCGGTGGGTAGCTAGCCCATCCGGAAGGTTCCCGAAAGACCGTGCTACTACTTCAGCACTGTGCTACTACTTCAGCACGGCGTTCCTCCTAGGCCGAATCGGTTCCGTGGCCTCGGAGTACCGTTCGAGGAACTACCTTGTATACAAGTTGTCCATGACCATGCATGCAATGCAACTTAACTAATAAGAGACACGACATGCATGATAATAGCATCTTCCACACATGTTCATAGTTCTCATTTCATCTTGCCATTTTCCCATCTTTCCATCTTACCAACTTGCCTTGAGCCATAGGCTCGTATATTCGTTCATCCAACCAAGGGACTATTCATGTTTAACTTATTCTTTCGAACCGAAGTCCGATACACTTACCGCCCAATACTTGGGTCTTTGCATCACCTGTTAAACAATTCATATAGCATACGAGCATCATTCGATTTGCAACATAAGCCTAGCCATGTGATAATTTATCTTTCATTATCTTTCCCGTATTATTACTAGGCATCTTTTATTAAGCACCGAACGCAATAACAAGTCTACCATTGTTATGCGCGAAGATCAAGGATCGTCGAAGGATCAAAGCCACTCACTTGTTGGTGAATTGCCGAGAGAAAGAGGTCTTCCACGCAACGTCACCCGAGGTTCACCGCGTTAGCACCTGCATTGGCACCAACGTCTGGTCAGCATACTTCTTCTCTTTCTCTCAGTTATTCGATATGAAATGCGTAGACGGTGAAAGTAAATCCATGAAAACATTCATCGAAAACAATCACAAAAACGCACACAAAAGCCAACAGCAAAAGCGACATCGAAAACCAGCAGGGCAACGGTCTCGGGGCAAGCGACTCTTATATAGAACTCTTCCCCCAAGACGCGCGCCACTGCATCTTGGGCATCATTTCAAAAGAGTCCAATCCATAACGAGGAAAGGATCTCAATTTATTATCCCGCGATCCTGGTAAAGTTTCCCCAATTCTCATCCGACTCGGCCATTCGGCCGCTAGCCCGCACCGTGCTCCGCAACGGATTCAGGGCATTACAATGGGTAGAGCTACTTGATATCGTAGAATGATGAATTTACATATATAGTACTTGCTTTTGATATGGTAAAATGATTGCTTGCTTACTAGAATTGCTTGTATTAGTTTTGCTCCGATATTTCTACCTGCTTGGATTTGAAATTTCGAGGACGGAATTTTTCTAAGGTGGGTAGAGATGTCACTCCCCGCTCCCAGAATGCGTATTTTTATACATGTACAACTCATGTATATTTATTTAATATTTATCATGTATCATCCTGTATTTAAATTCCTTTAATTTCATGTTAATTAATTATCTGTATTTTATTTCCTGCAATTTTATTCCTACATTTTATTTTCTGCTTTTAACCTCTCTACTTTGCTTTCGGTTTGCCTTGGTTGGATCCGAATAAACCCGACCCAATAGACCCCACCTACTACCACCCTTCCTATTTAAAGCCCCCATCCCCTTCTCTCTCCTCATAAACTCTCCTTCACCATTACTTCTTCTTCCTCACCACTCTCTTCCACCAACCAACAGCAGGCAAGTACATCTTGCTTCTTGCTTCCACTTGGAGAACCATTTTTTATGGTTCATTATTCTTCCTCTCACGATCCTGAGAGAGTTTACTACTTAGCATTTTTGATTTCTTTGGCTTGTTTCTTCTAGATCTGAGTAGCAGTATTCTCGGTTGTTCATGGGTTTTGATCTCCCAACCTTGCGTGCTTTTCGGAAAAGATAGTTCTTGTGGCAGAGCTTCTCATTCTACACCATTCTGAACCATGGGAACTTCATTTCTGGCTTGGAACGAAGGTTCAGTCACGCTCACGTTCTTACGTGCGTGCGTGAATTTTGAGTCACGCACACGTCTTTACGTGTTGGCGTAAGTTTTTAGTCACGCTCACGTTCTTACGTGCCAGCGTAAATTATTAGTCACGCACACGTCCTTACGTGTTAGCGTGAATTTTTAGTCACGCTCACGTCTTGACGAGCGTGCGTAAATTTTTAGTCACGCACACGTCCTTACGTGTTAGCATGAATTTTCAGTCACGCTCACGTCTTGACGAGCGTGCGTGGATTTTTAGTCACGCACATCTTTGCGTGCGTGAGTTTTTAGTCACGCACATTTCTGCGTGCGTGCGTGAATTCCTTATCCCGCTTTTCACGCTCATGTTATGAGTGCGTGAATTTTCCTTCACACTCACACTGTGCGTGCCAACGTGAACCACTTTTCACGCTCACGCTGTTTACACGCTCACTCCTACCTACTAGACTTGGCGTGACTTGTTGGCCTTAGCCTAGACTTGGCGTGACTTGTTGGCCTTAGTCTAGACTTGGCGTGACTTGTTGGCCTTAGCATAGACTTGTTGGCGTGACTTCCTGACCTGGGTGTTTCTATTTGTTCTTTAACTTATTCATTTAATGGTGGCATGATAATTCTTCTATTATATCCTTACGCCTTTTGGCATGAACTTGATAAAATTATGATATGTTAATATTGTTAATACAGATTGTTATGTGGAATGCGCCTTGTGTCCTGATTGATCCATGGATACCCAGTATGACTGGAACTTAACTCTGAGGAGTTATAGACTCGACCCCATGTAATACTAATTGATTTTCATGCCTTGTCAACATTGATAATGATTGTGACATTGACTAATAATTGATCATGCGTTCCTAGTTGGAACTAAGAGACTGGCTAGTCGTCTTATTGAATTGAATGAATGAGACACGTTCATGTAATGAACTATTGTACTCGATTAGCCGATCCCGAATATTGACATACAGGCACATGCAGGCTTCAAATTATTTATTTATTTATTTATTTATTTACTTATTTATTTATTTATCTTACAAAAATAGTATGTGTACTTTATGGTCAAGGCATAATTATTCCGTGGCTAGTTTGATTGTTGCATCACGCTATGTAAGACCTACAACCTAACCGCACGGGTATTGTTGTAGAGTCAGGCATATCGTACCCCGTACGAAAGTACTCATTTGAATGACCATGATCCACGGCATGGAACTTCACTCAACGTAGAGACTATTAAGTCAAATAAAATAATGATGGCATGGAGAGAATGGGTTCCCGAGTTCTTACATGGCAGCCCTCTTGGGACTAGTAGTGCCCGACGGGCCGGCTGATTCCCACAGATACTGTAAATCTGTCACACGGACAGGGAACGGTATCTGCTTATATTATTATTGTACATGGTATATTAACGGCGGGCGTCCCGCTGGGACTCGTCTAATTACATGATTGGCGCAATTGATTGACTGGATAGACTAGCCTTGCTCGCACATAGTAAGAACTGAGGAATCCCTATTTGTATAATTCCAGGATAACTTGGGACTCACAATAGCAAGCCGTAGGAGTTGATTGGCCGTTCAAGATGATTTGTTTGTGTACTGTACCTACTCTGTTGCCTAACTGAGATGATCAGAATGTCAGGACATGACGGGCCAACTTCTGTCCTTGTTTGGTTGGGAGGTTGGTTCGAAGTGTCGTAATGTTATGTGAATCCTAGTGGAAAGCAGAGATCTATTATTATATTCTCTTACTTACTGGTTTAATCCTTCATATCGTCCTTCCTTGTTGTACTTGCTATTAGAGGTCTAACCTCTCTGGTTTTGCATGGCCAGATTTAGAGCCAGTCCTCGAGGATTCAGCTTACTTCTACCTCTAAGATGGTCAATACTAGGGGAATGACCGCAGGAGGACTCGAGTGGGCTCCTTACTTCACCGCTCGTTTTGTTATTTACTTCATACTTAGCCGTTTGGCACCGACATGTTAGTCGGATTGTCTTGCACTTACTTTTACATAATTGTAATTAAGTCAGACTGCAGCTGATAACAATTGTGTATATGTTACTATACCATCTGGCAATGTTTTGTGAAGCCAGATCTCAAGAACATTTTGACTAAGCGTTTGGGACGCCTTACTGCTTTATCTTACATGTTCTCTATTTTTGTTTCTTGTTTGAATGATTGAGACAATAGATGTGAAGTGACCATAGTAAGACTTTCATGTAGTATGCACCCCCTCGTCTGGTTAGACAGCATTGATCGTATTATACGGTATTCATCTATCCGTAATACATAGCTGGCTGAGTCATTTTTCCGCTCTCCAGTATTCTGGTTCTGGGGTGTGACACACATACTAGTCCTATTTGAGATACAAAAGTATTAACATATATTTTTAAACTAATTTTTGGACCCCTCATAATCCGGGAGCTCTGGGCCAGCGTCGACCCTGTGTATAGGTTGCTAATGTTGACGAGTGAAGGCCAAATAATATTAACCTTAGAAACCATATATAGTTATATGTAGAATGCAATAGAACCATATTTTTTTTGCAACGTAACTTTAATATATATATATATATATATATATATATATATATATATATATATAGAGACGAGTTCGCCACTTCTATATATATATATATATATATATATATATATATATATATATATATATATATATATATATATATATATATATATATAGAAGTGGCGAACTCGTCTCTATATATATATATATATATATATATATATATATATATATATATATATATATATATATATATATATATATATATATATATATATATATACACACACACACACACACAAATGACCTCAAGTCTAGTGGTTATACAATTTCTTTCTTTTAGAATATATGACGTAACTCTTATTACTTTATAATTACTTGTCACCTCAAGTTAATTTATATTTCGGTAAACGACGAGTTAGGAGCATGCTTGGGAAAGATATACTAATCAAGCTTTCTAATTAAAGGTTTGTTGCAGGTTGCATGGGGACAAATTAATTAAGCAGCAGATATCTCGATCGGATTTTAATTTTAATTAGATGACATTAGCGAGAAGGAGTTCCCCAACAAAAAGTTTCTCATCAGTTTCACTCGTGCTTTTGAGGCTCATGAACTGCTATGTCGACGGAAGAGGACTCTGAGCAAGATTAAACAAACAGTTAGACCATGTTTGGTTTAACAAATCACTGTATTGAGAAAGAAAATTCATTCATTTCCTATGTGACGCCAATGGAAAAAAAGAGGAAAAGAAAAAAAACTATAGAAAAAAAATGGTTCATTCATCTCATCCAACTAATGATTTTCTTTTCTGCTCTGCGGATTCGGTTTTCCTTCCAATTTTTTGTTTTTTCAAACACCCAAAAAAAATTAATAAAAATTATAATTTTTCAAAGGAAAAGAAAGAGTTCATTTCCGCGAACCAAAAGAGGGCTAATGTTAATTTCTCGATGCTACATTAGATGCAAGTTGGATTTGAGATGACGGTTTCGGATCCGAGTATCTATTTTTTTTTTTAAAGAAATAATTATTAAAATAAAAAATGGTCAATATGCGGTTTATAATAGTTTTTTAAACAATTATAATTTACTCGGAATTTAATTATGTTACATCAAAATGAGAGGAATAATAATTTTTTTATGCAAAGTACTGTGAATTGTATTTTATTTAATATTTTGTATTTGGCTAATTACAAGATAGAAAGAAGAGTAGGGAAGGCCAAGATTACTAACACTCAAAGGATTACAGATGGACTCCCATTGTTATTCCTCTTTCTTTTCTTTTCTTTTTTTCTTTTTTTTAGGGTTATTTTGTATAAGGGTACCAGGTTTATGATATAATTAGACTTTGGGTATTGGGTTTGTCCGTTTTAAAGTTTGGGTACTCGAATTTTTTTAGTGACACATTTTAGTGACAAAAGTGGAATTTCAGTGACGAAATAAGTCTTTTAATGACAAATGTTTGTCACTAAAATGTGTCACTAAAAAGTTACAGTACCTAAAGTCTAAAACGGACAAATCCAGTACCTAAAGTCTAATTATATCATAAACTCGGTACCCTTATACAAAATAACCCATTTTTTTATTATATGGGTCGACTAAAAGACTCGCATTTTTTTTAATATAGAAATTCAACTACAAAAAATATGTGTTTGGTCTCTATATGTTTTCCTATCATACGCTATTTTTTAATTACAATATAGTTAGTAAATATTTATGTAGATCCATTTTTATATGCCAACTTAAGCATATAAAAACTCAACCAAAGACTCTACATGTAGAGCATGTTGAAAAATATTTTTTTATCATCCTACAACATAGTATAGCAAAATAATTAAAAGGTTAGAAATACTGGTCCATAGGAAAGTCGTGCAAAAAATATTGTTCTAAGACCTCGTTTGGTTCGCGGAATGGAAGGGAAAGGAAATCAATTCCTTGTCATTTCCTTTCCTTTGGGAAACTTTAATTCCCATTGATTTTCCTTTCCGATGTTTGGCAATGCCAAAAAATTTGGAAAGGAAAGTGAATACTTCAATGTAGGAAAGTGATTCCTTCCTTGGATGGATTCACTTTCCCCCCAAATTTTCCTTCCATTGGAAATCACTTTCCTTTCCTCCTCAATTCCTTGGACACCCAAACATAGGAAAGTAATCACTTTCCTTTCCCAACCCGGAGATTCCGCGAACCAAACGAGGCCTAATAGATTATTCGAGGTCTATATGCAGACTTCCTCTCGAATCCTCCTATAGAAAAAAAAATTTTCTTGCTACCGGCTTCCCATTATTGCACACAACTCCGGAAGAATGATCCGAACTTAGCTCTTGCCTAGAGGAAGAAGATGAACAACTAAAAAAGTTTGCAGGAGCAAATAAAAGAAAAAATAATTTTTTAGAAGAGACAAAGTTGAGGACTTTTCCTTTTTTTTTTTTCTCGTTCCCTACATATAACGGATAGACACATATATATAACCAACAACTGTTGTTAATAGACAATGAATTATAATTTAAATTGCTAATAAACCTAGCCATTTAATACCCATAAATGGTAGATGAATGGTGTGATGATTATAAATTAATAGAAAGTTAATATGATTTAACACATAAAAACAAAGCCATTGATTAGAAATTATAAATGGTATTTAAAAATTGAGTTTCTTATAATAATAATAACAACAGAGCCCTCACATAAAACCCTTTTATTTTTAATATTTTCAAACTATGATAGTGCCTTAGATAAAAATTCTCTTTAATATATATATATATATATATATATATATATATATATATATATATATATGTATTCTAAATAAAAAAAGATGGATCTAGGGTTGCCTCCTGAATGCGGCGGCAGCTCTAACGAAAATCCGGCGCGAGGAAGCCAACAACCGAGCGGAAAGGAAGACGATGGAGTTCGAGAGGCCGGCGGTGGCTGGACAACCGTGGAGAGAAGAAGGAGGAAGTCCACGGGGACCCAACGGGAGCGCATGGACAGGGCGACTACTTCAGGGGGAGGCGGGATCAGTAGAACTCGAGGAGGACAGCGGACACAAGCGTGGCGACCGGTTCCTGGTGGGGAGAACAGAAAGGGGTATCCGTCTACAGCAAAAGGAAGAGTAGAGGCAGGGGTCGGCACATCCAAGTTGATGGAAAACGAGCGCAGCACTTCCCAGCAAGCGCACACCGGGCGTTCGATGGAAAGTAGCCAAGGGGGGCGAGCTAAACCCGTCTCCTGGGTAGATATCTGCAAGCCAGCAGAGGTGCAAGAGGAGGTTGATCTCCAATACATTGAACGAAGTATTATCAACGGAGAAAAAGTAGTTGAAATAACAAGTGATGACATACAAGAAACTACGGAGTACTGGAAGAATACAATCGTACTATATGTTATTGGCAACCGACCATACTACGGTCAGTTACGCGGATTCGCACTCAGATTATGGAAACCCAAAGGTGAGATGGAAATTTACTCAAGGGAGAATGGTTTTTATTTCATAAAATTTGATCTTGCTGAAGATCTCGAGAGGATACTACAAGGGGGGCCCATGGACATTCGACGGAAGGCTCGTAGTGATGAAGAAGTGGCATCCAGAAGCAAACTTTGAAAAGGATAGACTTACAGCAATCCCAATATGGATTCGACTACCGTGGTTGTCCCCGCAGTTGTGGAGTAATACATCCATTATGAAATTGGCTAGCATTGTGGGTAAACCTATACGCACAGATATACTTACGGCCCGCCGACAACGTCTATCATATGCCAGGATATTTGTCGAAATTACAGCCCATGAGCCACTTCCAATGAAAGTAGACATCAGCCTCCCTAATGGTGAACGTATGGAGCAAGAGATAGCATATGAGTGGGTCCCACCTTCCTGTAACATATGCAAGTGCTTTGGGCATATCAGGACTCAATGCTCAGAGTCGGAAATAGGCACATCAAATGAAGACGGGCAGGGGGACCAACATCAGGAAATGATGCAACAGGAGGAAGAGACTATCCAGATTAACACCCAAACAGCGGACCAGAATGAACAGGAAACAATCATGGAGCAGGACGTCGAGGGAGTTGGTATGGAGATGGTTCCACACAGATATTCTCTACTGGGCAAAAGATCGGGGCCAGAGGTAGAGACTGCTCCCAATACCAATATAACACAAGAGATGGTTGTATTTGGTAAAGGAACTAACATGGAGACGGGAGAGAGTAATCAGCTGACTCCTAATCCTAACATGAAGAACGTGGACGGAGACATCTCGAGGGAGAAGGAAACCGCACAGGGAGATAAATCGAATGGGATGTATGCAACAGCGGATGGCGGCAAGGAACAGGAAGTGTCCATCACGAGCATCAGAGAAGGGAATAGGCCATTGACTACGGAAGGACCGAAGTGGGTTATGCTGACGAAAGGGAAAATGGCAGTAGCAAATCCAGATCAGGGTCAAACTCAGCAGTTCATGTCGATTCTTCCAACTCGTCCGAGGGAGAGCCAGAGGCTTAAAAAGGACAACCAATCCTTTAATAATTAAATGACGACCCTTACATGGAACGTCAGAGGGACGAATTCCATAGGAAGGTGGAGAGAAGTGCAGAATCTGATTAAGAAACACAGATGCCCGATTGTTTGTATACTGGAAAGCAAGATCAAGTCGGAGTCGCTTATTAAGAGGAGAACACCACACCAATGGAACTCTATTCACAATCTAGCTTGCTGTAACATGGTGCGCATATGGGTAATGTGGAATACTAGGGAGTGGACAGGCCAGGTACGCTTCCTATCTGACCAACTTATTATCATTGATTTCACTAATAAAGGAGGATGTCGAGTGATCATGGGAGCTGTCTACGGTCATAATGACCGTAGACTATGCTACGAACTATGGAGGGACATTGTTCGGATAGCTAATGAAGTGGACGACAAATTACCACTCATATTGAGCGGGGACTTTAATGCAATTTTATACGACAATGAGAAGAAAGGAGGCAGACAAGTTCCAGCAGCTATTCTCAATGATTTCCAATCCTGTCTTCTCAATTCAGGATTGCACTGCCTTAATAGAACGGGTCATATTTGGTCTTGGAGTAACAACTCTACGACGTCCAGGGTGGTCTGTCAATTAGACAGGACGTTATGTAATCTTAATTGGTTGTCGATGTTCCCCAACGCAAGGGCGGAAGGTCTCCAGTGTGGTACCAGTGACCATTGTCCGATACTGGTCCGACTGGGCCACGAGGCGAAGAAGACTAGACGACCATTCCGTTTCTGCAATGCATGGCCGCTCGTAGAGGGCTATAATCAGGTGGTCGAGCGGGGGCTTAGAAAGGACTGTAGGGGCAACATCCAATTCCAACTCACTCAAAAACTGAAGCAAGTTAAAAAGGAATTGAAAGCATGGAACAAGGAGCGGCCTTGCTCCTCGTTGGCTGCCAAGGAACTGGAACTGAAGGCTTTACAAGACCAGCTCCAAACTGATCCGTTGAATAATACTTTGGCCGCGCGTGAGCTTCAATTCCAGGAGGAAGTCAGAATCCTTCGCTATCAAGAAGAAATTCAATTGCAACAGAGAGCCAAGTGTCTTTGGCTTAAAGAGGGAGATAGGTGTTCAAAAATTTTCCACTCCACGATTAGGGCTCGACAGAACAGAAATAATATTGGGTCTCTCATTGATGCTACTGGCAACATTATTACCGAAGATTCCCAATTGGGTGAAGAAGCAGTCTCCTACTTCACGTCTCTATAAAACCAATCTGAGTATACTACTGTCTTCCTTGAACAAATAAGCAAAAGAATTGTTACTGAGGATGGGAATGCAATATTAAGCAAGGAAATTACGATGGCGGAAATAGAGAGTATAGTTCGCAATGCGGATGACAACAAAGCCCCGGGCCCAGACGGATTTAATACTAGATTCTTCAAGCAACATTGGGACCTGCTTAAGTATCACATATTACATATGGTCCGAGATTTCTTCCAAACTGGTCGACTTCTTAAGGAGATTAACCATACTTTTCTTACTCGGATACCGAAGAAAGAAGGGACGGTAGCGCTAAGCGATTTTCGACCTATTGCATGTTGCAATTTTCTTTATAAAATTATTGCTAACATCATGGTTTCTCGTATGCAATGTCTAATGCAGGAACTCATCTCTATGAATCAATCTGCATTTATAAAAGGAAGATCAATTGCTGAAAACTGTTTGCTGGCACACGAACTGGTCCGTGAGTTCAACAAACCAGGTGGGAGAAAAGGGTGTATTAAACTGGATCTTCAAAAAGCCTATGACATGGTAAATCGGGAATTCGTGTGTGAAGTCCTACTTAGCATGGGATTTACTAGCTGGTGGTTTGACAGGATCAGAGAGTGTATCACGACGCCAACCTTCTCAGTGCTTATTAAGGGGCAACCTGCAGGATATTTTGGCAGCAATCGTGGACTCCGGCAGGGAGACCCACTCTCCCCTTATTTGTTTACCACGGTGATGGAGCAGTTCACGTGCAGGATGGACTTGGCAGTGGTGCAGGGGCGTATTCGGCCTTTATACCACCGAATATTGCCTAGCGTCTCACATCTTATATATGCAGACGATCTATTGGTCTTTATGGAGCCTTCTGAAAGAGGGATTGCCGCACTCCTCTCTATAATGGCGGACTTCAATCAGGTATCAGGGCTACATCTTAACAGGGATAAGAGCCGACTATATGTTAATAAGGGTTGTACTCAAAAGGAGAGATGGTCGGAGCTGCTCCATATTGAGTTGGATGAACTCCCAGTAAAATATCTTGGTCTTCCACTTTCTATAACTTATGTGAAGGATGCGGATTGTAATGGCCTGGTTCAATATGTCAACACTCGGCTAGAAGGGTGGCAATCTCAAGTGTTATCATTCGGAGGCAGAACAGAACTAGTACGGTCAGTGATACTAGCTATCACTACGTATTGGTTACAAGCACTATACATCCCTACCGGCACTATAAAACGGATAGAAACCTTATGTGCCAACTTTATATGGAGAGGAGGACTACATGCTATTTCATGGGAAGACCTTTGCTTGCCGAAGGATGAAGGAGGAGTTGGTCTCCGATCTATCAGTGTTCTCCGAGAAGTATCGATGTTGAAACTAGCATGGAAGCTCATTGAAGGGAAAACTATTTGGGCGCAATGGACTGTGAACAGATACCTTCGTTCGAACAATTTCTGGACCCAAGGTATTGATAATAATTTCTCGGTGACATTTAAAAATATTTTACGACTCCGTGGTAAATTGAAAAATTACATTCAACGAGTCATACATGATGGAAGACGCACAAGTTTATGGTTCGATCCTTGGCTGAGGCATGAGAGCCTTATTGATAAACTGGGGTGGCCGGCCTTTGAAATAATGGGTAGCACCGAGTCGGTTAATGTCATCATCGAGAATGGATGTTGGAAGGCAGAACTGCGGCAAGCAAGCAGATGGTTCAAAGATGAAATTACAGCCATTACTTTGGACAGGGAGGGGATGAGCGATAGGTGGGTGTGGAAAGATTGTCACGACCCGCACCCTAGAGTAAGGGCACGAGAAGTGGGTACGTCCAGCCTACGCCGCAGTGTCGGCGGTAGAACGCTGTTCTAGGTCATGAACTATAACTAACATAATATGAATACTCTCCATGAGGAGGCCAACACAGAGGTATAACTCAATCACAATCTATAGATAGAAAATGGCACGATGAAATAGATAAGGAAAACCTCAACTGAGATACAACAGAAATGATATACAAGTCTCAATATCTCTACAATATACAACTCTGAAACAAAGACATAAGCTAAACATGAAAGAAAATAGTCTAAGCTATCTACTCTATACAAGGTATCATCCTGAGCAGCTGCCTGAACCTCGCCAGGGGTCCAGGTCGCGAGTGTCATCTAGGCAAGCTCCAAGTAAGGGGGGTGCAGGGTTCCTCATCATCCTCTGTAAAATTTTCAACAGGTCCAGTCAGGACGGGAGCGAGCACAAAACATCTCACGCAGTTCATATCGAGTTAGGAAATATAAAGCATGCAATAGAGTAAAGTACATGAAACGCTGAAGAAGAAGATATATGAAAAACAGTAGAGATTTTATAACAGGACATATCTAAATATGATAAGTAAGAACTGTAAGGAACATGTGATTTTAGAGTACAATCTGGTTATGTAAACGGGCTAGGAAAATGCAATGGTAACTCCATTGTACGTGGGTGTACAATAGACATATACAATAGTTATACAATGTTGTACAATAGGATTTGAGTACATAACCAATTCTACTCCCCCTCCCCAATCAATACACAAGGATCCACTCCCGTTACGTTATCTTGTACAATAGTGTACAATGTTATACAATGGATGTACAATAATATACAATAGATGTACAATGTTATACAATGGTTGTACAATGTTATACAATAGTGTACAATGTCTATCCCTGGAACTCATGTGATACTGAGAGTACAATATGCACAAGGAGTATACAAGGATATAGGTATTCAATAAATACAATATGGAAGTGAAACGCACATCACAATATGTATCTAGTGAATACAGGGGGATAACATCCCAAAAGGAGATCCGTATAGTACTAATCCGTGATAACAATCGTGTCAGCATCAAGTACAGTAATCTAGAGCAAGAATGTAAATCCAGACAAGTATGAAAAGATCAGAGAATGTACTCGCCTCGTATCTGAATGTCTGAAGTAAACGTACTGTCCGAGATGAGGTACCTGACTCCTAGTTAGAGCAACACAAGTCAAGATGTATACAGAGGGTGATATATGAAATGTACAATGTATCTGCATGCTGTCTAGGTCAAACTAGGCTAAAGTCGACACTTGGTCAACTCTAGTCAACCACACTAGTCAACCTAGGTCAAGTCCTAGCCCAAACAAGTCTAACAAGTCTCACTAGGCCTAACCAAGCCTAATCTAGCAATCACACACCAATCACAAGGCTATACAAGCCAAACACAAGCACATATCAAGGCACATCCTATTCATGCATGTTCAACATTATATATATATATAAAAAGAGGAAGGAACTAACATGTAAGCTATGTGTGTGTGTGAACATGGATGTGTACATGAAAAGAGAAATCAACACTAGGCCATATATCTTATACCCACATATATATATGTCTATACACACATATATGTATATATAACTATAGGGAATCTCTATTTACCATATTAACACATTAGCCATATATAATATATATACATATATATATTGAGAGAGAGATAGAGAAGAGCATGTGTATGGTTACAATGAACCAAGAAGCAAATGAGCCAAGGCAAGCTCTCAACTACAAATACCAAACACTCATTTATCCTAAAACATCATGTATATTACCTTCTTACATTCATGTGCATATGACATGATATACATACATGCATATTTACATACTACTCATCCTATATTATAACCATAGCATATACATATATATATATATACAAAGAGATATAGATAGAGGGTTAAGGAGTCAAGGTAGTGTGAAGATACATGTGTGTTAGGGTGTTGTGTGTATACATATATTACATTGTATCTCAGTTTTAAACATAGGGAATCTCAGGTATTTAGTCATACAATCTCAGATTTTTATCAAGTTAAAGGGTGTATGTGAATGGTGTCTATGTGCAGGAAAGCACAACTGTAAAAGGGAGAGGAAAATGTGTGTGTCAAAGGGCCAGTGTGGTTGTGACATGAAAACAGTGAGTGAGTGAAGTGAATAGTGTGACAGTGAAGAGTGTGAAGTAGAGGGTGTGGCAATGCATTGTTCTCAGATTTTTAACAGTTTTAGGATGAACTTGAATCTAAAAGTTTAAACCAAATTATCTCATTCACAGATTTACAAAGGAAAAATCAGTTTAATGGGAACTAAACAAAATTGCAAAATGGAAAGGAAATCAATTGACAATGTCAAATGGTTCAAAGAAGCTGGAATTTAACTCATATCAGTAAAACAACAGTTAACAGTATTGAAACATGAAACAATTAGAAAGGAAATCAATTCATGAAGTCAAGACTTCATTCCCAGTTTGGGAAAAACTGAGAATGATCTCAGGTTTTGCACATCAGTTTCAGCAAGGTAATATCAGGGAAGAAATCAGTTTTCAAGTGGCAATAGCCTAAACAAAATCCCAGGTTAAATTCTAACTCTCAGATTAATCATAAACCTTAACAAAACTCATATGAAAACTCATTTACAGTTGCCATCCAAGTATCAATTCAGAATTTAAGAGTTGAAACTCATATCTCAGTTTTGAAACTGAGAACAATCTCAGGTTTACATTGAACACATTTGGGATCAACCCAAGTATCCAAATTCCCATATACACAAACCAAAGCACAATTTCGAATGCCAAAGCCTACCTAACATTATTTATGATATGCAGGTTCAGATTAACAGAGAAATTATTAACAGAAATAGGAATTTAAATTGTTGGGAAAAACTGGAAAAATAGTATCACAAGTATCAGAGTTCACTGTCCTATGAGATTTTTCGAACCCAAACATCATATCAAATTAAACCATTGTATAAAATGCAGTAGCAGAGATTTAACTACTCATTTGAGATCTAAAATAATCATTAAAACACATTTTAAAACATTAAAATCGATTCAACAAACAGAAACATCACAGAGAACACACACACGCACACAGCTGATCAGTGCACACTCAAAAACGTGTCCGACACGACACATAAACCAGCCTAGGACACTGGAAATACCTAGACGACACTTAGATCTAGGTTTCCAATCAAAAAACATTTGGGAAACTCATTCGAGCAGTCCTCTTGGACATTTCGTCGAGCACTTGGTGCAATGCTCTGATACGTGTCCGTATCGGACACGAAACGAGCTCGAATCCTAGGGTTAGCTTTCCTATCAGTTGGGTGAGGGCTAGGGGACCTTAAAAATGAATTTTAATGAAATTTAGGGGCTGAGATGAGGATTATACCTATTGGTTTCCCAAGCTTCAAAAACACACCAAAGAAAGAGGTCCTTTCAACCACCAAAGCTCCTCAAATTGTGTGCCCCCTGTCAAATCTCAATCCAAACAGCAAGAGAACATTATTTAGAGACTATAGGAATTTGTTTGAAGGAAAAAGGAGCTAATTTGGATTTTCTATGAATTTGTGAAGTTGGAACATTACCTCTTTTCTAAACTTGATGAACCCTAATGAAAGAGGCTATCCCTAAAAATTTGGGAGGATATAAATAGGGAGATGGGCTGCTATGTGGCTGGCCAAAGGACCTAGGGTTAGGGTTTAGGATGAGGGGCTATGGTTCCTCCAACAATTTCTAGCTAAATCAATGGTTCACAATTAAAGTAGCATCCTTTAACTTTTAGTCCAAAATATCTTCTAACAAATATCTAGATATTCACTAATGTAATTACTTTAATGAACCCATCTAACTTAGTCTCTAGGGTCATGATTAGCAATCTAGATTAGGCTAACTTCTAGGTCAAGACTCAACAATTCAAGTAACACATATTTAATTAATATAATTCACAAAATCACAAAAGTGTTAAAATGACTAAAATACCCCTAGGCTAAAAAGTAGAAATATGAAATCCTAACCACATGATTAGGTCTCATTGGTCATGATTAGTCTTCTAGGTCATGTATGACTAATGTTACACTAGCAAAACACCAATTCACATTTCACTCAATTAAATAGTTTTAAATTAACTAAAAAATTACCAAAAATCATATCATGACTAAAAATCAATATTTTAATGATTTAAAATACAAAATTTCAAATTTACCCTTATTTTGGAAAAGTGGGTGTTACAAAGATTCACCGAATGGTGACTTCGTGAGCAGCCGGGTTTATGAGAAGGAGCGGGACCATCGGACGAAGAACGAGTGGACCGACATCATTTGGGCGAAGGGAACGGCAATGAAGATGCAATATTGCATCTACAAGGCCACTCGAGACAGACTCCTCACCATGGAGAGGCTGCTCAGGTTTGGCTTAACTTTGCCAAATTCGAACTGTGTCCTCTGTAATGGCGAGATCGAGACTCGAGATCACCTGTTTTTCAAGTGCCATACAACAGGTTACATTTGGCAATACTACAGAACGCAACTCGGCATTGGAAGCATTCAAAGGGAGGGTCTGATAAATACTATAGAAGAAGTTCGGGCGCTGAAAAATAAAGGAATGGATGCATTCGAGAAGGGAAGGATCAAATTACTATCTGCAGTTTGGCACGTGTGGCGTGAGAGGAATTTAAGAATATTCGAAGGCAGGAGTACTTCTATAGCAGGCATTATCAATAATATAGACTGTGATATTAGATACTTGGGTTGTAACTAACATGGCAAGGACCACATGCAGTCCTTAGCAGAGTTTGTAATTTGTCACATTTTGATTTCTATGAAGATCACCCTTTCTTCAATATATATATATATATATATATATATATATATATATATATATATATATATATATATATATGCACTATATTAAGAAAAATTTATTAGATGAACTAGGTCTACTGACATTCTTACTCAAATCTTATATATATACAGAGCCAGGCCAGATGATTGGATTGTCCTATCCGAAACTAATTTTGGTTACTCCTTGAACCTTATTATAGGTCGATTCTGAAGGATCATCTGTGACCTTGACCAGAGCATGCTCTACATGTTGGTTGTCCTAAGCAGAAGAAAGACTCTTTATTCTAAGCAGAGGAGGGTTGCCAGCCCTGTATATATATAGATACTATCATATGATACTATCAATTTTTTTTTATATATTATATCAACTAGGTCTACCGACATTGTTACTCAAATCTTATATATACATATATAGATACTATCTAGTGTATAAGATTTGAGTGACCACCTGCTTCACTAATAATTTTTTTTCCAAATAAAGTGCATGCAAACAAGCGACACTGAACGTCACTAAACTCAGTACAAAATCATAGATTTAGGGACACGAAAATCCATCAATAAAACAACACCACATGATGACACTCACGTGAACTTGTAACTTCTGTAGATTGGCATTTAAATAATTCGGTTGGCGAGTCATTTTTTGCCGACAATATCACGTTCACCAAAAATGATAATAATTATAGAGTCAATGAAAAATAAAATAAAATTGTACTATAATTCCACATCACAAATTATAAGGAGGCTGATCTATATTGGGGATACACCCACCCGTCCTTCTTAATGCCGGTTTATAAGTACGGATTGTGGAACAGCGAGAAGATCATTATTTCATGTTTTTTTTTTTTGTTGATTCAGATTTTCTGCAACCAATATCTTCTATTTTTTGATATAATTTATACAAATAAGGAAGATTGAATAAGATCTGAGTTATTTCTGAGCATGTACAGATTGTATCATCGCACAAGCACCCCAAAATTGGAATACCATAAAAAATTTAAACTTCGTATATATTACTAATACATTACTAATGTGAAATTTCTATTCTTAGATTTAAGCATTTTTATTTTTCAACTTGATAATCTAAACTTTAAAACTTGACAACTTAATACCATTAATTACTGAATAATTTCAAATTGAAACCCTCAGTTAGCAGTTATTAATTTTTTTCGTTAAATTTTAAAAAAAAATTAAAAAAAAAATCCTAAATTACCCCTTCCTCTCCCATCCCAACCCCCCTACTCTATTGCTGCCCCCTCCGCCTCTCACCCCTGCCTCCCGCACGCATCCCCGCCCCCTATTGCCGCACGCGTCTCCGCCTCTGCTACTGTCGTTTTTTTTTCTTTTGTTAACACCGTAGGATATTAAGTAAAATTATAGTTGATGTATCAAGTTGTCTAGTCCTATCGAAGTTTAGGATATTAAGTTGAAAAACTACAATAATTAAGGGTATCTAAGTTGAAATTTAACTTCTTTTTTTTTTCTATATGAGTCAAGCCACACCTAGTCCGTGTTGGAGTGGGTGGGGTTCCCAACCTATGTGGAGAAGATCCCGGAGTGCGACGAGCGCCGTCCGATGTCGGAGAAGCTCGGGAGTAGTTGTTGTTGCTGCTGCTGCCCCAAAGGGGGTTCTGGACCAAGTCTGCCGAGTTCGGGCCGAACTCGGTCCCAGGCCGAGTTCTGGCCGAACTCGGTCTGGCCGTTCCAGGGTTTGGCCACCCAGTGCTGGTTGCCCCACACAGAGTTCTGGCCGAACTCTGTGTGTCGGAGGGCTGAAGCGGATTTCTGGATGAGTTTTCATTATTGGATCTAATCCAACGGTCCAGGTTGGTTGCGGGATTAGGGAGATATATTGAGTTTTCTCAACCCTAATTCTAGTGTGCAACATTATCGCATTGGACAACACAAGTTTGAGAGAGAAGGAGGCAAGAGTGCCATTACAACTTCGGAGAAGAAGACGGAGGATTGAAGGTCGCTGTTCGAAGGAGATCGTGTTCGGGTAATCTCTACTCGTCGTTCTCGCTCTTCGTAGCCTTGTAATCATTGTTCTTATCTCTGAGTGTTGTGGGGATCCGATTTGGATCGGGAGGAGTTTGTAGAGGGTGTAATTCTTCTATTCCATTAGTGGAGGCTTCTCAGGATTGGACTCCGATCGTCCCGTGGTTTTTCCCGCAAGGGTTTCCACGTCAAAAACTCTCTGTGTCTGCGTGATTGTTTTTGTGTGCTTGTTTTTGGGTTCGTGTGTTGTTTGCTCGGTCCTCTCGCAGGTACTCTCCGGTTTGGGAAAATGTTTCCGCGTTTCTTTCCCAACAGAGTGGTATCAGAGCCAGGTTTTGTTCTGGCTGATACCAACAGAGTGGTATCAGAGCTTTGGGTTCAAAGGGTGTCAGGAGTTGACAGAGGAACCAGAGAGGAGAGATGGACGCGAAGCCGGTGCGCATGGTGAACCTTAATGGCACAAACTATCATTATTGGCGGAGCAAGATGAAGGATTTGCTATTTGTCAAGAAGCTGCATCTACCTGTGTTTGCAACCGAGAGGCCCAGTGATAAATCCGAGGAGGACTGGACGTTCGAGCACATACAGGTGTGTGGGTACATACGACAGTTTGTTGATGAGAACGTGTACAATCACGTTGCCAATATTGAGCACGCGAAGACGTTGTGGGATAAGCTGGAATCCTTGTATGCGAAGAAGACCGGGGTAAACAAGTTGTTCCTGATCCGAACGATGATGGGTCTGCGGTACAAGGATGGGGCGTCTATTTCGGATCACTTGAGTGAGTTCCAGGACGTGGTTGACCAGCTATCTTCTATGGGAGTCAAGTTCGACGACGAAGTTCAGGGACTGTGGCTGCTGTGTACATTGCCAGACTCGTGGGAGACCGTACGAGTATCTATGATCGCTTCTGCTCCAGAGGGCGTGGTCAGTCTGGAGTTTGCCAAGAGCGGGGTGTTGAATGAAGAGATGCGGAGACGTTCTCAGGGCACTTCATCCACATCCCACCACTCAGAGGCACTTGTTTCAGAGAGCCGCGGAAGGGGCAAAAGCAGGGGTCCAGGTGGTGGCAGAGACAAGAGCAGGGGGAAGTCCAAAGGTCGGTACGAGGACTCAGAGTGTTATCATTGCGGTAAGAAGGGCCATATCAAGCGGAATTGTTTCGCTTGGAAGAGAGAGAAGAAGGGCGACAAGGGGAAGCAAGAAGAGAACACTACAGCGGCGGCCTCGGTGCATGGAGGCGATGTGATCGTCGTAGGTGATGAGGTCATTACTAACCTCGCCTGCGATGACAATTCTTGGCTGGTGGACTCAGGGGCTTCAGCACATGTATCTCACAATAGGGCACTGTTTGCCACTTACACGACAGGCGACTGTGGCGTGTTGAAGATGGGCAACGGAGATGTGTCGAAGGCGGTTGCCGTTGGAGATGTGCATTTGAGAACGAAGACGGGTGCGGTTCTTGTTCTCAAGGATGTTCGTCATGTCCCTGATATCCGTTTCAACCTGGTGTCGGTTGGAAGGTTGGATGACGAGGGATTCTTCAGTCTCTTCGGGAATAGTCAGTGGAAGCTTTCCAGAGGTTCGATGGTGATTGCCAGAGGAAGCAAGAAGTCCGGTCTCTACTATATGGAGGGGAGCGCAGAGGGGGCACAGGAGGTGAACGCAGTCAGTGACGCGTCTACCGAGTTGTGGCACAGGCGGCTCGGCCATATCAGCGAGAAGGGGATGAGCTACTTGGTGAACAGAAAAGTGATTCCGGGGCTCAAGTCTACAAAGTTGGAGAAATGCACGCACTGTTTGGCTGGGAAGCAAAGTAGGGTGTCTTTCCAGAGTCACCCAAGTTCGAGGAAGCCGGCGTTGCTCGAGTTGATTCACTCGGATGTCTGCGGTCCTATGAAGGTAAAATCTCTTGGTGGTGCTTCTTACTTTGTGACTTTTATTGATGACTGTTCCAGGAAGGTTTGGGTCTATGCCTTAAAGACCAAGGATCAGGTGCTGCCTACTTTCAAGGAGTTTCAGGCCTCCGTTGAAAGGGAGACGGGCAAGAAGTTGTTGTGTGTTCGGTCCGATAATGGCGGCGAATACATCGGTCCCTTTGATGCGTATTGCAGAGAGCAAGGGATACGACACCAGAAGACTCCGCCAAAGACACCTCAGCTCAATGGTGTAGCGGAGCGCATGAACAGGACACTGATGGAGAGGGTGCGGTGTTTGCTGTCAGAGGCAAACTTGTCGGGCAGTTATTGGGGTGAGGCTCTTCTCACAGCTGCTTATATTATTAATTTGTCTCCTAGTGCTCCTTTGCAGGGTGATGTGCCTGACAAAGTATGGTACGGCAAGGAGCCGTCATACAGTCACCTGCGGGCGTTTGGTTGTAAGGCCTTCGTGCATGTACCGAAGGACGAGAGGACCAAACTTGAGCCGAAGACGAGGCGATGCGTCTTTGTCGGCTACGGTCGGGATGAGTTTGGCTATAGACTCTACGACCCAGTGGAAGGAAAGCTCTACAGAAGCAGGGACGTGGTGTTCGTCGAGGATCAGACCATGACCAACACTCAGGATTCCGAGACGCCTTCTGAGGCTGAGGAATTGCCTGAGTTAGAGTCATTTCGCTTCGAGCAGTTTCCAGAGGACATCGCAGAGGATCCAGTTATGGGGGAGCCGGTACATGGAGTTGCTCCCAACCTTGATCATCAGCCTGCTGATGGTGGTCAGGGTGTCCCTCAGGAGGATGAGCATGCCGGAGAGGTAGTTCCTGAAGGGGAGGAGGTTGTCGGTATACAGCCAGCACCAGTGGCTCCACTGAGAAGGAGCAACCGGGATCGTCGACCATCTACGAGATACTGTCGGATGAGTATGTGCTATTGACTGACGGGGGAGAGCCCGAAAGTTTCGCAGAGGCTATGGAAGACGAACACAGGCAGGAGTGGATGGTGGCTATGCAGAAGGAGATGAGCTCCTTGCACACCAATTCTACTTATGATCTGGTGCGGTTGCCAAAGGGCAAGAAGGCTTTGAAGAATCGATGGGTGTTCAGAGTGAAGCAGACGGATGATGCTACTCGCCCTCGATACAAAGCGAGGCTGGTAGTCAAGGGCTACGGTCAGCGGAAAGGCGTGGATTATGATGAAATCTTTTCGCCTGTCGTCAAGCATTCGTCTATTCGGGTGGTGCTAGCATTAGCAGCCAGTTTCGACTTGGAGGTCGAGCAGATGGACGTGAAGACGGCGTTCCTCCACGGTGATCTTGAGGAGGAGTTGTACATGGAGCAGCCGGAGGGATTCTGTGAGAAGGGCAAGTCACATTTGGTCTGCCGGTTGAGGAAGAGCTTGTATGGTCTGAAGCAGGCTCCGAGGCAGTGGTACAGAAAGTTCGAGTCGTTTATGGGGGAGCATGGTTATGCACGGACGACGTCGGACCATTGTACATTTGTGAGGTATTTTGCCGATGATGATTTCATCATCTTATTGCTCTATGTTGATGATATGCTATTAGTGGGTCGGAATGCCACTAGGATAGCGGAGTTGAAGCGCCAACTGGGCGCGGCCTTCTCTATGAAGGATTTGGGCACAGCGAAGACTATTCTTGGGATGGAGATCAGCCGAGAGAGAGAGTCCAAGCTGCTACACTTGTCCCAAAAGAAGTACATTCACCGGGTACTTCAGCGTTTCGGGATGGACAGGTCGAAGAAAGTGAGTTCCTCCCTCGCGGTTCACTTTAAGTTCACTGAGGAGCAGTGTCCATCTACCGAGGACGAAAAGGAAGATATGGAGCGGGTTCCATATGCTTCAGCTGTGGGAAGCCTGATGTATGCTATGGTGTGTACGAGGCCAGATATTGCTCATGCAGTTGGTACGGTTAGCAGGTATCTTTCGAATCCTGGAAGGGTACACTGGAGTGCGGTCAAGTGGATTCTACGATATCTTCAGGGCACTGCTGGTTAGAGACTTTCCTTTGGTGGTGACGAGCCGAAGCTGGTTGGGTATACCGACGCTGATATGGCTGGAGATGTAGACACGAGGCGATCGACTTCAGGCTACGTGATGATGTTTGCGGGAGGAGCAGTGTCGTGGCAGTCGCGGTTGCAGAAGTGTGTTGCCTTGTCGACGACGGAGGCGGAATACATTGCGGCGACGGAGGCTTGCAAAGAGCTGTTGTGGATGAAGAAGCTGTTGCAGGAAATGGGACTGAAGCAAGAGCAGTATACTTTGCTTTGCGACAGTCAGAGTGCTATCCATCTTGTGAAGAATCAGACGTTTCATAGCCGGTCCAAGCACATCGAGACTCGGTATCATTGGATACGGGATGTGGTTGAAAAGAAGGACGCGGAGCTTGAGAAGGTGCATACAGATGACAACGGAGCTGATATGTTCACGAAGATTCTACCAAGGGGAAAGTTTGAGTACTGCAGGCAGATCGTCGGGATGACGACGTCCTCCCCATAGTTGTGAAGGGGGAGATTTGTTGGAGTGGGTGGGGTTCCCAACCTATGTGGAGAAGATCTCGGAGTGCGACGAGCGCCGTCCGATGTCGGAGAAGCTCGGGAGTAGTTGTTGTTGCTGCTGCTGCCCCAAAGGGGGTTCTGGACCAAGTCTGCCGAGTTCGGGCCGAACTCGGTCCCACGCCGAGTTCTGGCCGAACTCGGTCTGGCCGTTCCAGGGTTTGGCCACCCAGTGCTGGTTGCCCCACACAGAGTTCTGGCCGAACTCTGTGTGTCGGGGGGCTGAAGCGGATTTCTGGATGAGTTTTTATCATTGGATCTAATCCAACGGTCCAGGTTGGTTGCGGGATTAGGGAGATATATTGAGTTTTCTCAACCCTAATTCTAGTGTGCAACATTATCGCATTGGACAACACAAGTTTGAGAGAGAAGGAGGCAAGAGTGCCATTACAACTTCGGAGAAGAAGACGGAGGATTGAAGGTCGCTGTTCGGAGGAGATCGTGTTCGGGTAATCTCTACTCGTCGTTCTCGCTCTTCGTAGCCTTGTAATCATTGTTCTTATCTCTGAGTGTTGTGGGGATCCGATTTGGATCGGGAGGAGTTTGTAGAGGGTGTAATTCTTCTATTCCATTAGTGGAGGCTTCTCAGGGTTGGACTCCGATCGTCCCGTGGTTTTTCCCGCAAGGGTTTCCACGTCAAAAATTCTCTGTGTCTGCGTGATTGTTTTTGTGTGCTTGTTTTTGGGTTCGTGCGTTGTTTGCTCGGTCCTCTCGCAGGTACTCTCCGGTTTGAGGAAAGGTTTCCGCGTTTCTTTTCCAACAGTCCGCTTCCGTCCATCCGAGCTCGAATTTCTGGTTCTGTCCTCTCTAGCACAAGGAACATTAAAAGATGGGTAACTAGTCACAAGCTGGATGATGCATATGATCTGGCATTTGGTCCCTTGACTTGTTCACTTCAATGCAGTAGTCTCAAGTTCTGCCACTTGATATTATGGCCATCTCCGAATACTTAATTGCAGAAACATTTCTTGTTTGTGTGATTGGGGTCTTTGGCTCTCTTTGCTCGACAACAACGTAGTGCCTAAACATTGATAGATGTGGTACAAACAATGCATGCCATGTTCCTGAGACTGGGACCTCTATACCTAAAATTGATAGATATGGCAAGAAATGTTAGATAACTTTAGTAAATGTCTTCTATACTTTGACTAGTGTGAGTGACCCTTGTAGAATTTTGGCAAGTTGAAAATTAACATGTCCCTAAGGCACTAGCCTAGTGGTAGTGCGACGTATGAGCACATGTCTTGGATTCGAATTCTCCCTGGACGGCTGGGTGGCTTTGAGTCACGGTCTGGTTTGGAGAAAGGACACCTCAAAAAAAAAAATAATAATAATAACATGAGGTATGCCTGTCGGTTTGCGATACCACCATTATTACCAATACTTACTGATACTAGATTGATATCATATATGTTTGTCATTGTTACTGGTTTAACAATGAAGACATGAATCAGTTGTTGACTTTTCTAATCCCATTTGAGGTTTGCGCAGAAAGAAAACAAGAAAAGAGAAAATGAAAACGTACAAGAACACACAGAGTTTAACGTGATTCACTTTTCAAATCGAAAAACAACGTCCACGGTCGCTCCTGGCAAATTTTTTACTGTATTTCTGAAGATAATTTACAAACTGCGTCCTAAGTCCTAATACTCCTTTTATAGTCATATAATATTAGGACGACGTAATTACATGTAAAATACCTAGGCCTAGCATACCTTTCGGGCAAAGGGGCTACTGTGACCTCTTGTCGACCTTGTCACGAAGGTCAATCCGCGGTCAGTGAGCTAAATGATCCAGTCACTTAAGCGTTCAAATTGGGAGGTTCAACTAATTAGGCTACATAACATCAGTGACTAATACACAATATCATATTAGTTTATGTGATACTCGAGTATTAAGACGGCTTAAAGTCCCGAAAGAATTTGTTGGATATTATCAAAGTCCAGTGTTTGCTTCTTAAGCGGATAGTTGAATAGGAGAGTTGAGTATGTTTCAGTGTTTCTAATTTGAATTCTTTGATCTTGTTAGATTCTAAATACAACATCCTCGGCTCTTACCAACATTTTAGAGTTTTAGCGCAGAGACAGAGAGTTTAACCTGGTATCAGAGCAACTCAGATTCAAATGCCCTATGGCACACATGCCCAATTTTCTTGTAATTATCGGAAATTATTGTCGCTTATTTTCATCTTCTTCTTCACATTTTTTTTTTTTTTTCCTTCTTTCCTTTCCTCTTGTTATCATCAACCTTTATCTAAAGTGCAACAGTTATCATGCTAAATGCTGAATAGCCATCCACTACAAACAGTTCAACTCCCTACAAACTCTTGTAATTTACCATCAATAGATTCTCAGGACAACACTATGGACCTGCTAGTTGATTTAGTCATCTTCCTTGTAGGCGATAGGGGTTACAAACTTACAATTACTACTGGCCGGCTTCTTCATAAACTTTTATCTCGCATTTAATATTATTTCGTTACGTATTTTTATGCCGATGTTACCATCACACTATTTTGGCGTAATAATATAAATATATATCCCTCAATCTATACTGTTATTCTAAGGTTTCGTTACACTTGAAAGAAGTTTTTAGGATTGATATCAGAGTAATCCAGATTCAAGTCACATAAGCGCAACTCATGTTCAATTTATCTAGCACGTAATCTTAGCATATTTTTATGCGGACGTTACCATCACACTATTTGGCGTAACAATATAAATATATATCCCTCAATATATACTGTTACTCTAAGGTTTCGTTACACTTGAAAAGGGTTTTTAGTATTGATATCAGAGTAATCCAAATTTAAGTCACCTAAGAGCTGTTGGAGTGGGTGGGGTTCCCAACCTATGTGGAGAAGATCCCGGAGTGCGACGAGCGCCGTCCGATGTCGGAGAAGCTCGGGAGTAGTTGTTGCTGCTGCTGCTGCCCCAAAGGGGGTTCTGGACCAAGTCTGCCGAGTTCGGGCCGAACTCGGTCCCAGGCCGAGTTCTGGCCGAACTCGGTCTGGCCGTTCCAGGGTTTGGCCACCCAGTGCTGGTTGTCCCACACAGAGTTCTGGCCGAACTCTGTGTGTCGGGGGGCTGAAGCGGATTTCTGGATGAGTTTTCATCATTGGATCTAATCCAACGGTCCAGGTTGGTTGCGGGATTAGGGAGATATATTGAGTTTTCTCAACCCTAATTCATAATCGTATAATCGCATTGGACAACACAAGTTTGAGAGAGAAGGAGGCAAGAGTGCCATTACAACTTCGGAGAAGAAGACGGAGGATTGAAGGTCGTTTTCGAAGGAGATCGTGTTCGGGTAATCTCTACTCGTCGTTCTCGCTCTTCGTAGCCTTGTAATCATTGTTCTTATCTCTGAGTGTTGTGGGGATCCGATTTGGATCGGGAGGAGTTTGTAGAGGGTGTAATTCTTCTATTCCATTAGTGGAGGCTTCTCAGGGTTGGACTCCTATCGTCCCGTGGTTTTTTCCCGCAAGGGTTTCCACGTCAAAAATTCTCTGTGTCTGCGTGGTTGTTTTTGTGTGGCTATTTTTGGGTTCGTGCGTTGTATTGCTCGGTCCTCTCGCAGGTACTCTCCGGTTTGGGAAAAGGTTTCCGCGCTTCTTTCCCAACAGAGTGGTATCAAAGCTTTGGGTTCAAAGGGTGTCAGGAGTTGACAGAGGAACCAGAGAGGAGAGATGGACGCGAAGCCGGTGCGCATGGTGAACCTTAATGGCACAAACTATCATTATTGGCGGAGCAAGATGAAGGATTTGCTATTTGTCAAGAAGCTGCATCTACCTGTGTTTGCAACCGAGAGGCCCAGTGATAAATCCGAGGAGGACTGGACGTTCGAGCACATACAGGTGTGTGGGTACATACGGCAGTTTGTTGATGAGAACGTGTACAACCACGTTGCCAATATTGAGCACGCGAAGACGTTGTGGGATAAGCTGGAATCCTTGTATGCGAAGAAGACCGGGGTAAACAAGTTGTTCCTGATCCGAACGATGATGGGTCTGCGGTACAAGGATGGGGCGTCTATTTCGGATCACTTGAGTGAGTTCCAGGGCGTGGTTGACCAGCTATCTTCTATGGGAGTCAAGTTCGACGACGAAGTTCAGGGACTGTGGCTGCTGTGTACCTTGCCAGACTCGTGGGAGACCGTACGAGTATCTATGATCGCTTCTGCTCCAGAGGGCGTGGTCAGTCTGGAGTTTGCCAAGAGCGGGGTGTTGAATGAAGAGATGCGGAGACGTTCTCAGGGCACTTCATCCACATCCCACCACTCAGAGGCACTTGTTTCAGAGAGCCGCGGAAGGGGCAAAAGCAGGGGTCCAGGTGGTGGCAGAGACAAGAACAGGGGGAAGTCCAAGGGTCGTTACGAGGACTCAGAGTGTTATCATTGCGGTAAGAAGGGCCATATCAAGCGGAATTGTTTCGCTTGGAAGAGAGAGAAGAAGGGCGACAAGGGGAAGCAAGAAGAGAACACTACAGCGGCGGCCTCGATGCATGGAGGCGATGTGATCGTCGTAGGTGATGAGGTCATTACTAACCTCGCCTGCGATGACAATTCTTGGCTGGTGGACTCAGGGGCTTCAGCACATGTATCTCACAATAGGGCACTGTTTGCCACTTACACGACAGGCGACTGTGGCGTGTTGAAGATGGGCAACGGAGATGTGTCGAAGGCGGTTGCCGTTGGAGATGTGCATTTGAGAACGAAGATGGGTGCGGTTCTTGTTCTCAAGGATGTTCGTCATGTCCCTGATATCCGTTTCAACCTAGTGTCGGTTGGAAGGTTGGATGACGAGGGATTCTTCAGTCTCTTCGGGAATAGTCAGTGGAAGCTTTCCAGAGGTTCGATGGTGATTGCCAGAGGGAGCAAGAAGTTCGGTCTCTACTATATGGAGGGGAGCGCAGAGGGGGCACAGGAGGTGAACGCAGTCAGTGATGCGTCTACCGAGTTGTGGCACAGGCGGCTCGGCCATATCAGCGAGAAGGGGATGAGCTACTTGGTGAACAGGAAAGTGATTCCGGGGCTCAAGTCAACAAAGTTGGAGAAATGCACGCACTGTTTAGCTGGGAAGCAAAATAGGGTGTCTTTCCAAAGTCACCCAAGTTCGAGGAAGCCGGCGTTGCTCGAGTTGATTCACTCGGATGTCTGCGGTCCTATGAAGGTAAAATCTCTTGGTGGTGCTTCTTACTTTGTGACTTTTATTGATGATTGTTCCAGGAAGGTTTGGGTCTATGCCTTAAAGACCAAGGATCAGGTGCTGCCTACTTTCAAGGAGTTTCAGGCCTCTGTTGAAAGGGAGACGGGCAAGAAGTTGTTGTGTGTTCGGTCCGACAATGGCGGCGAATACATCGGTCCCTTTGATGCGTATTGCAGAGAGCAAGGGATACGACACCAGAAGACTCCGCCAAAGACACCTCAGCTCAATGGTGTAGCGGAGCGCATGAACAGAACACTGATGGAGAGGGTGCGGTGTTTGCTGTCAGAAGCAAACTTGCCGGGAAGTTATTGGGGTGAGGCTCTTCTCACAGCTGCTTATATTATTAATTTGTCTCCTAGTGCTCCTTTGCAGGGTGATGTGCCTGACAAAGTATGGTACGGCAAGGAGCCGTCATACAGTCACCTGCGGGCGTTTGGTTGTAAGGCCGTCGTGCATGTACCGAAGGACGAGAGGACCAAACTTGAGCCGAAGACGAGGCGATGCGTCTTTGTCGGCTACGGTCGGGATGAGTTTGGCTATAGACTCTACGACCCAGTGGAAGGAAAGCTCTACAGAAGCAGGGACGTGGTGTTCGTCGAGGATCAGACCATGACCAACACTCAGGATTCCGAGTCGCCTTCTGAGGCTGAGGAATTGCCTGAGTTAGAGTCATTTCGCTTCGAGCAGTTTCCAGAGGACATCGCAGAGGATCCAGTTATGGGGGAGCCGGTACATGGAGTTGCTCCCAACCTTGATCATCAGCCTGCTGATGGTGGTCAGGGTGTCCCTCAGGAGGATGAGCATGCCGGGGAGGCAGTTCCTGAAGGGGAGGAGGCTGTCGGTATACAGCCAGCACCAGTGGCTCCACTGAGAAGGAGCAACAGGGATCGTCGACCATCTACGAGATACTCGCCGGATGAGTATGTGCTATTGACTGACGGAGGAGAGCCCGAAAGTTTCGCAGAGGCTATGGAAGACGAACACAGGCAGGAGTGGATGGTAGCTATGCAGGAGGAGATGAGTTCCTTGCACACCAATTCTACTTATGATCTAGTGCGGTTGCCAAAGGGCAAGAAGGCTTTGAAAAATCGATGGGTGTTCAGAGTGAAGCAGACGGATGATGCTACTCGCCCTCGATACAAAGCGAGGCTGGTAGTCAAGGGCTACGGTCAGCGGAAAGGTGTGGATTATGATGAAATCTTTTTGCCTGTCGTCAAGCATTCGTCTATTCGGGTGGTGCTAGCATTAGCAGCCAGTTTCGACTTGGAGGTCGAGCAGATGGACGTGAAGACGGCGTTCCTCCACGGTGATCTTGAGGAGGAGTTGTACATGGAGCAGCCGGAGGGATTCTGTGAGAAGGGCAAGTCACATTTGGTCTGCCGGTTGAGGAAGAGCTTGTATGGTCTGAAGCAGGCTCCGAGGCAGTGGTACAGAAAGTTCGAGTCGTTTATGGGGGAGCATGGTTATGCACGGACGACGTCGGACCATTGTGCATTTGTGAGGTACTTTGCCGATGATGATTTTATCATCTTATTGCTCTATGTTGATGATATGCTATTAGTGGGTCGGAATGCCACTAGGATAGCGGAGTTGAAGCGCCAACTGGGCGCGTCCTTCTCTATGAAGGATTTGGGCGCAGCGAAGACTATTCTTGGGATGGAGATCAGCCGAGAGAGAGAGTCCAAGCTGCTACACTTGTCCCAAAAGAAGTACATTCACCGGGTACTTCAGCGTTTCGGGATGGACGGGTCGAAGAAAGTGAGTTCCCCCCTCGCGGCTCACTTTAAGCTCACTGAGGAACAGTGTCCATCTACCGAGGACGAAAAGGAAGATATGGAGCGGGTTCCATATGCTTCAGCTGTGGAAAGCCTGATGTATGCTATGGTGTGTACGAGGCCAGATATTGCTCATGCAGTTGGTACGGTTAGCAGGTATCTTTCGAATCCTGGAAGGGTACACTGGAGTACGGTCAAGTGGATTCTACGATATCTTCAGGGCACTGCTGGTTGGAGACTTTCCTTTGGTGGTGACGAGCCGAAGCTGGTTGGGTATACCGACGCTGATATGGCTGGAGATGTAGACACGAGGCGATCGACTTCAGGCTACGTGATGATGTTTGCGGGAGGAGCAGTGTCGTGGCAGTCGCGGTTGCAGAAGTGTGTTGCCTTGTCGACGACGGAGGCGGAATACATTGCGGCGACGGAGGCTTGCAAGGAGCCGTTGTGGATGAAGAAGCTGTTGCAGGAAATGGGACTGAAGCAAGAGCAGTATACTTTGCTTTGCGACAGTCAGAGTGCTATCCATCTTGTGAAGAATCAGACGTTTCATAGCCGGTCCAAGCACATCGAGACTCGGTATCATTGGATACGGAATGTGGTTGAGAAGAAGGACGCGGAGCTTGAGAAGGTGCATACAGATGACAACGGAGCTGATATGTTCACGAAGATTCTACCAAGGGGAAAGTTTGAGTACTGCAGGCAGATCGTCGGGATGACGACGTCCTCCCCATAGTTGTGAAGGGGGAGATTTGTTGGAGTGGGTGGGGTTCCCAACCTATGTGGAGAAGATCCCGGAGTGCGACGAGTGCCGTCCGATGTCGGAGAAGCTCGGGAGTAGTTGTTGCTGCTGCTGCTGCTGCTGCTGCCCCAAAGGGGGTTCTGGACCAAGTCTGCCGAGTTCGGGCCGAACTCGGTCCCAGGCCGAGTTCTGGCCGAACTCGGTCTGGCCGTTCCAGGGTTTGGCCACCCAGTGCTGGTTGCCCCACACAGAGTTCTGGCCGAACTCTGTGTGTCGGGGGGCTGAAACGGATTTCTGGATGAGTTTTCATCATTGGATCTAATCCAACGGTCCAGGTTGGTTGCGGGATTAGGGAGATATATTGAGTTTTCTCAACCCTAATTCATAATCGTATAATCGCATTGGACAACACAAGTTTGAGAGAGAAGGAGGCAAGAGTGCCATTACAACTTCGGAGAAGAAGACGGAGGATTGAAGGTCGTTTTCGAAGGAGATCGTGTTCGGGTAATCTCTACTCGTCGTTCTCGCTCTTCGTAGCCTTGTAATCATTGTTCTTATCTCTGAGTGTTGTGGGGATCCGATTTGGATCGGGAGGAGTTTGTAGAGGGTGTAATTCTTCTATTCCATTAGTGGAGGCTTCTCAGGGTTGGACTCCGATCGTCCCGTGATTTTTTCCCGCAAGGGTTTCCACGTCAAAAATTCTCTGTGTCTGCGTGGTTGTTTTTGTGTGGCTATTTTTGGGTTCGTGCGTTGTATTGCTCGGTCCTCTCGCAGGTACTCTCCGGTTTGGGAAAAGGTTTCCGCGCTTCTTTCCCAACAAGAGCAACTCATTTTCAATTTCTCCAGCATGCATTTTTAGTATATTTGTTGCCCCGAGACCTGTTCCTCATAAACAAGTTATGAGAATGGATCTTGGGGAATTAATTCCCGTTCTATAGCGTTATTATACTGATTATATAGGTATATATAGTTTACATGATATTTAACATGTCTAGAAGTCTCAGAACTCCATTTTGTGATAACACTAGTTGCAGCCGGAAAATAAAATCTAAAATTAAGGATCAACTATGGTGGTCTTACAAATTAATGATCATGATAATTCCCAAAGACCGAAATTCTTGATCAATGGAGGAACAATATTACCATTTTTGTTCAAAAAGATATCAAAGTGGATAACTGACTCATTCCATACTAGAAATAATCGCAGGAAATCCTTTGATAACACGGATTCCTATTTCTCAATGATATCTCACGATCGGGACAATTGGCTGAATCCCGTGAAATCCTTTCATATAAGTGAATTGTTCGTTTGTTGACTTAATTCCCATCGAAGACATCTAGAGCTGATCAATAAGAGAGGATACTTATTGAAACAAATATCTGCTCAAAATTTAAATGTCACAGTATGATAATTGAAACAAATATCTGCTCAATAATGAACCTGATAGAATTGCCACTGCAGACCACTTTAAAACTGAGATGAAGATTACTGAGCTATGAGTCATCACTTGCTAAATAATAAATGTCACATTCTGAAAGTTGGCAAGACTATTGGTAACCTGACACTTAATATAAATTTCCACTGTCCTCTCTCAGTTTGTTGGCCCAGATATTGAAATATGTTTAATTTGTCTGGTCATGATCTTGACTTTCTGGTTGCCAATTTATTTATATTTTTGCAGTAGTACTCTCTCTACTGCTTATCCAGTATAGAATCATTAAATTATCATGTTGAGTAGTTGAGAGGTCTGTTTAATTAGCCTATCTAACCAAAAAAAAAAAAAAAACATAAGATGCTGATAACTTGAAGACCTAATTGGAACCTTCAGTTGGCCACAGATAACCATCAAGGTTGGCCCCTGTGGTGACCATCACATCCCAAAATCAGAGGGAATAAACATCAGACGAGAATTCAAGGTTCGAAGTATCGGTATCGGTATCGGAATCGATACAGTATCGGACCATCCAATGAGTATCGGGATCGGTGGTATCGACAGTATCGGAGAGGTTTCGGATCGGAGTATCGAAAAGCAAATAATTATTAATAAATTATTAACATTTTAGAAAATATATTTTATACATTTATGCATAATTTTAATATTTTCAGTGTTGTTTCTTAGTAGTTTTGAAATTAAATGAAATAGTAGTCAACCTTAACAATTGATCTACATACGATAGATAAGTTTTCTTCTTTTACATGATTTTATAACCTTCCTATGCTTTTACACCCTTGTTGATTGGTCTTTTTCGTTCAATTTTCTTTTCCGAATTGACCGGAAAAGAGACCCCCAATGTCAGTATCGGTCAGTATTGGATCGGGACATGCCAAATCGTATCGGTATTGGCCGTATCGGATCGGTATCGGTCGATACTGCGAACTATGGACGAGATCGTGTCGGACACGACACAGCTCAACACCTTCCAAACTCATTTAAACCCTTGATTACCACTTTCAATTTAGAACTCAAAACAGTTCAATCGATATCAAACTCTTCAGGACTAAATATCGGAGTTTCACAATGAATGTGGGTAAACAATGCCATGATTTTATCGCGTAAGTGAATAGAATGTAATTAATGCCATTCTGCAATTTTGTTGCATGTAAGGCTGAGTAATCGTTACCACCTCCGATGGCGAATGCGTCTGCCGCTCCCCTTCTGGACGAACTTCGTAGTCCGAGTCACCTTGATGTTGTGCGACGCGTCGACACGCCTGCCGTGCTTTCTCGGGCCGGTCTGGTCCACGAACACCGAGTTCCGGCCGATGCCTACTCTGATCCTATGGCTCCTCGGTCTCAAAGACCTCTCCAAGTGCGACCTTCTCCGTTCTCTCGACCTACGAGAGAGCGACCTCCTGAATCTCGTTGCGTTCCGATAATCGTATCGATACGAGATCTCCTCCAACGCATCCCCGCTCGAGCTCGAATCCACGTCGCTCCTCCTCGATCTCTCTCGTTTCATCCTCTTGAGCTCCTTCATCTTGAACCACACGAACGTGCCCCCGTGCTCGCAAGCGGAGAAGCAGGACGCCAGACAGGCCCAGAGCATCTTGCACGTACTCCTCCCGACGCAGTGGCAGATGCCGATTTTGTACAGGAGGTAGAAGAACAACATCACTGCAGACACAGCAAAGGTACCGTATCGGGACATCCTATTAGTAAGCCAATCTGGACGGATTTATCAGATCTTGAGATTATTGAGCAATTTGGTCGGACGTGTGTAGAAAATCTTTCGTATCGAATAAAGTATATACTTCAACTTTCGTGTACTTGCTAGAACTTTGGCTCGTAAACATAAAAGTACAGTACGAATTTTTTTGCGAAGATTACAGAATTATTTATAGTAAAGATGTAAAATCTTGAAACCTTTGTGCAAATATGCAGTAAGTATACATATACTAACCAATGTAAAAGAGCGCGGAAACGGTAGCTAGTTTTAAGAGATTGGCGATGCAGAAATTCTCGATGTAGCAAATGAGATCCCATGTGGAACCACACACTGAGCTGATTCAAGATTGAGGAAGGATAGATATTTAGAATTTAAAAAAAAAATAAAGGAATTTAATTTCGTAATCAAAAGAACCAAGTATGAACTATATTATTAATATATGCATATGTACACCTGCAAGACTTGCCAGAAAGAAAATCTACTGGAGCTCCAAATAAGTCCCCGACCACTCTTAAAAATCCTGATATCGAAGAACTGATGATATTTCCCATGTAACCGATTAATGGTAATTATCGCATCAAAGAAGCTTTCGTTCCGGCTTAAGCAATCCTGCACAATTGTTGAAGGTGAACTTAGAGATTTCCACATGATCAGTAAACACTAATGGAGGATATATAACAAATACAAAACTTAAATTCTAATAATGTTTGTTGGAACTTTGAGATATTTTATTTATTTATTTATCGTAATCGAAGTAAAAGTTATCGGAGTTTCTTGTAATCTATAGAAACTGCTAGGAAATGTGAGGACACTGGGAACTGTGTCTGTGTGACTGTGTCGTGTCAGTTTGTGTCAGACACATTTTGGATGCAACACAGACACTTCAGAATCAAAATCAATGCCGGGGTTGATCCCGTCAAATAAATGGACTACAAAGAGCGAAATTTATTATTCACAAGTAAGCATTCTGTAAACTTTAAACAAGAGATGTTAGGAAACGTACAGAGAAAAGATGGAATCATGGAGTTGTCGTTGTTACTTTTCCTGTGCACTGTGGATTGTTTTGGGGATGAAAGAGTTTAACGTTACTACTCCCGATTATTATTTTTTTCAAATTTTAAATGGATTTCATTTCAGTAACGGTTACTCCAACTGATTCGGGACCGAGAAAAGAAATTTTTTAAATGGCCCTCTGCAAGTGATGTATAAACATGGCCTATTCACGGGTCATGCCCTCAAGGGCCCTGTGGGCCCACAGGGCCTGGACGTGACACTATAATCCAACTAATCCCAATATATCTACCCAAAGGAATTAAAATAACAGAACTAAGCCGCAAAAGAAAGGGAAAAAACCAAGAATAAAACAAGTATCACAAAAGCCATCATAGAATAAAGCCCCAGACCGACTCGGTTGATGCCATTGATGCAGTCTGCATACTATCAGTGGGGCGGACTCACCACGTGGCAATGGTGAATGGATGAGTCTATGCAACGGTATAACAACTCGTGGTAATATCAAAAGTCAAAAAAGAAATTAATCAAACAATTGCCAAATATTACTAAGATTAAATTACCCAAAACAGTGTCATTCATTGTATTGTACTATTGGACGGACTTACCATTCACCACTGTCATGTGATAAGTCCGAGTCCGAACGAACTGAATGCAGAACCAACCTTCCTTCCGCTTCGGATCTTCAAAATAACATTTACCGGGAGAGGCTGATCATGTACGAAACGGATCAATAACTTGGACATACCGGGCAGTCTTGCTTCAAATGATATATCACAAAAGTAATAACATTGTTAATAAATCTCAAGAAAACTTCACACCTGGAATTTGAAGACAATTAGATGATATGAATTGACGCAGAATATAACAAGAAAAGGACATATCCTTTTATATTTGTTTTGTCGTCGAAAGTAAGAGCGAATAATCCTACTAAACAACCAAATGGAGTTCGAAATTACAGAGGACGAGTCTCAGATCTTTGACATTGAATATCTGAAATTCATGCGGCCGATGAAATGACCTCTTTCAGCTTTGCTGAAAGGGCAGGGGCCACCTACCTTTCTCGACAAAGAATGAAACTGTTGTGATAAAATAGGTTACATAATGATGTTCCAACCATTAGAAAGCAACAATCAATCAATGGGCAAAATGGTAAGAGATGTCCAGGATCGTCGACTGCTTGATATTTAGCTACATAGTGCTTCAACAGCCAGTGATTTGGTAATGCCTGGACATAAATCTTTAGAGAAGCTTTCTTCTGAAAATTGGATACTGCACTCCCTCTTACTGAGACAGGCCTGTCATAACAATAACAAAACATGGATTCAAGATCTAGTAAAACGCGTCAGATTTAAGTGTCTGTCTGTGGGTGTTTTATAATGCATGAACATGACCCGCTTTTCTTGAGGACGCGGTGTGGTCTGTACTAAATAAAGTACATTATAGGCTATTCACAATACAAGTAATGATTCTGACACAGAAAACTCCATGAAAAATAGATAAGGGGAGAATACTGCATGGTTTTGTTAATTGACAAAGAAATAGTAAAACAATGACACAAACTATTTGAAGTAATACAATATTTGCTAGGGAAGTGGATACATGCTTCATTTTTGCAGATTCAAATTGATAAAGGTGGAGATATTTGTACACGTGCAACGGAGTGTTAGATGAAGATGGGCATGATGTCGTGTCTCGACATGGATGAACATGGAGAAGTGTCATATCTTAAGTAAGATCAGTGCAATCTTGTAGTTCTACAATCTATAAAAGAATCTATATGACATGACAAACAAATCCACAAATATCAATCATCATTTTAAGGATTGATAGATAAATGTTATTTACCTTCTCGACCACAGAAATTGAGTTGGGATGATGACACGTTCCAGGGCTGTATGTTCCACATGTTCCACTTGGACTTCCATAGCTTGCAAATGTAATGGATGAAATAACTGTACTCTCGGGACAATTCAAATGGAGACCTGTTCTGTTTCCACTAGAGTAACTAATGCTCTTATCCCATGATTCTAAGTCCATGGAAGGGTAATCCTCTGACACAAAACTGCAGATAGCTGTCACGCGGCGTCTTGCAAAAGTAATCTTAGTAGGATCTCCACCTTTCTCTTCAAAAATTACAAGAGTATTTCCTGCCTGTAAAAACCAAGATCGTGGGACGTGGTACCTGATCCATTCAAATAACCAGTTAGTGACAGCAATGCATGACCCAAACTATAGGTGTTGTGTGGCTATTACTTCATAAGAAGCATGCGACATTGTTCTTGTTATTGAAGGTCATGAAGCAATAGTATTATTTGGTGTCCTAGTTTAAGGAACATATCAGAAATATTTTGGCTCTCTAGACTTAGAAAGTTATACAGAATTGATGAAAGTAAGTTGAAGAAAGCAAGAAGCCTTCTTAAATTGAGAACCATTTCTAAAGCATGCACAATACATAGAATGGTGGTCATACAGTTCTCTCTATAGATCTACAAGGATAATCCTTCTTTCCACCACTATGTTGCGATTTTTATTTTTGTTAAACAGCAGAAATCATGTCCCTGAGTTAGCCTTGTACATTTTGACTTTCAGAAAAGGACAATGGTCTAAAAACACAAGAAAAGAAAAAAGAAGTGGAGGTATGGTACACGGAATAATAGAACCTACTAAAGCTACAAAAATGTGGTTTGCATGAAAAAAAAAGAACTTTTTTTTTTTTTGCATAGTAGTGGCACTAAGGATTTACCATCTCTGTGTTGGCTCTCCACATCCAGTGAGGCATTTGTCTGGGAAAAATTTGCCTCTGTAGTTACAACTGGTAGTGCATTTATCATTTATGGAACTTGTCCTTGGCCAGTATCTTCCAATAGCATTTCCGTTCAGCCAAACTTGGCCTTTCCCCATGTATTTCATGTCAAGACCAACTGGTTCAGTTCCTTTTGGGGGGTCAACAACAACCTGTTATGTTAGCAATATATAGCTCACTAAGAACAAAGGTAGCAATCACATATCCAAAAAAAAAATATAGTATTTTTGTGTTGGTTTTCTCTGCATGGGAGTTACTGCAAGTTTTTTCAAGTGATAAGTACTAAAATGAGAATACTTCTAACCACATACTAATTCTGGTTGTTATGGACGTCAAACTGCTAATATTGCTTCCTGTTTTAGTACCAAACCAACTAGCAAGAGAAATGGTTAGACTATACCTTGTACCATGTCAAAGGTTGATTCTTTGGGGGCTGTGACCTCCGCACCCACTTCACATTGTTAACACCATTTTGCATGTAGATACTCCTATGCTCCCCTTCCAATCCAATCTACGATAAAAAGAAAAATCAGATGACTTTATTGATACTAATGGCATATGCAGTTTAACTTCTTGTTACTATGAACATTCCTTGCACATTAGAGGAAATGTTTAGACAAACAGTACCTTAGCTTCCAATGAGTTCACATGTTCACAAACTAGATAAGCAGTAGCAGTAATGACAAACAAACTAATTCGTAAACATGCAATGTGAAAAGAGAGAAAATATGCATGCTCATACTAAACAATATTCATGCCATCTAGCGAAAGGATCGATCTCGTCTTCATAGCATATGCCAAATAAAACTCGTTTAGCTACAGATAAACTAACCGGACAAGCCTAATATCACCTCTATTTAAAAGAGTGCTAAACTTGTGAAATACCAAGCTTGTATTCAGAATCATAGGCAAAAAGATATACAAGGAATACAACTACAAGAGACCTTTTTCTCAAAGAATATCCGACCATAAGCATAAGATGTTCAAACTCACCTTGTACGACCACACGTTCGATGACAAGTCCATAGTTCCATTTCTAAAGCCATTTATTCTGACGCTGCTTAATCCTGCTCCAACCCATTCATAAAACGGCCCTGCATTCTAAGTTGAACAAAAAGAAACACCAAGAAATTCAGGAATTATATAAATTAACTATTTAATTAGGTGAATTCATGAATATTACACGAGCATTGATACCAGATGTGCTATATAGATTATTATACAAGAACTATCATAGTATTTCCAGATTCGAGCACACTGTATGTGGTACTGGCAGATGCGATATTGCATAATGCACATTAAAAGAAGTTCACTGCAAAACATTGTAGAAAATACACTAAACCCGATAGATTTATAAGTCAGTTAATTAAAATCCATATTGCAGTAAGGCACTATGATATTTCATTTTGTATAATAAGATTGTGATTTCTGAATATTATTATATTGTACTCAAAATAATGGACTTTTGATTATAAGATATGAAATCGTCTGGGGCTAACTGTTTCTTGATATTATTAACATGTGAAATGACCATATTGTTCTGAAATTTATAATATTTAGGTAGGACTGAATAGAAGAAAGGTCTGAAGGTTGTTAACAGAAGCAGAAGGTTTAAACTATATATCCAAATATGGCATGCGATATATTTTTGTTGAATGGAAAAGAAGTATTTCACGGTATGCAAGAACAAACATCCCCAAATACTATATAGTTATATCTGTCAATAGCTAATTTGATAATTATGTCAATTGTTGTTGTGCATATCATTACATATCCTCACTCACCTTATCATCCATCTTAATAAATAGTTGTTGAAATATAGGACGTGAAGGTTAACAGTTATCAGGCTGCAAGTCACCAGTGGTTGGGGCTGGTGGGGGTTATAGGAGGAATTGGGTTCAAAGTCAAACCTAGGCCTTAGCCCAAACAAAGGTCTTTTCGTCAAGCTATCTAATGGATCTTTCACCAATCTTCAAGGTTGAGACAAGATTGTGGTCTGTTCCAGGGGCAGATCCACATGGACAGCAGTGGGGGCTCAAGTCCCCCACTGGATTCTCCGAAAAAGAAAAAAAGAAAATACAATTATTTCTTCATTTTTTTTCCAGACATTATATACATTTCTAACCTCTATGTACTGTCATTGTTAAAGTTTAGGTCAGTTGGTTAAGTAGTTAAGCTTATATTTAGTAGGTCTCGAGTCCCAGTACTACCCAATACATTTGAATTAGTTTCTATTTTTCAGGCCCCCTCTCTCTTTTTCTCAAGCACTCTCTCCCTTAACTCCCTGGATCCATCCCTGGTCTTTCCCTTTGATCAAGGAAAGGGTGCAGATCAAGACATGCTGAATCGTCCTCTATATTCACCAGGAGATGAATTATTCCAAGCCAGGGAGAATGGAGACCAAATATTTAAGATTTTCATCATATTTTTAGAATTATGTTAGATTGTGTTATATGAATTAGATTAGAATTAGGATGTAGATATGATTCTGTCATTTGGATAGAGTTTATGTTACTGAGTTTGGATAGGATTAGAATTTTCTATTATATAGCCTATATAAAGGACCGGCTAATTTGATTTGAAATACCCTCAACTACCAGAATTGTGCAACTTGATACTTTAAAGTATTTTTATTACCAACTCGATACACTAAAATATTTTAATTAGCAACTTAATACCTTTTGTAACATTTCCCATCAAAATTAACATAAAAAGACCTTAGATTCTAGTTTTTACCCATTAAACACCCAAAAAAAAAAAAAAAACTTCACAAAAAGTCCTTAAATCCAAATTTCTAATTACAATCAACTTTTCCATCTTCCTTAAATCAATCAACTAACCACCCTATCCTTGCCGGAAACACCAACTCTAGCGACACCTCCCCTTGCGACGCACGCGACAGATCATTCCCTCACCCCGCTGCCGCCCACTCCCCCACCCGCACCCCCAACCCCCACTGCCCACTTGCCTTCCTCCCACGGTTGTAGAGCTACACGGCAGTAGCACAACTGCCGTCGTCTCGACGTGCACGGTTGTGCTGCTGGCACACACCCTGCTCGAAGGGAGGAGGGAGGGGAAGGGGAGGGTGTTGCTGTCGTGCAGGAGCGGGTAGGAGGCGAGGGCATGCTGTCAGACGTTGGCGGGAGGAGGATCATGTCGGCACGAATGGGAAGGGGATTAATGCCTAGCCCGGAGAGTTCGCTGGTGTTAGGTTTTTGTTAGGTTTGAGAGTACGAGGAAGAACTGTAGTTTGTAATTAGAAAAAAAAAAGTTTAAAGAATTATTTTGTAAAAAAATGGATCATAATGCAAATAAGAAAGAATAATAAAAAAATTTGTAAAAGTTGGTCATATAACCATTAAATTTGACGAAAATATAACAGATGGTATAATTTGACGAAAATCTAACAGAAGGTATAAGTTGCAAATAAAAAAAATTGAGGGAAGCAAGTTGCTAATAAAAAATATTTTAAGCTAACAAGTTGCACAATTCCGATAGTTGAGAGTATTTAAAAGCAAATTGGACCTAAACCTTTGGTCTTTTATTTGAATGATTAGTGAATATAACTGAGAGTTTCTATTAAACTTGGACGTGACTTCCTCCTCCCTTGGTTTGGTTGGGTTTATCGAGTCATTTGATATTGTTCTAGTTCTTTTATTCTTTCTTCACCATATAACCCATCACGAATTAATATTTCCAGCCTAGAAATCAGATTCCGCTTTTGCTATTTCAACAATGGAAAAGTTCCTTAAACTCTTCAAAACGCCTTTCAAACTATTTCAAAACAACCCCAGCCCCCGCCTGCCTTAATAAGCGCTATCAAATTCCAACCCTAAACCTAAGCTTGGGTCAAATCACTTCGTTCCCAAAAGTTCGGTTTAGACATTTCTGTCCAGCAACCCTTTCTTTTGTTAGAAACCCCCAAAACAGCCGCTAAAATCAATATTCCTCAATTTTCCCATTTTTAATACTAATTTCTACAATACCCATATCCCCGATTTTGAAAAGTTTCAATCTTTTTGTCCAAATATTAAACCCAATTCATTTCCTTAGGTTGTCCTACATCATATTCAAACTTCTATCATTCAGGAAGATTCAGATCCAAACTTTTACTTACCTATGTTTGTGTTCTGTGTTACATTATTGAGAAAAGAAAAGGAAATGGATGACCACTGGCTCTCTCTTTTTGTGTATTTACAGTCAGCAGACATACATAAAAAAATTCCTATATCACCATCAGAAAGAAGTATCAGTATTATAATTGTACAGAATCATCACTTCAAAAAGTATTAACAAATAACGTTCATCATTGGATAAATGTAAACACAATAACTTACTTGTAATCCAACGGTCATGCTCAATAAAGCAATTTCATTCTTTCCTGCCCTTAGAGTAATAGGAGTTTCAAGCTTGAAAGCTGATACACTTCCATTTCCTGCTGCGCTGGCTGCACAATGATACAATAACTGGTAAGATCGTCCTATTTGTTTGTATATGAGAACATGTGCTAAGATTTACATAGTACGTGTGCTGCTTCTTTAGCACCCTTCATGAGCATAATGGATTGAATCGTGTAGGTATATTTATAAATAATTATATAAATAAATAAAGATATTCATCTAAAAAGGGGGAAAAAGAAAAGAGAGGACATGCACGAGAAATATGTAAGGTGAAGTAAAAGTTTTTCTTCATGACTCATACCCCCTTTTATTTGTGTTCAACTTTTAGGATTTTGAGGAGTGGAGTACATAAGGTGATGAGTTTAGAACCTAACTAAACCATACAGGGGCACAGTTTGTGCAAAACATGGGACCATCACATTGAATAAGTAACATCTGCATGTTTAGTGTTTCGACCTAATTTGTTTATTTAATGCATAAAGGGTATAAACCTTATAAGTCAACGAGCATCTATCGCATGAACAGCCCTCATCAGAAATTTGATCTACTGTTACTTTAAGGTGTCACGCCTATTGGTTTCCTTGGTGGCCCTTTATCCAGTTCTGCTAATAGCTATGAAAGTGAAAAATGCGGAGTTTAATGAAGAATAGAATGGAGTTTGTTATGTTTTTTTCTGATAATGCTTGGTTTGCTGTTGAGCAAGTAAACACCATCCTATCATTGATACATATCAAACTTAATTTTCTTGTTGATCGGACTTTTATCAACTGAATAAGACTAAAGACTTCCAAATTCATAACCTGGACTTTTGACAGGCATTGGTGGCATCATCTTAATTACTAGTTGTCCAGAGACACAATTCCAGATAGATCTCCATCGAAAATACATGACCAGGCGACTGTAAGATTGGCAACTAAGAATTTTCTTGTTACAACTATACATGGCACATGAATAAGAACAGGAGAAGTGCATTTTCAGGGTTGGGTTGTTACCACCATATCAACGCGGGTGCCTGCTTCTAGAAACCAGAGCATCTCAAATATCTTGTCCAGTTGTCCGTCGTAATTTTCTAGCCATAAATTTAAATATCACTTTTAAAACTATTGCATGCAATCCATTTCCTTTATATTTCTCATTCCTCACAGTCTCGCTCTTATGTCCTGGCCGTCAAGGGTACCGAGTTTTCCCTCCTATATTTAGGTTTGAAATACAACATCATCAACAACCTTTACTCTAAATTTCTCGAGCCTTCATCCCAAATTTCCGGGGTCGGCTGTTTGAATCCTCTTTTTCCATTCAGGTCTATTAAGGGCCGTGTCCTCTTGTAACGTTGACAAGATCAATATCCTTCTTTAACACTTGAAACCATGTTTGTTTAGGCCTACCTCTAGTCCTAACAACTCCATGAACTACTATATTATCGGTCCTCCTTACGGGAGCATTTATTGGTATGTGTTGCACATGTCTAAACCACCTAAATTGATTTTCTTTCATCTTGTCCTCAATTAACGCACATCTAACTTCCAACAATACACTCATTTATTATCGTATCATTTAATATATTGACACTTATTCATCTTAGCATTCTCATTTCTTTTATACTAACTTCCTGGACATGGAGTTTCTTAATTGTCTAACACTCTGATCTATAAATCATGACTGTCTTCTAGCAGTCTTGTAGAATTTTGCTTTCAACTTCAGAGGTAAATTGCGGTCACAAAATACTCTAGAACTATTCCATCGTGTTTTAATTCAATGCATGACATCCTTCTCAATCTCTCCATCATGATGAATGATTGATTTTAATTACCGAAAGCTATCACTCTTAGGTATCTCTTGTCCATCTATATGGACCCCCTCATTTTTCTATGACTTCAAGTTGTTTCATAAACTCTTTTTCTTCTATTAATCTTAAATCCTTTAGATTACAAAGTCTCTCTACACTTTTATTTTAGCACCTAACACTTCTCTACTCTCATCAACCAACACATATCATCAACAAATATCATACACCAAGTAACCTCCTCCTTGAGCCTAGTAATTTCATCCATACCCATCACAAAAAAGGTATGGGCTCAACGTTTATCCTTGATGTAAACCAATAATAGTGAAAGGATTACTATCTCCTTCAATAGTATGCACGGTCGTTGTAACTATATCATACATATCCTTAATAATCTCAATATAAATGAACTCATTTCTTCTTCAAAGTCGACCACATTTTGTTTCGAGATGTGATTTTATAAAATAGGTCAACATTTTTCAGCAGTGAAGCTCCCTTCCATCTACTACGACCTATTGGTTAAGGATACAAACCACCGAAGCTAAAAGAACAACATGTAATTTACATGTGTAGTTTCTTAAGAAACTCGAAATTTCACCAGTCACTGAAACTTTCATGGGGTCATTCCTTATAACTTGAATGCCTTTCTCAAGACATAACTCGTTATGGCCAACTCGTCCTCTATAACCAAATATATCTGTTTTGTAGTCCGAACCACTAATGCACTACTATGACCATTATTTCGTACAGCTTGTTGCCAGATACCTGCAATGGGAATCTCACCAAAGTTAATTTTACCGAGTCATATTCTTGAAGTTTCAATTTCCAAAGATATTAGGGGCTTAACAAGCATAACCAGTAAGTAACTCATATTGAATCAAAGCAACTTATAGTCACTAGCAAAACCTTTATAATGAAAATAAAGTTCTTCAAATAGTCATCCTAGGAATAATCTAATGTCACTATCCTAAAAAGTCATATTTTATTAAACGGGCAAACTATAAGAAACCTCTGGACTTAGCCTGATCACTTTATCACCTCCACTTGAAAACTTGACAGAAATTGTCAAGAATAAGCCCCACTGCTCCTTCAGTCCACTTTTACCTTAAATGTGAATTGAAACATTAATTATACAATATCCTAAGTGTATTATGTATGTAATTTTTAATATTTGGTGACAAGGCAATGGTAAAAGTAATGCATACAAGAAATGACCAATGGGCAACTATATATAGCACAGTATTCTAGTAAGTCTATAGCCATAGTATTCAGGCACTTAAGCGTTTGCAACTATATATCTGCAAGACTGATTGTAATCGTACTTTAACAAATTGACAACATAGAAGATGAATCCTACAATTAAAGCATAATTGGTATTGCTTAACAATAAAAAAATTAGACAAGAACCTGCAAGTTTCTGATTAACAAAAGTATGGACAGCATGCCCCTTTGACTCAACAATTAGAATAGGTTGCCTTCCACCCATTAAAAAAATTTCATCTTCATCTACATCCAAACTGCAATTGTACAAAATTTTGAAGACATGTTAGCTATACTCTTGAAAACTTATTTTGTAAATACCAAGGGAAGATTTGATGAGATGCAGATTTAAGTAAGCAATTGGTAATACTGATGAAGTTGAGAGCACGTAACCTGTCTCATATTAGCTATGCATTGGAATGCAGCGTATAACCGGAAGTTAGTTCACAATGTCCTTGCTTCAGTCATTCTTCAAGGGTGCAGCAAAAGTTACAGGAAAGGTAGGAAGGAGGGGAATAAAATTGTCTAAAAATAAGAAAACGTTGTCCAACAGAACTAACAGAGAGGAATAAAATTATCTTCCACATTTATCAGAACACCTGTCTATGCTCCTGTATACTGTATAAATGTATAGTCATCAACCAGTGGAAAACCTTGTGAGAAAACCTCACCATCAAAGGTGAACCTACCCCCCCCCCCCCCCCCCCCCCCCCCCTTCCCAAAAACTCCCAATGATTTAAAATGTCCATCTTGAGTTACAGGTATCTCATAACAATAAATTTCAAATGGCTTTTAAGAAATTTGTTACTGAAACGTAAATCCATACATCTCAATGTGATATGTCACACATCTCAGTTTCTCAAATCTCCTTGGGGAGGGAGATCCGAAACATGTTATTGTGGAATTGCTAGCAATCTAACCCCTGATAACATCAAATGATTCTCAGTCGCATGGAACTCCTACACAGAAGGGACCCACCTATGGGAGAGGGCAGCGGCCACTCCCAGAGTTTTCCTTTTCCTTTTCCTTATATAGAGTCTTTGTCTGTCTTGTTATTTCCCTTATTTTCTTTCAAATTTAACCACCAAAGGTTGGAATAGAGGGTTATTGCTAAGGCTATAAGTGGGAGGTCTTGAGTTGAGCCACATTAGCTGGTTTATAATCATTTTTTGGTTTATAACAATATTGTATTTCTTGAGGGCGCCAATTGTCACAACGTTAAGGCTTGTTGCTTGCATCATGGAGGATGTATGTTCGAGTCAAGAAAACAGACCCTATGTGCGTGTGGGTGTTTTGGATTTATTTATTTATTTTATTTTTTTTTTTTTTGGGGGGGGGGGGGGGGTGGGGGTGGTGGTGTTGGCGAAAATACCTTAGACCCAAAAAATTGAGGGGGAGCGAAATGCCTTAGATTAAAAATTGGGGAGACATTGAGGCTTACCTCTTGGTTAAAAACATGGAGAGATACCAACTAGATTATGACTAAGTTATGAATTTAACATAAAACATTAAGTATATATAGACAAGACAATACAGATGTTATATAGTAGGAAACTGAAAATCCAGGAGGTTGGCTGCCCCCTGGTCCTAATGCAGGTTCGTCCCTGGCTGCATACATCTCGGCCCTCCCAAAATCCTGCGTAAGCGGGAACCTCGTGGCAGGCCGGCCCTGGTCCAAGGCCGACCGATCAGGGCCCAGGGATCATGAGGGCCCCAAAAAATTAGTTTAAACATCAATATGTTAATAGTTTTGTATCCAAAGTAGAACTAGTATGTACCGTGGACCCTCCTTGACACAAAGCTATTGTGGTGTAGTGGTTAGTATGTTAGACTTGTATACTAAAGATCCTTAGTTCAATTCTTGGTGTAACTTTTATTTATTTTAGTTTTTAAACATTTTTTACATTATGTATGGGAGCCCTATTTGAAATTTCGTCTCGGACCTCCATGAGCTCAAGGCCGACTCTGCCTCCTGGTACTGGGATGCCCTTTAATGATATTTTATTTCATAATTTTAACTTAGGAAATAAGATAGTTCTGGAAAATGATTTGGTTATTGAGATAATTATGGATCAAAATCCCCTCCCTACCAATGTCTTAAAAATCGAACCGATGATTGAACTGAAAATCTTTAGTACAGGTCTGATCGGGGTTCAACCGGGGTTCAAATAAGCTTTGTTTGGTTTGGTTCAAATAGGTAAGATATCAACATTTACTTCTTGGTTTTGTTTTTAGTATGTTTGGTTTGGTTTGGTTTTACAACTATAAGATCTCTCAAAATCAAACCAAATGGTCCAAATCTCATGTGATAAACATTTTAGAGTTTAAAAAGAACCAGAATCGGATGGTTTAATTGTACCGGTTCGGCCAGTTCACCGGTTAAATCCCGATTTTGGAAAAAAACAACGTTTCTTAAAAAAACTCGATTCAAGTTCTGGTGAACCGATTTTTTGGCAAAATTCGGTCAGATCCGGTCCAGCACCAGTCCGGTCCGGTTCTGACAACTCTTCTTCCTACCACTTGCCTCCGTAGGTGGAATGCCTATTTTATAGGTCGAAGCTAAATTTATGCATCGATATAGCTTTTTGTAAACTTTTATTAAAATGTGCGCCAAAAAATTTGAACTTGTGTTTCTCTTGTGCCATGGTAAAGTCCATGTTACTTCACCAAAACTCTAGATTAGAGTCTCTCCCATCTAATGTGGGACCAGCTACAAATAATTTACCATTTACAAATTTAAAAATTGATATATATATTCTTTGATTGGTAGTAATATAGGAAGCACATGCATTCAAAACAATCAAAATGGTAAAGTATATGTTTCCCAAAATCGCCGATCAAAACCAATGATACTACCAAAGCAGACCGATTCAAAACATCAAACCCCTCAAAACTAATAAAACCAGTACTCATAGGAAGGGTCCAAAACCAAGTTTTTGAACCTAGTAATGTAAGCCGTTTTCATGTATTTCGATATATTTGTCGATATTTGTAGTTATAATATTATAAAATGTTATGTTCATGTATATTTGCTCCCCTGGGAAAAATTTCCACGTCCGTCACTGCTGCTCCTACAGCGTACAGAACATCAAAGATCTCACGTGTAGGTGGGAGCTACTTCCTGTGTAGCTATGAACAGGCCCTCATGCTGTCTTCAGATGCAACAACTTCCCCTCACCCACAATCTTTTGGTCTGGTAGCTCCGATACCATGTTAGTTAGCCAATGTTCCCAAAAGCTCGAGCTGATACGAACGGCTCAACATTACATATTATAGCTCTTAACAAAGGTAAGCTGTCATTATGGAACATCTCAATATGTAAAATACATGAATGAAACAACTAGTGAAAAGTCCAATATTTTTTTAAGGATGAGCAATATTCATGTTACATATTATATTTGCAGCTGTACTCCGTGCTATCGAAACCACCTGGGGGTGGCCCAGCGGTTTGGGTTATGGGGGAAGTCCTGGGTTCGAGCCCTGCCCTCAACACACACTCACTCAAAAACACACGCACGCACACGCACACAAAATAAAAAAACAAAGAACTCTATGCTATCGAGTAGAATGTAAAAATTAAACGTCTAAACAGTTTAATCATGTAATAAACTAGATAAGACCAAATCGTACCTTGTTGTATACCAAAGATAATCAGTGGTATCCTTTGTGGTATTGATATGATCTACAAATCCTTTCCTGACGAAGTCGGCTTCTCCCCAGACCCCTGCCTTCTCTATGAAAATATCCCACTGGATTTCTTTTGAATAATTTTGTGCAGAACTCGTTGAAACTTCTAAATTTTCAGGTACCATATCTACTACAGAGGTCTGAGATTGAACCTGAAGAAAGTACAACTAATTAGTATCCACGAGAATAAGATAAAATGATAATCATTATTCTTGAGACTCAAAAAGAAACTAGCATCACCATGCCAATAAATCTCTCTCCTTATTTTGATTGTTCTCCCAAAAATATGGGACAGACCCCACACAGCCACAGCTACCCAGACCCCACACGACCACAGCTACAGCCAAGTTCCAATGGAAACTTCTGTCTCCAAACTTTCCAAAGAAGGATCTCAACCATCCCATTATTCCCACTTTTCTCATCTCATTATATAGAATAAAAACTGCCTGAACATATTCGTTGGTTTAGTTTATCTGACCACTTATGTCGTCACGCTCTTAAACATAAACGTGACAGCAGTAGGTCAAGTTGCTGTGGAGTCTAGAATGATATTCAAAATTTGAAGTTCCACTCTTGCACTATAGGTATTACTGATTCCACATCTCTTTAAATTACCTAATAGGAGTTGCACCTCATAGTCCAACATTTACTGTACAGATTGTATTCCAGGGACGGAACCAGAATTGAACGATGTGGGTGTAGGTGTGTGTTGGGGGGTGGGGGGGTGTTGCAAAGAACATATGCACATATTTTGTGGGTGGGTGCGCTAGGCCCTAATATAGTTCTGTCCCTGGATTGGGAGGGGGCACATTGTAGTTCAACATAGCAAAATCAGCTTATGAATTGAAAATTGAAATGAATAGCAAGGTATGACATCTACTATAATGAAGGCTATTTACTTTTGTAAATGAATTTGGAATTTAATGTCCCTCTTATTCTTTCTGCATTTTGCATTTCCATGTGCCATAAGTGCAGTTATGGAGACTATTTACTTCTGCATTTCTTTGTTGGGGCCAATACAGACATGAGATATGATACTTCATGCTACAGAAGTTCTTTACTTTGTAACTAAGAAGCACGGACATTCTAAAATTCATGAGGTGTCCGTGTCATGTCGGACACGTATCGGACACTCCAAAATACACTATGGCACACCAAAATAGGTGCCAAATCCGTGTCGCTGTGTCTGAAACATGTCGTGTTGAATCCATGTTTGTGCAACATAGCTATGCAATAAAGAAACAGAGACAAGGAAACGGGGAGAAGACCTTTGCAGTATTAAATGCCACATTCTTGCAATCAGGCAGAATGCTAACTGACCAAGCTGGAAGGTTATATGACTTATTCTTGAAAACTACCAGCTTATCATTTGCCTCGTCTACGTTAGAGAGGAATGCAGCACATGTCCCTGCTGAATCTACATAAACATCAGCCTGTACAAGCACAACATTTGCAATAAATGGTAAATCAGATCAACATACGTGTTACTGACAGTAATCAATAGAGGATGACTTTAGACTATTAGAGTATCCATTAGTGCCTGAAGTGACATGAACATAAAGTCTGATGATCAAACACAAATCTAAATATTTGAATGGCATCAGATCAGTACTGCACCTCTTGGAGAGGACCCAGCTGCACAAGTTTTGGATCTCCATGGAGCAATGCATTTTCAGATAATTTGATGGCTTTATGAAGATCCTTCAGGTGTGCCCATTTTGGAAGTCTTGCCAACCCTGAAAAGTCCATTAAAAACTCACCATTTAAGGATCATGTTACAACATTTCCTAAAAGTTCCTGCCTAGCTTTGGGAGTTCATGTTGAAAGATTTCTGATTCAAAGACACTAGAACTGTAAATTTTCCAAAGAAGAAAGTAACACCACCCACCATATTCATCAATTGGTGCATCATAATCATAGCTTGTTGTGATAAAAGGTCCACCAGAAGTGCGAGCAAAGTTTGTTCCACCGTGATACTTCAGAGAAAAATAACTAATCAGGTTGAAGATAATTAACCAAAGTAGGAGTAACTGGTAACTCGACCACCCCTTCATGGCCGAGAACTTTTGGCAAATCTCTCAAATGTGCAAAATTGGTTATCATCTAAACATACCATGTAATAGTTTTGAAGACTGCCACCTTTCTGGAAGAATCGGGCAACAGCAAAAGCAATATCTTCAGGAGGTCTATGAGGATTTCTGGCACCAAAAGTTTTGAACCTGGTCAAAGAAGTTAACCGCCTTCAGTTTCTTGGCATAATAAGACACGGAGTCATGGAATCACTTCCCCTGAATCAAGCAGTGGATAATAGGAACAAATTACTAAATGATTCTTTAGAAAGCTAGCTGGTGTTTCCTCTAGAGAGTTAACTGCTTAATTACGACGACTAATAAGTTTGCATAACAAATAACTAGGTAACACCAAGGAATCATAGACACTCCAAAAAAATTGGTACCGTGTCGGTGCCGCATCATGTAGGACACACCAAAAACACTAGGACACACCATGATAGGTGTTGAGTCTGGGTCGCAGTGTTTGCATTATGTCATGTTGTGTCGTATTCATGTCCATGAAACATAGGTGAACATCCTTTGTATCAGGTCTTTGGTATTACTTTTCTTATGCCTGAGTTTCACTCGTTCACGTGATTAAGAAGCGATCAACTGTATCATAAAATTGCCGGGTTGCTGCCATCATTGCGGTTGAGTTCTTGCTAGTTTTTTTCTCACTACTCATACATTGGTTTCTCCTGCAATCAAGAATCACTTACTTCCCATCGGATAGTATGAATTGCAAGGACTTACAATGCTGAGTCGATGACAATAATCAGTTAAACCAAGATCTACCTGTTTCTTTTGCAATAGCTATATAAGTAACATGAGAACCTTACATATATTATAGAGCCCCGTCAGTTACTATCCATTTACTTTCTAGGAGTCGTGCTTGCTTTTATTGACTATGATTTTTGAACCTTACAAACCTAATATTTGCGGCATTGTGCAACCAGCATCAAAGAAACCTAAATGATGTGACAACAGAAATACTGTAGTCTAGAAGGAAGTCAGATCATGTAGTGAAGCCATACTTTATGCAATAGCGAATACCAGTTGTGTCAAGTCACAAAACTAACTCCAAGAAAACCTGACACTGGTACTTACACAAGAAAAGATACCAAGGTAAGCTTAAGTAGTAGCACATTTACCACAAACCAAAGTCATCCCATGGTCAAACTCCAAATCACAAAAAACAAAAGAACAAATCTAAGCTTCTTTAAGCCCATGTAACCAAGGAGCACCCTCCAAGTTCCCCTTTACTACAAAAAGTCAAGACAAATAGGTTATATTTTCAAGATTGACATTTTGAAATTAAATCTTTCTATCACCTTTTTTATAATTGGCTCTAAAAAACTTACCAGTAAGATAAAATAAACTTATAACACGTAGTTTCAGGTCAAATGGATAAATAATTACCATCCAGGCCAATTTTCTGTCCAAAACTTGGGCTTGTCCGGGGAGTTTGGTGTGAACTGATCACAGTAAAATGAATTACAAGTATTAATCTGCAATTAAAACAGAGTTATTTCAGTGAGAGTTCTTATGTTGGTCCAATAAGTAGCACAGTATATTTCTTGCCAGAGAACTTGTAGAATAACATATACACATGGGAGCGAGACAACTGAAACGCCATTACAGTTATATTAGTTTGGAAATTCGTGATCAAATAAGCGAAGTACATGAACTTCCAAAGAACCTAAGGTTCAAAAAAACTGCCAACACCAATATGTATTGGTTAGAATAGATTCAAGCATAGCAGGTGCAGATGATTATCAGTGTCGGCAGAAAATGCAAATACCGGCCGGCCACTGTCAGATAAGCATTGGCTGATATGCCCAAAACAACCAGTATTTCCCAGTATCTGTCGATATATGACAGATACAAGCTGGCTTATGGCTGATAACAATCTAATACTATGCAAATTTGGCCACGTTTGTCTATATGTAGGAGAGATGGAACAGACAATATGCTGATGGTCTGATACATGCCCTTCTTCATCCTCCACATCATGCCTACATGTTGAACAAGAGCACCAATGATCTTCGCGAGAGATGGTACACCCAAAGACATCATTGCTTCGCCTCTCCTTCGTCGATTATTTATTTGGTTCCGGTATACATAAATTTAGTACACAGGATTCATGGAAGGAGAAGAGTGGCTAGCACTAGGTCCTAGGCATAGTTAGGGATCCCCTACCCCCTAGGAACCGCATTCCAGATCCAGTGACCACGATTTGGGTGGGTTCCTGATCTCGATAGGCAGAAGTTGTGCCTGCATCTTAATAGATGAAGTTAAACAAAGATACAAATGATAATATATGTCACTATAAAATCAACTACTAATCAAATGAAGCCTACAAGAGTAGGTTATTGTAGGATTTGCTGAGAAATATTCCGTAATAAACACAAAGACGTGTGCGTGCATGCATATTATCAAATCGTCCTTAAGTTAATCGTAGTGTACTAGCTAAGCCTACCCCCTTTACAGCGTACCATGGAAAGTAGCTTACATCGTACCTGTATTTGTATAGCTGCTAAAAGGGACCGTGACCCAGGTAACTATGGTCTTAGAGGAAAAGTATAACATACCTCCCAAATATGAAGTCATTCTTATTTACAACAGAGTAAGTACAGAGACAAGAATATAACCCCCCACCCCCCAACCCACCCAAAAAAAACCTATAAAATAAGTCCTAAAATCATTAAAGTACATTCTGGACGGACTACATCAAAATTCCAATCACTTTGATCCAAATGCCACTCCATTTATTCATATATGGAGACAAAACCTGGTCGGAAGTGTTACTGACTGGAATTCCGACCTGACTATTTACTAGACATCTTCTACTTTCTAACAACTATAATGTATCAGTTCATCAACTTGATCACATGTTTGGTAGTATCTGCCAAAAAAATCAAATATAGATCCCACTAATGAGAGTAAAACCACTAAGAGTGAAACAATCAGATGTTTCTCGTGGAAAATATGTATATATTTAGGCTTATAGTGTAGAATAGTAAGACAAAGTCCCAACATCTGAGATGAGCTGATAAATTAATCGATGCAACATGCAGTGTTTGAACTCTTACCACGTGATCAGGAGCATCATATTGTTGGCACATAATCCAAGGTACACCAATATCTTGAGAAAGAGCCATATTTGCAGCCCACATTGCGTAAGGCTTCCCCCCATCTCCGTAGACCTTCTCAACGTCTCCATATTCATTTTCTACCTATATTGAAGAAAAAACATGACATACATGACTACTTAATTGAATGTAGAATGACAAATTAGTTATAACCAAGCTTTCAAGTTGTATTATATAAGATAATAAAATATATAGGAAACTACCATAGCATGCCATATGCCATTTAATACACACAATTCCTTTGCATAATTGTTTTCATAACCCAAAAAAATTATAGTTTGTATATGTAGATCCTTAACACTCAATGTTAGTTTTCCATATCTATTGCATGCCAAACTATATGAATTTTTATTTCAGGAATATAAGAGTAACAGAGCGATGCATGGGTAAGCTTCTATATCTCTCCCATGTATCTTGACTAAACTTATATTATATATATGCACAAATAACATAACAAAACTTATAGGTATGCACAAAGGATATTTGAGATGTGAGATAAATTTGCTCTATTTAAAAATATAGAATCATTCAAATTCTGCACCTAAAATATCCCTTAATACAACATGACACTAGGAAAGATAAGGCTCTGACTTCATGCGTATTGCTTAGTTTGTAACAGATTATATTACTCTGTGATCTTTATATTCCCATAGAATAACTTAATTTACCTTAGTTTCAATACTGCCACACAACCTGAGTTTATTATATGAAATCTCCTTATTATAAGTTGGCATATTATAATGTGTAAAAAATGTCCAATCCTAGAATTATGTAATAAAATCTTAACACATTCTAGAAATGTCAAACAGATGCCTGTCATCCATGAAAATCTTTAGCCATATAGACTGGTGGTTGCAGTGCTGAGTCTTGGCATCTATGTTGCACGAATATGGCCACGGATAAGGACACCATACAGATATGGACATTTTCAAATAGGTACAAGGTAGTCACTTTATATTGCAAAATTACGGACAAGGATTGGGGTACAGTCATGATACAGTCGGAAACAGGCACTATTTTCTTGTGTCCGTGAAAGATAGCTTGGCATTCTGTACAAAAATCTGAAATCTGTATTTTATACAGCAAAGTTTACTTTCAAACAGTTAAATGAGGTTTTCTGGAAGCTAGAAGCCTAAGGACAGTCTGCAACCCGTGTTGTGTGTCCGTGCCGGACACAATAAAGATACTCCAAAATCCACTAGGACATGCCAAAATCAATCTCGTGTTCGTCTCTGTGCAACATAATTTTGAAAGGATCCTGTTATGTTGAATTCATTCTAGATGCTAGGATGCTCGACATGCCAATTTTCATGTATCAGTGCATTGTTGCTATTATGAACAGAAATAGCAGTTTGATAATTCCACAAGCATCTTGCTGTTAGTGTTAGCATATATGTAGCTATGGCCCAATATGGCTCATGGACCTAGGTTTACTCTCTACCTTGTCTGTATACTCTCTATGCTAATGAATGAACGCAGGTTGAAGATTTCCCCAAAGAACATCTCAAGATTGAGTCATACTCAGATGTCGACTATGTTGGGTCAAAGAGTGATAGGTATCCTACTTCTGGATACTATAGATATGGTGGGATAATCTCGTCACTTGACACAAGAAGAAACAAACAGTTCTGGCCATATCTAGTGTAGAAACAGAGTATAAAACCGATGCCTCATGTAGTTTGTGAGATGATGTGCCTCAATACACTATTAGCCGATCTTGACGTCAAGTATACTAATCCACTTCCTCTGCACTGTGACAACCAAGCCATCATCTTTATAGCTAGCAATCCAGTCTTCCATGAGAGGATCAAGCACATTGAGGTGGACTTGGACTGTCATTTGTTCGAGATGCATTCATGGAAATTTTGGCCAACACACCATTCACTTGTTCAACAAACCAGCTTATTGTTGATCTCTTCACCAAACCAATGTCTGTATCTCGTTTTGTTATTCTCTGTAACAAGGCGGACATTATTGATATATATGCTCCAGCGTGAGAGGAAATGTTAGTGTTAGAATATATAGCTATGGCCAAATATGGCTCATGGGCGGTTACTCTCTACCTTGTATGTATATTCTCTGTGCTAATGAATAAAGGCGGGTTGGATGCCTTGTTAGTGATTCGAAAACGGAAAAAATTCGGTACAACAAAAATACGAGTATAAATCGGTACAATGCAAATAAAATATGTTAAAAAATCGGTTAAATATTCGATAAATGAAAATATTGAGGTTAGAAATTTCACATTCTTAAACATGCCGTCAAATTTGTTTAATTAAACAAGTTCCCACCATGTTTTTTTTTTTGCCAAAATTTTCAATAATTTATACATAACACGTTTAAAACTTCACATCCTTAAAATTTATGTACTAATTCGAATCTTCCAAAAGTATGCAAGTATTATACGTTTCTGAAAGATACGAAAAAAATTCGCGTAAAATAAGAGTTTTATTCGGGTGAGTTGGATGAAGATTTCCCCAAAGAACACTTGCATTAAGAAAGAAAATGTTTCTAAAATGTGCAAGTAACAGGGAATCAGCATGAGATGGAGTGCATAACTAAGACTGCTTGCCTGAGCCAGAATGATGTGGCCTCCCTGCGAAGCAAAGAACTTCTCCTTCTTCATCATGTCCACTATGTACGTCGTGAAATTCTGCATATGCCTCTGAAACCCCCAAACCGACCCCAATCATCAAACCCAAACCAACCCAAAAAAAAAAAAAAAAAATCCCCCAAAGAAAAAAAAATCCCCAAACCTTAAATGGCTCACTATTGGTTCGAAACACGACTCCCGGAACGTAATGCAACCAAACCGGCAGTCCCCTGCAACACAAAAAAAAATTTACTAAATCGTTCACAATCACAATATTAAAATATGTATAAAAAAAATTAAAAAAATACCCGAAATTGTATTCTGCGGCGACGAATGGGCCGATGCGGAGGATCAGGTACATTCCGGCGTCGCGGACGATCTTGACGAATTTGACGAGGTCGAAGCGGTCCTCGAAGTAGTACTGGACCGGTGGAGTAATTTGATAAATTAATAATAATTAAATAAAAAATGATCACGAAAAAGAGAGGAGAAGAGAATGATGGGAGCATTGGTGGTGGCGGCGGTACATTGTTGGGGGAGAGCTCGTGGCCGTTCCAGAAGACGTAGGTCTCGATGGTGTTGATCCCGCCGGCCTTGGCGGTGGCGACGAGGGAGGGCCACATGGCGGGGACGCTGCGGGGGTAGTGGATGGAGGCGGAGATGATGAGCTGGCGTCGGCCGCCGATGATGAGGGAGCGGCGGTCGTAGGTGACATTGGAGGAGGAGGAGGAGGAGGAAGTGGAGATTGAGAAGAGGGAGAGGAAGAAGAGGAGGAGAGGAAGTGTTGGGTTCTTAGTTTTGATCTCCATTGTAATAAAAGAAGGATGAGGAAGCAGAGAGAGAGAGAGAGTCTGGTCAGTTATATAGTGTGGAGAACAGCTAGGCCTAGCTAGCAGCAATTATGCACACTGCAGTAATTATTTCTGTCTCTTCCGGATTGGTGGAGAAGAATAAAGAAAAAAGAAAAGAAAAAAGTAGGGATGTGCATTATTGGATTTAAACCGACAAACCAAATCAAACCGATTCTGACCGGACCGAATCAATTATACCGGGACCAGAGAAAATTAGGGGGAAAAAACATTTATTTATATATTGCATGTATATATTTAATTATTATAGTATACTAGTAATGTGTACGTATAAATGCACATAAATATTAAAAAAATTAAAATATAAATTTATTATTAAAAATTATCAAATTTATGATTTGAACTCAAACAACCAAGAAAAATACCTACTACCTTAACAACTTGAGTTAGACTATTTAGTTCTAAATATATCTTATTATATTTCAACTACTTAATTACATTTTTTTAAATAATTAGTAGAGTATTTTGGTAGTTATTTAGCTATTTATTGTTATTTTTAAATTTTATTTAAATGGTTGATAATATTCATACGGTTTAGACAACTCACTTTTGAGCCGTTTTGAAACCTCTTTATATAGTAGAAGATATACATGCTAGTAAATATATAAAATTTATATTCATTTCAAGATTGGAAGATTTTTCTCTATTTTTTAAAGATAATCTTAGGATCACAACAACAAAAATTATAACCGTTTAGGTGGTTGTTGTCTTCCTTATCCACATAGAAAGAGGGGTCCACTTGACAACTGTCACATAAGCGATTGTAAGAAGACTTTTCTTTTATCTGATAACAAACAAAAAAATTTACCAAGGCGACGGGTTCAAATTGGTTTTGTAATTAGATTGCAAAATATTGATTTATTTTTTTAGAACTCATGAACATTAGCTTGAGTTGACCTAAATCTTTTCCAATAAATAAATAAATAATACTATAGATATTTTAAGAATAAATTTTCATATACTATATAGTGCTCTGTCATTTACATAATCGCTAGAACGAAAAGACACTACCAAAATAAGTCAAATCAGCGACGTATTTAGCGACTCCGTGAAATTTCATCGCTAATGTTTGGGGTTTTAGCGACGTTAATATAAGACGTCGCTGTTTGTCGCCAACAGCGACTAATAGCGACGTCTAGCGTCTACATTTTGTTAAATGGGGTAGTGCGTCGCAAGTTCGTCGGTACTCGTCGCTAATATAGCGACGTTTTGCGACGCATTTTAAGTTGCGTCGCTATTTATTATATATCAGCGACGTTTAGCGACGTCCTATGCGGACGTCGCTAAACGTTTCATATAGCCAGCGAGGGTTTCCTTTTCGATCATTTCACAATTTTTCCCCCCAATTTTGGGCGTGCTCCTCCTCCGCGACGCTCCTCCGGCGATTTCCCTCCTCCTCCGCGGCGCTCCCCCGGCGATCTCCCTCCTCCGGTGTCACTCCCGTTTTTCGTTCTACGTATTTCCAGTATACGTATACGGAATCCTGACATGTATTTTTATTTTCCTGCCTGGCTAGCTAATTTCAGTTTAATCTTGATTAGGTTCATCATAGCATGTAATGGTTTAACTTGGTTTATTTTGGGTTGGCTTGGTTTATTCTTTGGTTCATCATGTTAAACCCACCACCTTCCCCCTTTATAACCCACCTAACTTTTCTCTCTCCACCACTTTCTCATTAACTCTTCTTCCTTCTCCATTAAACCCACCACCAACCAAGAACACCCCTTAGGCAAGTGCAACTTGCTTCCACAAGAGAGCCCATTTTTATTGTTCCATTAGCTTCTCTTCATGTTTCTAAGACACATTAGAACTTGTCATTTTCCATTTTGAGGCTTTAATTTTTGTAGATCTAGAAATTAATTATTTTTAGATTTTGGTGGTTTTGATCTATCAAACTTCTTTGTTTTCAAGTTTTGATGGTTCCATGTTGTAGAGAATTTTATTCTACCCAATTTTGACCTTTGAAAAGTTGGATTTGGACTTATTTTGACCAAGTTATAGACTTTTAAAGTTTTAGGTTCAAACCATGGAGTTCTTGCTATTTTGGAGAAGACAGTGAGCAGTATGCGAGCTTTTTAGCATGCGCCACTGAGCTGCGCGCGCTCTTTAGCGCAGCGCAGTCTACCTCATACGCTGCCTTTTGGAAGCGTATATCTTGCATACGCTGACTTGGGTGACAAGGAGTCGTATGGACCTCATACGCTGCCTTTTGGAAGCGTATGTCTTGCATACGCTGACCTAAGCGTATGCTGACCTGAGCGTATGCTGACTGAGCGTATGCTGCATGAGCGTATGCTGACTGAGCGTATGCTACCTGAGCGTATGCTGCCTGAGCGTATGCTGCCTGAGCGTATGCTGGCCTGAGCGTATGCTGCCTGAGCGTATGCTGACTGAGCGTATGCTGCCTGAGCGTATGCTGCCTGAGCGTATGCTGCCTGAGCGTATGCTGACCTGAGCGTATGTTGACCTGAGCGTATGCTGACCTGAGCGTATGTTGACTTGAGCGTAGCCTGACTTGAGCGCAGCCTGATGTTTAGGCGCAACTGGACCTGACCCTACTTGCCTTGCATGATTAGTGACCCACCGTGGTGCACTCTTGACAAGTAATTTAACATGATAATTCTTGATGGTGGTCCGTTGTGACGCACCCTTGCCTTGATAAGTAATCTTGATAAGCAACCCGACATGATAACCGTGATACGCTGTTGCGACAGCTAACCTGACATGCTAAGTGAATTCTTGATACCGTGGGTGATTGTATTGAATATGCTTGTATAAGCAACCAGTCTTGTCTCGCATCATGTCTAGGACATGTATTTCTGGTTACCACGGTCAGGAATTCATACCGAATTTGACTAGGTTAATGACTAGATTGATCAAGTAGAGCATATAGAGAGGTATTTCGGCTACAAGCAATCCCGTTATCTGGGCGCCTTCCTTGATGGACTTGTAGCCTACCGACGAGTAGGGCACATTTCCAGCTCACTGCTATGTGGGGCACTACATGAAACGATTACTATGCACACTGTCATGTGTTGCATCCAAGTCACCTAAAGGCATGATAACTCTCAGCTTGAACCTTGCGTCTGGATAACCTGGATAGTCTGCAGGGCTTGTGGCCGTAGGCGTACCTCATTGCATCTTGCTAGTAACTAAGCTTGTGATAACCCTAGTTAGTTAAGTATCAAGCCGTACTCTTTGCTTGTCCGTGAATGATGGATGGAGTCCTACCTTGTTTAGTCTTGCCTAGATCCAGTGCATGGATATCTCCGGACATGCTTGTCTATGCTTTACTTTATCGATAATTGGTTCGAGGCTAAGTTCTGTTCAGGTGAAGGGTTACAACCCCGGTCCTTGTTTGGTTTACGGGTTATAACTTGGGTACCGGAATAGTCCTCTAGTTATCTTATCGTTTATCATCATGTTTTCTTTAACTCATGCCTTATGTTATTTCACCTATGATTTATGTGCTGACATGCTGGTTTTAGTTCTTAAGTGAAACCTCCTTTGTGGCACTTACTCTTTCTGGGGTCTGACCCAGCTGGTTTTGTATGGCCAGATTTTGGAGCAGCTACCGAGGATCTCCCGACCTTCCTGCCAGATAGTGAACACTAGAAGGAATCCCGGCAACAAGTGGGTTTTTATTTTGCTCTCCCACTCCCTTGTAAAAATATTCTTTTGAGGCGTTTAGCCGCCGAACAAATGTTAGCTCGTTTACAACTCTACTTACTGTCTGCCTACGGGCTGTAGCATGATTGACAAATCCTAGGGTTGATCATGTATGACTTAAACTCTTGCTAGTCTTTGTATTTTGTATGACTAGCTTCATGATCATCTGAATATGTAATGTATGGAACGTCTTACTTTGTATGTCTGATGATCTACCATCTTGTTATATCTACTTGTTGCTTGAGATTGAGACACTAGGCTTGTTATTGACCTTAAGAGACTGATGGCTTGTAGTAAACCCTCATGCATCTAGACAGCCGTGACCGTATTGCGATGTGAGATTCACTTCAATGTACGTAGCTGGCTGTGTCTGTCCTCCGCTCTCCAGTATTCTAGTTCTGGGGCGTGACACGATTTAAGTGGTGGCCTATGCAGGTCTTGTCGATCAAGATGTGTGAGGGTTTTACCGGATAGATATCTCAATCAGCACTCGCCCTTGATCTCTATTCGTGCCTTCTGATCCTTCAGAATCCTTGACCTGATCACATGTTTATATCCTCGATCTATCATGGTCCTTTCTTATTGTTCCCTATGTCGTTTCCTTCAGCGGTATTGTTCCTGGTCCTACCGATCAGCAAGGCGGAGCACCTCCAGTGGACCAACAGCAACCTGGAGACCAAGCCCAGCACTCTGGAGCGGCCTTCCGAGTCATGCATTCCGGGGACCCCGAGCCCCCAGTTCAGCCAGTCCAGCCTGCAGAGCCTGACGATGGCACCTTGGTGGGTCTCTCAGGACATTGCTTGCGTCTCAAGATCGTCGGGGCGATGCCCTACACCAGGCAGTACAAGATGCCATAGGCCGTGTTGGTTATCAAGGGAACAGTACGGCTAGCAGTTTCAAACGCCTCAACCTTCCCTTCTTTGATGGGAGTGAAGATGCTATTGCAGCTGATGCGTGGCTCCAGGACATTGAGATTATCTTAGATGCAGCCAAGACTCCAGAAGGAGAGAAGGTAGCTGTGGTGCGTCTACAGTTATTGGACCTAGCCCGCACCTGGTGGGCGATGATAGCGGTTGGATTGGCAACGCCTGTCCCGTGGACGGTATTCAGTGACAAGTTTCAGATCAAGTACTTCGATGCTGTGGCTCGGCACGACCTACAGACGAAGTTCACCAATCTCAGGCAGATGAGCAGGACGGTCGATGGATATGCGGTCGAGTTTTCAAGACTGAGTCGGTTTGCTCCCACTTTGGTGGCAACCGAGTTTGATCGAGCGCAGCGGTTCCAGCAGGGACTCCACCTAGAGATCATTCTAGCAGTGGAGCAGTTTGAGCATCAGACCTTTGATGCTGTTTTGCGGGCAGCTAAGAGGCATGAGTATACCTCGCAGAGAATTGTAGACAGAACTGGAGGACGGAAGCGGTCCCATGGTCAGATGATCCAGTCTTCAGCCCCAGCCCCCGCAGCTAGGGCCTTGACCATTGGAGCTCCGAGGAGGGCAGCATCAGTTACGTCGGTTCAGCATTCGACTCCAACGTATCCTCAGCAGCAGAAGCGGAGGCAGTCTTCCACAATGGGCTGCACTCATTATGGGAAGCCAGGGCATGTAGTGTCAGAATGTCGTCGAGCGCAAGGATTGTGTTTAGCTTGTGGGGCACTGGATCACGTGATAGGGTCCTGCCCACAGAGAGCCGGTTCATCCTCATCGGCCCAGACTAGTCCCTCGGTGAGGGGACCAGCACCAGTACAGCAGCAGTATCAGCCTCCGAGGCCATTGCTGCCTCAGGCTCAGGCATTCCAGCAGCAGCGATCGCAACAGTATGCCCAGGTCCAAGCTCAGGTTCAGAACCGCCAGAGAGGTTTCCAGCAGAGGGGACCAGCACCCAGAGGATACGGTCAAGCGATGGCTTTGACCGTAGAGGAGGAGTTGGCATCAGGTGAGGTGGTGGCAGGTACCATTCTCGTCAACTCTTTTCCTGCATCAGTATTATTTGATTCAGGTGCATCGCATTCATTTATGTCTGCAAGTTTCACGACACGGATAGGACTGGAGCCCGAGTCATTATCAGTAAGGCTCAATATACTTACTGGTAACGGACTTGTGGGTGTAGATAGGATGTGATGTCCCAAATTCGTGATACGTATTTAGTGTACGTATACGTGTTTTGGACCCATATTTTATTTAGTCATGATTAATTATCTTGGTTTATTTTGCATTGGCTTGTTTTATTGGCATTGATAGTTCAAATGGTTTTATGGTTTACTGGTTTATTTCTGGGTTAGTGAGGCTTGGTTTAGTTCATGGTTCATTTGGTTTAGATTGCTAGAGAGAGGGTTTATTGGCCTTGACTTGGTTCACCTTGGTTTATTTTGGGCTTGGTCTATTTTGGTTTGTCATGGAGAACCAACCCCACCCCCACTATATATATCAACTTCCCTCTCTCTCTCCTCATTATTTTTCTTCATCTTCTTCCTCAAGCTTCTTCCTCTCCTCCACCACCACCAACCTAGGCAAGTTGCACCTTGCTATCACTTGAGGGCTATATTTTATTTGTCCAATAGTTTTATTAGCTCATCTTGAGCAACATTAGAACTTGGGTTTTCTCCATTTGGAGCTTGGAATTTTGTAGATCTAAGTTGGAAGTATTTTCGGATTTTGGTAGATTTGATCTATAAAACTTGTTCCTTTTCATGTTTTAATTGTTCCATGTTGAAGAGAATTGAATTTTACCCAAGTTAGAGCCTTGGAAGTCCGGATTTGGAGCTTGGATGGCCGACTTATGGTGTTCCAAAGTTTTGGAACCCATGGGTTCTTCTCCTCGGCTTGAGGAGGAAGACAACCCCCAGGCGCGCCTACTTTTTCTGGCTAGGCGCGCACTGCGCCTACTTTTCTGGCTAGGCGCGGACTGTGCCTACTTTTCTGGCTAGGCGCTGTTTAGCGCATTGTGCCTACATTTCTGGCTAGGCGCTGTTTAGTGCACTGCGCCTACTTTTCTGGCTAGGCGCTGTTTAGCGCACTGCGCCTACTTTTCTGGCTAGGCGCTGTTTAGCGCACTGCGCCTACTTTTCTGGCTAGGCGCGCACTGCGCCTACTTTTCTGGCTAGGCGCGGACTGTGCCTACTTTTCTGGCTAGGCGCATTTTAGCGCGTAGTTACCTAGGCGCACTTGGACCCTTGGACCTAGGCACACTTTGACCCTTGCACCCTCAACTAGGCGCACTTTGTTGGTTCCGGCTTAGGCGCACTCCAGTGCACTTGGATCCTAGGCGCACTCTAGTGTGCTGCCACCAGGCGCACTCTAGCGTGCCTATTCCCTGGCACACCCTAGTTCACCTACATCCCTAGTGCTTTGGTGCCTGCTTTTAACTTGGTTTTCTTTTGATATGATTGGAGCTTTTGAGATTTTGATTGCTCACATGCACAACTTGACCAGGCCCAACACGTCTTGGCACGGACCTTCGGATTTTGTTTCTTGTTATCCTTCTTAGTTTGGCAGTAAATTGAAATAGAATCTTGTAACTTGTGACTGAACATGATTAACTTGTAATCTGATCACTTGATAGTGGCCCGTGGTGGCGCACTCCCGACTTGACATGACTTGATAACTTGACTTGACTTGGCATGACTCGACTTCACTTGATAGTGGCCCGTGGCGGCGCACTCTTGACTTGTCTTGACACCGTGGGTGGTTCTTCTTGCTTGCTTGATTAATCTACTTGTCCAGTCTTGCATCATGTCTAGGATGGGACTCCTGAGTACCACGGTCAGGAGTTCCTATTAAAAAGGCGGATTCAGGTTAACTACTAGAATAACACATTAGTCATGACGAGATTGACACGGCTACAGGCGATCCCGTTATCCCGGCCGCAATTGTTTGGACTTGTAGCCTGCCGACGAGTAGGGCACATTTCCAGCCCACCGTCGCGTGGGGCACATAATTCTTGATAACGGCTTAATGAATCTAAAAATGCCTGGATAACCTGGATTAGCTGCAGGGCTTGTGGCTGTGGGATAATCTCACTTGCATCTTGTTAGTAACTAGGATTGTGATAACCCTAGTTAGTTAATGTAGAAAGCCGTAGGCAATGATTGGCCGTGATTGATTGGATGAAGTCTAGTCCAGTATAGCATCGTCTAGAAGTGACTGATTGCCAGATTGTACCAACATGACTGAACGATTGTCACTATAGTGCTTGTACACGATTGTCACCCCAGATTGTCACCATTGCGTATTGTACTTTTCATTGTCACTTTTATCATGATATCTTTCCCCTGCATGATTGTCACCTTTAGCAATAAATGATCAGAGACTAAGTTCTGTTCAGGCGAAGGGTTACAATCTCGGTCCTTGTTTGGTTTAAGGATTGTAACCTGGCTCCCGGAATAGCACCTTCGTCTTCTCTTCACTTATTGCCCAGTTTTATTTATTTAGCATGTTCTCCAATTTACCTTATGTCAATGATGATTTACTTACTGTCTTCCTATGATCGGGACGAGTGCATTGGTACTGCACAACTCCCGATCCTCCTTTACTTACTTGCTTGTTGATTGCTAATGATTTGCTGGTTTTAGTCCTTAAGTGAAGCCTCCTTTGTGGCACTTGCTCTTTCTGGGGTCTGACCCAGCTGGTTTTGTATGGCCAGATACCGGAGCAGTACCGAAGGATCTCCCTGCTTTCCAGCCCGATGGTGACCACCAGGCGTAACCAGGGCATCGAGTGGGTTTCTTTTGTTCTCCCACTGTATATTGTGAATTATTCTTTTGAGGCGTTTAGCCGACGAGCAAGTGTTAGCTCGTATTGCACTTTACTTATTGTCTGTCTACGGGCTGTAACATGATTGACAAGCCCCGGGGGTTGATCATGTATGACTGAACTCTTGCTAGTCCTTACATTTTGTACGACTAGCTTCATGATCATCCGATATGTAATATTTAGGACGCCTTATATTTATGTATTTGATGCTCTGACATCTTGTGAACTATTTCTAGTTGGTTGAGATTGAGACAATAGGCTATTTATGACCTTAGGAGACTGTTGGATTGTAGATAACCCTCACATATCTAGACAGCCGTGACCGTATAGCGGAATGGTTGCCATTTCATTATACGTAGCTGGCTGTGTCCGCCCCCGTTCTCCAGGATTCTGGTTCTGGGGCGTGACATGGTTTAAGTGGTGGCCCATACAGGTCTTGTCAATCAAGAAATGTGAGAGTTTACCGAATGGATGTCTCAATCAATACTCGTCCTTGATCTCCACTTGTATCCTCTTGATTCCTGAAATCCTTGTCCTGATCACATGCTTGTACTCGTTGATCTGTCCTGGTCCCTCCTTATTGTTCCCATGTCGTCTTTTTCAGTGGCATTGTTCCTGGTCCTACCGATCAGCAAGGCGGAGCGCCTCCCGTGGACCAGCAGCAACCAGAAGATCAGGTTCAGCACTCAGGAGCAGCCTCCCGAGTCATCCCTACCGGGGATCCAGTTCAGCCAGTTCAGTCTGCAGGGCCGGATGATGGTACCTTGGTAGGTCTCATCAGGACATTGTTAGCTTCCCAAGATCGTCGAGGTGATGCATTGCACCAGGCAGTGGAAGATGCTCTGAATAGAGGCGGTCATCCGGGAAACCGTGCAGCGAACAGTTTCAAGCGTCTGAACCCTCCATTCTTCGACGGTAGTGGAGATGCGATCGTTGCAGATGCATGGCTCCAGGATATTGAAGTCATTCTAGAGGCAGCCAAGACCCCGGAAGATGAGAAGGTGCCGTTGTGCGCCTACAGTTATTGGATCTTGCCCGCAGCTGGGGGGCAGCACAGGCCGTGGGACTAGTGGCCCCTATTTCATGGGCCGTATTCAGAGAGAGATTCCAGACTAAGTATTTTGATGCTGTGGCTCGGTACGATCTACAGACGAGGTTCGTCAACTTGAAGCAAAGAGGCAGAACAGTTGACAGTTATGCATCGGAGTTTTCTAGACTTAGTCGGTTTGCTCCCACCTTGGTGGCAACCGAGTACGATAGGGCCCAGCGGTTCCAGCAGGGGCTGCATTTGGAGATCTTGTTGGCAGTCGAGCAGTTTGAGCATGAGACTTTTGATGCGGTATTGAGAGCAGCAAGGAGGCATGAGTATACCTCCCAGAGAATAGTGGACAGGACCGGAGGACGGAAGCGGTCTCATGGCCGGGTGACCCAGTCTTCGGCACCAGTCCCGGCAGCTAGGGCTTTGACTATTGGAGCTCCGAGGCGAGCAGATTCAGTTACGACGGACCAGCACTCAACCCCGACGTACCCTCAGCAGAAACAGAAGCAAGCGCAGTCTTCCGCCGTGGGCTGTACTTATTGTGGAAAGCCTGGACACGTGGTAGCAGAGTGTCGCAAGGCGTTGGGATTATGTTTATTGTGTGGAGCACCAGACCATAGGGTGGGGTCCTGCCCATTCAGAGTTGATTCAGCATCGACAGTATCTAGTCCCTCGGTTAGGGGACCAGCACCAGTACCAGCTCCAGTTCACCAGCAACAGTAGTTCCCGTACCCGAGGCCATTGCCGACTCAGGCTCAGACTTTCCAGCAACAGAACCCGCAGCAGTTTGTCCTAGCCCAGGCTCAGGTCCAGAATCGTTCGAGAGGTATATGTGTCCTCTCATCTTGCTTTTCTACCGTCATTATGCGGGATGCATGACGTATTTCTTGTATCCCAATTGCGATGGAACATCCCGGGCTCGGGCCATGTCCTAGATCATTCGAAAAGGTTGGTACCAATAACCGTGACTATTCGTATGAGGAGAGGCCCGTGTTCATGTTTGACCAAAGAGAGAGACCTCAAGCGCAAGACTATCAGTTCAGTCCGTGTTGCTTAGAGCCATCCCTCTTTGGGAGAGTCAAACTTGAGAGCATGAGGATGATATCTGATCAGGTCATCCCGGCTGGTTTGACTCGTAAGGTGTAATATCTTCCTTATGCCTTACGCTTCGAATCCTTGCTTGCATGAATGATTGTATGATTGATTGGTAGTGGTAGATTGCCTGTGATAGAATAGCTCTCCGTACATCTCTAGCCTCTTGATTAAATTCCGAGGACGGAATTCTTTTAAGGTGGGTAGGATGTGATGTCCCAAATTCGTGATACGTATTTAGTGTACGTATACGTGTTTTGGACCCATATTTTATTTAGTCATGATTAATTATCTTGGTTTATTTTGCATTGGCTTGTTTTATTGGCATTGATAGTTCAAATGGTTTTATGGTTTACTGGTTTATTTCTGGGTTAGTGAGGCTTGGTTTAGTTCATGGTTCATTTGGTTTAGATTGCTAGAGAGAGGGTTTATTGGCCTTGACTTGGTTCACCTTGGTTTATTTGGGCTTGGTCTATTTTGGTTTGTCATGGAGAACCAACCCCACCCCCACTATATATATCAACTTCCCTCTCTCTCTCCTCATTATTTTTCTTCATCTTCTTCCTCAAGCTTCTTCCTCTCCTCCACCACCACCAACCTAGGCAAGTTGCACCTTGCTATCACTTGAGGGCTATATTTTATTTGTCCAATAGTTTTATTAGCTCATCTTGAGCAACATTAGAACTTGGGTTTTCTCCATTTGGAGCTTGGAATTTTGTAGATCTAAGTTGGAAGTATTTTCGGATTTTGGTAGATTTGATCTATAAAACTTGTTCCTTTTCATGTTTTAATTGTTCCATGTTGAAGAGAATTGAATTTTACCCAAGTTAGAGCCTTGGAAGTCCGGATTTGGAGCTTGGATGGCCGACTTATGGTGTTCCAAAGTTTTGGAACCCATGGGTTCTTCTCCTCGGCTTGAGGAGGAAGACAACCCCCAGGCGCGCCTACTTTTTCTGGCTAGGCGCACACTGCGCCTACTTTTCTGGCTAGGCGCGGACTGTGCCTACTTTTCTGGCTAGGCGCTGTTTAGCGCACTGCGCCTACTTTTCTGGCTAGGCGCTGTTTAGCGCACTGCGCCTACTTTTCTGGCTAGGCGCTGTTTAGCGCACTGCGCCTACTTTTCTGGCTAGGCGCTGTTTAGCGCACTGCGCCTACTTTTCTGGCTAGGCGCGCACTGCGCCTACTTTTCTGGCTAGGCGCGGACTGTGCCTACTTTTCTGGCTAGGCGCGGACTGTGCCTACTTTTCTGGCTAGCGCATTTTAGCGCGTAGTTACCTAGGCGCACTTGGACCCTTGGACCTAGGCACACTTTGACCCTTGTACCCTCAACTAGCGCACTTTGTTGGTTTCGGCTTAGGCGCACTCCAGTGCACTTGGATCCTAGGCGCACTCTAGTGTGCTGCCACCAGGCGCACTCTAGCGTGCCTATTCCCTGGCACACCCTAGTTCACCTACACCCCTAGTGCCTTGGTGCCTGCTTTTAACTTGGTTTTCTTTTGATATGATTGGAGCTTTTGAGATTTTGATTGCTCACATGCACAACTTGACCAGGCCCAACACGTCTTGGCACGGACCTTCGAATTTGTTTCTTGTTATCCTTCTTAGTTTGGCAGTAAATTGAAATAGAATCTTGTAACTTGTGACTGAACATGATTAACTTGTAACCTGATCACTTGATAGTGGCCCGTGGTGGCGCACTCCCGACTTGACATGACTTGATAACTTGACTTGACTTGGCATGACTCGACTTCACTTGATAGTGGCCCGTGGCGGCGCACTCTTGACTTGACTTGTCTTGACACCGTGGGTGGTTCTTCTTGCTTGCTTGATTAATCTACTTGTCCAGTCTTGCATCATGTCTAGGATGGGACTCCTGAGTACCACGGTCAGGAGTTCCTATTAAAAAGGCGGATTCAGGTTAACTACTAGAATAACACATTAGTCATGACGAGATTGACACGGCTACAGGCGATCCCGTTATCCCGGCCGCAATTGTTTGGACTTGTAGCCTGCCGACGAGTAGGGCACATTTCCAGCCCACCGTCGCGTGGGGACACATAATTCTTGATAACGGCTTAATGAATCTAAAAAATGCCTGGATAACCTGGATTAGCTGCAGGGCTTGTGGCTGTGGGATAATCTCACTTGCATCTTGTTAGTAACTAGGATTGTGATAACCCTAGTTAGTTAATGTAGAAAGCCGTAGGCAATGATTGGCCGTGATTGATTGGATGAAGTCTAGTCCAGTATAGCATCGTCTAGAAGTGACTGATTGCCAGATTGTACCAACATGACTGAACGATTGTCACTATAGTGCTTGTACACGATTGTCACCCCAGATTGTCACCATTGCGTATTGTACTTTTCATTGTCACTTTTATCATGATATCTTTCCCCTGCATGATTGTCACCTTTAGCAATAAATGATCAGAGACTAAGTTCTGTTCAGGCGAAGGGTTACAATCTCGGTCCTTGTTTGGTTTAAGGATTGTAACCTGGCTCCCGGAATAGCACCTTCGTCTTCTCTTCACTTATTGCCCAGTTTTATTTATTTAGCATGTTCTCCAATTTACCTTATGTCAATGATGATTTACTTACTGTCTTCCTATGATCGGGACGAGTGCATTGGTACTGCACAACTCCCGATCCTCCTTTACTTACTTGCTTGTTGATTGCTAATGATTTGCTGGTTTTAGTCCTTAAGTGAAGCCTCCTTTGTGGCACTTGCTCTTTCTGGGGTCTGACCCAGCTGGTTTTGTATGGCCAGATACCGGAGCAGTACCGAAGGATCTCCCTGCTTTCCAGCCCGATGGTGACCACCAGGCGTAACCAGGGCATCGAGTGGGTTTCTTTTTGTTCTCCCACTGTATATTATGAATTATTCTTTTGAGGCGTTTAGCCGACGAGCAAGTGTTAGCTCGTATTGCACTTTACTTATTGTCTGCCTACGGACTGTAACATGATTGACAAGCCCCGGGGGTTGATCATGTATGACTGAACTCTTGCTAGTCCTTACATTTTGTACGACTAGCTTCATGATCATCCGATATGTAATATTTGGGACGCCTTATATTTATGTATTTGATGCTCTGACATCTTGTGAACTATTTCTAGTTGGTTGAGATTGAGACAATAGGCTATTTTATGACCTTAGGAGACTGTTGGATTGTAGATAACCCTCACATATCTAGACAGCCGTGACCGTATAGCGGAATGGTTGCCATTTCATTATACGTAGCTGGCTGTGTCCGCCCCCGTTCTCCAGGATTCTGGTTCTGGGGCGTGACATGGTTTAAGTGGTGGCCCATGCAGGTCTTGTCAATCAAGAAATGTGAGAGTTTACCGAATGGATGTCTCAATCAATACTCGTCCTTGATCTCCACTTGTATCCTCTTGATTCCTGAAATCCTTGTCCTGATCACATGCTTGTACTCGTTGATCTGTCCTGGTCCCTCCTTATTGTTCCCATGTCGTCTTCTTCAGTGACATTGTTCCTGGTCCTACCGATCAGCAAGGCGGAGCGCCTCCCGTGGACCAGCAGCAACCAGAAGATCAGGTTCAGCACTCAGGAGCAGCCTCCCGAGTCATCCCTACCGGGGATCCAGTTCAGCCAGTTCAGTCTGCAGGGCCGGATGATGGTACCTTGGTAGGTCTCATCAGGACATTGTTAGCTTCCCAAGATCGTCGAGGTGATGCATTGCACCAGGCAGTGGAAGATGCTCTGAATAGAGGCGGTCATCCGGGAAACCGTGCAGCGAACAGTTTCAAGCGTCTGAACCCTCCATTCTTCGACGGTAGTGGAGATGCGATCGTTGCAGATGCATGGCTCCAGGATATTGAAGTCATTCTAGAGGCAGCCAAGACCCCGGAAGATGAGAAGGTGGCCGTTGTGCGCCTACAGTTATTGGATCTTGCCCGCAGCTGGTGGGCAGCACAGGCCGTGGGACTAGTGGCCCCTATTTCATGGGCCGTATTCAGAGAGAGATTCCAGACTAAGTATTTTGATGCTGTGGCTCAGTACGATCTACAGACGAGGTTCGTCAACTTAAGCAAAGAGGCAGAACAGTTGACAGTTATGCATCGGAGTTTTCTAGACTTAGTCGGTTTGCTCCCACCTTGGTGGCAACCGAGTACGATAGGGCCCAGCGGTTCCAGCAGGGGCTGCATTTGGAGATCTTGTTGGCAGTCGAGCAGTTTGAGCATGAGACTTTTGATGCGGTATTGAGAGCAGCAAGGAGGCATGAGTATACCTCCCAGAGAATAGTGGACAGGACCGGAGGACGGAAGCGGTCTCATGGCCGGGTGACCCAGTCTTCGGCACCAGTCCCGGCAGCTAGGGCTTTGACTATTGGAGCTCCGAGGCGAGCAGATTCAGTTACGACGGACCAGCACTCAACCCCGACGTACCCTCAGCAGAAACAGAAGCAAGCGCAGTCTTCCGCCGTGGGCTGTACTTATTGTGGAAAGCCTGGACACGTGGTAGCAGAGTGTCGCAAGGCGTTGGGATTATGTTTATTGTGTGGAGCACCAGGACCATAGGGTGGGGTCCTGCCCATTCAGAGTTGATTCAGCATCGACAGTATCTAGTCCCTCGGTTAGGGGACCAGCACCAGTACCAGCTCCAGTTCACCAGCAACAGCTAGTTCCCGTACCCGAGGCCATTGCCGACTCAGGCTCAGACTTTCTAGCAACAGAACCCGCAGCAGTTTGTCCTAGCCCAGGCTCAGGTCCAGAATCGTCCGAGAGGTATATGTGTCCTCTCATCTTGCTTTTCTACCGTCATTATGCGGGATGCATGACGTATTTCTTGTATCCCAATTGCGACGGAACATCTCGGGCTCGGGCCATGTCCTAGATCATTCGAAAAGGTTGGTACCAATAACCGTGACTATTCGTATGAGGAGAGGCCCGTGTTCATGTTTGACCAAAGAGAGAGACCTCAAGCGCAAGACTATCAGTTCAGTCCGTGTTGCTTAGAGCCATCCCTCTTTGGGAGAGTCAAACTTGAGAGCATGAGGATGATATCTGATCAGGTCATCCCGGCTGGTTTGACTCGTAAGGTGTAATATCTTCCTTATGCCTTACGCTTCGAATCCTTGCTTGCATGAATGATTGTATGATTGATTGGTAGTGGTAGATTGCCTGTGATAGAATAGCTCTCCGTACATCTCTAGCCTCTTGATTAAATTCCGAGGACGGAATTCTTTTAAGGTGGGTAGGATGTGATGTCCCAAATTCGTGATACGTATTTAGTGTACGTATACGTGTTTTGGACCCATATTTTATTTAGTCATGATTAATTATCTTGGTTTATTTTGCATTGGCTTGTTTTATTGGCATTGATAGTTCAAATGGTTTTATGGTTTACTGGTTTATTTCTGGGTTAGTGAGGCTTGGTTTAGTTCATGGTTCATTTGGTTTAGATTGCTAGAGAGAGGGTTTATTGGCCTTGACTTGGTTCACCTTGGTTTATTTTGGGCTTGGTCTATTTTGGTTTGTCATGGAGAACCAACCCCACCCCCACTATATATATCAACTTCCCTCTCTCTCTCCTCATTATTTTTCTTCATCTTCTTCCTCAAGCTTCTTCCTCTCCTCCACCACCACCAACCTAGGCAAGTTGCACCTTGCTATCACTTGAGGGCTATATTTTATTTGTCCAATAGTTTTATTAGCTCATCTTGAGCAACATTAGAACTTGGGTTTTCTCCATTTGGAGCTTGGAATTTTGTAGATCTAAGTTGGAAGTATTTTCGGATTTTGGTAGATTTGATCTATAAAACTTGTTCCTTTTCATGTTTTAATTGTTCCATGTTGAAGAGAATTGAATTTTACCCAAGTTAGAGCCTTGGAAGTCCGGATTTGGAGCTTGGATGGCCGACTTATGGTGTTCCAAAGTTTTGGAACCCATGGGTTCTTCTCCTCGGCTTGAGGAGGAAGACAACCCCCAGGCGCGCCTACTTTTTCTGGCTAGGCGCACACTGCGCCTACTTTTCTGGCTAGGCGCGGACTGTGCCTACTTTTCTGGCTAGGCGCTGTTTAGCGCACTGCGCCTACTTTTCTGGCTAGGCGCTGTTTAGCGCACTGCGCCTACTTTTCTGGCTAGGCGCTGTTTAGCGCACTGCGCCTACTTTTCTGGCTAGGCGCTGTTTAGCGCACTGCGCCTACTTTTCTGGCTAGGCGCGCACTGCGCCTACTTTTCTGGCTAGGCGCGGACTGTGCCTACTTTTCTGGCTAGGCGCGGACTGTGCCTACTTTTCTGGCTAGGCGCATTTTAGCGCGTAGTTACCTAGGCGCACTTGGACCCTTGGACCTAGGCACACTTTGACCCTTGTACCCTCAACTAGGCGCACTTTGTTGGTTTCGGCTTAGGCGCACTCCAGTGCACTTGGATCCTAGGCGCACTCTAGTGTGCTGCCACCAGGCGCACTCTAGCGTGCCTATTCCCTGGCACACCCTAGTTCACCTACACCCCTAGTGCCTTGGTGCCTGCTTTTAACTTGGTTTTCTTTTGATATGATTGGAGCTTTTGAGATTTTGATTGCTCACATGCACAACTTGACCAGGCCCAACACGTCTTGGCACGGACCTTCGGATTTTGTTTCTTGTTATCCTTCTTAGTTTGGCAGTAAATTGAAATAGAATCTTGTAACTTGTGACTGAACATGATTAACTTGTAACCTGATCACTTGATAGTGGCCCGTGGTGGCGCACTCCCGACTTGACATGACTTGATAACTTGACTTGACTTGGCATGACTCGACTTCACTTGATAGTGGCCCGTGGCGGCGCACTCTTGACTTGACTTGTCTTGACACCGTGGGTGGTTCTTCTTGCTTGCTTGATTAATCTACTTGTCCAGTCTTGCATCATGTCTAGGATGGGACTCCTGAGTACCACGGTCAGGAGTTCCTATTAAAAAGGCGGATTCAGGTTAACTACTAGAATAACACATTAGTCATGACGAGATTGACACGGCTACAGGCGATCCCGTTATCCCGGCCGCAATTGTTTGGACTTGTAGCCTGCCGACGAGTAGGGCACATTTCCAGCCCACCGTCGCGTGGGGCACATAATTCTTGATAACGGCTTAATGAATCTAAAAATGCCTGGATAACCTGGATTAGCTGCAGGGCTTGTGGCTGTGGGATAATCTCACTTGCATCTTGTTAGTAACTAGGATTGTGATAACCCTAGTTAGTTAATGTAGAAAGCCGTAGGCAATGATTGGCCGTGATTGATTGGATGAAGTCTAGTCCAGTATAGCATCGTCTAGAAGTGACTGATTGCCAGATTGTACCAACATGACTGAACGATTGTCACTATAGTGCTTGTACACGATTGTCACCCCAGATTGTCACCATTGCGTATTGTACTTTTCATTGTCACTTTTATCATGATATCTTTCCCCTGCATGATTGTCACCTTTAGCAATAAATGATCAGAGACTAAGTTCTGTTCAGGCGAAGGGTTACAATCTCGGTCCTTGTTTGGTTTAAGGATTGTAACCTGGCTCCCGGAATAGCACCTTCGTCTTCTCTTCACTTATTGCCCAGTTTTATTTATTTAGCATGTTCTCCAATTTACCTTATGTCAATGATGATTTACTTACTGTCTTCCTATGATCGGGACGAGTGCATTGGTACTGCACAACTCCCGATCCTCCTTTACTTACTTGCTTGTTGATTGCTAATGATTTGCTGGTTTTAGTCCTTAAGTGAAGCCTCCTTTGTGGCACTTGCTCTTTCTGGGGTCTGACCCAGCTGGTTTTGTATGGCCAGATACCGGAGCAGTACCGAAGGATCTCCCTGCTTTCCAGCCCGATGGTGACCACCAGGCGTAACCAGGGCATCGAGTGGGTTTCTTTTTGTTCTCCTACTGTATATTGTGAATTATTCTTTTGAGGCGTTTAGCCGACGAGCAAGTGTTAGCTCGTATTGCACTTTACTTATTGTCTGCCTACGGGCTGTAATATGATTGACAAGCCCCGGGGGTTGATCATGTATGACTGAACTCTTGCTAGTCCTTACATTTTGTACGACTAGCTTCATGATCATCCGATATGTAATATTTGGGACGCCTTATATTTATGTATTTGATGCTCTGACATCTTGTGAACTATTTCTAGTTGGTTGAGATTGAGACAACAGGCTATTTTATGACCTTAGGAGACTGTTGGATTGTAGATAACCCTCACATATCTAGACAACCGTGACCGTATAGCGGAATGGTTGCCATTTCATTATACGTAGCTGGCTGTGTCCGCCCCCGTTCTCCAGGATTCTGGTTCTGGGGCGTGACATAGGATGTTTTCCTCGTATCGAATCGTAGTTAGCGGTAGAGAGTTTCCTGCTAGGTTGATAGAGTTCCCGATGGCCGATTATGATGTGGTCCTAGGAATGGATTGGTTGAGGGACAGTATGCTAGTATAGATTGCCATGTCGGCAAGATTATTTTTAGTGTTCCCGGTGAGCCAGAGTTTTCATTTTCTCGAGGCAGAGTAGAACCTTCTTCCCCAGCATTGCGGATGAGCAACAGTTCAGTTTCCCAGAGTTGTAGAAGAGTTTCCTGACGTATTTCCCGAAGAGCTTCCAGGTATGCCTCCAGAGAGAGAGATAGAGTTCACTATCGACTTGATTCCAGGGATGGCACCAGTATCAGAGAGAGTCTATAGGATGGCACCATTAGAGTTGGAGGTCCTGTACAAGATGATTGAAGAACTTAGAACCAAGGGATTTATTCGTGCTAGCGGATCACCTTGGGGAGCTCCGATGCTTCTTGTGAAGAAGAAGGATGGTACGTCAAGATTATGTGTTGATCATCGTACCTTGAACTCTGTAACAATTAAGAACAGATATCCTTTATCAAGGATAGATGATTTATTTGATCAGCTCAAGGGAGCGGCAGTATTCTCGAAGATTGACTTGCGGTCAGGGTACCATCAGATCAGAGTCAAAGAGCAGGACATCCCGAAGACAGCATTCAGATCGAGGTATGGACATTGGGAGTTCCTTGTTATGCCATTTGGAGCGACCAATGCGCCGGCCGTATTCATGGACCTCATGAATCGTATCTTCATGCCCTATTTGGACCAGTTCGTGATAGTGTTCATAGACGACATCTTAGTCTATAGCGAGAACGAGGCAGAGCATGAGCAGCATCTTCGTGTAGTTCTTCAGATTCTCAGGGAGCACCAGTTGTACGCAAAGTTCAGTAAGTACGAGTTTTGGTTGGATCGTATCTCGTACTTGGGTCATATCATCACCAGAGGTGGAGTGGAAGTTGATCTCCAGAAGATAGTGGCTATAGAGACATGGCCAGTACCTAGTACCGTTGCAGAAGTTCGGAGTTTCCTCGGATTGGCCGGCTATTACCGACGCTTTGTGTCAGACTTTGCTCGGATTTCAGCACCACTGACGCAGTTGACCCATAAGGATGTACAGTTTGCTTGGACAGCAGAGTGTCAGAGTTTATTTGAGAAGTTGAAGCGGAGATTGATGACGGCCCCCATTCTCACTCTTCCCGACGGGACGGGAGGATTTTCAGTTTATTGCGACGCATCCGGCAAGGGATTAGGATGTGTCTTGATGCAGCATGGTAAGGTAATCGCTTATGCGTCACATCAACTTCGTGACCATGAGAGGAATTACCCAACCCATGACCTGGAGTTAGCAGCCGTAGTTTTTGCATTGAAACTTTGGAGACATTATTTGTATGGAGATCGGGTGGAGATTTTCACCGACCACAAGAGTCTAAAGTATGTGTTTACCCAGAAGGATCTTAATATGCGTCAGAGAAGATGGCTAGAGCTACTTGCGGATTATGACGTCAGCTTGCAGTATCATCCTGGGAAGGCCAACGTGGTAGCAGATGCATTGAGCAGGAGAGCCGGAGTTTATTTTCTATCGGCACAGCCAGAGTTGTTAGTAGATCTTCAGAAGATGGGTATTGAAGTTGTTCTTTCTTCCAGTGTGGCATTGATGGCCAGTATGCAAGTTCAGTCCAGTATAGTTGAGAGGATCAAGTTAGCTCAGTCCACGGACTCTAAGCTTCAGCGGCTTAGGGCAGAATGTGTGGCAGGACAGAGACCAGAGTTATGCATTCATGAAGATGGTACACTCCGACATGGGAGGCGTCTTTGTGTACCAGTGGTGATATCAGACAGGAGATCATGGCAGAAGCCCACAGTTCTCAGTATTCCATTCACCCCGGCGGTACGAAGATGTATCGTGATATTCGGCAGCATTTTTGGTGGAATGGCAATGAAGAGGAAGATAGCCCGGTTTGTCTCTCGTTGTTTAGTTTGCCAACAAGTTAAGGCTGAACATCAGAGACCAGCTGGACTTCTTCAACCTTTACCGATCCCAGAATGGAAATGGGAGCACATTACCATGGATTTTGTAACTGGATTACCTAGATCCCCAGCTGGGAGAGATGCCATCTGGGTTATAGTTGATCGTCTCACGAAGGTAGCTCATTTTCTTCCTTTCAGAATCGGCCAGTCGACGGATCAGCTTGCAGAGATGTACCTCAGGCAGATAGTCAGATTGCATGGAGTGCCAGTCAGTATTGTGTCCGACAGAGATTCAAGATTCACCTCGCACTTTTGGCGAAGTCTTCAAGAGAGTTTGGGGACTCGTCTCAAGTTCAGTTCAGCTTACCATCCGCAGACAGATGGTCAGTCAGAACGCACGATCCAGACTCTTGAAGACATGCTGCGGTCATGTACACTCGACTTTGGTGGTTCGTGGGAAGATCACCTGTATCTCGTAGAGTTCTCGTACAATAACAGTTTCCAGGCTAGTATCCAGATGGCACCTTTCGAGGCCTTGTACGGCAGGAAGTGCAGATCTCCTTTAGCTTGGGACGATATCGGTGAGAGGCAAATGCTTGGACCAGAGATGGTGACGCGGACTATTGAGGTGGTCAGACAAGTCAGAGATCATCTTTGAGTTGCCCAAGATCGCCAGCGTCATTGGGCCGATTCCCATCGACGCCCTCTTGAATTTTCTGTCGGCGACCACGTATTCCTTAGGATCTCGCCTACCCGTGGCGTCATTCGATTCGGCGTGCGAGGAAAGCTCAGTCCTAGGTATATAGGACCGTTTGATATCCTTGAGCGAGTAGGTGATGTGTCCTATCGTCTCGCTCTTCTACCGTCGTTACGTGAGGTGCATGATGTCTTCCATGTATTTCAATTACGATGGTATATCCCGGATCCGAGTCATGTCCTTGATCATTCGAAATTGGTTGTTGGTACCAACCTTTCGTATGAGGAGAGACCCGTATCCATATTGGACCGAAGGGAGAAGATACTCAAGAACAAGACTATCAAGTTAGTTCGTGTTGCTTGGGGTCATCACTCTTTGGGTGAGTCAACATTGGAGCGTGAGGATGATATCCGATCGCGATATTCTGACCTGTTTGACTCGTAAGGTATAATATCTTTCTTATGCCTTATGCTTAAGTTCCTTGCTTGCATGAATGATTGCTTGATTGACTGCTAGTCCTATATTGTCTGCAATTGATATAGCTTGCTCGACATCTCTAGCCTCTTGATTAAATTCCGAGGACGGAATTCTTTTAAGGTGGGTAGAGTTGTCACCCCCGTTTTTCGTTCTACGTATTTCCAGTATACGTATACGGAATCCTGACATGTATTTTTATTTTCCTGCCTGGCTAGCTAATTTTAGTTTAATCTTGATTAGGTTCATCATAGCATGTAATGGTTTAACTTGGTTTATTTTGGGTTGGCTTGGTTTATTCTTTGGTTCATCATGTTAAACCCACCACCTTCCCCCTTTATAACCCACCTAACTTTTCTCTCTCCACCACTTTCTCATTAACTCTTCTTCCTTCTCCATTAAACCCACCACCAACCAAGAACACCCCTTAGGCAAATGCAACTTGCTTCCACAAGAGAGCCTATTTTTATTGTTCCATTAGCTTCTCCTCATGTTTCTAAGACACATTAGAACTTGTCATTTTCCATTTTGAGGCTTTGATTTTTATAGATCTAAAAATTAATTATTTTTGAATTTTGGTGGTTTTGATCTATCAAACTTCTTTGTTTTTAAGTTTTGATGGTTCCATGTTGTAGAGAATTTTATTCTACCCAATTTTGACCTTTGAAAAGTTAGATTTGGACTTGTTTTGACCAAGTTATGGACTTTTGAAGTTTTAGGTTCAAACCATGGAGTTCTTGCTGTTTTGGAGAAGACAGTGAGCAGTGCACGAGCTTTTTAGCATGCGCCACTGAGCTGCGCGCGCTCTTTAGCGCAGCGCAGTCTACCTCTATGCTGCCTTTTGGAAGCGTATGTCTTGCATACGCTGACTTGGGTGACAAGGAGTCGTATGGACCTTATACGCTGCCTTTTGGAAGCGTATATCTTGCATACGCTGACCTGAGCGTATGCTGACCTGAGCGTATGCTGATTGAGCGTATGCTGCCTGAGCATATGCTGACCTGAGCGTATGCTGACCTGAGCGTATGCTGCCTGAGCGTATACTGCCTGAGCGTATGCTGACCTGAGCGTATGCTGCCTGAGCGTATGCTGCCTGAGCGTATGCTGACCTGAGCGTATGCTGACCTGAGCGTATGCTGACCTGAGCGTATGTTGACTTGAGCGTAGCCTGACTTGAGCGCAGCCTGATGTTTAGGCGCAACTGGACCTGACCCTACTTGCCTTGCATGATTAGTGACCCGCCGTGGTACACTCTTGACAAGTAATTTAACATGATAATTCTTGATGGTGGTCCGTTGTGACGCACCCTTGCCTTGATAAGTAATCTTGATAAGCAACCCGACATGATAACCGTGATACGCTGTTGCGACAGCTAACCTGACATGCTAAGTGAATTCTTGACACCGTGGGTGATTGTATTGAATATGCTTGTATAAGCAACCAGTCTTGTCTCGCATCATGTCTAGGACATGTATCCCTGGTTACTACGGTCAGGGATTCATACCGAATCTGACTAGGTTAATGACTAGATTGATCAAGTAGAGCATATAGAGAGGTATTCCGGCTACAAGCAATCCCGTTATCTGGGCGCCTTCCTTGATGGACTTGTAGCCTACCGACGAGTAGGGCACATTTCCAGCTCACTGCTATGTGGGGCACTACATGAAACGATTACTATGCACACTGTCATGTGTTGCATCCAAGTCACCTAACAAGGCATGATAACTCTCAGCTTAAACCTTGCGTCTGGATAACCTGGATAGTCTGCAGGGCTTGTGGCCGTAGGCGTACCTCATTGCATCTTGCTAGTAACTAAGCTTGTGATAACCCTAGTTAGTTAAGTATCAAGCCATACTCTTTGCTTGGCCGTGAATGATGGATGGAGTCCTACCTGTTTAGTCTTGCCTAGATCCAGTGCATGGATATCTCCGGACATGCTTGTCTATGCTTTACTTTATCGATAATTGGTTCGAGGCTAAGTTCTGTTCAGGTGAAGGGTTACAACCCCGGTCCTTGTTTGGTTTACGGGTTGTAACTTGGGTACCGGAATAGTCCTCTAGTTATCTTATCGTTTATCATCATGTTTTCTTTAACTCATGCCTTATGTTATTTCACCTATGATTTATGTGCTGACATGTTGGTTTTAGTTCTTAAGTGAAGCCTCCTTTGTGGCACTTGCTCTTTCTGGGGTCTGACCCAGCTGGTTTTGTATGGCCAGATTTCGGAGCAGCTACCGAGGATCTCCCGACCTTCCTGCCAGATAGTGAACACTAGAAGAAATCCCGGCAACGAGTGGATTTTTATTTTGCTCTCCCACTCCCTTGTAAAAATATTCTTTTGAGGCGTTTAGCCGCCGAGCAAATGTTAGCTCGTTTGCAACTCTACTTACTGTCTGCCTACGGGCTGTAGCATGATTGACAAATTCTAGGGTTGATCATGTATGACTTAAACTCTTGCTAGTCTTCGTATTTTGTATGACTAGCTTCATGATCATCTGAATATGTAATATATGGGACGCCTTACTTTGTATGTCTGATGATCTACCATCTTATTATATCTACTTGTTGCTTGAGATTGAGACACTAGGCTTGTTATTGACCTTAAGAGACTGATGGCTTGTAGTAAACCCTCATGCATCTAGACAGCCGTGACCGTATTGGGATGTGAGATTCACTTCAATGTACGTAGCTGGCTGTGTCTGTCCTCCGCTCTCCAGTATTCTGGTTCTGGGGCGTGACATCCGGCCTCCTCCTTCTCCTCCTCCTCCTTCCTCAGGTAGCTCCTCCTTCTCCTCCTTCTCCTCCTCCTCTTTCACACCGTTGTTGCTGTAACAAATGGTGTGGGGGACAAATGCTGCAGGGAATGCTGCAAATGCTGTATTTTTTTTATTTTTTTTAATATTAGCGACGTTCAGCGACGATTACCGACGTTCAGCGACGAAAAAAAACGTCGCTATCAACGTCGCTGACTGTGAGGAATATCGTCGCTGATCGTCACTAAACGTCGGTACTGTAGCGACGTAGAAAAGTCGCAGAACGTCGCCATATGGCTCTCAAGCCAGGTCAGCATCGATGCATGTCAAGTCGCTCAACGTCGCTAGATTACGTCGGTAAATTATGACGTTTTATGTCGCTGGCAATCGCTAAATTAGCGACGTGGACACGTCGCTAAAGCTCGTCGCAATAGCGACGTATGGCGACGTTTTCTTGTTTAGCGACTAGGTTAATCCCGACTACTGGAAAACGTCGCTAAATACGTCGCTAATAGAAATTAGCGACGTATTTTCCCTTTTTAGCGACGTCTTTACGCGTCGCTGAATTGACAGATTTTAGTAGTGAGAAAAGAAAAAAAACATGGTACAATGGTGACGTAATTGATTGTTTTTTTTGTACATTTATCTCACCATTTTTTATCTACCCGTTGATATACCTAAATTTACGATACATTTCGATCTAGTGAAGGTCGGTGCAAGTTTTTTATGTCTGATAAAATGGTGTCCCTCCTCTATATATGTAATTGAAATTTTTTAGTTCCTCAAAATATTAGGTGATGAACGAATGTCCGGTTTGCCCTGGTTAGGGCCGATCGGATTTAGTCGGTCGGATTATTATGAGATTCAGTAAAATAAGTAGGACTAATTAGCATTTAGATCTGAATTTTATACCAGTTTAGAGTTTAAGCACTCACATGTCCATTTAAACAGTTCAAAATCTAGATTTTTATTTTTATTTTATTTTTCTTTTTCCCATAGGGAGAGTATAATGGAAAAAAAAAATCTAAAATTTAAACTTTTTAATCGGACATGTGAGAGCTTAAATTCTAAGCAGTTATAAAATTCAGGGTTAATAAGTACATAGGCTATTCCATTAAGATACGGTCCGGTCGGACCGAAAATCAGAGGAGAAAATTTTCAAATGCTGTTCGGTTTTGTTGATAATTTGGTTTGGTCCGGACGACATCCTCCTCCTCCTCTCTCCTGGCACACAGCACATGCAGTGAGCATGGGGATGTGGTTGGTTGTCACTTTTTGGTTGGGGATTGCGTTGGGTTCTTCTCCCCTAGATTTTATTCGGCGACCTTCTGCATGTAATTTTACGATTCAACAAAACAAGGAATGTGTATCCGCAGGATCTCATGGTCGCCTCACATGTGTAAGCTCATTAGATGTAAAAAAAAGTTTTTAAAAAAAATTATTACATAAATAAACTAGAGAAAATTTATGAAATGCCCAAAAATTTAAAAAGTTTTATGAAAAACCCACCCCAAAATAAACTTTCATCGCGTGCCCAGCATTAACTTAAAAATTAAAAAAAGGGCACGGCATGACCCTTTTGCCCTTCTAATTTATTAAGAATATCAACAAACCCAGCAAGTTTTATGAAAAACGGTTCGATTCCAGACTCTTCAAAAAAGTGTCTCTATCGCTCCCTCCTCTTCCATACTCTGTTCTGTTGCGATTTTAGGTCATCTCCTCCAAAAATCTTAGAAATTTCTTACAAGAAATCGCCAGCGAATCTCCATCACAATGTCGCAATCATCAGCAATGGAAGTAGACCAAGTTAGAGAAGAAGGAGAAGAAGTAGTTGGAAAACAACAGAAAGGAGGGAAGAAAGTTAAGAGGGTTGCTCGTAGACGAACCGCTCAAAAAGAAAAAGAAGTGCAAGAACCAGTAGAAGAACAAGAACACGGAGAACAACAAGAACAAGATCAAGAACAACAAGAAGCAGTAGCAGGGGGAGAAGAAGAAGATGAAGAAGAAGGGAAGAAAAAAGGTAAAACTTTGAGTCTTGTTCATTCTCCGTTTATATTGACGCGGCAAATGAAAATGATCATTCTCCGTCTATAAAATACACGGAGGATGCCCTTTCTGTGTCATTTGAACTAGAAATGGTCATTCTCCGTCTATTTTGAGACGGAGAATGGCATTCTCCGTGTTTAAACACACGGAGAATGTTCATTTCTGTGTTTTTGACCTAAAGAACGAGCATTCTCCGCCTAATATGAGACGGAGAATGACATTCTCCGTCTGTAAAATAGACGGAAAATGAACTTTCTTCTTGCATTAACCTAGAGAAATGAACATTATCCGTCTCACTGACACGGAGAATGCCATTCTTCGTCTATTTTATAACGGAGAATAACGTTCTCTGTCTATTTTGACGCGGAGAATGGCATTCTCCTTGTAATTTGACCTAGAAAATGAGCATTCTCCGTCTTACTGACGCGGAGAATGCCATTCTCCGGGTCAAAAGAGACGGAGAATGCCATTCCCCGTGTTAAAACAAAACGGAGAATGACATTCTCCGCCTAATATGAGACGGAGAATGGCATTCTCCGCCTTACTTAGACGGAGAATGCTCATTCTCCGGGACAAAATAAAGGGAGAATGTCATTCTCCTTATATTTTGACCTAGAGAATGAGCATTCTCCGTCTTACTGACGCGGAGAATGAGCATTCTCCGTCTTGCTAACGCGGAGAATGGCATTCTCCGTATTAAAACACGCGGAGAATGGCATTCTCCTTGTAATTTGACCTAGAGAATGAGCATTCTCCGTCTTACTGACGCGGAGAATGGCATTCTCCGGGTCAAAAGAGACGGAGAATGCCATTCCCCGTGTTAAAACAAAACGGAGAATGACATTCTCCGTCTATTTTGAGACGGAGAATGGCATTCTCCGTCTATTTTGAAACGGATAATGGCATTCTCCCTTTATTTTGATCTAAAGAATGACATTCTCCGCCTAATATGAGACGGAGAATGGCATTCTCCGCCTTACTTAGACGGAGAATGCTCATTCTCCGGGACAAAATAAAGGGAGAATGTCATTCTCCTTGTATTTTGACCTAGAGAATGAGCATTCTCCGTCTTACTGACGCGGAGAATGAGCATTCTCCGTCTTGCTAACGCGGAGAATGGCATTCTCCGTATTAAAACACGCGGAGAATGGCATTCTCCTTGTAATTTGACCTAGAGAATGAGCATTCTCCGTCTTACTGACGCGGAGAATGGCATTCTCCGGGTCAAAAGAGACGGAGAATGCCATTCCCCGTGTTAAAACAAAACGGAGAATGACATTCTCCGTCTATTTGGAGACGGAGAATGGCATTCTCCGTCTATTTTAAAACGGAGAATGGCATTCTCCCTTTATTTTGATCTAAAGAATGAGCATTCTCCGCCTAATATGAGACGGAGAATGGCATTCTCCGCCTTACTTAGACGGAGAATGCTCATTCTCCGGGACAAAATAAAGGGAGAATGTCATTCTCCTTGTATTTTGACCTAGAGAATGAGCATTCTCCGTCTTACTGACGCGGAGAATGGCATTCTCCGTTTTAAAACACGCGGAGAATGCCATTCCCCGTGTTAATACAAAACGGAGAATGCCATTCTCCGTGTCAAAATAGACGGAGAATGATATTCTCCGTCTATTTTGACACGGAGAATGGCATTCTCCGTCTAATATTAGACGGAGAATGGCTTTCTCTTTATTATAATAAAGAAGAATGTTGACGTAAACCTAATTGTTGTTGTTTTTAGGGAAAAAAAACTGTCAGGAACAGAGACGAAAGACTTTTCCGTGCAACATTCACCCCAGTACTCTCTCTCATGGATGAGGTGAAGGAAAAGTTTCGCCATTTGCCTGAAGCAGTTGTCGAAAGCTTGAAGAATGTAGGATTCTACGACTTCGTAGATGTATTCTACAAAAATAAGGTGAAAAAATCAGAACTGTCTAAAGTCACCCAAGGTCTGGAGAAGTTGATGGGGACTTATTTGGAAGAAGATGGAATTGGATATTTCCAATTGAGCAGCAGTGTCAAAGTAGCACCAACTGCTGATGAGATGGCAACCATTTTCGGTCTGCCAATGAATGATGACACTGAAGTTGATGATAAGTATTTGAAGATCATCACTGAGAAGCAGAAGACCCCCCCACCAGCAGACTCATTCAGCATGTGTACAAAACACTTCACAAGATTGCTGAAAAATTCCAAGGGCAAAGGTGCTGAAGTCTCAAACGCTGAAGTTAGGAAAAGGATATTAGAGCTGCTGGGGGGCAAAAATGCAAGTCCCGATGAGGTGGCCAAGTTAATAGTATTCAACTTGTGCCAAACAGCATTCTTCACCAGAATGGGGGGGTCGAACTTGCCATACAAGTTCTTCGCTCTGGTGGAGAGCACAGATGTTATAAAAAGCATCTGTTGGCCTCGGATTATACTGGGGTACGTTATGGACAGCATAAAGAGGGCTGTCACAAAATCTGAAGATGGTGATGTTGATATATCGTACAAGAAGATTGAAGGTTGTACGATATACTTCTTGTATTGGTTTGCAGAGCACAGTCGACTGGTAGAAAGGAAGTGCAAACCAACAGTCGCATCTCCGAGATTCTGCACATGGAATGGGAATAAAATCTCAATATTCCTAAAAAATGAATATCAAGGTGCTAAAATGGATTCAGATTTGATATTCAAGGATATTGTTGCATTGAATGTTGATGAACTTGAAGAAGTCCCAGCAGAGCAGCAATATGTAGAAGGTGGAGACAATTTTGTTGATGAAGAAGAAGCTCAAACTGAAGCTCAAGCACCAGCACCCTCTACAGCTGACAATGTAGATATGTTGCGTGTCTTGCAGGAGAAATCTCAGCTTATCGCTGAGAATGAGCAACTCCAGGAAAGAGCCCAGCAACTAGCGGCAGATGTAGTCCAACAACGTGCTGTGGGGCTCGTTGTTGATGGCTTGGAGAAGGAGTTAGACTCTTTAAGGAACGAGAAATCGCTCCTTATTGATGATAACAAGAAACTCCTTAAGCGAGTTGAGGAACTGGAGGCACAGGGGTCGGAACTAGACTCCCTGAGAAAGCAGAAGTCTGAGCTTACTGCTGATAATGAGAAGCTTCGTCAACATGTTGAGGAGCTACTTCTAAAAGGTAAGATTTTATATTTTTTGTCTATTTTAATCTGTAATTACATGTATCTAACAAGGAGAATGAGCATTCTCCGTCTTACTGACGCGGAGAATGGCATTCTCCGGGTCAAAAGAGACGGAGAATGCCATTCCCCGTGTTAAAACAAAACGGAGAATGACATTCTTCGTCTATTTTGAGACGGAGAATGGCATTCTCCGTCTATTTTAAAACGGAGAATGGCATTCTCCCCTTTATTTTGATCTAAAGAATGAGCATTCTCCGCCTAATATGAGACGGAGAATGGCATTCTCCGCCTTACTTAGACGGAGAATGCTCATTCTCCGGGACAAAATAAAGGGAGAATGTCATTCTCCTTGTATTTTGACCTAGAGAATGAGCATTCTCCGTCTTTCTAAAGCGGAGAATGGCATTCTCCGTTTTAAAACACGCGGAGAATGCCATTCCCCGTGTTAATACAAAACGGAGAATGACATTTTCTGTATTTTGACATAGAAATGATCATTCTCCGTATGTTTTGACACGGAGAATGACATTCTCCGTCTAATATTAGACGGAGAATGTCATTCTCCGTCTAAATTGACACGGAGAATGACATTCTCCGTCTATTTTGACACGGAGAATGTCATTCTCCGTCTAAATTGACACGGAGAATGACATTGTTTTTAAAAAGAAGATTATATAATATTGACATCATACCTCTTGTTCTTGTTTGTTTTTATATCAGTGAAAATGACAGAGGATCTGAAAAAAGAGAATGAAAAGCTAACTAATGATAATAACAGACTTCTAGAGGAAGTTGCCTCGTTGAATGACGAAGTCAAGAATAAGAACGATACAATCGTTAACCTTGAAGCAATGGCTAGAGCATTGGAAAGAGGGGATACTCAAGCAGTTCCCCAGAAGCATTACACAAGATCAAATGTACCTGCTGCAGATGAGGATGATTTTGCTACATTGCAAAAGAAGAAAACATCCGATGCTACAACAAGTAAGAAGGCAGGTCCTGGTCGGAAAAGAAAAGCTGCTACTAGTCCCAGTAAGAATGTAGCTCCTGCTGGGAAAAAAAAAGCTCCTTCCAGCCCCAAGAAGGTCGACAATAAAAAGGAGATGTCAGCTCCTGAAGAACTTGAGGAAGAATCTCCTCAAACAGCAAAGCTTGTTAGAGATGGGAAAATGCTGATGCAATGTCCGAAGCTCAGACTTTGGAACGTTGCAGACGATGAGCTGAAGCAAGTATACAGGAGCATCGTATACACAAGAAGGATGTCTCCAACGTAAGTATTCTAAACTTGAACCAATTTCTGTTTAGAATACTTATGTATATATGTACTTTCCAAGTGCAATGATCATTCTCTATTGGAGTTATTTTTTATGCAATTTTATCATTAGCCTATATTATTATCATAATCGAAACTAAATTTATGTGCAGTGATTATGTATATATGTACTTTCCAAGTGCTCCAGAAGAGTGTAAAATAAGAAGAAGAAATAATGATGTCAGCATGTTGTTAAGTGCTAAAGATTTTCAAGACATTATAAATGAGGCGGATATAGAAGCCGGTGTTATGAACTACCTAATAAAGCTTATGAACGACGTTCAAGCCGAATTAAGGCAGAACATTCAGTCAAGCTCGCAGGGTGCACAATGTAAATGGTTTGCAATCATGATGCCCCATTCATTGGTAAGAATCGAAACTGAAAAATAAATATTAATGTGTACAGCTACTAATAGTGTTGTAAAAAACTAACTCATGTTATTATTTTATTTTTTTTTCTTCTGGAAAACAGGGTACTGCCAAGATTATCGATAAAGAAAATCCAACAGAAGGAGCAGTGTACAATTTCAAAGTTGATATAGAAGATTTTATAATGGAGCTGGAAGATGACATTGAATGGCTATTCGTGCCACTCTTCCGCGAGGAGAATAAACACTATACGCTGCTGGCATTCAACTTCAGCTCCTATGTTTGGACGCACTACAACTCATTGCGGAAAAACACGGGCGCTAAGGGAATCGAGGATGCAGTATACATGAAGAATAAAATTGAGCCAATTATAATAAAGAAGATTGCATTGATGAGTAATAAAAGCCCAGCAATCTCGGAATATGAAACAACAGAGCTCAAGGTTTGCAAAGAATGTCCACAGCAACTAACACCCAGCTGCCTTCTGTATGTTTCATATTATATTGAAAAGTTGTCGAGATATCCATTTGATTTACGGAAGAAAACAAACAAACAAGTTCACAATACTATTGTAAAGAGAAGGCTAGATTTGGCTAAGGCTTTGCTTATGAGTAAATGTGCAATTCCTTTTGTAAAATGACAATGTAAATTGGCTAACAAATTCAATGTATATATTCTGTTTGTCAGGTTTCTTTTGTAATGTATTTGTTTTCCTTTGTATTGAAATTCAATTTTACGACTAATTTACATTGTTCTATATATGTAAATCTGTTTTGTTAAAGTTCTGTTGTTTGATTCAAACCTATAATGTCATTATCTGTGTTAATACAAACCTATAATGTGTGCATTTGGAACTTAGAATGGCCATTCTCCGTTTCGTATGAGACGGAGAATGGCATTCTTCGGGTCAATAGAGACGGAGAATGCCATTCTTTTTGTATTTTGACCTAGAGAATGAGCATTCTCCGTCTTACTGACGCGGAGAATGGCATTCTCCGTTTTAAAACACGTGGAGAATGGTTATTCTCCTTCTATTTTGACTTATAAATAGCCATTCTCCGTCTTAGGGACGCGGAGAATGCCATTCTCCGTTTCGTATGAGACGGAGAATGTCATTCTCCGGGTCAAAAGAGACGGAGAATGCCATTCTCCTTGTATTTTGACCTAGAGAATGAGCATTCTCCGTCTTACTGACGCGGAGAATGGCATTCTCCGTTTTAAAACACGCGGAGAATGATTATTCTCCTTGTATTTTTGACCTAGTAAGGAACATTGTCCGTCTTAGTGACGCGGAGAATGGCCATTCTCCGTTTCGTATGAGACGGAGAATGTCATTCTTCGGGTCAAAAGAGAAGGAGAATGCCATTCTCCTTGTATTTTGACCTAGAGAATGAGCATTCTCCGTCTTACTGATGCGGATACAACGCAATGGGCGAATGGACACATACAACAAGTGATCGCATAGGAAGTGGCCCGTGCCTATAAATAGGCCCTGGAGGAGAGAGAAATTTCATTATTCCCTTCTCTTTCAGTTTTTCAGAAAACTCTTCGTCTTTTTTCTTTAATAACCATGTCTCCAAAGGTCGCCAAGAGATCCGCGAAGGGCAAGGGGGCTGCGCCGAGTGACTCTCCTCCTACGGCAGTGTCCTCGGCAGTGGTGAAGGAGGAGATGCTGCCTTCTCTCATCAAACAAGGGTCACCGTTCGTTAAGGAGGAGGTGATACAAAAAATTGAAGTAAAAGAAGAATTGTCGATGATCGGGGAAGAAATTACTCCCAAGATTGAAGCTGCTGTGAAAGAGGAGCCCAAGTCTGAGGGTAGTAGCACTGGAAGTTCTGACCATCCAGCCCCGGCCGACGACCTTGATCAATTACATCCTACATATGCGAAATGGTTGAGGGAATGGTATATCCCTCGACACAGATAGGGTCCGCGGGTTTTCATAAATTTTCGTATTTTGTATTGGTATTTCTATCTGTCTTCAGGTTTATGTTTCACTCCTTTTGGACATCAAATGTAATCCTCTACTTCTTGCCCTGATGAAGATATGAAGAACCTTTTGTTTTGCTCATGAGATGTAGTCCTGTGAATGTAACTGAAGCGGAATGTCATTCTCCGTGTCAAAATAGACGGATAATTCCATTCTCCGTCTTAAAATACACGGAGAATTACATTATCTTTGTATTTTGACTTATAAATAACCATTCTCCGTGTATATAAAACGGAGAATGGCATTCTCCGTCTTACTGACGCGGAGAATGGCATTCTCCGTTTTAAAACACGCGGAGAATGGTTATTCTTTGTATTTTTGACCTAGAAAGGAACATTGTCCGTCTTAGGGACGCGGAGAATGCCATTCTCCGTGTCCAAATAGACGGAGAATGTCATTATCCGGGTCAATAGAGACGGAGAATGCCATTCTCTTTGTATTTTGACCTAGAGAATGAGCATTCTCCGTCTTACTGACGCGGAGAATGGCATTCTCCGTTTTAAAACACGCGGAGAATGATTATTCTTTGTATTTTTGACCTAGAAAGGAACATTGTCCGTCTTAGGGACGCGGAGAATGCAATTCTCCGTTTCGTATGAGACGGAGAATGTCATTCTCCGGGTCAAAAAAGACGGAGAATGCCATTCTCTTTGTATTTTGAACTAGAGAATGAGCATTCTCCGTCTTACTGACGCGGAGAATGGCATTCTCCGTTTTAAAACACGCGGATAATGGTTATTCTTTGTATTTTTGACCTAGAAAGGAACATTGTCCGTCTTAGGGACGCGGAGAATGCCATTCTCCGTGTCCAAATAGACGGAGAATGTCATTCTCCGGGTCAAAAGATACGGAGAATGCCATTCTGCTTGTATTTTGACCTAGAGAATGAGCATTCTCCGTCTTACTGACGCGGAGAATGGCATTCTCCGTTTTAAAACACGCGGAGAATGATTATTCTCCTATTTTTGACTTATAAATGGCCATTCTCCGTGTATCTAAAACGGAGAATGATTATTCTCCGTGTTAAAACACACGGAGAATGGTCATTCAATACATTATAAAGTCAGAGAGTATAAAGGAGAATAAGTTCTTATGCTGATATGCAGAATTCAAACTATTACCATTGATATCAAAAAATGTAAGATATGTATTCAAAAAACAATTTCCAGTTATATAAAAGAAGGAATATATTTGTATGTATTAACGAGGGGGCGCTGCCCCCTCGACCACCGTAGCAGCACGTGGAGGCAGAGGACAAGTGCTGCGATTGTGATTGCATAATTCAAAACAATTCTGGCACCTTATTTTTCTCTTCTCTTTTCCCTTGTTCTCATATTTGCTCTTGTAACGGTCCACTTTTGGTCGTCCAGGACCACGTTTCGGAACAGGGGGTAGAACAACATCAGTGGGATTATTTTCAAACTGTTTTTCGCAATCTGGAACAGGACGAATAGCACATGAATATAACTTCCGGTAATAATCTGATGTCCAATACTGCTCCACAAAGTCGTAAACAGATTTATCTGAACCAACTCTGATGCATTGTATTGCATGGCTGCATGGGAATCCATATACCTTCCATCTACGACAACTACAATGACAATCAAGAAGATTCACCATGTGGGAGGAAGTATCTGCGATCACCTCAAATTCGAAATCACCGGACCGATATACCCTATAACACATGCCATCATCTGTAAGCTGCTTCAGCATATCCTCAGCGTATGGAGTCAATTTGCTATTCAAACCAATTGCATCCTTGTGGCGATCCGAAATCATCTTCATCATCTTCACACGGATGACATTTACAATTGCTGAAATAGGCAATTTCTTCTCAGCCTTTATCCATGCATTGAATGACTCTGCACAACTAGAAGCAACCTCACCGTATCTACATCCCGGGAAGAATGCGTTTGACCAGTGTTCAGGTTTTTGTTTATTCATCCAATTCACAACATGACCACAATTCAGATCATAAATCTTCTTGATTGCTTGTCTATACCCACCTTTATACAGAAAAACAAATAAGTAATAAAGAATTAGGTCAATTCACAAAATTATGAAAAAATAAGTGCATTCTCATAAGGATAATAGTCATTCTCCGTTCAAAAGCTAACGGAGAATGATATTCTCCGTTCTATGCAAGACGGAGAATACCATTCTCCGTTCAAAAGCTAACGGAGAATGCTATTCTCCGTTCTATGTTGGACGGAGAATGGTCATTCTCCGTGTGATTGAAACAGAGAATGACTATTCTCCGTCTTACTGACACGGAGAATGGTCATTCTCCTTGTTAAATTAATGGTAAATGCATTAAAAATGTGCATATATCTGTCTCATTAACACACCTGGAGTTAGAGCATATACTGCTTGCCTCCAAGCTTCAAGTACATGCGGATACAATCTTTCATTTCCTTTCTCTTTCATCGGTATGTTATTCTTCATGTGATAATAGCAATAGCTATGGTAATCATTAGGAAACACTTTAGGGACTTCAGAAACTAGACCAGTGCCTTGATCCGAAAGAAAAACAATACGCCTACTACATCCAACAACATTCTTTAGATTTCTAAGGAACCATTCCCAATTATCGCCATCTTCGCCTGAGACTATACCGTATGCAATAGGGTAGAACTGTTGGTTACCATTCTTTGCTGTAGCAGACATCAAACATCCTCTAAACCTACCTGTAAGGAAAGTAGCATCCAAATATAGCATTGGACGACAATATTGAAAGCCTTCTACGCAAGCCCCATATGAAAGAAAAAGCCGCTCAAACCTCATTGATGAATCATCTTTCTGAAAGTCGATAACGGAACCATTATTGGTTTCCTTTACCTTGTTGACATACCAACACAAGTCACTGTAAGATCTAACATCATCTCCGTACATTTCCTGGTGCACCAGCCTAATGCCATGGTATGCCTGCCCGTAGGTAACAGATAAGCCGTAGTCGACCTTGAAATCATCGACAACAGATTTTGCTGACTTTTTAGGATGCATCCGAACAATGTCACTAACCAAACTTTTCACAAACTTTGCTGGAACAACCTGATTACCTTTATCCATATAGCCAGCTCCACAATTATGTTCTCCCACATACCTCTTCACCTCAAAAATTTGATTATCTTTCGAAATAGATATAGCATGGAAGCTCCACAAACAAGCATGTGTCTTGTAATTCTTGCAGCAAACAGTATACCTCCCCGGCTCAGATTTCAAAATGTGAAATGGATGACGAGATTCAAAACATACCTTTCTAACAGCATTCCTAACTTCTTCAACACCATTTAGAAAAATCTGACCAACACCAGTAATTGATCCAGGCCACATATCCGATTTCCTCTTCTTCACTGTCTCAGTTGAGCCCTCATAAAATTGTACTACTCGTTTGTCCTTTACAGTAGGAGAAGATCTACTCAAAGAACTAGAGGAGGAAGACGAAGGTCCCATGTGAAAGCTTTGACAAGGAAAAGATGTTGATGAAGAACATTGAGAGTATATTTGCTCCACAAATAGATCAAAACTCACATCATGAGTACCGTTAAAACCACCAACCAATGAGCGAAGCCAAAAATCACTTTCAACATACAGTTCAGTCCCATCAGAGTGCAAAAACCTGAAACGGAAGGAAAGTGGATCCAAAGAAGTCCATCGATCGCACACTTTATTCTTTAAAAAATCTACGGTACTTTCATGTGTGACACGGCAGGAAACTATGTCTCCCTTGAAACAAATGTTAACTAAACAACTTGATTCCATATCTTCCCCCCTGATAACATAAAAACATAAGAGGCCACAAATAGAACAATAAAATTCTCATCTAATAATGATTATTCTCCGTCTAAAAATAACGGAGAATAAATATCATCAGTTGGAACTAACTTATAATGATCATTCTCCGTCTAAAGTAAAACGGAGAATGTCATTCTCCGTCCTAATTAAGACGGAGAATGTCATTCTCCGTCCTAACTAAGACGGATAATGTCATTCTCCGTTCAAATTAAAACGGAGAATGTCATTCTCCGTCCTAATTAAGACGGAGAATGGCATTCTCCGTCCTAAAAACAAAACGGTTAATGATCTTTATAAGAAGTAATTGTCATTCTCCTTTAAAATATAACGGAGAATGCTATTCGCATAAAATAACAAGATTAAATATCTCACTAACATTTTCTAAGTTAATAATCTTCATAACAAAATCAAATTCAGCATAAATTATGAGATATACGAAGCTGATGGATGAATTTCTACAGATCTGAACTCTCACCTTGTTTTAAGATCTATAAAAAGACGGAGAAGAAGATCTTCTATCCACAATTGACCTAATCGCCGGAAACCACGAAGATGATGTTGATGATGATGATGATCGATGATGATGAAGGATGATCGACGTTCGACTGACGAAAACCACAGTGAACTACGAACGATTTTGCGATCTCTAATAAAGATTATATCAATGGATTTCAAATTTCTCGTGAAGAAGAAGAAGAATACGAATTTCTCAATCCAAATCTGAGTTTGCGAATTCATAATTATATATAGATGTCCAAATTTACGCGAAGGGGTATTTTTGGAATTATGATAATGGCAAATTTTGTAAATACATAGCAACTAGAGAGAATCTTGAAATATTTAACGTGTAAAAACTTAATTCTGGGCATTTCATAAAAATAATCCAGCGGGTGGGCATTTCATAAAAGCCTACCCCGAAATTGGGCTTCTCAGCAATTTTCAGAATAAACTAAGATTTTGTATTTGTCTTGGCATAGTAGGATAACGTGGACTGTTGTATGGATTTACTCTATTGGGACTTGGTATGTGTTGCTATGAACTTTTTTTTTACATTGCTTGTATTTGTTCTCTAGTAAAAATTTATTTATGCATCGTTTTTTTAATTTAGAGTGTTTATTTAACTTTTGTTTTTCCAATTCCAAAATATTACATACGGTAGTCTTTTCAAATCAGTTAAAATGGTCACCGATCTTCGAGAATTTATTGGATGGTCCGGATTTACCACATGACGGTAGTGAATGGTGAACTCGACCATTAATTTCTTGACACTTGGTATAATCCATTATATCACTACATTTTTCTTATTTTCTAGGTCATTTTGTTGGTTTTGAAAAAAAAAGTCTATTCTTTTCTAATTATATGTCAAGTGAATTTCTATATATTTTTTATATTTTTATATTCTTAAAAAATTTATGTTAAATATTAGGCTTAATTGCAACTTGATACACTCAACTATTCCAGTTTTTCAACTTGATACCATAAACTTTTTTACTCAACAGTTTAATACCATCAACTATTAAAAAAAATTCAACTTTACACCCAAATTTAAAAAAAATCCCCAAACTACCCCTGCCCTCTTGGCCCCCGCTCTTGGGCAACCCATGGCCCGACCCTCCACCCTGGCTGCCACCACCCCGCCCCCATCCCCAGTTGCCACCACCACCACGCTGCCCCCCCTGGCGCCCTCTCCCGCTTCTCCAATCCATGTCAATGGTTGCTGCTAGCAGTCGGCTGGCCGGGTTTGCACGAGCGAGGGTGCGGCGCGGGGGTGCGACGGCGTAGAGGAGGGCACGCGGGACCGCGACAGCAGGTGGCCGGAAGGGGCTGGGGGGCGGGGTGGGTGGCCAGAGGGGTGCAGGGGGGCGAGGGGTTTGTGACGCCCCAGAACCAGAATACTGGAGAGCGGGGGCGAACATAGCCAGCTACGTAAATTGAAATGGAATCCACCTCGCTATACGGTCACGGCTGTCTAAATATGAGGGTTTACTACAAGCCAACGGTCTCTTAAGGTCAAGCCTATTGTCTCAATCTCAAACAAATAATATAATTACAAGATGTTAGACCACCAAATATACAATAAAAGGCGTCCCAAATATTACATATTCAGCTGATCATGAAGCTAGTCATACAAAATGCGAGGACTAGCAAGAGTTAAGTCATACATGATCAACCCTATGATTCGTTAATCATGTTACAGCCCGTAGGCAGTCAGTAAGTAAAGATGCATCGAGCTAACAGGTGCTCGTCGGCTAAATGCCTCAAAAGAATAAATTTATAATGTATTGGGTGAAACAAAATGGAAAACCCACTCGTAGCCCGGGTTCCTTCTAGTCGCCACCATCGGACTGGAGGTTCGGTAGATCCTCGGATACTGCTCCAAAATCTGGCCATACAAAACCAGCTGGGTCAAAACTCCAGAAAGAGTAAGTGCCACAAGGGAGGCCACGAAATAAGAACAAAGCCAGCATATCTGAACATAAGACATAGAAGAAAGTACAAGTAATAAAGAGTACAACAGGTCAATAAACGACTAGGGACATGGAACCATTCCGGGAGCCAGATTACAACCCGTAAACCAAACAAGGACCGGGGTTGTAACCCTTCGCCTGAATAGCACTTGTCCCTACCCATTTATTGTTAAGATAAGTAAAACAATCATGTTCAGGGGTACCAAGTACTGGGACTAGACAAGACTTAGACAAGGCTGGACACCATCCATTCACAAGCGGCCAAGCAAACATTACGGCTTACTACTTAACTAACTAGTGTTATCACAAGCCTAATTACTAACAAGATACAAAATGAGAATGTCACGCCCCAGTACCAAAATACTGGGACGGACTAGGCCAGCTACTCCGTATGAGGTATAAAACGTCATACGGCGATCGTAGGTGTCAATCTTGCTGGGTATCCTAGCATGCAAGCAGTCTATGGCCTAAATCCGATCTCATATCCACAGGCAATAATCAATGAAATAACGACAAGAGAGATAATCATATGAAAAATAGAAAATACTCATATGATAATCAGAGAGTCTACAATAAGAAATAATGTAGACAAGAATACCTTCCCACACAGTTCTCTCATGGTCAGAAACTGAAGCACGTCCTCCAAGTCAATTTTGGAAGATTCACATGGCCGGTCACAGGCAATCTGGGAACAATCCAGGGTTGGTCAGGCCAACCATAGCAAGTACCAGAAAGGAAGGCTCAAGGACGGGCGAAGAAAACTAACAGGATATAATATGACAGGAATAGCATCTAAAAACAGTAAATAAGGTAAGGGATCGTGCGGTACCAACGCACGATTACAGAATATAAGGTAGCAATCCAATTACTAGTACGTAAGTAACCAACAATCATCACAGTCCTCCTAACATCCACTAATGCTTGCATTGCCAACTGGAACTCGTAGTCTGTCATCGGAATAGTAATCCATCCCTACATCAAACAAGAACAAGGGAATGAATTACTGCACCGGGACAGCGTTACGTGCCAGCCAGCTTAGCAAGCAACAAGCCAAACAATTATATAAATAAGCGGCCACTCAAATGCCTACGGCTGTCTATGTGGAGGTTGGGTTACCCCAACAATGCAATATAGGAATCCTCAGATCGTGCCATATCCCGCAAGGGCTAGCGAGGCCAAATAACGCATAGCAGGTAGGTATGCACGTTCCCTCGGAAGGCCACCGTGCTAAGCAGGAGTACATATAGTAGTCGGATACTGCCATATCCGTGGCGGCCAACCCAGACGCGCCAGGACGAGCCTGTGGCGGCCGGTAATGCACGATCTCGGGATTCCGTTCCCTCCCAATGCTTCTACCATTTTAGTTGCCTAGATTAACCCTACATTTATCCGGAATCACATGCCGTGGTCACATGCTCATCCTCCTAGATGTCGTACCTCAGTACGAGAACGCTAAGTAAGAATCAGCCTCGGCACCTATAGTCCCAGTTGTGATCCATCTTTAGTGTTATGCAACAAGCAAGCAAGCAATCCTAACCACGCTAAGACTATAGTCCAACTACCAGATACCCGTACAGGTATTCATATAATATAGCCAGAATATCAAGATGGCATCGCAATGCCATATAATCATGGAAGTAGCACCTCAAAGTACCAATAGACAAAGGGCATCGCAGTACAATGTCAGGGCCAGTACCTCACAGGGTAAGCTGGACTTATAGCACGGATACAGGTAGTCAGGTCTGGGACAAGGACAACTCTGTCAGTCACAAGAAGTCATCTGCCCACATCGTGGCATGGATATCAGGTCAAGTACAAGACCAGAACCTCTACTATAATAACATCTCAAGCATATATGGGAGCCTACAGCTCCAATCATCAAGTCGGTCCATCTACCAGATCAATCTAGCAAGAGTCTCCCATCCATGATGGAGTGAATATCACGTCAATAACGACAACCACCAAATACCAAGCTCATCCCCCTAATAACGCTAGGGCCTTTGACTCACAAGAATCCTCCAAGTCAATGATCACAAGCCACCAGAAAGCAAGCCCCTCAACTACCAAGACACAGCACTCAACCAGGTTCTCTAACTACCGGAATACGTAAAGGTACCAGGTTTGGGCATTTGGGAAGTCGAGTAAAAATCATATAATAATACCTTCGATATTCTCCTCGTTCCGCGAGACACTCGCACCAGTATCAAAATCCAAGAGTCCTCAAGACATATCTGATCAAATTAGAACATCACCAAAGAACTAGTAACACTATCTAAGAATCCACTTAGTCTACCATAACCACTATCTCAATATCATATCTCCTCATAGTCAATCCTCGAATAAGATCATAATTCCAACACACGGGTCAACACTAATCAACGCTGTCGGAAAATGATAAGGATTGCGTGAACCACTCTGGATCAGATCTACAACCCTTAAACCAAATAAGGACCAGGGTTGCAGACCTTCACCCGAGTAGAACCGCTCTCCTTACACAATACGGCGGACAGGACAGATAATGGGATAACAACTAAACTAGAACACCATCTAAAAAGAAGGGTCACAGGTCAAGAGTCCAATGGGTGATACCGTCGAAAAGACAAGGATTGCGTGAACCACTCTGGATCAGATCCACAACCCTTAAACCAAACAAGGACCAGGGTTGCAGACCTTCACCCGAGTAGAACCGCTCTACTTACACAATCCGGCGGACAAGACAGGCAAGACGCTAGGCGACTAATCTGGTCGGGAGTCTACCTAGCAGGCAATGAGATCAGGGATGCTATACCAAGAAGAACATGCATGAGTTCAGTCCCGCAAACCAAAGGAATGGTTCTGCCTAATCCTTCGAACCAAATTCCCAACTGGGAATTCTGGAAAAATCCGGCAGAGTCTCTTTTGTAATCTGGATGGAAGCACCCTACGAATAGGGGCTAAAACCACTCGGCGCAACCCGCCGCAGAATCGCAGAATCGCGGACTCGCGGGCTGAGAACACTAAGTCTCAGCTACTAGTAGCACTACGATGCGTACTGGGAACAAATCGATAGCCGAGAACACTAAGTCTCGGCCTCCAGTAGCACTACAATGCGTACTGGGCGCCAAGCCAACATGCAGCAAGAATCGCCACGCAGGACGCACCAAGACCCACAGTCATATCCAAGCCATAAACAAAGTCATAGAAACATTTAGCCAAAGCCGTTACCCGACCGCGAGTCGGACACGGGGCATATAGGGACAATCCATACATGTGAGTCGTGCTCGTGTCCTCGGAGGTGTGGATGACCCATCCGAGTTGTCCGATACGGTCTATCCCGGTATCGGACCAAGCTATCCTAAGTTATCATCATGGCAGTTCTACTACTAGGCTACACTAATCATGGTTATACAGTTTACAAGTACAAATTAATTAAATGCCATAAAATCCAGGAGAGAGGACAAGAGCCGTCGATGAGCAAGGGATACTTGTCTAGAGGGCTCGGCTAGGTAAGCAAGTCTTCGGCAGTCGCGATCCAAGCTAGCACGCCAATCGAGATCCTCAGAACACACAATAAACAATCATTAGAATTAAATAATAAAATAATAGAATAATCACAAGAGATGGCAGAAGGCTATACCGTGTGGGTCCCACAAGCAGTGCAGGGATCTCGTACGGAAACCGAGGCACGCGGACCGACGCGAACACGCAAACCGAGACGTGCACGTATATCGAGACGCGCACGAGAATCGAGATAAACAGGAGACAACGTGCTCGTAAATTGAGACATACACGTAGATCGAAAAAATCACGAATATCAGAATGGCACACAAATCAATGCGACACAAAAATCGAGGCATACACGCGAATCGAGACAGAGCGAGATTCAAGGAAGCACGTAAATCAATACGGTGCAGAGTCCAAAGTGATACACAAACCAAGGAGACGTAAATCCGTACGTGCACGCAAACCGAGATAGCACAAAGTCCAAGGTAGCACACATGCCAATGCGGCACGCAAATCGATGCATGCACGCAAACCAGTGCTACACGGAGATCAAAGTGGTACGCAACCGAGGTAGCATGCAAATCGGAGCGACACGAAAATCGGGATGGGCACAAAGGCCGAGACACATAAACGAGACAACACGCAAACCAATGGGGCACGGTGCCTGAGGCAGCACGGGGCTCGAGGCGTCCCGCTGCCTAAGGCAGTGTGTGAATCGAGGGTGCACGAAAACCTATAAGGCGCACGCAAACCGAAGCATACGCAGAACGAGGTGCACGCGGATCGAGCAGCGCACTGCTCGAGGCAGCACGTGCACCGAGGCACGTGGCCCGAAGAGCACATAGCCCAAGGCTGGCTCACTGCTCGAGCAGCACGGGGCCCAAGGGCGTCCCGCCGCTCGAGGCGGTGCTGGCCCGGGCGCGGCAACGACACGGCGGTGGTGCTGGCCACCGAGGAGAAGAGAAAAGGAAGGGCAGGGGAGATCGGGGCTCACCGGGGTCGGTCGGGCTCCGGCGGAGGGGCAGCAGCAGCAGCGGTGGTGGTGCTGGTGGCGACGGTGACGATGATGAGGGCGGTGGCGGTGGAGACGAAGGTGACGGCGGCGCTCAGGGGGCCGGAGGAGAAAGGGGGCAGTGGTGGTCGCGGAAGTGGTGACAGAGACGGTGGCTGGCGGTGGTGGCTCCGGGAAGAGGGGGCTCAGGGAGGAGGCGACGAAGGCGTGGCGGTGCTGGTGGGTGATGGTGGCGGCTGGGGCATGGCCGCGGCGGAGCTGGCCGGACGCAGGGGCGAGCGGGAGCTCGAGTGTGAGACCCGTCTCACTGTATCGGTATTTTATACGAATACGTATTTATTTGAGCCGTATTTTATATTTATCGATTTGCGTGATATTTTAAAATTTTCTAAGTATAGGATTTCATGACTTGGTTTAACTTGGATTTGGTTTTATTTGGTTCGGTTCTATTTTGACTTGGTTTGGTTTGGTTTAGTTTGGTTTCTCATGAGATGAGGTGTATGGTTTAGATTGAGTGGAGAGGAATGAATGGTGGAGATCACTTGAGCTTGTTATATAAGCCGCTTTTTCTCTCTCCCTCCTCATTCACCATCATTCATTTCTTTTCCACCAAACCCTAGCCATTAGAGGGAGAGGCAAGTACACCTTGCCGAATGTTGGACGATTTTAATTTCGTTTGTTCTATTCTCTTCCTTGTTATATTCTAAGCATGTTTAGAACTTGGACTTTTCCAATTTGATGGCTAGATTCTTGTAGATCTAAATTTATATTATTTTTAGTTTTCATGGGTTTTGATCTATTTAATCTTGTTATTTCCGAGTTTTGATTGTTCTATGTTGTAGAGCATTTCATTCTGCCCCATTTTGATCTATGGAAGTTCGGATTTGGACTCTGGATGAAAGATTCATGGAGCTTGGGAGCCATGGCTTGAGTGGTTCTTCTTCTCGAAAGAATGGAGAAGAAGAACAGTTCACAGCCGCATGAACTGAGCCGCATAGCTCTTATGCGGCCAGTTATCCTTCCTAGCCGCATAAGTTTACTGCATGACTTGGCCGCATGGCCTATGCTGCAGGAACTTACTCCCAGCCGCATGAAGATTTGATCCATCCAGCCGCATGGACTTTTGATTTCCGGGCCGTATGACCCTGATTAGATCGAGCCGCATGGCATAGGACTTACGACCAGCCGCATAAGACTTTACTTAACCCAGCCGCATGAGAACTTTTTTTTCAAGCCGCATAAGACTCACTGAGCGCAGCCGCATAAGATCCCTTTATTCCCTGGCCGCATGGGACTCGACTCGATTCTGCCGTATAGCCCTTGCTCTGCGAACCGTATGAACCCAAGTCTGTTCCAGCCGCATGAGAACCTTTTCCCCGTGAGCCGCATGGCGTTGTATCCCTTGTAACCGCATAAGTGCCTATCCTCCTGGCCGCATGGAATCCAGCAATCTCGAGCCGCATGAGTTTCTACTTTCAGCCGCATACACCCTGACCTGTCCTGAGCCGTATGAATTCGTCCCCTGAGCCGCATGGACTTCCCTTGCCTTGTTATATTATTATTATTACTCTATTATTATTAGTATGATAACTAGGCACGTGATTTATTGAGTATTTTTACGTCCATTTTATATCCTTACGCCTTTTGTCCTGAACTTGATAATCCTGATTTGATTGACATAATTGAAATGGCAATTGTACATGACATGGTGTGACAAGGAACTAACATGACTTGATAGTGACCCTGAGCCGCAGGGCTCCTTCCTGTGCCTCGTCCAGCTATTTAATTATTGTTATTATTATTATTTCTCTATTGTTATTTGATCTTTACTGATGACTTGTGTCTTGTAACCTCAGCATAACTTGAGTCTCCTGATTGAATGCTTGCACTATACTGTCCGGCACATGTACCCTAAACACGACAGTGACCCGTAGTGGTGTACTCCTGATTAATGACCTGACATGACCTGATAGTGGTCCGTCGTGGCGCACTCTTGACCAGTAAACTTGACATGATAATGACATGATAGTGGCCCGCCGCGGCGCACTCTTGGCATGATAAACCTGACATGATACTCCTTGAAATGCTGTTGCGACGGCTAATATGACATGACCCGTATAAATAAATGGCCTGGACACCGTGGGTGATTGTGTTTGTACAAATGAACCTGTCTTGTCTTGCATCATGTCTAGGACATGAATCCCTGGTTTCCTACGGTCAGGGATTCATACTGAATATGGCTAGGATTAATGACTAGATTGATCAAATAGTTCATAGAGAATTTCCCAGTTACTTGTTGTCCCTTTGGTCCCGGCCATATATATATATATATATATATATATATATATACATGGGATTTGTTGCTATCCGTCGAGATGAGCGCACTTCCAGCCCGCCGTCGAGTGTGGTACCTTAGGACACATGTATCTTACTACAGTGTGTCTGCTATATCATGCTATCTTTTCCTTTTCTTGCTGGGATCACTCAGGTAGTAACAAACAGGTAACCGGACTTGGAATTCTCATTGCATCTTGCTAGTAACTAGGCCTGTGATAACCCTAGTTAGTTAAAGTATCAAGCCGTACTTATTGCTTGGCCGTGAATGTTGGATGGAGTTCAGTCTGTCTAGTCTTGTCTTGATCTTGTACATGATTGTTACATGTCCTGATTTCTTATTTTATCTTGCCGATAAATGGTGGGAGAAACCAAGTTCTGTTCAGACGAAGGGTTACAACCCCGGTCCTTGTTTGGTTTACGAGTTGTAACCTGGTTATCTGAATAGTCCCATGGCTATCTCATCGTATATCACCTTCCCAGATCCAGTTCCTAATTGTTCCAGTATAATGGTTGCAATGGTTGTCACTCTAATATTGCCTAGTACTACTTATTTAACATGTTCTCCAGTTTACTTTAAGTCAAATGATGAATTACTTACTGTCTTCCTATGTTCGGGATAAGTGCATTGGTACTGCACGAATCTCGATCCTCCTTTACTTATTGCTTTTTTTCCCTGTTGATTGCCTATGATTGCTGGTTTTAAGTTCATAGTTCGGCCTCCTTTGTGGTACTTGCTATTTGGGGTCTGACCCCACTGGTTTTGCATGGCCAGGTTCTAATAGAAGAGCCCGAAGGATCTACCGCACCATCTACTCGACGGTGACCAGCCGGAGCACCAGAGTGCCTCAGTGGATTTCTTCTTCATTCTCCCGCTGATATGTAAATTCTTCTCTTGTAACGTTTAGCCCCGAGCACGTATTTAGCTCGTGTTTTGGTATTTTCCATAATATTGTAGCCTACGGGCATAAACATGATATGTGTATTCTAGACTATAGCTAGTCCTTATCATGTACGACTAATACTCTAGCTAGTCCTTAGTACTGTGGTACTGGCTTCATGATCAGTCATGTATATATGGTTCGGGACGCCTTACTATTGTATGAATGATGATCGTACTCCTTGCTCTTGTATAATTGCCTGTGATTGAGATACCTAGGATTGTTAAACCATAGGGTTGACTGATGGCTTGTAGAGTAACCCCCATGTCTTGACAGCTTATACGTGATTTCAGAGTATTAACGTACTTTGGGATTGCGTAGCTGGCTATGTCCGCCCCCGCTCTCCGGTATTCTGGTTCTGGGGCGTGACATCGAGGGAGAGGGGAAAGAGAGTGCACGAGAGGGAGAGGGGCTGGGAAGAGAGAGAGAGTTGAGCGGGAGAGTGAGGGAGAGGAGAGCTGAGCGGGAGAGAGAGAGGGATGAGCTGTGAGGGGAGGGGGCGGCTGCTCCATGGAAAGGGGGAGAGAGAGAGGTGAGGATTAGGTAAGGGGAGGGGGAGATTATTTAAATAAATAATGATGATGAAAGTAACAATAGTGATAATAGTAACAAGAACAATAATAGGAAAAATTCTATAATGAAGCTAGCAACGTAAATTTCAATAAACAATACCGACAGTGATAAATACCAAGTTCCAGGCCTCAACAATCCTGACCAAATCAAGATCCAAGAATTAAAATAAAATATAAATAATACAAAAATTTAAAATCTCCATAAATACTGAATACGGTCGTATACATATTTTGGAAAAATATGGGATATGACAGAGAAATTTTCAGTCCCAAGCCCTGCAGACTATCCAGTTATCCTTCCGCGGGTTGAGAGTATGGTTGGGTACATCGTCCTGGAGACGATATACCCTTAGGTGACTTAGAGAGTGCAACACATGACAGTGTGCTGGAAATGTGCCCTACTCGTCGGCAGGCTACAAGTCCATTTAATGCGCCCAGATAACGAGATCGCCTGTGACTGGAAATTCTCCATGTTCTAGTTTGATCTAACCATTGGCCTAATTCGATTTAGCGCGAGTCCCTGTCCGTGGTACCCAGGGAGTCACGTCCTAGACATGATGCAAGACAAAACAAGTGGATTGCACAAAACAACAAGAAAGAACACCCATGGAGTCCGGGTAAGTCAATGTACGACCAGTTATCAAGTTAAGTCAAGCCAAGTCAAGAGTGCGCCACGACGGCCACTATCAAGATATCATGCTACAGGAGATTAATCACAGGTTGCAGGTTACAAGTTAAACGCCACAAGTTACAATGTTGTCACTTTCTATTCCCAGAATACGTATTTTTAGAATGCATGTACTGTTTAAATATAAATATTTTATATTTATCATGTTTTGCTCTGTATTTAAATCCCTTTAATTTTATGTTAATTAATTTCCTGCAATTTCATTTCTGTACTTTACTTTCTGCTTTTATACTCTGCTTTAGCTTTGCTATGGGTTCGGCTCAGATTGGTTTAATTATGTTGGTTCATCATGAACCGAAATAAACCCCCACCTACCACCACCCCATTTAAAGCCCCAAACCCTTTCTCTCTCTTCATTACTTCTTCTCATTACTCTTCTTCTTCCTCATAACTCTCCCACCAACCTAGGAGAGCAAGGCAAGTGCCAACTTGCTTCTTGATGGATCCCCATTTTTATTGTTCCATCATCTTTCTTATTTGATTCTAAGTCTCTTTAGTACTTGGCATTTTCGATTTCCATGGCTTCTTTATTGTAGATCTAAGTTTATTGTATTTTCGGATTTCTTAGGTTTTGATCTAGTAAACTTTGTTATCTCCAAATTTTGATGGTTCCATATTGTAGAGAATTTCGTTCTACCCCATTTTGACCTTTGGAAGTTCAGATTTGGGCTTAGAATGAAGGATTTATGGAGCTTGGAAGCAATGGCTTTCATGGTTCTGTTCTCAGAAAAATTCAGAGAGGAAGAACAGCCACAGCCGCATGAATCTTTCTTCCTCAGGCGCATGATATTATTTATTTCCTAATCATTCCCACAGCGCATGAGATTTATTTCCCACAGCCGCATGAATCTTTCTTCCTCAGGCGCATGAGATTATTTATTTCCCAATTATTTCCCACAGCGCATGAGATTATTTATTTCCTAATCATTTCCCACAGGCGCATGAGATTATTTATTTCCTAATCATTTCCACAGCGCATGAGATTTATTTCCCACAGCCGCATGAATCTTTCTTCCTCAGGTGCATGAGATTATTTATTTTCCAATCATTTTCCACAGCGCATGAGATTATTTATTTCTCAATCATTTCCCACAGGCGCATGAGATTATTTATTTCCCAATCATTTCCCACAGCTAATCATTCCCACAGCGCATGAGATTTATTTCCCACAGTCGCATGAATCTTTCTTCCTCAGGCGCATGAGATTATTTATTTCTCAATCATTTCCCACTGCGCATGAGATTATTTATTTCCCAATCATTTTCCACAGCGCATGAGATTTATTTACCACAGCCGCATGAATCTTTCTTTCTCAGGTGCATGATATTATTTATTTCCCAATCATTCTCCACAGCCGCATGAATCTCCATTCCTCAGGCGCATGAGATTATTTATTTCCCAATCATTTTCCACAGCGCATGAGATTATTTATTTCCCAATCATTTCCCACAGGCGCATGAGATTATTTATTTTCCAATCATTTCCCACAGCGCATGAGATTATTTATTTCCCAATCATTTTCCACAGCCGCATGAATCTTCATTCCTCAGGCGCATGAGATTATTTATTTCCCAATCATTTCCTACAGCCGCATGAATCTCCATTCCTCAGGCGCATGAGATTATTTATTTCCCAATCATTTCCCACAGCGCATGAGATTATTTATTTTCCAATCATTTTCCACAGCGCATGAGATTATTTATTTCCCGAATTTGGCATTAATTAACATTGATTGTTATCTTGATTAATTATTGATCATGCGTTCCTAGATGGAACTAAGAGACTGGCTAGTCGTCTTATTGAATTAAATAGAATAAGACACGTTCATATTTACAATCGATTGGCCAATCCCGAATATTGATATATAGATACATGCAGGCTATAATTATTTATTTATTTTACGAAAGCAGCATGTGTACTCTATGGTCAAGACATGATTATTCCGTGGTTAGTTTTAATTGTTGCATTACGCTATGTAAGACCTACAACCTAACCGCATGGGTATCATTGTAGAGTTGAGCATATCGTACTTTGTACGGAAGTACTCATTCTGAAATGACCATGATCCACGGCATGGAATTTCACTTAACATAGAGGCTACTAAGTAAAATAAAATAATGATTGCATGGAGGGAATGAATCTCCGAGTTCTTACATGGCAGCCCTCTTTGGGACTATTAGCGCCCAACAGGCCGGCTGGTTCCCACAGATACTGCAATTCTGCCACACGGACAGGAAGCGGTATCTGCTTATATTATTGTATATTGTATATTGATGACGGGCGTCCCGCTGGGACTCGTCTAATTCATGATTGGCGCAATGGATTGATTGGATCGACTAGCCTTGCTTGTCCATAGTAAGAACTGAGAAATCCTTATTGCATAATTCCAGGATAACTTGGGACTCACAGTAGTAAGCCGTAGGAGTTGGATGGCCGTTTAAGTTGATTTGTTTGTGTACTGTACCTACTCTGTTACCTAACTGAGATGATCAGAGCATCAGGACATGACGGGCCAACTTCTGTCCTTGTTTGGTTGAGAGGTTGGTTCGAAGTGTCGTGATGTTACGTGAATCCCAGTAGCAAGCAGAGATCTATTATTATATTCTCTTATTTACTGGTTTTAACTCCTCATACCGTACTTCCTTACGGTACTTGCTATTAGAGGTCTAACCTCTCTGGTTTTGCATGGCCAGATTTACAGCCGGTTCCCGAGGACTCAGCTTACTTCTACCTCCAAGATAGTCAATACTAGAGGAATGATCGCAGGAGGACTCGAGTGGGTTCCTTACTTCCCCGCTCGTTTTGTTACTTACTTTATATTTTGCCGTTTGGCACCGACATGTTAGTCGGATTATCTTGTACTTACTTTTATATAATTGTAATTAAGTCAGACTGCAGCTGATAACAATTGTGTATATGTTGCTATATCATCTGACTATGTTTTGTAAAGCCAGATCTCAAGAACATTTTGACTAAGCGTTTGGGACGCCTTATTGCTTATTCTTAAATGTTCTCTGTTATTGCTTCTTGTTTGAATGATTGAGACAATAGATGTGAAGTGACCATAGCGAGACTTTCATGTAGTATGCACCCCCTTGTCTTTTAGACAGCATTGATCGTATTATACGGTATTCATCTACCCGTAATACGTAGCTGGCTGAGTCATTCCCCCGCTCTCCAGTATTCTGGTTCTGGGACGTGACCAGGTTTTAGTGGTGGCACATGCAGGTCTGATTTCAGACTTGTGGGGTGTTTTAATTTATAGGATGTCTCAATCACACATGTTCCCCCTTGATCTCATGATTCGTTACTCTCGACTCTAGCTTGACATTCCGGTATCTTTTGACTTCATTGATCTTTCCTGTCCGATCGTTTGATTGTTCTTTTGTCCCTTTTCTTAGGGACACCTCGTCCGCATCTGTCATGATTGGGTGACAACAACAAGAGCAACACGGACAACCTGACCATGTTGGTCAGCAACAAGGGCCGGTACTAACTCAAGAGACTATCCAAGAAGAAGTAATAGTAGAAGCAGCAGCTGGATCACAGTATCCGGAGGTTCTACCACCACCAACAGTTCCACCTATCCCTGCAAAAATGGACACACCGGCTCTTCTGTAGATCATGAGAGAGATGATGGCCACTCAGCAACATCAGATGTTAGCCCAACAACGTATGCACGCTCAGTTACAAGAGCAGGATGTACTACTTAACCAAGGATTGCAGACAGCTTTAGAAAGAGGGGCGAGGACAGATTCAGGAGCATCAGCCAGGTTTTGCAAGTTCAACCCCCGCCGTTTCGAAGGAACGGAGGATGCCATCTCAATAGATGCATGGCTTAAGGATATTGAGGCTATTCTGACAGCAGCTAAGGTGCCGGCAGAAGAATATGTGGATCAAGTGAAGTTGTTACTTCAGGATCTCGCACGTGATTGGTGGGAATCAGAGGAAGTGGGCATCAGACGTCCTGTTGCTTGGGACGATTTTACCGTAAGATTCAAGACGAAGTACTATGGGGTTGTGGCGCAGTTTGAGCTACAACAGAAGTTTATCAACCTCAAGCAGGCCGGCAAGACGGTAGATGCCTATGCAGCGGAGTTCTGCAGATTGAGCAGGTTTGCCCCAGAGATGGTAGCAACAGAAAGCCAGAGGGCTATGAGGTTCCAGCAAGGGTTTCACCTTGAGCTCTTACAATTGATAGAGGGGCACAATTATCAGACTTTTGATGAAGTATTGACGGCGACTCGAAGGCATAAGATAACCGTTCAGAGGATCACGGCGAGGACTAGAGGCCAGAAGAGATCTCACAGTCAGATTGAAGGAGTAGGGGGAGCAGCGCCCCGAACAACAGCACCATCCCTTGGTATTCGCATTCATGATGTAGCAATGCGAGGGCCAGCACCACCACCCAGGCAGCAACAGCAACAGAGGAAGAACCAGCAACCCCCAGCGGGCTGCACTTATTGTGGAAAGATAGGGGACACTAGAGATGTGTGTCGGGCATTGAACGGACTGTGTTTGATATGTGGAAATCCAGATCATCGGGTTACCACATGTCCCATGAATTCGAGGTCAGGAGGACCAGTGCAGCAGTTTCCTGCTCTGCCAGCACCAGGGGCAGGGCAGTATCGAGGACCCGCAGTGGCAGTGAGACCATTGGCCCAGCGTCCGTTAATGCCACAGGCTCAGATATTTCGGCAGCAGGGACCGCCGATGCAGCAACACCAGCATAGACCACCCCAGCATCACCAAGGCAGGGGCCAGCGGCAGCACCAGGCTAGGCCGCAGCATGGGAACCAGCAAGGAGGTCGAGGGCAGGCATTTACTCTATCCTTAGAGGAGGCATTAGCATCGGGAGATGTTGTGGCAGGTAACATTCTCGTCGTCTCATATCCCGCAGTAGCATTGTTTGATTCAGGAGCATCACACTCATTTATATCTGCACAATTTGCGACACGGCTGGGAATAAAGTTCGAGGCATTGCCAGGGAGGTTGAATATACTCACTGGAAATGGGCTCGTAGGAGTTAGTAGAGTTATTCTAGCGTGTAGCGTTGTAGTTTGCGGGCATTCCTTACCCGCCCGGTTGATAGAATTTCCTGTTGGAAATTTCAACGTTATCTTAGGCATGGACTGGCTGAAAGACAGTCATACGACAATAGATTATCGTAGAGGGAGTGTATCTTTTGATATTCCAGGCATGAAGCGGTTCACCTTAGTTAGATCAGTAGCAACTCAACAAGAGCAGGGAGTAGTGACGGCAATGGAAGAAGTTCAAGTTCCGAAGGTAGTTGAAGAATTTCTAGACGTATTTCCCGAAGAACTTCTAGGTCTACCACCGGTTAGAGATATTGAGTTCAGTATAGAATTGGCACCTGGAACTAAACCGATATCAGATCGAGTTTATAGAATGGCGGATTCCGAACAGGCCAAGGTATATCAGCACATAGAAGAACTGAAGGAGAAGAAGTTCATCCAAGCTAGCGTGTCACCATGGGCAGCACCAGTGGTACTTGTGGGAAAGAAGGATGGGTCATCCAGATTATGCATCGATTACAGGAAGCTTAACGCGGCAACAGTGAAGAACAAGTACCCACTACCCAGGATCGACGACTTATTTGATCAGTTGAGCAAAGCTAGAGTTTTCTCTAAGATAGATCTTCGTTCAGGGTATCATCAAGTGAGGGTTCGGAAGGAGGATATTCCCAAGACAGCATTCAGGTCGAAGTATGGGCATTATGAATTCTTAGTAATGCCGTTTGGTTTGACCAATGCTCCAGCAATATTTATGGATTTGATGAACCGCATCTTTATGCCATACTTAGATCAGTTTGTCGTTGTATTTCTTGACGACATTCTCGTATATTCTGCCAGTGAAGAGGAGCATGAAGACCACCTCAGGAAAGTGTTACAGGTTCTGAGAGAGAACCAGTTGTATGCCAAGCTCAGCAAGTGTGAGTTTTGATCGGATCATATTTTATTTTTGGGTCATATCATATCAGGAGCTGGAGTAGCAGTGGATCCCAAGAAGGTAGAAGCAGTAGAGAGTTGGCCAGTACCCAAGACCGTAGCTGATGTACGGAGTTTCTTGGGATTGACAGGATATTACAGAAGGTTCGTATCAAACTTTGCAAGGCTTTCAGCACCTATGACCCGCTTGACACGGAAGGATGTACCATTCGTCTGGTCGGCAGAATGCCAGGCATCATTTGAGAATTTGAAGCAGAAGTTGATATCAGCGCATATTCTTACATTGCCAGTTGGACCCGGAGGTTTTACCGTTTATTGTGATGCGTCAGGTAAAGGACTTGGATGTGTCCTCATGCAGCATGGGAAGGTGATAGCATACGTATCTAGGCAACTTTGAGACCACGAGAAGAATTATCCAACTCATGACTTGGAGTTGGCAGCAGTAGTATTTGCTTTGAAGCTATGGAGGCATTACTTATATGGTGACCGAGTGGACATGTACACAGACCACAAAAGTATGAAGTACATCTTTACTCAGAAGGAACTGAATATGAGGCAGAGAAGATGGTTAGAGTTTATCAAGGATTACGACGTGGAGCTTCAGTATTATCCAGGCAAGGCTAATGTGGTAGCAGATGCTCTCAGCAGGAGGGGCGGCACATTTATGTTAACAACACAGAGGCATATCTTAGAAGACCTTCAGGAGATGGGCATCGAGGTTATACTTCCTTGTGATGTAGGAGTTCTGGCGAGTTTACAAGTTCAATCCGACTTGGTAGACAGGATCAAGGTAGCTCAAGCACAGGACCCAAGGATTCATAAGCTTAGGACAGAATGTGAGTCAGAACTCAGGAAGGAGATGAGAATTCATGAAGATGGTACACTTAGGTTTGGGTCACGTCTATGTGTGCCTAGTGGAGATATCAGACAGGAGGTTATGGCAGAAGCTCACAGTTCTCAGTATTCTATACACCCTGGAGGGACCAAGATGTACCAAGATATCAAGCAGCACTTCTGGTGGAACGGGATGAAGAGGGAGATAGCTAGATTCGTTTTTCGTTACTTGGTATGTCAGCAAGTGAAGGCAGAGCAGCAGAGGCCAGCTGGATTATTGCAACCGCTTCCTATCCCGGAATGGAAGTGGGAACATATTACAATGAACTTTGTGACCGGTTTATCGAGATCACCAAGTGGTAAGGATGCTATTTGGGTAATCGTAGATCGACTTACGAAGGTGGCACATTTTTTTCCTTTTAGAGTAGGTCAATCTACGGAGAAGTTGGCAGAATTGTATATGCAGCAGATAGTCAGGCAGCATGGGGTCTCGGTCAGTATTGTGTCAGATAGAGATACCCGTTTTACATCACATTTTTGGAAGAGCTTACATCATAGCTTGGGTACCAAGTTAAGATTTAGCACGGCATACCATCCACAGACGGACGGGCAATCAGAAAGAACTATTCAGACTTTAGAGGATATGTTGCGAGCTTGCACCCTAAATTTTGGAGGATCTTGGGAGAGCCACCTACACTTGGTCGAGTTCTCATATAATAACAGTTATCAAGCCAGTATCCAGATGGTGCCATTTAAAGTACTATATGGTAAGAAGTGTAGGTCGCCACTAGCATGGGACGATATTGGGGAGAGGAAGATGCTAGGCCCGGAAATAATTGTCCAGACCGTTGAAGTGGTTAAGGGAGTTAGAGAACGACTTCGAGTTGCGCAGGATCGGCATCGTCATTGGGCAGACCAGCATCGTAGGCCGCTAGAATTTTCTGTTGGGGACCACGTATTCTTGCGAATCTCACCTACCCGTGGGGTCATTAGATTTGGCATTCGTGGGAAGTTGAGTCCCCGATACGTGGGCCCGTTTGTTATCCTTGAGAGGATAGGCGATGTTGCTTATCGTTTATCCCTTCTACCTTCGTTACGAGAGGTACATGACGTGTTTCATGTATCTCAGTTGCGAAGGTATGTATCGGACCCAAGCCATATCCTTGATCATTCTGAGCTGGTTGTTGGTACCAACCTGTCTTACAAGGAACAGCCTATGTCTATTTTGGACCGAAGAGAGAAGATACTCAAGAACCGAACAATTAACCTTGTCCGGATTGCTTGGGGTCATCACTCTTTAGGAGAGTCAACGTGGGAACGTGAGGATGATATCCGATCACGGTATCCGCACCTGTTTGACTCACAAGGTATATTTCCTTCTGTATACCTTGATTGTCTTAACTCCTCATGCTTGTCACCTTATGAGTAGAATTCCTTAATGTTGTAGATTGTTAGATGTAGATACATTACTTGTTATTATCATTGTAGAATGATTGCTTACTCAATTGTTTATACTTAGATTAGTTTAGCTTCGATATTTCTATCATGCTTGGATCTGAAATTCAGAGGACGAAATTTTTCTAAGGAGGGTAGAGATGTCACTTCCCATTCCCAGAATACGTATTTTTAGAATGCATGTACTGTTTAAATGTAAATATTTTATATTTATCATGTATTGCTCTGTATTTAAATCCCTTTAATTTCATGTTAATTAATTTCCTGCAATTTCATTTCTGCACTTTACTTTCTGCTTTTATACTCTGCTTTAGCTTTGCTATGGGTTCGGCTCAGATTGGTTTAATTGTGTTGGTTCATCATGAACCGAAATAAACCCCCACCTACCACCACCCCATTTAAAGCCCCAAACCCTTTCTCTCTCTTCATTACTTCTTCTCATTACTCTTCTTCTTCCTCATAACTCTCCCACCAACCTAGGAGAGCAAGGCAAGTACCAACTTGCTTCTTGAAGGATTCCCATTTTTATTGTTCCATCATCTTCCTTATTTGATTCTAAGTCTCTTTAGTACTTGGCATTTTCGATTTCCATGGCTTCTTTATTGTAGATCTAAGTTTGTTGCATTTTCGGATTTCTTAGGTTTTGATCTAGTAAACTTTGTTATCTCCAAATTTTGATGGTCCCATGTTGTAGAGAATTTCGTTCTATCCCATTTTGACCTATGGAAGTTCAGATTTGGGCTAAGAATAAAGGATTTATGGAGCTTGGAAGCAATGGCTTCCATGGTTCTGTTCTCAGAAAAATTCGGAGAGGAAGAACAGCCACAGCCGCATGAATCTTTCTTCCTCAGGCGCATGATATTATTTATTTCCTAATCATTCCCACAGCGCATGAGGTTTATTTTCCACAGCCGCATGAATCTTTCTTTCTCAGGCGCATGAGATTATTTATTTCCCAATCATTTCCCACAGCGCGTGAGATTATTTATTTCCCAATCATTTCCCACAGGTGCATGAGATTATTTATTCCCTAATCATTCCCACAGCGCATGGGATTTATTTCCCACAGCCGCATGAATCTTTCTTCCTCAGGCGCATGAGATTATTTATTTTCCAATCATTTCCCACAGCGCATGAGATTATTTATTTCCCAATCATTTCCCACAGGCGCATGAGATTATTTATTTCCCAATCATTTCCCACAGCGCATGAGATTATTTATTTTCCAATCATTTCCTACAGGCGCATGAGATTATTTATTTCCTAATTATTTTCCACAGCGCATGAGATTTATTTCCCACAGCCGCATGAACCTTTCTTCCTCAGGCGCATGAGATTATTTATTTTCCAATCATTTCCCACAACGCATGAGATTATTTATTTCCCAATCATTTTCCACAGGCACATGAGATTATTTATTTCCCAATTATTTCCCACAGTGCATAAGATTTATTTACCACAGCCGCATGAATCTTTCTTCCTCAGGCGCATGATATTATTTATTTCCCAATCATTTCCCACAGCCGCATGAATCTCCATTCCTCAGGAGCATGAGATTATTTATTTCCTAATCATTTCCCACAGCGCATGAGATTATTTATTTCCCAATCATTTCCCACAGGCGCATGAGATTATTTATTTCCCAATCATTTCCTACAGCGCATGAGATTATTTATTTCCCAATCATTTTCCACAGCCGCATGAATCTCCATTCCTCAGGCACATGAGATTATTTATTTCCCAATCATTTCCCACAGCTGCATGAATCTCCATTCCTCAGGCGCATGAGATTATTTATTTTCTAATCATTTCCCACAGCGCATGAGATTATTTATTTCCCAATTATTTTCCACAGTGCATGAGATTATTTATTTCCCGAATTTGGTATTAATTAACATTGATTGTTATCTTGATTAATTATTGATCATGCGTTCCTAGATGGAACTAAGAGACTGGCTAGTCGTCTTATTGAATTAAATGGAATAAGACACGTTCATATTTGCAATTGATTGGCCAATCCCGAATATTGACATATAGATACATGCATGCTACAATTATTTATTTATTTTACGAAAGCAGCATGTGTACTCTATGGTCAAGGCATGATTATTCCGTGGTTAGTTTTAATTGTTGCATTACGCTATGTAAGACCTACAACCTAACCGCACGGGTATCGTTGTAGAGTTGAGCATATCGTACTTTGTACGGAAGTACTCATTCTAAAATGACCATGATCTACGGCATGAAATTTTACTTAACATAGAGGCTACTAAGTTAAATAAAATAATGATTGCATGGAGGGAATGGATCTCTGAGTTCTTACATGGCAGTCCTCTTTGGGACTATTAGTGCCCAACAGGTCGGCTGGTTCCCACAGATACTGCAATTCTGCCACACGGGTAGGGAGCGGTATCTGCTTATATTATTGTATATTGTATATTGATGACGGGCGTCCCGCTGGGACTCGTCTAATTCATGATTGGCGCAATGGATTGATTGGATCGACTAGCCTTGCTTGTCCATAGTAAGAACTGAGAAATCCTTATTGCATAATTCCAGGATAACTTGGGACTCACAGTAGTAAGCCGTAGGAGTTGGATGGCCGTTTAAGTTAATTTTTTTGTGTACTGTACCTACTCTGTTACCTAACTGAGATGATCAGAGCATCAGGACATGACGGGCCAACTTCTGTCCTTGTTTGGTTGGGAGGTTGGTTCGAAGTGTCGTGATGTTACGTGAATCCCAGTAGCAAGCAGAGATCTATTATTATATTCTCTTATTTACTGGTTTTAACTCCTCATATCGTGCTTCCTTGCGGTACTTGCTATTAGAGGTCTAACCTCTCTGGTTTTGCATGGCCAGATTTAGAGCCGGTTCCCGAGGACTCAGCTTACTTCTACCTCCAAGATGGTCAATACTAGAGGAATGATCGCAGGAGGACTCGAGTGGGTTCCTTACTTCCCCGCTCATTTTGTTACTAACTTTATATTTTGCCATTTGGCACCGACATGTTAGTCGGATTGTCTTGTACTTACTTTTACATAATTGTAATTAAGTCAGACTGCAGCTGATAACAATTGTGTATATGTTGCTATATCATCTGGCTATGTTTTGTAAAGCCAGATCTCAAGAACATTTTGACTAAGCGTTTGGGACGCCTTATTGCTTATTCTTAAATATTCTCTGTTATTGCTTCTTGTTTGAATGATTTAGACAATAGATGTGAAGTGACCATAGCGAGACTTTCATGTAGTATGCACCCCCCTTGTCTTTTAGACAGCATTGATCGTATTATACGGTATTTATCTACCCGTAATACGTAGCTGGCTGAGTCATTCCCCCGCTCTCCAGTATTCTGGTTCTGGGGCGTGACAAATGTACCACATCGAGTTACTGCCAAGATCAGAGAATGCTAGCCATAAATTAAAAACACAGAAAATCGTGTCAAGACGTGTCGGGTTAAGTCGAGTCGTGCTGTGGGCATCAAGATCTCAGAAAACAAAATCAGCAAGAAGGAAGCGGAGGATCAAGGGGAACACCAAGGGTCAGGAAGGGAAACCATGGCACAGGGTGTGCCAGACAAGGGGCTCGGGCAAGCGGCACCCAGAGATGCGCTCGGGAACGGTCGCAGCACGCCAAGGGGGCGCGAGCGGGGTCAACTACGCACGGGCAGCGAGGCGCGCAAGGGGGCACAGCCCTGCGAGGCGCGCAAGGGTGGCGCGGCCAGCGAGGCGCACAAGGGGGGACGCGGCCAGCGAGGCGCGCAAGGGGGCGCAGCCCGGCGAGGCGCGCAAGGGGGACGCGACCAGCGAGGCGCGCAAGGGGGCGCAGCCCGGCGAGGCGCGCAAGGGGGGCACGGCCAGCGAGGCACGCAAGGGGGCGCAGCCCGGCGAGGTGCGCAAGGGGGGCACGGCCAGCGAGGCGCGCAAGGGGGCGCAGCCCGGCGAGGCGCAGGGGGCGCGGCCAGCGAGGCGCGCAAGGGGGCGCGCGGCCAGCTCTAAAGAGCACGGCCAGCGCTAAAGAGTGCGGCCAGCGAAGCGCGCAAGGGGAGCCGCCCGGCGCTAAACAGCGCGGCTGGGGGGGAAGGGGGGTCTTCTTCTTCCTCAAGCTTGAGAGGAAGAACACCAATGGCCTCAAAAACTTGAAACCTCACAACTTGGTCCATAAAACTCGAAATCCAGAATTTCAAGAGTCTAACTTGTGTAAAATTCGATTCTCTACAACATAGAAGCATCAAAATAAGCAAAAATCCAAGTTTGGTAGATCAAACCCAAGAAATTCCGAAAATGGTAGAAACTTAGATCTAGGAGAATCCAAGCTCCAAATCCAAAAATGTCAAGTTCTAATGTTGTTCCAAATCATCTAATTAAGCTATTAGGCAAATAAAATTGGGTCTTCATGTGGTGGCAAGATGCACTTGCCTATGGGTGGGATGTTGTATGGAAGAAGGAAGAAGAAGGAGTTAGAAAAATTAAATGAGAGAAGTAATGAGGAGAGAGAATGGTTGGTGGAGATTTTAATGAGGGTGGTTGTGGTGGAATGAGGGTGGAGTATAGGTTAAAGTGTTCCATTGGGTTTAAAATCAAACCAACCCAACTAAAATCGAGCCGAGCCGAAACCTAAAATACGAGAAAACCCAAAAATTCTGCAAGTCGGGAAAAATAAAAATACATGCCAAAATCCAACTACGAGTATAATTACGAAATACGGGAAATGAGGGTGACAACTCTACCCACCTTAAAAAAATTTCGTCCTCGGAATTTAATCGAGGAGCTAGAGACTGCCACGGCAAGCTATACTAAGCACCAACAACTACACTAAGCAGTTCAATCATACAATCATACATGCAATCAAGGAATGAAAAGCATAAGGTATAAGGAAGACATTATACCTTACGAATCAAATAGGTTGGGATATCGCGATCGGATGTCGTCCTCACGCTCCCACTTTGACTCACCTAGAGAGTGATGACCCCAAGCAACACGGGCTAAGCTAATAGTCTTGTTCTTGAGTATCTTTTCTCTCCGGTCCAATATAGACACGGGCCTCTCCTCATACGAAAGGTTGGTACCAACAACCAATTCTGAATGGTCCAGGATATGGCTCGGGTCCGGGATGTACCATCGTAATTGGGATACATGGAATACATCATGCACCTCACTTAGCGACGACGGAAGAGCGAGACGATAGGATACATTTCCTACTCGCTCCAGGATATCGAACGGCCCTATATACCTAGGACTAAGCTTTCCCCGTACGCCAAAGCGAATGATGTCGCGGTTAGGCGAGATCCTAAGGGATACATGGTCGCCGATAGCAAACTCTAAGGGACGTCGATGAGCATCGGCCCAATGGCGCTGGCGATCTTGGGCCACTCGAAGACATTCTCTGATTCTTCTGACCACTTCCACTGTCTGGGCAATCATTTCTGGGCCAAGCATCTGCCTCTCTCCAACATCTTTCCATACTAGCGGGGATCTGCACTTTCTGCCATACAGCGCCTCGAACGGGGCCATCTGAATACTGGCCTGGAAACTATTATTGTACGAGAATTCTACCAGGTGCAGGTGATCCTCCCATGAACCACCGAAGTCAAGGGTACAAGATCTCAACATATCTTTAAGTGTCTGGATTATGCGTTCCGACTGGCCGTCTGTCTGCGGATGATAAGCTGAGCTAAACTGAAGGTGAGTTCCCAAACTCTTTTGCAGGCTGCGCCAAAAGTGTGATGTGAATCTTGAATCCCTATCCGTAGTGATACTGACCGGTACCCCATGAAGCCTGACAATCTGTCTGAGGTACATCTTTGCCAACTGGGCCGTAGACTGATCAACTCTGAATGGGAGAAAGTGAGCCACCTTAGTGAGCCGGTCAACTATAACCCAAATAGCATCTCGACCAGCTGGGAATCTAGGCAATCCAGTCACAAAATCCATGGTCACATGCTCCCACTTCCATTCTGGAATCGACAAGGACTGAAGAAGTCCAGCAGGCCTCTGATATTCAGCTTTAACCTGCTGGCAAACCAAACACCGAGAGACAAACCAGGCTATCTCCCTCTTCATGCCATTCCTCCAGAAATATTGACGAATATCACGGTACATCTTTGTGCCACCGGGATGAATAGAATACTGTGAACTGTGAGCTTCTGCCATGACCTCCTGTCTGATATCTCCACTGGGTACACAAAGACGAGTGCCGTACCGAAGTGTACCATCTTCATGAATGCACAACTCTGGCCTTCTTCCTGCCTCACACTCTGCTCTGAGTCGCTGAATCTTAAAATCTGTAGATTGTGCCATCCGGATCCTCTCAACTATGCTGGATTGAACCTGTAGACTGGCCATCAACGCCACGTTGGTAGGAAGAACCACTTTAATTCCCATCTTCTGAAGATCTGCCAATAATTCTGGTTACGCCGTTAGGAAATAAATTCTGGCTCTTCGGCTCAACACATCTGCTACAACGTTGGCCTTCCCTGGGTGATACTGCAAGTCCACATCGTAGTCCACAGTAGCTCGAGCCATCTCCTCTGTCGCATGTTAAGGTCCTTCTGGGTGAAAATATACTTCAGTCTCTTGTGATCAATAAATATCTCCACTCTGTCTCCGTACAAGTAGTATCGCCAAAGCTTAAGTGCAAACACTACTGCTGCCAGTTCCAAGTCGTGGGTCGGGTAATTCTTCTCATGATCACGAAGTTGACGTGATGCATAAGATATTACCTTCCCATGCTGCATCAAGACACATCCCAATCCTCTGCCTGAAGCATCACAATAAACTGTGAATCCTCTGGTCCCATCTGGAAGTGTGAGAATGGGAGCCGTTATCAAACCTCGCTTCAACTTCTCAAATGATTCCTGGCACTTTGCTGTCCAAGCAAACTGCACATCCTTGCGGGTCAACTGGGTCATCGGCGTCGAAATCCTTGTAAAATCTGAAACGAATCACCGGTAGTAGCCGGCCAACCCAAGGAAGCTGCAAACCTCTGCCGCTGAACTAGGTACTGGCCATGACTCGATAGCCACAATCTTCTGGGGATCCACTTCTACTCCTCCTCGAGTAATGATGTAACCCAAGTACAAAATATGATCGAGCCAGAACTCGCATTTACTAAACTTGGCATACAATTGATGCTCTCTAAGCGTCTGAAGGACGATTCTGAGATGCTGCTCATGCTCCGCTTCGCTCTTGCTGTAGACCCGGATATCATCTAGGAACAAGATCACGAACTGATCCAAGTAAGGCATAAAAATGCGATTCATGAGGTCCATGAATACGATCGACGCATTGGTCACTCCAAAGGGCATAACAAGGAACTCCCAATGCCCATATCTCGATCTAAACGCTGTCTTCGAAATGTCCTGCTCTCTGACTCTGATCTGGTGGTATCCTGACCGCAAGTCTATCTTCTAGAATACTGAAGCCCTTCTGAGTTGATCAAACAAGTCATCTATCCTCGGGAGAGGGTATCTGTTCTTGATTGTTACTGAGTTTAAGGTACGATAATCTACACATAACCTGGACGTACCATCCTTCTTTTTCACAAAAAGCATCGGGGCTCCCCAAGGCGATCCACTTGTACGAATGAATCCTTTGGTCCTTAATTTTTCAATCATCTTGTACAAAATCTCCAACTCTGAAGGCGCCATCCTGTAGACTCTCTCTGATACTGGTGCTGTCCCGGGGATCAAGTCTATAGTGAACTCGATTTTCTGCTCTGGCGGCATCCCTGGAAGTTCCTCTGGGAAGACATCTGGAAACTTTTCAACTATCCTGGGTAACTGTACTGCTGCTACGGCCATCCGTAATACTGGAGAAGATGGTTCCACCGTGCCTCTGGAAAATGAAAACTCTGGCTCGCCTGGAATACTAAAGACAACCCTGCCAACATGGCAGTCTATCCTAGCATACTGGTTCCTCAACCAATCCATGCCTAAGACTATATCATAGTCTGCCATAGGAAATTCTATGAATCTAGCGGGGAACTCTCTACCGCTAACTACGATCCGACACGAGAAAAATACTCGATCTACTCCCACAAGACCATTACCAGTAAGTACATTGAGCCTTAATGATAATGACTCGGGCTCCAATCCTATCCGTGTCGCGAATCGTGCAGACATGAATGAATGCGATGCACCAGAATCAAATAATATCGATGCTGGAGAGGAGTTGACGAGAATAGTACCTGCCACTACCTCACCTGGTGCAACTTCTTCTTCCATAGTCATCATCATTGCCTGACCTTGTCCTCTGGCTGCGGGTCCCCTCTGCTGGAAACCTCTCTGCCTACTCTGCACTTGAGCCTGGGTATACAGCTGCTGGTTCTGCTGATGAAATGCCTGGGCCTGAGGCAACAAGGGCCTCAGGTACTGCTGCTGCTGCATAGGTGCTGGTCCCCTAACCGATGGACTGGTTAGGTTAGAAGAGGACGAACTACCCTTATTCGGGCAGGCTCCTATCTTGTGATATGCCGCTCCACAATCCAGGCACAATACCTGCGCCCTACGACAATCCGCCACTACATGGCCTGGCTTCCCGCAATGAACATCCCATCGCGGAAGTCTTCTTCTGCTTCTGCTGTTGCGGGTGTAATACCCATATCTCATATTACGTATTGGGAATACGTGTACGTATTTCGGGCTCGTATTTTTTTAGTTTGTCATAATTAGTTAGCCTTGGGTTTTTATTTTGTATGTTGCATTAGCATGGTTCATCATGGCATTGCATTGGCTTGGTTTGGTTCAGTTTAGTGAGTTGGTTTGGTTTTATGTGGAGAACCACTCCCACCTACCACCACTCCCACCATAAATATCTATCCCACTTTCTCTCTCCATATTAACTTCTTCTTCTCCATCTTTACTTCTCCACCTACCAGAGAGAGAGTGGAGAGCTTAGGCAAGTGCAACTTGCTTCATGGATGAACTCCAATTTTATTGTTCCATTTTCTTCCTTATGTGTTTTTAACCCACTTTAGTACTTAGCATTTTTCAATTCCATGGTTAAATTCTTGTAGATCTAGTTTTATGGTATTTTTGGATTTTCTTGGGTTTGATCTGTTTAACCTTGTTATTTCCAAGTTTTGATGGTTCCATGTTGTAGAAAATTTTGTTCTACCCCATTTTGACCTATGGAAGTCCAAATTTGGACTCCTGTGGGAAATTGGATGGTGTGGAGAAGCCATGGTATTTTCCATGAACCTCTTCTCAGTTGGCAACAAATTGTTGCTGGCTTGCATTTGTTTTGGCCGCAGGAGTCTTGCCTAGCCGCATGGGCATGGCAGCATTAATTATTTTCTGACATGATGTCACTTAATAGCAAGCATAGTAATTTGGACAAGGCCTAATAATTATTTGCCGCATACAGCTTGCAATTTCATACATAATGTAGTGGAGAGCCGCATGAATTATTAATGTTTTTAGCCGCATGAGAATTTTTATATAGCTGGCCGCATGGCTTCTATTATAACATGGTAATGTTAGTAGCCGCATGGCTACTAACAGTTGTAGCCGCATGGGAAGGAAGCAATTGCATCAAGCATTTAATGCTCCTTGCCGCATGGGATTTGAAAGCAGGTTCCATGCTTTTTCCTTTAGCAAAGCATTAAATGCTTTCCTATCAAGCATTAAATGCTTACTAAGGCCTTAAATAATGTCTTGTCCAGAATAATGCATTAAATGCTTTATCAAAGCTTTAACTCAAAACTTGTTCCAGAATGAGCTTTAAAAGCATTATTAAGCATTTAAGTCCTTGCTATTTCTTTTTTTATGCTTCAATGCTTGGATTAAAGCATTGAGAACGTAGCCGCATAAGAAAAACATTGAATGCATCTAATGCATTTTAGTCCTTGCTATTAATGAATATTAAGACTTAATATATATTATGTAATGCATTCAATAGCATGCATCTTCCAAATAAGCCAGACGCATGTCTTTTTGCAATTCCTAAAGCATTATAGCCGCATGTAAGACCATAGTGGCTGCATGGAAATCCTCTAGTGAGCCACATGGCCTTTGGCCATTAAATATTATTTGCATGTTGCATTTTGCATGGAATCTAAGGTGAGCCGCATAGGCTCCCTTCTCTCACTATCTAATATTTTGGCCACGTGGACCATTAATTAGGTAGCTCACGTGAACCTTTTCTTATTGCATTAATTGTGGGGGGTCCCACGTAGCTTCCTTTAGTTGACTTGCTTGCTGAGGTGGGAGTTTGCATTTAATGAGGGTCCCACTGTCTTTTGCCTTATTTGATTTTATGGCCTATTTATTGTTTCCTGGCCGCATGGGGTCCCTCCCACTCTTGGTCGCATGCACAATTGTATGCTAGCCGCATATGGCTTGCTGGCCTTAAATGATTGACTGATTGCATTTAAATAACTTCGGAGTCGCATGGGTGGCCTCCCACTCTCTTTGACCGCATGTTTGTTTTCCCACTTTTGGACCACATGGGTCCCACTTTGATTGTTTAAATGTTTTATTTGTCTAAATTGTGGTCAGAATTTCTTCCCACTTCCAACATAAAAGTTGTAGAGTTTCTCCTTGGCTTCAAGAATATATATATATATTATATTATATTATTATTTTAATTGCTCAAGTTTCTCTCTTCTTGATAATCGGCATGACATGATGGTGACCCGTCGTGGTGCACTCCTGACATGATAACTTGACCTGACAAATTTGACATGATAACTTGGTATAATAATTTTTGATAGTGGCCCGCCGTGGCACACTCTTGACATGATAAACCTGACATGATATTTCTCAAAATGCTGTTGCGACGGCTAATACGACATGACAAGATTGAATGATTTGGACACCGTGGACGATTGTGCTTGTGCAAATGAATCCGTCTTGTCTTGCATCATGTCTAGGACGGGGATTCCTGAGTACCACGGTCAGGGGGCACCCACTGAAATCGACTAAGGCTAATCACTAGAATAATCCAGTAGTCATGAAGAGATTTCCCAGCTACAGGCAATCCCGTTATCTGGATGCCCCACTTGGGATCTGTAGCCTGCCGTCGAGTAGGGCACATTTCCAGCACACTGTCATGTGTTGCACCCTCTAAGTCACCTAAGGGTACATGCGTTTCCTGGACGATGTACCCACTTGAAATTCAACTCTAATTGCGTCCGGATAGCCTGGATGGTCTGCAGGGCTTGTGGCTGTGGAATAATCTCGCTGCATCTTGTTAGTAACTAGGCTTGTGGTAACCCTAGTTAGTTAAAGTATCAAGCCGTACTTATTATTTGGCCGTGAAATGTTGGATGAAGTTTACCAGTCTATTCTTGTCTTGATCCTGTACAAGATTATTACATGACCTGTTTTCTTATCTTGCCGATAAATGGTAGAAGAAACCAAGTTCGGTTCAGACGAAGGGTTACAACCCCGGTCCTTGTTTAGTTTACGGGTTGTAACCTGGTTATCTGAATAGTCCCATGGTTATCTCATCGTATATCACTTGTCCTGCTTTTCTTTAATTACTGTCTTTTATATTTTTACCCTTGTGCTAATTGCTGATTTTAGTTCCTAAGTGAAGCCTCCTTTGTGGCACTTACTCTTTCTGGGGTCTGACCCAGCTGGTTTTGTATGGCCAGATACCAGAGCAGCTCCAGAGGATCTACCGAATCTCCAGCCACATGGTGACCACTAGACGGAATCCTGGCAACGAGTGGGTTATTTTTGGCTCTTCTACTCTATTGTAAATTATTTCTTTTGAGGCGTTTAGCCGTCGAGCAAGTGTTAGCTCGTGTACATTTTTACTTACTGTCTGTCCACGGGCTGTAACATGATTGGCAACCTAGGGTTGATCATGTATGACTAAACTCTTGTTAGTCCTCACATTTTGTAACGACTAGCTTCATGATCAGCTGAATATGTAATGTTTGGGACGCCTTACTATTGTATATTTGGTGATCTTACATCTTGTAACATTTACTTACTTGCTTGTGATTGAGACACTAGGCTTGTTATTGACCTTAAGAGACTGATGGCTTGTAGATAAACCCTCATATATCTAGACAGCCGTAACCGTATGGTGAGATGGATTCCATTTTATTATACGTAGCTGGCTATGTCTGCCCCCGCTCTCCAGTATTCTGGTTCTGGGGCGTGATATGGTTTAAGTGGTGGCCCATGCAGGTCTTGTAAATCAAGATATGTGAGGATTTACCGAATAGATGTCTCAATCAGTACTCGTCCTTGATCTCTGCTCGTATCCTCTTGATTCCTGAAATTCTTGTCCTGATCACATGCTTGTAATCGTTGATCTGTCCTGGTCCTTCCTTATTATTCCCATGTCGTCTTCTTCAGCGGCATTGAACCTGGACCTGCCGATCAGCAAGGCGGATCACCTCCCGTGGACCAGCAGCAACCAGAAGATCAGGTCCAGCGCTCAGGAGCAGCCTCCCGAGTCGTACCTACTGAAGGAGAGCCGCCAGTTCAGCCAGTCCAGCCTGCAGAGCCTGATGATGGCACTTTGGTGGGTCTCATCAGATCATTGTTAGCTTCCCAAGATCGTCGAAGAGATGCCTTGCAACAGGCAGTGGCAGATGCTCTGAACAGAGGTGGAGATCATGGGAACCGTACAGTGAACAGTTTCAAGCGCCTGAACCCTCCGTTCTTCGATGGCAGTGAAGATGCTATCGCTGCTGACGCGTGGCTCCAGGATACTGAAGTCATTCTAGAGGCAGCCAGAACCTCGGAGGACGAGAAGGTGGCCGTGGTGCGTCTACAGTTATTGGATCTTGCCCGCAGCTGGTGGGCGGCGCAGGCCATGGGATTAGTGGCCCCTATTCCATGGGCACTATTCAGAGAGAGATTCGAGACTAAGTACTTCGATGCGGTGGCTCGGTATGATCTTCAGACCAAGTTCACCAATCTAAAGCAAGGAGGCAGAACGGTCGACGGATATGCGGCCGAGTTTTCCAGGCTTAGTCGGTTTGCTCCCACTTTGGTGGCGACCGAGACAGAGCCCAGCGGTTCCAGCAGGGGCTCCACCTCGAGATTTTATTGGCAATAGAACAGTTTGAGCATCAGACTTTTGATGCAGTGTTGAGGGCAGCTAGGAGGCACGAGTATACCTCCCACAGGATTGTGGACATGACCGGAGGTCGGAAGCGATCTCACGGCCAGATGACCCAGTCGACAGCACCAGCCCCGGCAGTCAGGGCTTTAACAATTGGAACTCCGAGGCAGGCGGCCTCAGTGACGTTGGTCACGTCCCCTCAGCAACAGAAGCAGAAACAGTCTTCCACAATGGGCTGCACTCATTGTGGGAAGCCAGGACACGTTGTTTCGGAGTGTCGTAGAGCACAGAGATTGTATTTGGCTTGTCGGGCACCGGACCACAAGATAGGGTCCTGTCCGAATAGAGCAGGTTCCTCCTCATCGGCCCAGACTAGTCCCTCGGTAAGGGGACCAGCCCCAGTCCAGCAGCAGCAGCAGTATCCATTGCCGAGGCCACTGCTGCCTCAGGCCCAAGTGTTTCAGCAGCAGTACCAGCCTCCGAGGCCATTGCCGCCTCAGGCCCTAGCCTTCCAACTACAGAGACCCCAGTAGTATGCCCAGGTCCAAGCTCAGATCCAGAACCGGCAGAGAGGTTCCTAGCAGGATATCTTTCCTCTTTCTCGTGCCTTCGATTTCCTTGCTTACATACATGATTGCATGATTGATTGCTTAGTATAGCTTGCCTGTGATTAGTATAGCTTGTCCTTGCCACTCTAGCCTCTTGATTGAATTTCGAGGACGGAATTCTTTTAAGGTGGGTAGAGTTATAATGCCCATATCTCGTATTACGTATTGGGAATACGTGTACGTATTTCAGGCTCGTATTTTTTTTGGTTTGTCATAATTAGTTAGCCTTGGGTTTTTATTTTGTATGTTGCATTAGTATGGTTCATCATGGCATTGCATTGGCTTGGTTTGGTTCGGTTTAGTGAGTTGGTTTGGTTTTATGTGGAGAACCACTCCCACCTACCACCACTCCCACCATAAATATCTATCCCACTTTCTCTCTCCACATTAACTTCTTCTTCTCCATCTTTACTTCTCCACCTACCAGAGAGAGAGAGTGGAGAGCTTAGACAAGTGCAACTTGCTTCATGGATGAACTCCAATTTTATTGTTCCATTTTCTTCCTCATGTGTTTTTAACCCACTTTAGTACTTAGCATTTTTCAATTCCATGGTTAAATTCTTGTAGATCTAGTTTTATGGTATTTTCGAATTTTCTTGGGTTTGATCTGTTTAACCTTGTTATTTCCAAGTTTTGATGGTTCCATGTTGTAGAAAATTTCGTTCTACCCCATTTTGACCTATGGAAGTCCAAATTTGGACTCCTGTGGGAAATTGGGTGGTGTGGAGAAGCCATGGTATTTTCCATGAACCTCTTCTCAGTTGGCAACAAATTGTTGCTGGCTTGCATTTGTTTTGGCCGCAGGAGTCTTGCCTAGCCGCATGGGCATGGCAGCATTAATTATTTTCTGACATGATGTCACTTAATAGCAAGCATAGTAATTTGGGCAAGGCCTAATAATTATTTGCCGCGTACAGCTTGCAATTTCATACATAATGTAGTGGAGAGCCGCATGAATTATTAATGTTTTTAGCCGCATGAGAATTTTTATATAGCTGGCCGCATGGCTTCTATTATAACATGGTAATGTTAGTAGCCGTATGGCTACTAACAGTTGTAGCCGCATGGGGAGGAAGCAATTGCATCAAGCATTTAATGCTCCTTGCCGCATGGGATTTGAAAGCAGGTTCCATGCTTCTTCCTTTAGCAAAGCATTAAATGCTTTCCTATCAAGCATTAAATGCTTACTAAGGCCTTAAATAATGTCTTGTCCAGAATAATGCATTAAATGCTTTATCAAAGCTTTAACTCAAAACTTGTTCCAGAACGAGCCTTAAAAGCATTATTAAGCATTTAAGTCCTTGCTATTTCTTTTTTTATGCTTCAATGCTTGGATTAAAGCATTGAGAACGTAGCTGCATAAGAAAAACATTGAATGCATCTAATGCATTTTAGTCCTTGCTATTAATGAATATTAAGATTTAATATATATTATGTAATGCATTCAATAGCATGCATCTTCCAAATAAGCCAGACGCATGTCTTTTTGCAATTCCTAAAGCATTATAGCCGCATGTAAGACAATAGTGGCCGCATAGAAATCCTCTAGTGAGCCGCATGGCCTTTGGCCATTAAATATTATTTGTATTTTGTATTTTGCATGGAATCTAAGGTGAGCCGCATAGGCTCCCTTCTCCCACTATCTAATATTTTGGCCACGTGGACCATTAATTAGGTAGCTCACGTGAACCTTTTCTTATTGCATTAATTGTGGGGGGTCCCATATAGCTTCCTTTAGTTGACTTGCTTGCTGAGATGGGAGTTTGCATTTAATGAGGGTCCCACTGTCTTTTGCCTTATTTGATTTTATGGCCTATTTATTGTTTCCTGGCCGCATGGGGTCCCTCCCACTCTTGGCCGCATGCACAATTGTATGCTAGCCGCATATGGCTTGCTGGCCTTAAATGATTGACTGATTGCATTTAAATAACTTCGGAGCCGCATGGGTGGCCTCCCACTCTCTTTGACCGCATGTTTGTTTTCCCACTTTTGGACCACATGGGTCCCACTTTGATTGTTTAAATGTTTTATTTGTCTAAATTGTGGTCAGAATTTCTTCCCACTCCCAACATGAAAGTTGTAGAGTTTCTCCTTGGCTTCAAGAATATATGTATATATATTATATTATATTATTATTTTAATTGCTCAAGTTTCTCTCCTCTTGATAATCGGCATGACTTGATGGTGACCCGCCGTGGTGCACTCCTGACATGATAACTTGACCTGACAAATTTGACATGATAACTTGGCATGATAATTCTTGATAGTGGCCCGCCGTGGCGCACTCTTGACATGATAAACCTGACATGATATTTTTCGAAATACTGTTACGACGGCTAACACGACATGACAAGATTGAATGACCTGGACACCGTGGACGATTGTGCTTGTGCAAATAAACCCGTCTTGTCTTGCATCATGTCTAGGACGGGGATCCCTGAGTACCACGGTCAGGGGGCACCCACTGAAATCGACTAAGGGTAATCACTAGAATAATCCAGTAGTCATGAAGAGATTTCCCAGCTACAGGCAATCCCGTTATCTGGGTGCCCCACTTGGGATCTGTAGCCTGCCGTCGAGTAGGGCACATTTCCAGCACACTGTCATGTGTTGCACCCTCTAAGTCACCTAAGGGTACATGCGTTTCCTGGACGATGTACCCACTTGAAATTCAACTCTAATTGCGTCCGGATAGCCTGGATGGTCTGCAGGGCTTGTGGCTGTAGAATAATCTCGCTGCATCTTGTTAGTAACTAGGCCTGTGGTAACCCTAGTTAGTTAAAGTATCAAGCCGTACTTATTGCTTGGCCGTGAAATGTTGGATGAAGTTTACCAGTCTATTCTTGTCTTGATCCTGTACAAGATTATTACATGACCTGTTTTCTTATCTTGCCGATAAATGGTGGGAGAAACCAAGTTCGGTTCAGACGAAGGGTTACAACCCCGGTCCTTGTTTGGTTTACGGGTTGTAACCTGGTTATCTGAATAGTCCCATAGTTATCTCATCGTATATCACTTGTCCTGCTTTTCTTTAATTACTGTCTTTTATATTTTTACCCTTGTGCTAATTGCTGGTTTTAGTTCCTAAGTGAAGCCTCCTTTGTGGCACTTGTTCTTTCTGGGGTCTGACCCAGCTGGTTTTGTATAGCCAGATACTAGAGCAGCTCTAGAGGATCTATCGAATCTCCAGCCACATGATGACCACTAGACGGAATCCTGGCAACGAGTGGGTTATTTTTGGCTCTCCCACTCTATTGTAAATTATTTCTTTTGAGGCGTTTAGTCGTCGAGCAAGTGTTAGCTCGTGTACATTTTTACTTACTGTCTGCCCATGGGCTGTAACATGATTGGCAACCTAGGGTTGATCATGTATGACTAAACTCTTGCTAGTCCTCACATTTTGTAACGACTAGCTCCATGATCAGCTGAATATGTAATGTTTGGGACGCCTTACTATTGTATATTTGGTGATCTTACATCTTGTAACATTTACTTACTTGCTTGTGATTGAGACACTAGGCTTGTTATTGACCTTAAGAGACTGATGGCTTGTAGATAAACCCTCATATATCTAGACAGCCGTGACCGTATGGTGAGATGGATTCCATTTCATTATACGTAGCTGGCTATGTCTGCCCCCGCTCTTCAGTATTCTGGTTCTGGGGCGTGACAGCGGGTACGTCGGGGTTGAATGCTGAACCGACGTCACTGAGGCTGCCCCGCCTCGGAGTTCCAATGGTCAAACTCCTAGCTGCCGGGGCTAGAGCTGATGATTGGTGTACCTGACTGTGGGACCGCTTCCTACCTCCGGTCCTATCCACGATCCTCTGGGAGGTGTACTCATGCCTTCTAGCTGCTCTCAATACTGCATCGAACGTCTGGTGCTCGAACTGCTCAGCTGCCAACAAGATCTCCAAATGCAGCCCCTGTTGGAACCACTGGGCCCTATCAAACTCGGTCGCCACCAAGATGGGGGCAAATCTACTGAGTCTAGAAAACTCAGATGCATAACCGTCGACCGTTATGCCTCCTTTCTTCAAGTTGGTAAATCTCGTCTGTAGGTCGTACCGAGCTACAGCATCAAAATACTTCGTCTGGAATCTTTCTCTAAACACCGCCCAAGTAACCGGCGTCGCTAATCCCACGGCCTGCGCCGCCCACCAACTGCGAGCCAAGTCCAGCAACTGTAGGCGTACCACCGCCACCTTCTCATTCTCAGGTGTCCTAGCTGCTTCCAGAATCACCTCGGTATCCTGAAGCCAAGCGTCCGCGGCAATCGCATCTTCGCTGCCGTCGAAGAATGGAGGGTTCAAGCGCTTGAAGCTGTTGGCCGCGCTGTTTCCTGGATGACCGCCTCTGGTCAAAGCATCTACCACTACCTGGTGCAAGGCATCTCCTCGACGATCCTAGGAAGCTATCAAGGTCCTGATGAGACCTACCAAGGTGCCATTGTCAGGCTCTGCAGGCTGGACGGGCCGAACTAGGGGCTCTCCTCCGGGAGGTACAACTCTGGAGGCTACTCCAGAATGCTGGGCTTGATCTCCGGGTTGCTGGTCCACGGAAAGTGCTCCACCTTGCTGATCAGCGGGGTCAGGTACAGTACCGCTGAAGAAGACGACACAGGAAAAACAATAAGGAAGGACCAGGACAGATCAACGATACAAGCTCATGATCAGGGCAAAAATCCAGAGATTCAGATGATATCGATGGAGATCAAAGACGAGTACTGATTGAGACATCTATCCGATAAATCCTCATATATCTTGAATGCCAAGACCTGCATGGGCCACCACTTAGACCATGTGACGCCCCAGAACCAGAATACTGGAGAGCGGGGGCGAACATAGCCAGCTACGTATATTGAAATGGAATCCATCTCGCTATACGGTCACGGCTGTCTAAATATGAGGGTTTACTACAAGCCAACGGTCTCTTAAGGTCAAGCCTATTGTCTCAATCTCAAACAAATAATATAATTACAAGATGTTAGACCACCAAATATATAATAAAAGACGTCCCAAATATTATATATTCAGCTGATCATGAAGCTAGTCATACAAAATGCAAGGACTAGCAAGAGTTAAGTCATACATAATCAACCCTATGATTCGTTAATCATGTTACAGCCCATAGGCAGTCAGTAAATAAAGATGCATCGAGCTAACAGGTGCTCGTCGGCTAAACGCCTCAAAAGAATAAATTTACAATATAGTGGGTGAAACAAAATAGAAAACCCACTCGTAGCCCGGGTTCCTTCTAGTCGCCACCATCGGGCTGGAGGTTCGGTAGATCCTCGGATACTGCTCCGAAATCTGGCCATACAAAACCAACTGGGTCAAAACCCCAGAAAGAGTAAGTGCCACAAGGGAGACCACGAAATAAGAACAAAGCTAGCATATCTGAACATAAGACATAGAAGAAAGTACAAGTAATAAAGAGTACAACAGGTCAATAAACGACTAGGGACATGGAACCATTCCGGGAGCCAGATTACAACCCGTAAACCAAACAAGGACCGGGGTTGTAATCCTTCGCCTGAATAGCACTTGTCCCTACCTATTTATTGTTAAGATAAGTAAAACAATCATGTTCAGGGGTACCAAGTACTGTGACTAGACAAGACTTAGACAAGGCTGGACACTATCCATTCACAAGCGACCAAGCAAACATTACGGCTTACTACTTAACTAACTAGTATTATCACAAGCCTAATTACTAACAAGATGCAAAATGAGAAATTCCCAGTCCCAAGCCCTGCAGACTATCCAGTTATCCTTCCGCGGGTTGAGAGTATGGTTGGGTACATCGCCCTGGAGACGATATACCCTTAGGTGACTTAGAGAGTGCAACACATGACAGTGTGCTGAAAATGTGCCCTACTCGTCGGCAGGCTACAAGTCCATTTAATGCGCCCAGATAACGAGATCGCCTGTGACTGGAAATTCTCCATGTTCTAGTTTGATCTAACCATTAGCCTAATTCTATTTAGCGCGAGTCCCTGTCCGTGGTACCGAGGGAGTCACTGTTTCACTTAACAAAATGCCAGGAGAATTGGCTTTTGAAAATAAAACAAGAAAAAGTACAAGAAGTACAAATTTGATTATGGGAAAGTATTATTGTAGAAGTCTGATATGTAAATGATCACTTTGTTCCTTGGACCATACGATGATGATGAAGATCGCTGCTTGAAGATGAACAACTTGGAAGAACTAAGTCACCAGAAAGGTATCGACGCACTTGGGCACTGATGGCGAGGCCGAATGCTTTCCTGCTTTGCTTCACTCTGTTCTGAAAGAAAGGTTGAAGAAGAATGCTCTAGAGAATCAAAAATCTATGAGTTCTAATCTCTCTATCTTCTCTCTTGTCTCTGTCCCTGTCTTGAAAAAAATGAGTCTATTTATAGACTTGGGCTCTTGTGCGTAAAAACTCAGCAAAAGTTCCATCTTTACGCTAACAACTGCCACCCACGACCGAAGCCATCTTCTGCATATGTTGACACGTGTCCCATCATTTTAGTAAGAATATGATGCACGTACACACGTTCTTCGAGATGTGTGGCATGAAAGCCATGTAGGCAGACCACGTTCTCAACTGATGAAGAAGAATAGGGCGTAAAACAACCCCAATGTACTCTGAGCATAAAGCAGTGGACTAGGCGTAAAACAGCCCTGTCATAGATTTCCCGCGTAAAGTGGTTATTAAATAACCTTGAGCGTAAAGTAGCCCAAATAGACTTTACGTACACGTCGACTTTCGAGCGTAAAAACTCATATAATCTCCGTGCGTAAAAGAAGCCATAGTGTGAGCGTAAAGTAGCTCAGTCCACATACTAAACGACAACATTGGTCTCTGTATAAAACAAATCCCTTCGAAATCTGTGGTATATACCATCATCAATATCTTCATGTCTGACTTTGCATTAAATGCGAGACTTTGACAGCTTTGTCCAGCGTAAAAAGAGGTTAGCCTATCATAGGCGTAGAAACCATTGTCTTGACCCTGGCTGCTTTAGGCGTAAAAGCGATTAGCCTTGTCTTGGGCGTAAAGTATTTAACCTCTCTGCGGCGTAAAGTAGATCAATTTGAGTAGAATGATCTATCACTTTGACTCATTCTGTGAAGCACTTTTTACACTCCTACAAGACCCCCTTCAAAGTTTTCGAATGTCTTCATAATTTGAAACACTTTGAACAGCAGTGTAAAAGTTGAGATTTGACCAGTCAGCGTAAAATTCGGGATACGTAACAGTCATTCGCGTAAAAGCGGGGATATCCAACAGTCGGCGTAAAATATCATTAAATAGTGTCGGTCAACACTTGACCGTCACAATGAATTTTCTTCTCGAAACTTTCGAATGCCTTTTCACTTCCCCGAGTTTGCATTAATAATGAACAGTTTCCAATGAGGAATATGGAGAGTTGATTTAATTGTATAAATAAGGAGAAATTCTTCACTCTTGTCATTCATCTCCATAGTGACATGGCGCCAAAGAAGGAGATTAACAATGAAGAGGCTTCGGGCTCAAGGATTGACTTTGAGCGAGCACGCAACTTTGTAGAGTGCTTTGGATTAACTCCAGCAGTCTTCAGTCGCATCGATGGTGGTCCCCCGACTGCATAAGCGTTTCTAAATCTGATGCGTCGCTCTGGGATTCGCAACATGCGCGAGTTAGGTGCCCCCCTTCGTCGTCAACCCAACGAAGGAGAGAGAAAATGATATTCCATGTATTGCCACTCTCTTATATGTAGGGGTCCACTCCTCCCTTTTTATTACAACTGAGCTACGCATACTTCATTCGTATGCTCGTTTCTATACATCTATCCGCTCTTTTGAAGACGGTTATAGTATGCAAGGAAGTCTTCGGTGGGCTCAAAAGGGAAATGTTGAAGAACCTATCAGGATAGCCCAGACGTACCAGACAATACTGCCGCTATAGATGAGTTTTCTGGCAGTAATTCCTAGGGGAGCTAGGGAGGTAGCCGCGGGACCAATAATTATTGGAAAGACCCGCAAACGAAAGCAGAACACAGCTACCGTTTATCCGGTGAAGTCTCCAGAGAAGAAGAAAAAATCTACCATCAAAAGGCCTTCCAAACCAAGAGCCCACACTCCAGAAGATGACACTTTGATTGAAGAGGATCATCTTGTCGGTTCTTCCTCGGTCCATCCAGGAGAAGGATCTTCAGCCCCTCCACCAATAATTGGATCAGGAGCTGTAACACTTTTGTCTCCTGGACGTCTTAGCACCTCACTCCATTTATCTTTGCCAACCAAGGCACAAGTTCAGAGGGTGCTACTACTGTATCTACCGCTGATCAAGACCGCATCCCATCAGACGAACCGGCTCTTGACTTTGAGGATGATGACTGGGATGGTGATTATGATACATATCTTGAAAAAAATGCACATATTCCAAGTATTACACAAAACCTATACGGAATTATATATCATAATTTTGTATATTAACTTATTTTGTTCGTTTTTGCAGATGTCATAATTGCACCGAAGCCTATGGCTCCTCCTCCTCAAGAAGAAGATATTTATGAGGAAAATGAGGAATCTGCTGATGAGACTTCTTCTTCTAGGGAAGAGGGTGCTGATGAAGAGGGAGGACAACAACCCGCGGTGGAGCATCAAGAAGCACATCCTGAACTATCCTCTCATGTTGAAGATCAGCACCAAAAAAAGGTTGCAATAGACCTCACTGCAGGTGATGATGAAGCTGCTGGAGGAGAACCGGTCTTAAATAAAGAATCAGCTATAGAAAATTTTACTGCAACTGAAGCAGTGGAAAATCCTGCGGAGCCGACAGTTGAAGAAGGTGCTGAACCCAGGGATGTAATAGCATCTTCTACTGTAGCTGCTGATTCAATATCAGTTTTTGATAAACCAATACCGGAACCTGAACCAGCTCCTGCAATTGTCACCACATCCACCAATATCACCGTCGCCAGAACTCCAGAAACGGCTGGAGTAACAGATATTGAAGACATTGCTCCTGGAGTTCTTGGGAGCCAAATAACAGCAGTAACAACAACAGCTCCACCTCCGTCTGTTGTTACACCAATGGTAGCTATAGGTGTTGGAGATACAATCCCTGAAGCTCTTAGGGATAACTTGGCTATGGCAATAGTAACAGCAACAACTTCGTCTCATCCTGCTGTCGTGCCAACCACATCTGTTTCCGATCTCCAAAGAAGAGATTTATTAGATATTGCGGCCACACCAAGCTCCAGCGTAGAAATGAATCTCCTGGTTGAGATTCATACTGAAACTTTTTATAAAACTCTGGCAACTCTGATAAAGATGGTCCTGAATAAGGGTCTCAGTTATAAGATTTTGAAGATGGCAATGGCTCTGACTATCAAGAATGTTGCCATGTTCAATGATGTTGAGAGAGCTGCAACATTGGAGAAAATTGTGGAGGACCTTGAGCAGCCGATTGGAGAATATCTCAGGCTATCAAATGAGAGTGTTGAAAGCCTCATTCATGAGGAGTATCATGCCTTAACGGCTGATTATCTTGCTCGAGAGACTACATATAATGCAGCTCTCCATGAACACAGTCTGAAGGTTGCCAAAGAGAAAGCCTTTTTGGCTAGCATAAAACCTGCACTGCATGGTCACATGGTGGCTTATGATGCTTTAAACGTAGATATTCAAAGCAAGAATGATAAAATCCGCGAAGTCGAGGCAGAGCTAGCTCGCTTGAAGGCTGAAAGGGAAAAGATGATCGATGCTCGAAATCTACATCTCACCCAAAGCTCAATTTTAGAAGAACAAGCTTTTGGGGCTGAGTCAACCATCAGAACCCTTGATGAAGCCAAGGACAATCTGATAATCATTTTCGCTGAACTTTCTTGTATTTGCACCCCTGAAGCTCGACGTGCTGAGGCTACCAAGGAGGTTATGAGTTCTCGTGGCGAGCGGCTAGAAGAATTAAAGAAGTTGCTTCAAGATGTTTCCACTCCACCTTAAGAGAGCGTTTTGTCATCTTTTGTCTTATTCATTTTGTAGTGTTTCCACCAGAAATGAATGAAAGATTTGTTTTGTGATCCTATCGTTTATTTGGAATTTAAACAATAGGTATGAGATAGAAAATACTTTATCAGAGGTAATATGGACGTGACAAGTCTTTTAAACTCAACACATTATATCTATCCAGAGGTAATATGGACATGATAGATAATGAAATCTCGTTTTCTATTTTAGAGTATAATACTATCAGAGGTAATATGGACATGACAGTATGTAAGAACTCAAAGAAAAGTAGATTAATATCTATGCAGAGGTCAAATGGACATGATAGATAAGAAACACCAGCAAATTTAATATTTATTCAGAGGTTATAAGAACGTGATAAATAATAAATTCAGCTTTCTATACCAACTGATAAGATGGAAGATAAAAATTTCTCTCCAAAGAGATGAATAATCAGCTTAACCAAACTTTGGTAGCTGGGGATTAAGAAGACATACATCATGAGAAAGAAGAAGGTCAATTCAATTCCATAAATGAATGAATCCTAATGGAAAGTTGAAGATACACGCTCGAATTCATCATATGAGGAACGAGATATATTTGATTCGATGAATTAGTTTTCTTCTGAATCAGATGATTGTGAGGAATTAGAAGAGAATTCTTCTTGTATATCGTCATTAAACATATGGGACGGATCGTATCCCAATCCATGACGAGTCTTCTGGTAAAACGGATCACCACATAACGGGAGTCGTCTACCTTTGCCTTGATTGAGACCTTGCATAGTCTTTAAATCATATCCCATATTCTGAATGATCTTGATGGATTGTTGACTATATTTGTCAATTCAGATTCTTCCTTTATCTTTATCTTTCATATCGTCTGTCTGAGCAACATGTATATTTCTAGCCAAGCCAAAAACAATTTGGCGCTTGTTTTTCTTATCAGACGGAACCACGAAATAAGATTCTTCATGACGTCTATAAGTTACACAAGCTTGTGATTGGGCAACTACCGAAAGTAGATAAGGAGAAGATGTTAAGAACTTTTGAGCATAAGGTCCAACATCAACCTGAAGAGGAAAGGAATTTTCTTTATAGTTGATGTATAAAGCTTCTTCTGGTTCTATGTCGCCTTTAGATTGATGACTTTGCTTATCAAAAGATAAAGTCATTCTTTCAATAAACTTGGCAGCCATATACTCGAAAAGGAAATCTTTATTGATATCAAAAAGTACAGAGTGATTAATATTTACATCATTTACGATTTGACTGCTACGCTTCGGATTAATCATCAGTGGACCATTATCCGTCTTCTGCGTAGATTTGCCAAGATTGACAATCAATGGTGGTTCTGGATCATTCGTACAAGAAGTACGCCCTTTGACCTTAATCAAAAAAGGTTAAACTTGGCTCTTAGTAGGAACATTTACTGATTCCTCAGATGAAGCTTGAGTTCTTCCTTTAACCTTGATTACCAAAGGTTGATCATTGACAGATTGGGATTGGATTCGTCCCTTGACTATGATCTTCAAAAGTTGTTCTTCTGGCGGATCTTCATTAATAGACTGATCTTCAATAAAAGACTGATCTTCAGCTATGTCACGCCCTAGAACCAGAATACTGGAGAGCGGGGGAATGACTCAGCTAGCTACGTATTACGGGTAGATGAATACCGTATAATACGATCAATGCTGTCTAACCAGACGAGGGGGTGCTTACTACATGAAAGTCTTACTATGGTCACTTCACATCTATTATCTCAATCATTCAAACAAGAAGCAAAAATATAGAGAACATGTAAGATAAAGCAGTAAGGCATCCCAAACGCTTAGTCAAAATGTTCTTGAGATCTGGCTTTACAAAATATAGCCAGATGGTATAGTAACATATACACAATTGTTATCAGCTGCAGTCTGACCTTAGTTATAATTATGCAAAAGTAAGTGCAAGACAATCCGACCAACATGTCGGTGCCAAACGGCTAAGTATGAAGTAAATAACAAAACGAGTGGTGAAGTAAGGAATCCACTCGAGTCCTCCTGCAATCATTCCCCTAGTATTGACCATCTTGGAGGTAGAAGTAAGCTGGATCCTCGGGGACCGGCTCTAAATCTGGCTATGCAAAACCAGAGAGGTTAGACCTCTAATAGCAAGTACCACAAGGAAGGATGATATAAAGGATTAAACCAGTAAGTAAGAGAATATAATAATAGATCTCTGCTTTCCACTAGGATTCACATAACATCACGACACTTCGAACCAACCTCCCAACCAAACAAGGACAGAAGTTGGCCCGTCATGTCCTGACATTCTGATCATCTCAGTTAGGCAACAGAGTAGATACAGTACACAAACAAATCATCTTGAACGGCCAATCAACTACTACGGCTTGCTATTGTGAGTCCCAAGTTATCCTGGAATTATGCAAATAGGGATTCCTCAGTTCTTACTATGTGCGAGCAAGGCTAGTCTATCCAATCAATCAATTGCACCAATCATGTAATTAGACGAGTCCCAGCGGGACGCCCGTCGTTAATATAGCATGTACAATAATATAAGCAGATACTGTTCCCTGCCCGTGTGACAGATTTACGGTATCCGTGGGAACCAGTCGGCCTGTCGGGCACTACTAGTCCCAAGAGGGCTGCCATGTAAGAATTCGAGAATCTATTCTCTCCATGCCATCATTATTTTATTTAACTTAAAGCCTCTATGTTGAGCGAAATCCCATGCCGTGGATCATGGTCATTCAAATGAGTACTTTGTACGGGGTACGATATGCGCAACTCTACAACGATACCCGTGCGGCTATGTTATAGGTCTTACATAGCGTAATGCAACAATCAAATCTAACCACGGAGTAATCATGCCTTGTCCATAAAGTACACATGCTATTTTTGTAAGATAAATAAATACTAAATAAATAAATAAATAATTTGAAACCTGCATGTGCTCGTATGCCAATATTCGGGATCAGCCAGTCGATTACAATAGTTCATTACATGAACGTGTCTCATTTATTCAATTCAATAAGACGACTAGCCAGTCTCTTAGTTCCAACTAGGAACGCATGATCAATTATTAGTCAATGTCACAATTATTATCAATGGTGGCAAGGCATGAAAATTAATTAGTATTACATGGGGTCGAGCCTATAACTCTCAGGGTTTAACTTCTAGTCATACTGGGTATCCATGGATCAATCAAGACACATGACACATCCCACATAACAATCTGTATTAATCATGATTTATCAAGTTCATGCAAAAAGGCGTAAGGATATAATAGGAGAATTATCATGCCATCCTTAAATGAATAAGTTATAGAACAAATAAAAACACCCAGGTTAGAAAGTCACGCCAACAAGTCTATACTAAGGCCAAAAGTCACGCCAAGTCTAGTAGGAGTGAGCGTAAAAATGGGCGTGGAAAATGATAAGAAATCCACGCACGCATGCAAAGATGGTGCGTAACTCAAAATTCACGCTGACATGAAAGGACGTGTGCGTGACTAAGAATTCACGCACGAAAAGATGTGCGTGACTAAAAATACACGCTAACATGTAAGAACATGAGCGTGACTTAAAGTACACACCAACACGTAGAGACGTGTGCGTGACTAAAAATACACGCAGCCACGTAAGAACGTGTGCGTGACTCAGCCTTCGTCCCAAGCCAGAAAATGAAATTCCCAGCCAGAAGACACGCTAAGTTGGGAGACCAAAACCCATGAACAGCCGAAAATATAACAACTTAGATCTAGAGAAAACAAGCCATAGAAATCAAAAATGCCAAGCACTAAACTCTCTCAGGATCATGAGAGGAAGAGTAATGATCCATAAAAATGGATGAAGGAGAAGCAAGATTGCACTTGCCTTCTCCTGCTGCTGGTAGGTGGAGAGTGATGAGAGGAAGAAGAAGTAATGGTGAGAATGAGTAATGAAGAGAGAGAAGGAGATAGAAGCTTTAAATAGCAAAGGGGGTGGTAGGTGGGAGACTTGTGGGCCGGGTTTAAGGGAACCACCAAGCCGAAACCCAATAAGACTGAAGCAGGGAATTAAAATGCAGGAAATAATTAACATGAAATTAAAGAAATTTAAATACAGGATAATACATGATAAATACTAAATAAATATACATGAGTTACACATATACAAAAATACGCATTCTGGAAACGGGGAGTGACAAGCTATGTCTGATATCTCTTTCACATGTTCTTGTTTATAAAGCCTTGAATCAGAAAAATAGGCTTCGACACCCTTGAAGGGATTGATATCAGCAAATTCAGTCTTTACAACTCCTTGAGAATCCACATACTTGAAGCATTGGTGGAGAGTTGAAGGCACAATGTTGTGTTCATGAATCCACGGTCTTCCAAGAAGAATATTGTAGGATACATCTGAGTTGATAACATAGAAGGTTACCATAGTTCGCAGATCGCCAATCTGAATCTTCAGACGAATCTTTCCCAGTGGTTTACTCTTGCCAGAGTTAAAACCAACTATCGTAGTACTAGTGTAAGTCAGGTCACTAGTAGGAATCCTCAGGGGTCTTATCATACTTTGAATAATTATGCTAATTGACGACCCAGGATCGATGTAAATCCTATCAATTTCAGTAGATCCAATATACCCAGTGTAGCACAGAGGTCTGTCATGTTTGTTTTGCTTCAACAGTATATCTTCTTGTGTAAAGGTGATATTGGAAATTGCTTCCATCACACCATGATATTGCGGACACGACACTGGAGTATTATCAGGACTCTTGAGTTGAGCCAAGCATGAATCTGCGTGAAGTAGAGCTTCACTCAAAGTCTCCCTGCTTTCTCTAGAAAGACGAAGCAGTTCAAATATGGATAGTCTAGCCGGAGTATTGGCTAACTGAGCTAGAATATCAAACTTGTAAGGTTTCATCACCACCCCCTGACTGGAAGCAGACTTCAATGGAACGTCAAAGCGTACTGCTTTCTGTTTCCCCTTTTCAACCACCGAGGGTTTAGCAGGAACAGGAGGAGGTTGAGCTGGTAGTGTTTCCACTACATCTTCTGCTTCTTTGGAAGATCCCTCATAATCTTTGTGGTACTCCTTCCCGGATCTTGTACCAGTAAAAGTTTCTTCTTCAGACTCAAGAGAAGGAAGTACCATATTACAGGATTTAGTCTTCCTCCATTTAGCCTTTTTCTTGTAAGGTTTGTTGTGAGGAATTTCAGAACCCAATCTAATAGTGGATTTTTGATTTTGAATTTGTAAAGGAAGTCGTATTCCTTTATCATAATTCAAACCTTCTGTCTTCTGAAAGTTATTCACCATTTTCTTCATGAGAAGGACAGATTGCTGACTGTATAGATGAATGGGCAGTAGACTTTTAATAAATGGTTCCACAGAGGAAGAAGATGAGATCTCTGTATCTACAGGAGAATGAGGAATAGATGTCTCTGTAACTACAGGAGGAGAATGATTTGGGATACGAGGAAAAATTCCTGTAGGAGCTTTTTCGTAAGCAGCGAAGACTTGTTGTGCTCGGTATAAAGGGACACTATTCATAGCTAACCACTGCTGATGAGTAAGCTTGAGTTTGTTAGGAGGAGCTAGACTTGGAGGACATATGTTCAATCCTCTTGTCTATCTTCCAAAGGAGTGCCATCCCATAGATAATCTGAATCGTCGGGATCTGGAATAACATGAGAAACCATGTTGCAGGTTTTGACTTTCTTGCCTTTCTTGGATTTTGAAGTTTTACTTTCATTTTCCAATTCAGGTACTAAGTCAGGATGTACCCACATAATTTCACCATTTTTTAAGGTAAGAGGCAGTAATCCTTCATTTTCTTCTCTAGGAGGCGGGATATTCACAATCTTCATCGTCGCCTTCGGGATTGGGATGATTCCATCTGCTACTTGTTGTGGAGGAAAATCCCCGAATTGAAGAGAAACCATATTGGTTGTAACCGTAAGGTCGTCATTAGTTAAGGCGATAGCACCGCCATTTATCAGCTCTTGGATTTTCTTCTTCAGAACATAGCAAGCACTGGTAGGATGATTAATGTATCTATGATAGATACAATATTTGGGATTGTCAGTCAGATTCACCTCATTAGGCCTCTTAGGCTCTGGAATCTGAAGTTTGCCACTCTTCACCAGATATTGAAATATCCCTGGGATATCACTCTCATCAAAAGAGTATTCTTCCTTTGGCCTGGAAAATTCCTGACTATTCGATGTCATTTTATTCTTGAAAAGATTAACCATGAGGGTATCTTTTCCTTTCACATTACGATTACCGGGGTTATTACTAGGATTACTTTTCTTTCCTCTATCATCTGAGACGAAAATCATCCCATGTTCATGAGCCAACCTACCATTGGACTCGGCAGAAACTGCTGCTATGATGAACGAAGCCCAATCTGTGAATTGTGAACCCGTAAAAACAGCAATAGATGGTCGCAGATTCATCTTGCATGTATCAATGAGTGCTGAATCTGGCATGCCAGGAGACATCTTTAAAGTAGCTTGTCGGAAGCGTTCGATGAATGTCCGAGTATCTTCTTTCTCCTTTTGTTTGATTTCTATTAAGGAGGACATGTTCATGTCCATACCTCCTTCATAGAAGCGGGAGAGAAACATTGCCTTAAATTCGTCGAAAGACGAAATGCAATTGTCGGGTAAACTTCGATACCAATCATAAGCCGAACCCGTCAAGCAACCAATGAACACTCGAGTGAGAAGAGCATCATTTTTCTGCAGATGTACAGTCATAATATCAAAATAATTGATATATTGACTAGGAGAATCCCTCCCATCAAACAATACCATGGATTGTGGCTTGAATTTTGGTGGAAATGGCACATCATTCCAATGAGGAGGATAAGGTTGCTTAATCCCTAACCTCTGGAGTTGATCCTTGTGCCTCAAGACTTCAAACTATGCTTTGAGTTCACCCACTGCTTGAATGGTCTCACTAGTTTGCGGAAGCACATTTGATTGAATAGTTGTTGGATGTACCGTAATCCCCACCGGAGATGGTACATCTTCTGGAATAATAGGATCTGGAGACGCAGAATTTTGATTAACAGCAGGCTTCTGAACATTCAAAGGTATATCAGCCCCTTTACTATCTTGAGTTTGTGCCGCTACTGGTACTGGTGTTATTACTGTCGGCTGAGCAGTTTGCTGATTCAATATTATCTAATGCATGTTTTGCACCATGTTAAGCATGTCTTTCAGTGATTGCTCAACGGCAGTGAGACGCTGTTCTGTATTAATAGATGAGGTCTCTGGTTCGTCTCCAACAGCGTAGGATTCAACCTCTCTTGAAGATATAGAAGGATCAGTATAGAAGTATGAATCGACACTGTCAGTCTCAGACTCAAAAAATTGAGTACCCCCAGCTTCTGAATCAGAAGTCTGCATTTGTCTTTGTCTTCTTGATCGAGTGTTCTGATATACTCCCTCAAAAGAATTAAGAAGTCTGTTGAACTGTTGCTGACCTGGGGTTTGGGACGTATTTCGTCTTGGATGTCGTCCTCTGTTAGTATGAGATGTCATGTTAACTGACACATATGACAACTCATGTTCTTGGTCTTCAGTTTGTTGTTGAGACACATTAAAACTCAATCGATCAAAAATTGACCGTTTTGAAGCCAAACAACAACAATTGATTACAACCTGGTGATAATCACAATAATGTTTTTCTTGGGGAAATGTCACCGGAGATTGTCTATTCTTACGCTTTTATATTAGCAATTCACGTAAGTCAGAAGGAGTGGAGGGAGTAGTCTTCTTTATTACATTTGGGGTAGAAAAACATTTAGTCCCCTGTGTATAAAGAAGATTACTGGCTGCATTCGCAGAACCAAATTGTATATTTCTACGCATTTGGAGTTGTGTGCGTAAATCTTGAGATTTTTTTAGCACGAAGGACTCCATTTTTCATTGCGTGTAATTTGTAGATTTGGTACTTTGCGTAGAGCAGTATAAGAAGGCTGTTGGTGTAGAACTGAAGCTTTACCAACAACATTTTTACGCTGCACACGTTTAGGTACATTCACATTAGATGTAAAAACATCATTGCAAATTTTATCTACACTGTCAAAGACAGGAGATTTACCTTTACGCGTAGAGCGTAAAAATTGGTTATCTACCACGTCATAGACGGAAGATTTTGTTTTACGCGAGGAGCATAATTTATTTGAGCCTACCACGTCACCGACGGGAGACTGATTTTTACACCCAGAAGCACAATCGTTAGAGTCTGCCCCATCACAAATGGGAGACTCATCTTTATGTACTGAGCGTAAAAGTTGGTTTTTACCCACTGAGCGTAAAACCTGGTTCTTACGCAGTGGGCGTGAAACCTGATTATCTTCACCGTTACAAACGGAAGATAAATCGTCACACTTTGAGTGCAACTCTGAAGTAATGACTGCCTCGTTACAAACGGGAGTCCCTACGACAGGAGTGGAAAGAATTCCCTTGCCACTAGCAGCAACAGAGAGATCAGAAGCTATTTTGGATTTAGGAATCCAAACTTTTCGTGCTTTGCGAGATTTTTGAACATTGGAGTAGCGAGAACCACCCCCGGTTCGGAGCATCCCTTCATAAACAGTCTGGTCGAAGTGTACAACCAGAGTCTTCTTTGTCGATCCAATCGACACATCATCGTATTGAGCAATTGCCTCCTTGTCAGAGGAGAAGGTCGTCCCCAGCAGAGTCGCCATTTTGTTTCACTTAACAAAATGCCGGGAGAATTGGCTTTTGAAAATAAAACGAGAAAAAGTACAAGAAGTACAAATTTGATTCTGGGAAAGTATTGCTGTAGAAGTCTGATTGTAAATGATCACTTTGTTCCTTGGACCATACGATGATGATGAAGATCGCTGCTTGAAGATGAACAACTTGGAATAACTAAGTCACCAGAAAGGTATCGATGCACTTGGGCACTGATGGCGAGGCCGAATGCTTTCCTGCTTTGCTTCACTCTGTTCTGAAAGAAAGGTTGAAGAAGAATGCTCTAGAGAATCAAAAATCTCTGAGTTCTAATCTTTCTGTCTTCTCTCCTGTCTCTGTCCCTGTCTTGAGAAAAATGAGTCTATTTATAGACTTGGGCTCTTGTGTGTAAAAATTCAGCAAAAGTTCCATCTTTACGCTAACAACTGCCATCCACGACCGAAGCCATCTTCTGCATATGTTGACACGTGTCCCTTCATTTTAGTAAGAATAGGATGCACGTACACACGTTCTTCGAGATGTGTGGTATGAAAGCCATGTAGGCAGACCACGTTCTCAACTGATGAAGAAGAATAGGGCGTAAAACAACCCCAATGTACTCTGAGCGTAAAGCAGTGGACTAGGCGTAAAACAGCCCTGTCATAGATTTCCCGCGTAAAATGGTTATTAAATAACCTTGAGCGTAAAGTAGCCCAAATAGACTTTACGCACACGTCGACTTTCGAGCGTAAAAACTCATATAATCTCTATATGTAAAAGGAGCCATAGTGTGAGCGTAAAGTAGCTCAGTCCACATACTAAACGACAACATTGGTCTCTGTATAAAACATATCCCTTTGAAATCTATGGTATATACCATCATCAATATCTTCATGTCTGACTTTGCATTAAATGCGAGACTTTGACAGCTTTGTCCAGCGTAAAAAGAGGGTTAGCCTATCATAGGCGTAAAAACCATTGTCTTGACCTTGGCTGCTTTAGGCGTAAAAGCGATTAGCCTTGTCTTGGGCGTAAAGTATTTAACCTCTCTGCGGCGTAAAGTAGATCAATTTGAGTAGAATGATCTATCACTTTGACTCATTCTGTGAAGCACTTTTTACGCTCCTACAGTCACGTCCTAGACATGATGGAAGACAAGACAAGTGGATTGCACAAAACAACAAGAAAGAACACCCACGGAGTCCGGGTAAGTCAATGTACGACCAGTTATCAAGTTAAGTCAAGCCAAGTCAAGAGTGTGCCACGACGGCCACTATCAAGATATCATGCTACAGGGGATTAATCACAGGTTGCAGGTTACAAGTTAAACGCCACAAGTTACAATGTACTACATCGAGTTACTGCCAAGATCAGAGAATGCTAGCCATAAATTAAAAACACAGAAAATTGTGTCAAGACGTGTCGGGTTAAGTCGAGTCGTGCTGTGGGCATCAAGATCTCAGAAAACAAAATCAGCAAGAAGGAAGCTAAGGATCAAGGGGAACACCAAGGATCAGGAAGGAAAACCATGGCACAGGGTGTGCCAGACAAGGGGCTCGGGCAAGCGGCACCCAGAGATGCGTTCGGGAACGGTCGCAGCGCGCCAAGGGGGAGCGAGCGGGGTCAACTGCGCGCGGGCAGCGAGGCGCGCAGGGGCGCGCGGCCAGCGAGTCGCGCAAGGGGGCGCAGCCCGGCGAGTCGCGCAAGGGGGGCGCGGCCAGCGAGGCGCACAAGGGGGCGCAGCCCGGCGAGGCGCGCAAGGGAGGGCACGGCCAGCGAGGCGCACAAGGGAGCGCAGCCCGGCGAGGCGCGCAAGGGGGGCGCGGCCAGCGAGGCGCGCAAGGGGGCGCAGCCCGGCGAGGCGTGCAAGGGGGCGTGCGGCCAGCGCTAAAGAGCGCGGCCAGCGAATCGCGCAAGGGGAGCCGCCCGGCGCTAAACAACGCGGCTGGGGGGGGGGTCTTCTTCTTCCTCAAGCTTGAGAGGAAGAACACCAATGGCCTCAAAAACTTGAAACCTCACAACTTGGTCCATAAAACTCGAAATCCGGAATTTCAAGAGTCTAACTTGTGTAAAATTCGATTCTCTACAACATAAAAACATCAAAATAAGCAAAAATCCAAGTTTGGTAGATCAAACCCAAAAAATTCCGAAAATGGTAGAAACTTAGATCTAGGAGAATCCAAGCTCCAAATCCAAAAATGTCAAGTTCTAATGTTGTTCCAAATCATCTAATTAAGCTATTAGGCAAATAAAATTGGGTCTTTATGTGGTGGCAAGATGCACTTGCCTATGGGTGGGATGTTGTATGGAAGAAGGAAGAAGAAGGAGTTAGGAAAATTAAATGAGGGAAGTAATGAGGAGAGAGAATGGTTGGTGGGGATTTTAATGAGGGTGGTTGTGGTGGAATGAGGGTGGAGTATAGGTTAAAGTGTTCCATTGGGTTTAAAATCAAACCAACCCAAGTAAAATCGAGCCGAGCCGAAACCCAAAATACGAGAAAACCCAAAAATTTCGCAAGTCGGGAAAAATAAAAATACATGCCAAAATTCAACTACGAGTATAATTACGAAATACGAAAAATGAGGGTGACAACTCTACCCACCTTAAAAAAAATTCGTCCTCGAAATTTAATCGAGAAGCTAGAGACTGCCTGTCACGACCCGCTACCCAAATTGTTGGGTCAGGCCGAGGCATGCCCAGCCTACGTTGAGATAAAACGTAGTAAGCTGTTCTAGAGACAACAGGATAAGACTAAAATGTGCTAACAGTTCTATAAGTGAAGAAGAATCATAAATGCTCCAAACACAAAAGTCGTCGTATATAGTAAACGTCCAAGTACAAGTAAACTGAAATGTAAAACTGGATACATGTCCAGTTATAAAATGATATAGTTTAATACATGTCTACTCTCAAAAGTCTAAGTAAACAAAAGACAACTAGGCGAGGTTCCCTGCAGGAACATCCTCGTAAAGCAGAGCCGGGTCCTCGGCAGTAACTCTATAGTATGAGTCGCAGAGTAACTCCTCCTCAATAAGGACACCTACAACGTTATCCTGTCAGGATGGGAGCAAGTACTAAATCTAGCAAACCAGCATATGAAACATGGAAATGAACATAAGAGGAAATAACTGGAAAGCATGGCATCACATAGTCTATCATGGCAAGGACACATATGTCATAGAGACAGACGTGTATGTAATGTTTAAAACTGTAGCAAGTACGTGATCGGTCAATAGATGTACAATGTACTGTGGTACATGTAAATAAAATGTACATACGTACAAGTCAACAAGCATAGGTGTACATCCGTACAGACATGTGGGGTAATGGCCTGCGACAAAGTATGCATATAAAATACGACCTCGCTCGCTACTGTAGGGGGGTCGTGATCACGTACAATACTATCAGTTTCCCCATAACCCATATTCTAATCATGTAAGAGATACATCAAGACTGTTCTAAGCATGGTAGTAACTGATAGTACAACATGTAAAGATCTAACTTGCTACCCCAAGGATCAGCATTTAACATGGTGGGGTTTGCAGTTCATTTATGTGACAATATATAAAGTTCGTAGAAAGCACTTGCCTCTAGCAAAGCAAAACAAAACAAGCTGCGATAACAATGCTATGGATGTCCGGTAACTCGTCGCTGTAGAAGTAAATACAATAACTTAGTTTTACACTAAGCTAAAACACTAGGACACTAATTGGTGAAACACGACTTGTGATTGGGCACCTAGCCAAAATAACGACTTTGGCATAGGAGACCAATATGGGGTGACACACTATGTTAACTAACTTTCTAGGGTCTTTACACTAGTGAGGGATGGGGTTCAACACGACTAAAACTCCAAATAACACAAAAAGCTACAAGTCGTAATTAATCAATAAATAAATCAAAAGATTATTGTGTTCTAATAATTTTAGAGATAGACAAAAAGCCTAGTTTTTCTTAAAGTAAAGTACCAAAGTGATCCTTGTTAATCATAGAAATTTATTATAATTTTTCTGGAATTTATTAACCAGTACAAGTATTTTATAAAAATTAGTTTTCCTAAGTATACAGAAAATGAGTTTTGGTTTCATATGCCAAACTAGTGGCAAAACAGTAAATTAAATACTACAAAAATTATACTAAATTAGCTAACTTAATATAGTATCTAAAAACTATTTTTCCATAATTTTAGCAATACTTTAAGTATTTTTAGAAAATTAAAGACAGCAATGCACACAATAATTAATTATCTGCGTATTTTGTCCATGTATGTAATTTGAACCAAAGTTCAAATACAGGACCCAAGGCCATGAATCAAGTCCAATATGACTTGAACAGGTCTTGAATGTGTGAAAACACATTTGAGCCCAAATATCCATGCTAGGCTTGGACACCAAATGGTTGCAGTAATTTAAATACAATAAAAATATAACTTGGTAAAAGTACAAAAATAATATTAATATTTAAATAAAGTTCAAAATAAATATATACATACATATGTTGAAAGTACATATATCTATGTATAGGGAAAATACTTAATTGTAAAGTATCTATATATATATACAAGAAAATTCTTATTTATAAAGTGTATATATATATATATATATATATATATATATATATATATATATATATATATATATATATATATATATATATATATATATATATATATATATATATATAATACATATATACACATAAAATATATATACACATAAAAATATATACATATATACAAACATATATACATAAAATTTACTAACTATAAAGTATATATACATATATATAAAATACTGTTAAAAACAGTATACATATATATATACATACATTAATACATATATACATATACATATATATATATAAATATATATACAAATATAATAAAAAAAATATAAATATATATACAAAACAAAAAGAAAAGAAAAAAGAAACAGAAAAAGAGAACAGAAAGGGGGCTCGAACTCGAGCCAACAGAGCGGGGGGGGAGGGGTTTATTTATTGCGCGCTGGCCAGTGGGCCAGTTGGCCCGACTGTTAGGATTAGACCTTAGGTTAGTTTTATTTAGGTTCGAATTAATTAACACATAAAAAAAATATAAAAACCATCATGTGTCCTGACAGTTAAGGACACAGGTATCAGCGTGTCCTCGCTTAGCACGACACGCACGAAGCGACTTGGCCGTGTCCAAGCCAACCCTAGTATTGCTCGTGTCCTGGCGAGTCTCATATGTGAAGACGAGACTCGCACGACACGAATCGAAGCTGACACTTACGTGTCCGACTTCTCCACGAAGTTTCGAAAGCGGAGGCGGCGGCTTGGGGCGTCGGGACAGAGGCGGAGAGGTGGCGACGTGTTCGCCTCACTGCGGCGAACCTTATGATGGTGATGGACGGTGGTGGCGTGCGTCGTAGGGACGGCGCTCGGGTCTAGCCGGAGCTAGGGTTTCGACGGAAGGAAAATGGAGAAGAACAGGGCGGTGGTTGGTCGTGGGAGGAAATTTAGGGTTAGGGTTTAGGTCTGGAGAGTGTGGGGGGGGGGTTTAAATAGGGTCTTTGGAGGCGGTGGGGGCAGCGGATTCGGCGGGGGCAGCCGGTCGTAGTCGGTCGGGGCAGGGGTCAACGGGAGCGGGTGAGAGCTGGAGGAGAGAGAGAGAGTGTCGTGGGGGGGGGGGGGGGGGGGGGGTTCGGGTAGAATTGCAATTAGGTTTTCCTAGATTAGGAAATTGCACACAGGAATTATTAGTGAGTAAATGTAAAACAAAATTTGTATTTCCTAATTAAAACATTTCCTTTTATTACAAACTGATATAAAATCATTTCAAAAAATTGCAAAAACCTATTTAATTAATTTCAAATAATTTGCAAAGTGATATTTTTATATATAAAACTCATTTAGAAATTATAGAAAATTCCTAAAAATCCTAATAAAATATTTTAAGGCCAAAACTAATATTAAAAATTAATTAGCACTAATAAAACTAAAATTGAAAAATAGGGGCTTACAAGTCTTCCCTCCTTGAAAAATTTCGTCCTCGAAATTCACAAGGATTGAAGACCTAACAATATTCTAACATAGCAAGCAATGCAACAAAATAACTAAGGCTGCGATCGAAACTAACCTCTAAGGTATCAAGCGGGAACGGGTGGTTCCCTCGCAGCGGTTGGATCGAACAAGTAAGGGTATCTCTCCCTCATGTCCGACTCCCTCTCCCAAGTAGATTCACCTGGGGAGTGACGGCTCCAAGCTACTCGTACTAGGGGTATAACCTTGTTCCTCAGCCTCTTCTCTCTCCTGTCTAATATCTCCACTGGCTGCTCAGAAACTGTAAGGCTCGGTCCGACCTCCAACTCTGAATGATCTAGCACATGACTGGGGTCTGGAACATATCTCCTCAGCTGAGATACGTGAAAGACGTCGTGAACTCCTGCTAGATTGGGTGGAAGTGCAACCCTGTAAGCTACCTCTCCAATCCTACCAAGTACCTCGAATGGCCCGATGTATCTGAGGCTCAGCTTCCCTCCTCGTCCGTACCGGATCGTCCCTCGAGTAGGTGATATCTTCACTAGCATCATGTCACCGTCTGCGAACTCCATCGGTCTGCGACTAGCATCAGCCCAGTGTTTCTGCCTGTTCTGAGCTACTCTGAGCCTGTCTCTGATCATCTCGACTTTCTCTGCTGCATCCGTGATCATCTCTGGCCCAAGCATAACTCTGTCTCCGACATCATCCCAAAAGAGCGGTGTACGGCATCGTCGTCCATATAGCTCCTCGAAAGGAGACATACCAATACTGGCCTGGTAGCTGTTGTTGTATGAAAACTCTACCAAGTGCAGATGGCTCTCCCATGATCCTCCGAAGTCCAGCACGCAGGTCCTCAGCATATCCTCCAGTGTCTGTATCGTCCTCTCGGCCTGCCCGTCTGTCTGTGGGTGGTACGCCGTACTGAACTTGAGCCTACTGCTCAACTCCTCCTGCAAGCTCCTCCAGTAGTGGGATGTGAATCTATTGTCTCTGTCTGACACGATGCTCACCGGCACTCCGTGTAGGCGAACTATCTGCTGCATGTATAGCTCCGCCAACTTCTCGGTGGAAAGCCCCACCTTGAAGGGTATGAAGTGCGCACACTTCGTCAGCCTGTCTACGATGACCCAGATGGCATCCTTCCCTCATTGGGAACGAGGAAGCCCTGAAACGAAGTCCATCGTAATATGTTTCCACTTCCACTCGGGAATGGGTAACGGCTGCAACAAACCAGCTGGCCTCTGGCGCTCTGCCTTGACCTGCTGGCAAACGAGACATCTCGAGATAAAATGCGATACATCTCTCTTCATCCCGTGCCACCAAAGATGTTCCCACAAGTCACGGTGCATCTTGTTAGCACCAGGATGAATAGAATATCTCGATCGGTGCGCCTCCTGCAAGACTGCCTCTACCAGCTCTCCCTTCGGCACGCACAATCGGCTGCCATGCCTCAGGGATCCATCCTCTGCTATAGTGAAGTCATCCAGCAATCCAGCTAATGCCTGGGGTCGAAGTCTGCGAAGGCTCTCATCTGTAGACTGTGCCTCCCGGATCTGCTCTATCAAACCTGACTGAATGTCAAGCGCCATCATCTGTATCACTGATCCTGGCCGAACTAGCTCGATACCTAGCTTCTCCAGATCCTCCCGCAAATGCCGATCAATCATCAGGTACCATGCCATCGGATGCCTGCTCAGCGCATCCGCCACCACATTTGCCTTCCCAGGATGATACTGTAAATCGATGTCGAAGTCCTTCATCAACTCCAACCATCGTCTTTGCCTCATGTTCAGCTCTTTCTGCGTGAACACATACTTCAAGCTTTTGTGGTCAGTAAAGATTTCCACACGCTCTCCGTATAAGTAATATTTCCATAACTTGAGTGCAAAGATCACCGCAGCTAACTCGAGGTCATGGGTAGGATAATTCCTCTCATGAGTCCGCAATTGCCTAGATGCATAAGCAATCACTTTCCTATGCTGCTGTAGGACACATCCTAGCCCCTTTCCAGAAGCATCACTGTAAATGGTGAAACCTCCAGAACCTGAAGGTAATGTCAGAACTGGAGCGGTCGTCAGCCTCCTCTTCAGCTCCTCAAATGCTGTCTGGCAGTCCTCTGACCAAATGTACTCTGCGTCCTTCCGCGTCAGCTTCGTCATGGGTTCAGCTATCCTAGCAAAGTCTTGGATGAACTTTCTGTAATAGCCTGCTAAACCCAGAAAGCTCCTGATCTCTGAAACTGACGTCGGAGCCTTCCACGTCTCAACTGCAGCAATCTTCTTGGGATTCATCGAGATTCCATCTCCAGTGACTACATGGCCGAGAAACTCCACTCGGTCTAAAAAGAACTCGCACTTCGGCAATTTGGCAAACAATCTCTCCTGCCTCAGAATCCCCAAAACTATCCGCAAGTGCTCTACATGCTCCTCTGGCGTCTTCGAGTATATCAGGATGTCGTCGATAAACACTACGACGAACTTATCCAGATATTGGTGAAATGTCTTATTCATCAAGTTCATAAAGACAGCTGGCGCATTTGTGAGACCAAATGGCATCACTAGAAACTCGTACTGCCCGTACTTCGTGTTAAACGCCGTCTTCTGGATGTCTGCTGGCCTAACCTTCACCTGGTGGTACCCGGATCTCAAGTCTATCCTGGAAAATACCTTCGCCCCGCTCAACTGGTCGAACAAATCATCTATCCTGGGCAGAGGATATTTGTTCTTGATGGTGATGGTATTCAAAGCCCGGTAATCAATACACAACCGGACTGTACTATCCTTCTTGGGCACAAAGAGCACCGGTGCTCCCCATGGAGAAGTACTGGATCGAATGAAACCCTTTTTCAACAGGTCATCAATCTGCTCTTTCATCTCTATGGCTTCCTTGGGATTCACTCTATAGCAAGCCCGGGATACTGGTGATGAACCCGACACTAAATCTATAGTGAACTCCACATCTCTGTCAGGCGAAAGTCCTGGAAGATCCTCTGGGAATACATCCATAAACTCCCTAATGATAGGGTGTGGCGGTGCTGCGTCCCCGACTGTCGCACAACAGTTCGGCTCTAGGCTGATCTCCGGCCCTGTCCTCCTGACACTGAATGGTGTTGTGCCTGGGGGACTGAACAAAATACTACCCTCATGGCAATCTATAGATGCATGGGCATAGCTAAGCCAGTCCATCCCCAATATGATATCATAACCGGGGAGTGGCATCACAAAGAATCGTCCCCTGAACTCTCTCCCGGCTATAAAAATAGAACATCTATAGATAGATCTAATAGGCACTGGTCCTCCTCCCGTCATCACTCTACTAATCTCCGCAGTAGGTGTAGCTACTAGATGATGTTTATGCATAAACTCTAATGATAGGAAGCTATGAGATGCACTAGAATCAAACAAACATACAGCTAGAAAAGTATGCAAATGAACATGACCTGTAATGACGTCTGCTAAGTAATCTGGCTCCGAAACCTGCTCCGGCTCCGGCTCAAGGGCTAGGCTATAGACCCTCCCCTGAGGTCCCTTCTGCTGCTGCAGATGCTGCCCAAACCTCTGCTGCTGCGTCGGGAGTGGTCCTCTAGGCTTCGCTACTGGGCAGTCCCGAATCTGATGGGTGGCAGACCCACAAGCTAAGCACTGCTTCAACCTCTTCCTGCAGATGGACCTGTCGTGCCCTGGTCTTCCGTAGAAAGAACATATAGCTCCTCGCTGCTGCTGCTGGGGTCCCGGGGCTCTAACTGGCGGGGTCTGATGATGTGGTGTAGGGGGACGGTAAATCTGCTGGGGTGGCGTCGGTGCTTTCTGCTGGAAAGCCTAACGCTTGGACGGTCTCTCATGATGTACAGAAGCCGGCCTCTTGCATGACAGAAGACGCTCCTCGATGCTCCGGGCTAACTCTAGGCTCTGGTAGTAGTCAGTCGTACCGTTCGCCACTATAAGAATGCCAATATCTGGAACTAGACCATGGCAAAACCTATGGGTCATCTCCTCTGGATCAGCAACCAGACTAGGAGCAAAACGGCTCAGGCAACTAAACTCTGCCGCATAGTCATCGACAGAACGGTTCCCCTGCTGGATGTTCTGGAATCGTAGCCCCATGGCTACTCTAGCAGTGGTCGAGAAGAACTTCTTCTTGAACTGGTCCCAGGTGGCTCTACCTCTCGCGAACAACGGCTCATTCCTGAACCAGACTCCGGCTAAGTCTATCAGCAGAAATCCTGTTGCCTCGACCTGAAGGTCATCCGGCATCCTAACTCCCAAAAGCTTCCTCTCTACCGAATTTAGCCAGTCATCAGCTACTACTATGCCCTCAGTCCCTGAGAACTCCTTGGAATTCAGACCCATGAAGTCCTTGATCGTCCCCTCTCTCTGTCGTGGCTCTACATGTGGTGGGACCACGGGACGTCCCTCAGAACGCTCCATGCTCTGGCGGAGTAGGGTAGTCTGCTCCTGATGGGTTGTTAGGAACCCCTGAATCAGTATGAGCAGCTGGATCCCGTCGAGTGTGACGGAAGCCTGGGTGGGTATAGTGATAGGGGGTGGTGGAAGTATCGGGGCCTGCTGGGACTGGGATGTGGAAGGTGGTATCTGGGTCTGTGGATCTGTGGAGTGGGAGAATGTGGTAGGTGGAGGTGTATCAGTCAACTGGTCAGCTGACTGGATATGGAGGGCCCCATTCTCGGGGGTAACATACTGGGATGAACGAGTAAGCACCATCTAAATTACACATAAAAAGACTTATAAGGACTTGTTTAAAGTAAGCAATCATATGCAAGAAAATCTAATTATAATAGCAAACATGTGATGTATTTCCTATGTTGAAATCCTAGCATTCCTCTAGGTGTTCTAAGCGTCTTTCCTAATGTTGTCTAATTACCTTAAGTTCCTAGTTGCAGGCATGCTTGGTACAATAACGTAACCAAACAGTTTAGTCAGGACCTGCGTGGGCCACCACTAAAAACATGTCACGACCCGCTACCCAAATTGTTGGGTCAGGTCGAGGCATGCCCAGCCTACGTTGAGATAAAACGTAGTAAGCTGTTCTAGAGACAACAGGATAAGACTAAAATGTGCTAACAGTTCTATAAGTGAAGAAGAATCATAAATGCTCCAAACACAAAAGTCGTCGTATATAGTAAACGTCCAAGTACAAGTAAACTGAAATGTAAAACTGGATACATGTCCAGTTACAAAATGATATAGTTTAATACATGTCTACTCTCAAAAGTCTAAGTAAACAAAAGACAACTAGGCGAGGTTCCCTGCAGGAACATCCTCGTAAAGCAGAGCCGGGTCCTCGGCAGTAACTCCATAGTATGAGTCGCAGAGTAACTCCTCCTCAGTAAGGACACCTACAACGTTATTCTGTCAGGACGGGAGCAAGTACTAAATCTAGCAAACCAGCATATGAAACATGGAAATGAACATAAGAGAAAATAACTGGAAAGCATGGCATCACATAGTCTATCATGGCAAGGACACGTATGTCATAGAGACAGACGTGTATGTAATGTTTAAAACTGTAGCAAGTACGTGATCGGTCAATAGATGTACAATGTACTGTGGTACATGTAAATAAAATATACATACGTACAAGTCAACAAGCATAGGTGTACATCCGTACAGACATGCGGGGTAATGGCCTGCGGTAAAGTATGCATATAAAATGCGACCTCGCTCGCTACTGTAGGGGGGTCGTGATCACGTACAATACTATCAGTTTCCCCATAACCTATATTCTAATCATGTGAGAGATACATCAAGACTGTTCTAAGCATGGTAGTAACTGATAGTACAACATGTAAAGATCTAACTTGCTACCCCAAGGATCAGCATTTAACATGGTGGGGTTTGCAGTTCATTTATGTGACAATATATAAAGTTCGTAGAAAGCACTTGCCTCTAGCAAAGCAAAACAAAACAAGCTGCGATAACAATGCTATGGATGTCCGGTAACTCGTCGCTGTAGAAGTAAATACAATAACTTAGTTTTACACTAAGCTAAAATACTAGGACACTAATTGGTGAAACACGACTTGTGATTGGGCACCTAGCCAAAATAACGACTTTGGCATAGGAGACCAATGTGGGATAACACACTATGTTAACTAACTTTTTAGGGTCTTTACACTAGTGAGGGATGGGGTTCAACACGACTAAAACTCCAAATAACACAAAAAGCCACAAGTCGTAATTAATCAATAAATAAATCAAAAGATCATTGTGTTCTAACAATTTTAGAGATAGACAAAAAGTCTAGTTTTTCTTAAAGTAAAGTACCAAAGTGATCCTTGTTAATCATAGAAATTTATTATAATTTTTCTGGAATTTATTAACCAGTACAAGTATTTTATAAAAATTAGTTTTCCTAAGTATACAGAAAATGAGTTTTGGTTTCATATGCCAAATTAGTGGCAAAACAGTAAATTAAATACTACAAAAATTATACTAAATTAGCTAACTTAACATAGTATCTAAAAACTATTTTTCCATAATTTTAGCAATACTTTAAGTATTTTTAGAAAATCAAAGACAGCAATGCACACAATAATTAATTATCTGCGTATTTTGTCCATGTATGTAATTTGAACCAAAGTTCAAATACAGGACCCAAGGCCATGAATCAAGTCCAATATGACTTGAACAGGTCTTGAATGTGTGAAAACACATTTGAGCCCAAATACCCATGCTAGGCTTGGACACCAAATGGTTGCAGTAATTTAAATACAATAAAAATATAACTTGGTAAAAGTACAAAAATAATATTAATATTTAAATAAAGTTCAAAATAAATATATACATACATATGTTGAAAGTACATATATCTATGTATAGGAAAAATACTTAATTGTAAAGTATCTATATATATATACAAGAAAATTCTTATTTATAAAGTGTATATATATATATATAATATATATATACACATAAAATATATATACACATAAAAATATATACATATATACAAACATATATACATAAAATTTACTAACTATAAAGTATATATACATATATATAAAATACTGTTAAAAACAGTATACATATATATATACATACATTAATACATATATACATATACATATATATATAAATATATATACAAAACAAAAAGAAAAGAAAAAAGAAAACAGAAAGGGGGCTCGAACTCGAGCCAACAGAGCGGGGGGGGGGGAGGGGTTTATTTATTGCGCGCTGGCCAGTGGGCCAGTTGGCCCGACTGTTAGAATTAGACCTTAGGTTAGTTTTATTTAGGTTCGAATTAATTAACACATAAAAAAAATATAAAAACCATCCTGTGTCCTGACAGTTAAGGACACAGGTATCAGCGTGTCCTCGCTTAGCACGACACGCATGAAGCGACTTGGCCGTGTCCAAGCCAACCCTAGTATTGCCCGTGTCCTGGCGAGTCTCATATGTGAAGACGAGACTCGCACGACACGAATCGAAGCTGACACTTACGTGTCCGACTTCTCCACGAAGTTTCGAAAGCGGAGGCGGCGGCTTGGGGCGTCGGGACGGTGGCGGAGAGGTGGCGACGTGTTCGCCTCACTGCGGCGAACCTTATGATGGTGGTGGACGGTGGTGGCGTGCGTCGTAGGGACGGCGCTCGGGTCTAGCCGGAGCTAGGGTTTCGGCGGAGGGAAAATGGGGAAGAACAGGGCGGTGGTTGGTCGTGGGGGAAAATTTAGGGTTAGGGTTTAGGTCTGGGGAGTGTGGGGGGGTTTAAATAGGGTCTTTGGAGGCGGTGGGGGCAGCGGATTCGGCGGGGGCAGTCGGTCGTAGTCGGTCGGGGCAGGGGTCTACGGGAGCGGGTGAGAGCTGGAGGAGAGAGAGAGTGTCGGGGGGGGGGGGGGTTCGGGTAGAATTGCAATTAGGTTTTCCTAGATTAGGAAATTGCACACAGGAATTATTAGTGAGTAAATGTAAAACAAAATTTGCATTTCCTAATTAAAACATTTCCTTTTATTACAAACTGATATAAAATCATTTCAAAAAATTGCAAAAACATATTTAATTAATTTCAAATAATTTGCAAAGTGATATTTTTATATATAAAACTCATTTAGAAATTATAGAAAATTCCTAAAAATCCTAATAAAATATTTTAAGGCCAAAACTAATATTAAAAATTAATTAGCACTAATAAAACTAAAATTGAAAAACAGGGGCTTACACTGCCACGGCAAGCTATACTAAGCACCAACAACTACACTAAGCAGTTCAATCATACAATCATACATGCAATCAAGGAATGAAAAGCATAAGGTATAAGGAAGACATTATACCTTCGATTCTCTACACTGGAATGATCATTCTCCGTGATGGCCATTCTCCGTGTAAATTAAGACAGAGAATGGCCATTCTCCGTATAATTTACCACGGAGAATGGTCATTCTCCGTGTAAATTAAGACGAAGAATGTCATTCTCCGTGTTACTAACACAGAGAATGGTCATTCTCCGTGTAAATTATGACGGAGAATGTCATTCTCCGTGTTACTAACACGGAGAATAGCCACCCTCATGCGAAATTAACATTCTTCGTGTTCTAACACGGAGAATGACCATTCTCCTGCATTTTATGGTCAGTTGAAACTTTGGAGGGCCATAACTTCTGACTGGGAGGTCGAAACGAGGTCCGGTTTGTCGCAAAATGAGCGTATCTTCGAGGAGCCTGAGATTAACCGTTTTTTTGTTAGACGGCCTTCCGAAATTTTAGAATCGCAAAAAAATGATGTTTGGACGTCCGTTTTAGTATTTTTGCCGTTTGTCTCGGTCTTTCCGAAATTTTTCGACGAGTTTTTGAAAATTTTTGAGGAGAAAACCTAGATTCGAAAGTGAGCAGCGTATGGAAGAAGATGAAGTATCGAAACTTTTATTTTAAGAGCAGTTTCGTGGGTGTTTTCAATAAATTAAAAGGAAGGACAAAACAGTCATTCGGAAGCCTCTTTATATATATTTTTTCTAATTCTGGGCACGCGATGAAATGTTATTGCGCTATGGGTTTTTCATAAAAAAAATTCGTTTTTTTGGGCATTTCATCAATTTCCCGTATACGTGTGGACACTACAACGAAGGAAGAACAAGAAACAGAACCCTTAAATTTTTTCCATGGTTGTGGGGCACTGGTGGAGATGGTGGAAGAACCAATCGACCCGACACGATACACGGACTACGTTCGATCCACCTCGGACGGGTGCCACAGGTGAAGAGGTGGTGGAGCTCGGGTACGGGGCCCACCTCCCCATGGCGTTCAGGCACATTCGGTCCATCTGCGCGTCGTCCAGGTCAAGGTGGGACCTGGAGCGGGTGACGGTAGGGTACCACCACATAGGGAGGGAAGGCGAGCGTGTACATGACGACGACGTCGGTGCACTGCAACGAGGCGACGGAGGCGTGCAAGTTTGTGATCGACGCGACGATGGACGCGTGCAAGTTGGATTTATACAAAGGTATATTTATTTTTTTGAAAACCCGCTTAAATTGAGTGCAAGAAAAAGATTCGAACACGGATTGTTCTGACACTGTTATAGTCTCATTCTCTTGTATAAAAATTCTTGAGTGTTGGTGAAAGTTATGTGTCGATATTTGTTTTATTTTAACTGATTAAGTGAACTTTATTATGTCAATATGCATACTCTTATCCACTCAAGTTGTTTGTCTTGTCCAACTGCTTGCTCCTATCTGGATTATAGGCTTAATTTCAACTTAGATACCCTCAACTATTAAATATTTTCAACTTGATGTGATATACTTTGATATGCATCAACTTGGATTGGTTCTCGTTTGGTTCGCGGAAAGAAATGGAAAGAAAATCAGTTCCTTGGTATTTCATTTATTTTGAAAAATTACAATTTTTTTTTTATTTTTCTTTTCGATGTTTGAAAATGCCAAGGAAATTGAAAAAAAAAAGGTAAATACTTCAAGGTAGAAAAGTGATTCGTTGTTTGGATTGATGGAATCAATTCTCCATAATTTTTCTTCCATTGGAAATTCCTTCCTTTTCTCAATTCCTTTAGCACTCAAACATAAGAAAGACAAAAATACCATTGTCCATCCACCTCTTCCCCCCCCCCCCCCCCCCCCCCCCCCCCCCCCCCCCCCCCTCCCGGCACCACCACCGCCCTCCCTCCCCCCTCCCGTGCTGCACCACCCTGCCGGTGTGGGGTTGGGTGAGAAAGGAAGAGTAATTTCGTCGTTTCTTATGTTTGGATATCAAGTTGAAAATATTATGGTATCAAGTTGTTGAGTAAAACAATTTAGAATATCAAGTTAAAAATGGAATAGTTTAGTACATCAAATTAAAATTAAGCATGGATTCTATTTTCTTGACTTTGACATTTTTCTATTTTCTCTGGCTCTCGTTGGCCCACTGAGACTCAAAGTCTCTCTCTCTCTCTCTCTCTCTCTCAATTTGTTTGGAGAGCTCTCATCAAGGACACACAGGTCTGTTTACTTTACTCTTCTGCTCGCATTTAAGAATCTTTAACTCAGTATTTGTGCTGTTTGGTTCAATCTTGAGTCCAAATGCAAACCAAGTCATTTAACCTGAGCATTATAGGCTTCATTTGTTGGAGGAAGTTCATGACAACACACATGCACACTTAATTCTAGACAGTACTAGTAAATTTTTCCAAGTATGATTGCAGTACATGATAGCCAAAAAATAAACTTTCCTTCATTTATCTGTAATCTGTTCAACAAGCATGATTGCAGGACATGTTCACTTATATGATATCTATACTGTGCAGAAGTTGGTATCCAATTTGTATTTTATTTTTTTAAATCTTGATTCTTTGAAATGAAGGGGGTTATTCCTATATTGGTAAATGCTTTGAATAAATAATCACGTGCATTTTGCGACGACTAACAAGGATTTCGAGGTGGCCGGGCAAGGATCACCTCCAAAATTTCTAGCCGAGATGGGCACAGCACACTTCCTTTTACCTGAACAAGCCTGTAAATAGCACAAGAACACAAGTTAGAAACTTAGAATATAATGATTAGCGCTATGTTGCACGGACACATATACGACACGATGCTATAAGGGCACGGAGACATGGACACGGCATCTATTTCCGTGCGTCCTAGATTATTTTGGAGTGTCTGGGATGTGTCCAATACTTGTCCAACACAATACTGCCCTAATGTTTGGAGTGACTGTATGTATGATAGAGGGTTTCCCTATTCTTATGTTTTGGGATTTACTAGATTTTGATAAGGTCTTTGGTCGTGACGATGATCAATAAAAACATGTCACGACCCGCTTCTGAATAATCGGACACGAGTCGGACACGTCCAGCCTTCGTCGTTAGACACGATGAAGTAAGCTGCACCAATCTCTAGGGAACTACAAGTCTAGATATGAATGAATATAAACCACAACATCTATATAATCGAATCCCATTGTTTTGGAAAGCTTACCTTCTCTATGATGGCTTTGGATGCATTCGAATGGCAGCTTCCGAGTGAATAGCTCTGACAATCTCCGACAGGGCTTCCATAGCTTGCAAAGTCTATGGATGAGATGCTCCTTCTTCCGTAACATTGGAGATGAATGCGCGGCAGTCTACCTCGTGCAAGTACGGATGGAGAATGGGATTCCGATACTTTACCACAAACTTGGGTAATTGAGACGGTATTTATTGTGATATCTAGCGGGTTTCCGCCCATTTCCTCAAAGAGAACAAGCAGATTCCCCGACGGCTTTAGGAAAGATCTAGGAACATGATACCTAGTAGTTGGAAGAGATGTCAGTGAAATCATTTGCAAGAGGCGTCGATCGAGTGATTTTCCAAGTAAACTTGATGTTTTAGTAGGTTAAATGGTTAGATCTTTACTCACAAAGACTGAGAAGGTTGTCCTTTGGGAGTTTTGAAAGAAACCCAGTAACGACCAATGCTTTCTCCATTGATCCAAGCTTCACCCTTCCCCATACTCCCAAGGTTGAGTGCCACTGGATCTGTTCCTGGCGGTGCATTGAAGGTTGTCTGCATCAAATCAATGAGTCAGTAGCTCATCAATAATGAACCATCTGCGTGCATGTGGACGCATGTTTGCGTGTGTGTGCATGTCGATGATGTCTTTCTTACCTTGTACCAAATGAGTGGCTGATAAGTAGATCTCTCGATAGCTGTCCAATCTGAGCTTGTTGATCCTTCTGGAGTGTAGATTTTTTTCCTCTCCCCAGATAAACCAACCTGCATTTTGGTCGTCGCCAATCTAATAATGTTAATATAATCATACTAGTTTTCACTTGCCATCTATTAAAAATCGGGACATTAGTAAACCTTCTTTTCTTCTTTTGCAGAACAATATCGAACAAAATCTAACAATGAAGTGAAAATGCACTTCGACAACTAATATTACTAGAGAACCACACCTGATATCCCCATAGATGAGTACTGAGATCTGTAATTTGTTTTTCCTTGTTGATAATCCTCACTCTGCGGAGTCCAGCAACCCTTTTCTCGAGATATGGCCCCGAATCCTTCAAAGAGTATAAAAAGGAAGTCAAACATACAATTACACCAAGACTAATGTACTCATATTGGCATTATGCCTAAGGTCCTTTGCTTGAAACTCTTACCAAGCAACAATTATGATTATAAGTCTTCTTAAGATAAATTTTTAAAGGTTGTTACCTAAAGAAGGCCAAGTAAATTTACATGTCCCCCTCATAGAAGAAAAGTATTGATATGACACATAATAGAAATTGCCTTCTCATATGTATATGGGTATAAATATTTGACTAAACCTGCAAAGTATGATAAAACAGGAATCGTAGTCCTTACCGGTAATCCAACCATGACACTCAATAATGAGATTGTGTTTTGCCCCTTCTTTAATGATATGGGTTTTTCAAGAACCACGCCTTCCCTTAAGCCATGCCACCCATGTGCACTCCCTAAAAGCATCATGAAAAATATTATCCAACACAATCTATCTTAGATAGGAATCCGATGGCTTAAAACCTAACCAATTAACTAAGGGATATTCTACTCATTAAGTATGATTTCTGTTATATAGGATAAAGATGATTTTGAACTTTATTTTATCTTAAGGAAAATGTATGAACTCGGTATATTTTCTCATAGCCATTATCCACTTACCTATGTATGCTCCATTTACAAAAGCATGAATGACATGAGCTTGTGAGCTGACTTGAAGTGTGAGTGGATCGTTGCTTGATGTTTTTTCGTAGCTGCAATTCAAAATGTAAAGTCATTTTAGAAAATAGGTGTTGTAGACTGCACGATCTTGTAGCCTATTTTTATTGCTAGTAAATGGATTATAGTAACAAATGAATAAATGATTGAATCACATGAATTTTTCTACAAATATTAATACAATAAAAAACACTGTGCGGCAGAAAAAATACGGATTTCTTCTCCCAGCCAGTGGCAGTTTTCTGTTTGTTAAAATGTTTGTGAAACTTCATCTAGTTTGATCTGAGTGTAACTCTTTGTTGGAGGTGTGCCTCGAAGAGTAACAGAGGTTATTTTACTTCCTCTTAAGAGAGGGATGATACCTCAAGAAATTAAAGCTAGCACACTTCTCCGTTAGGATCCAAACATAACCATACAAGTATTTGCCTTACCTTGTTGTGTACCAGAGGTAATCTGTCGCATCTTTAATCATTGTCATTTGTTCTAATAGTTTGTTTTCTCTGGATGAAGCCCCATTAATATCTGGGACTCCATCCATGAACGCTCCCCACATCGCAGCACGGTTTAAGTATTGCACTGGCTTTGCTGATCTCACACCATACTGAGCACCCACCTACCAGAAATGAATGAAGCAAAATATTGATCACTCAAGTTTTCTTTTATCATTCTAAAATCCTTTTGGCCGGCTATGTTATTATATTGACTATCGAAATACAATTAGTAATAAACAGGATTAATTTTTTTAACATTATTCGTCAAAATGACAGAGTGTTATAATAACCAGAGTGTTACAATATGTATGCGTCAGAACCTCACCTTTGCAGTATTAAATGCAACATTCTTGCAGTCGGATAGTATACTGATTGATTTTCCAGGTAATTCATATGCAATATTCCTAAACTGTACATGGGCATCATGACCATCATTGTTCACAAGAAAGGCGACACACTTTCCTGACTTCATTTGAAATACCCATGCCTGGAAGAAGGAAAACATATATTTTAGTTTCCAGTGACACATATATAAAGTACAGAGAAAAGCTAATATTTTTGTGAAATTTATGCAATCTTAACATCTTGTGCTTGGCCAAGTGATGAATGAGTTTGTGTTCCCCAAAGTAATGGCTCAGTCGATGCTTTTATTACAGCATGCAATTCTCTGAGATGGCCCCATTTGGGTGACCTGATTAAACCTGTATATAACCAAAATGATATCCTTAGAAAAGAGCACTAAATCGTGAAAAAAAAAAAATCTAACCATTCTCAAGGTGTACTACAGACCATATTCATCAAGAGGAGCTTCATCATAGTAACTCGTTGTTACATATGAAGAGGCATACTTTCCGAAATTTGTACCTCCATGATACTGCATTCAATTAACCCCGTTAGAGGCTTTCAGGAAAATGAATTAATACCCGCATAAATGGTGCATATGAAGTGGCATGATGTAGTTCCCAGAGAAAAACTCTGACTCCAATCAAACAAGATGCTACATACTGTGGTAATTGTACTACTTTCCTGTGATGTAGTTCTGTCCGTAGCCATTTTTTTGTAATTTCCTACCCCACAATCAAGCCTATGTAGTCACCTCCTTATAATAACTTTGTAGTTCTTTTTTCCTTTAATATCTTATGGGGAACTTGCATGTGTAATGTTTAGGGGAGGAAAAAGGAAAACATAAAAGTAGAATTTCTTATGACTAATTAGCAAACCAAATTATACGATGAAACATGGAATTAATCACAATTGAAGAATGAAGTCATAATTATTGTAAGCAACGATATCAGGAGATTCAACAAGATTTCTTCTCTTATCCACATAGGAAGCAGTAAGAAGAGTGTGTGGAGGGCGGAGTGGAGGGGGTAAGTAAAGAGGAATCTTCAGGAACTTTTTATATAGAGAGTTATGAACTTTTTATATAGAGAGTTTGGGGATGTAATTATTTTCACTCTGTTGCTTGTGCCTTAGAAATAAATAATATTTACTATTCTATGTCAAATACTATTATCTTTACTCTTCGTCTTGATTCTTTGCAAGTCAAGGGAGTTGGAGGGTGACCTTGGTTGTATGTATCTTTTAAATTGCATGACAAAAAGGTATTACCTACCCAGCAACTAACCTTCTAGGTTTTATGGTAATGTTACGGTTTTGTCAGTGTCTTGGGGTGGGGGTTGGGGGTACGTTCATCAGTGGTTCCGGAGCCTCCAAATCCTATCTGAAAAGGCCAAATAGTTTTGGCGGATACTTAAAGTCTTGGTTTGAAGTTTTTTTTTTCTTCCATTAAATGGTATTTAGCATATTGACTAGTGTAACAATCACCGAGTGATACATCAGAATACATCTGAATAATGTTTAGTAGTACAAAGAATAGTATATAAATGCTCAAAAGCTGGATCATTAACGGGATAAGATGATGAGTAGAGTAGGATAAACTCATACCATATAGTAGTTCACAAAGCTTCCATTCTTTGCTGCTATAAATAGCGCAACAGAAAAGGCAATATCTTCTGCTGACCTTAAGCGACGTTCGTCACCATATACTTGATATCTTCATGTGATAAAATGCTGCATATTAGTCTTCTTAGTGGTACATGTGATTCACATCATTCATGACAATGACTAGGGAAATATTCTATTAATTATGTTGATATGGTAATTAGTTCTTCTTATACAAACTCATCACAATGATGGTGAAAAAAATATATACGAGACCTTATATTTAATTGGCGTCTTAAAAAGAAACTAAGGTTCAAATGCCGCTAGTGTTATAGACTTATAGTTCCAATGTATTAAGTTACGTAAATGAGTTAAGTTGGAACCACCAATATTAGGATATCATAGTGAAATGTTCAACATAAGAAATCAAACTTATATTGTTTCTTGTAACATCTTACTGCGAGGTCCAATTCTCTGTCCAAAGTGCTGGTTTGTTGGGTGAATTTGGCCCTTGAAAAGTTTCACCACATTTCAACCCATTGCAGGTATTGATCTGGATATAAAGCCGTCATGTTTTAAATAGTAATCAAATTGAACGAATGTAAATATAATAATTAGGACAGGGATACTACTGACCACTGGGTCAGGTGCATCATCTTGTTTGCACATCATCCATGGGACACCTGTTTTTAGGCCTACGGCCATGGAAGCTGCCCAAAGAACATAAGGTGGCCCGTTCTCGTGAAATGCTGCTTCAACCATTTTGTATTCATTCTCGATCTGCAGAAAAGTAACAGTAGCTTTAGTTAGGTTGGACTCACAAGGTATGAAAAAATAACTATCGGATTCCTTTGTTGAAAAAGATCTGAGAGATTCTGACCTGAGAGAGTATAATGGGGCCTCCTTGAGAAGCATATAGTCCCTCATCCTTCATCATATTTACTATCATGGTCACAAACTTTTGCATATGAAGCTGCACGAGAACTATAAACTTAGAAGAATAGCAAAAACGAGAGAATGTAAAAGGATGATTAGTGCAGAAAACAATCACTTGTTGGTTTGTGAAGAAAAAGTGCATCTTATTGATTTTGTTGTCACCATTAATCTTCATTAGTCTTTGATTTGGATTCATGATTAGTGGAGACAAAGAGAGTGACCTTTCTGATCTCTCTGTTGAATGACTTTCATATATATAAAATACTTTTGTGGGATACTCTTTACTAGATATATGTATCAAGTATCAACATGGTCTTATGCCACTAACTTTACGCACTGTTCATGTGAGACGAACCTCTTTATGATGTTTCACTTCTATGTATAGATTCATGGCTTGATGCTTGCATCGGAAATTTAGTTCCAAGTCAAACTCTTTTTCTTGAGTTATTGAAAAATATGACTGGTAAGATCTGCTTCATCTTATCTTTATAATTGTTCATTTGGGTGATTATTGATGATGCAGAAGTTAGCAAGAGAAATGTATCAGATAACATGTCACTGATTTGATGAAATCATCAAGAAATAGGAGTTTGTGGTAGGAACTGGAAGGATGTCATGATTTTCATTTAGGAGTTGGAAGTCATGTTTCATTTCTCTCGAAGTAAGGGATTTATATATAGATTATGTGTTAAAAGATTTACAGGGAAGAGCATTTCATTCAACCTTGAAGGGTTCATTGTTTGATCGGAAGACAATGCCTGGAATGTCATGTAACCAAAATGGGAAGCCTCTGCACCATATATTCAGTGAAAGCATTAGTGAATAGCCAAACTCAAGAAAAATAAACCTGAAAGAAGCTATTCAAGCAAATACAATTAGTTATATATATATATATATATATATATATATATAAGAACCTGAAAGAAGTTACACGAGCAAATACAATTAGTTAGATTGAAATCCTTCTACATAACGTTCTGAAAGGAGGATAGCTTACCCATATCTCCATTCTGATTCAATGAAGGGACCAATCCTGAGGCTCACATATAAACCTTGATCCCTTATCGCTTTAATAAACCTTACCAAATCGTATCTTCCTTGAAAATTGTACTGACGAAAAGAAATTAAAGAGAACAACATAAGGTCACCTAGGAATAGAATGCTAGAACTTAAGACATGCTCTTCGCGTTTGCAGTTGTAGTGTATATTAAGATATTGAAAGAAAAAAGGGTACTCACTTTTCCTTGAATTGGCTCATGTATGTTCCAGAACACATAGGTCTGTATTACGTCGAGGCCTCCTTGCTTGGCTTTAGATATTAGAGATGGCCACATCTGTGAAGAAAATTACCATGTTCTTAGATCTCTGCTGTGTTCCTAAGCAATGTATTGTACTTTGTGAAACCTTAAGAAAACAAATTGGAATATGAGAAACTTTCAGTTTTGTAATTTCATTAGTACCACTTGTTCTATTATTACCCTCAAATGTTCTTTTGCGTATTGATCTTGCTTGCAGGAAAAGAAGACTACATTGCCATGGCAGCTGATATTATGGGACTGGTGTGAGTACCCATTAATCACTTTTCCACTCTCTGTTCCTTTTTAGATATCATGTCGTTTGGCTAGGAGTAGAGGAAATAGCAGAAGAGGGAAAATAGAATGATGAGATTATAATATTGCATTTTCAGTATATTACAGTTGTTTGTATGTATACATACATAATTTTATAGATATTGATTGTCACATATTTATTGCAGACAGTGAAATTTTATAGCATTGCTTACAATCTCACGAGCAACGCATATATCCACATGATTGCTTGAAATGAGTTATGAGGATCGATGGCAAGTTCTAGAACTATGTATAAGATCGCTTCATGTGTATAGTTTTTTTTTCTTTGAGATAACGTGTATAACTTATGACATTACCTAGATTTTTTTCCAAAATTTTGTGACAAATGCTTTGTTGTTGTATCAAGAAAATTTCCAATAAATTTCTACAAATATATATTCCTTATCGTTGGATTATTTCAATTAAAAGGCAGAGGAGGGTCCTTTTTAGCCACTTTCTCATGTTTCTTTATCAAAACGAAATGAAGTCTATGGAGAACAATCAAGCTTTAGAAAGGGATTCAAATATTTTGTGAGCAACCTATATAAATGGTTTTTCACTTCAGTAATATATGTTTTTGTTTGTTAAAAGGATTTTGCAGTAAGAACCTAGATTGATCCACAACCTTGGCCAGTTCAGTACTTTTCCTATTTTTCTTGATTTGATTATAAATCATTTGAATTCCTCACCCCCGTGCTTTTGTCTACTCTATATACCACTCAACCTGAAGATGAAACTGAAATTGAGCCAATTTGAGTAAGACGGGGCAAGATTTGTGCAAGATCAAGATATACGCAGTCTCACTTCCAATATTACATCAATATATGGAAAGTCTATTTCCGCAACTTAAACTTGCGGATGTGGGTGTCAAAGTCTAACCATCATGTCAATCAACGCCCTCACAAACTCTTCACTTACAAAAATCTAGTAAGTCAACTTCCAGGGATTTTAAAGCCTGCGCACGAGTGAAGTGGGACTTGCCAAGTAGAGTTTGTAAGATTGTAAGTTTGTGTGCAAAGCTTATCAGCATAGCATTTACTGATATAGTGAACATGAGGAGACTAAACATGATTACTCATCTAATTCTTCTTCTCCATTGCTCTTAAGTTTTGAATTCACAATTGAGAAGAGAACAGCACTAGTCACCATCCTAGATAACTGTGTTTTAACAATAAAAAAAAACTCTCTAAGAATTGGATCGGATCCAAATAACCGTGTCATTTATTAGCTTGACAGTGTTTTATTCAGACTACTGGTAATATTTTTGAGGGGAAAACAATTTTTTTAAAAACTACTACTTCATAGTCTTTCTAAACCAAAATAATAATATATATATTTTGAGTTGTCAATATTATTTAATTACTCCAAAGCCATGTGCACATGAATTCTAAGTAGTAATTGCAAGTGATAAATTATTACTTTGTTGAGAGATTAAATGAAAACTTGGTTCCAACTTTGAGAGGCTAATTATTATGATATGTAAGTTAGATAAAACTTAAAAATGTACGATTTCAGATTATAACATGTTTTTTTTTCTTCAAATAATATATTTAAGTTCTTGAAGGAAAATTTATGTTTCTAACTTAACTTTTGAATTTTTTTAATGAATTGTAGTATAGTTTATAAAAAACCTGAAATAATTTGTTTTCTTTTGGCTCTCTTGGTGTTGAGTTCAATTAGATAGACCTAACCATTGATCCAGTATAATCAATTTCAATCTTCAATAGAAAGTTGAAAGCTCCTTTATTTTGCAATTCTTTATTAACAGCGTCAAGATATCCATAGTGCACAAAATTACAAGATTAAAAAAAGAGTAATTCTGAGAAGAAAAATATATGAATATTGACACCCAAGGAAATTCAAGAAATCCACTCTCAAATATTGTTAAACTAACAACAAGGAAAGCCATTCTTCTACTCAACACCATCAATCATCAAGAATTCACCAAAAACCCTTCAACCTCCTCTCAAGAACAAGAACACAATTATCTATCTAATGAAAACAAGAAGCAAAACCGTATAGAGAGAAATACCACATATATCACCATTGATCATCAAGAATTCACCAGAAAATCCTCCAAACCCCTCTCAATAACAAGACCACCATTGTCTAATGAAAACATTAACAAGCAAAAAACTATATAGAGAGCTTACTATACATATCACCATTGATCATCAATAATTCACCAAAAAACCCTTCAAACTCCTCTCAAGAACAATAACACCATTATCTATCGAATGAAAACAAGAAGCAAAACTAACTATATAGAGAGAATACTATACGTATCACGATTGATCATCAAGAATTCACCGGAAAATCCCTTCAAACTCCTCTCAAGAACAAGAACACCATTATCTATCTAACAAAAAAACAAGAAAATCCACATATATTGGGATTATCCATAATATTGAACAGGATGCCAGTATAATGAAAGGGAAGGCGCATCCTTGAATTACCTCTTGTATTTGTAATTTTTTGATTTTATTAATACAATTAACTTTTTCCAATATATATATATATATATATATTTTTTTTTGAAGCAATGGGTACTTGTGGCGAACTCAACTCGCCTCCACTGAGGCTCGAACTCTCGACCACTTGGGCCACATGCATCTCTTTTAACCACTAGGCTAGAGGTCATTTGCATATATATATATATATATATATATATATATATATATATAGAGAGAGAGAGAGAGAGAGAGAGAGAGAGAGAGGAGAGAGAGAGAGAGAGAGAGAGGAGTATATACCTCCGGCGTGCTCCGAGGATAATGAATCGAACCGGAGAAGAGAATCCGCCGCGCTCCATCTATTATCAGGGCCCTTCCGTCGTAAGTCACTCCTCCCTCTGCCACCGCTTCAAACATCGATAGCATCGACAACACGACGAAAGCCAACTTCAAGAACTTCAACCCCTCCATCCCTCTGTCTCTCTCTCTCTTTCTCTCTTCTTCTTCCAATGACTACTTATTCTTGATCTTCTTCTTCTTTCTTCTTACATATGAAGCATTGGTATGATATCAATATATATATATATATATATATATATATATATAGCAACTAGCTGTTGCCTATGACTTGACTATATCCGGGATTCTTATTTTTTCCTCTTCAGTATATACTGAATGATCAAGCCAAGAAAAGAAGGCATTAAATTAAAGAAAAATAAATGGAAATAGATCATCTCCACGATATTGTCAGCAGTTATAGAGAGAGAGAGAAAGAGAAAATAGTAGTGAAGTGAAGTTGGCGTTGAAGTGCACGTCTTGCATGTTGATATGGGCCATGTAACAAACTCTATACCTATCTATATGATATGATCCCAAGTGCTACTCTATACTAAAAATAATATCGGCTAATTTGACTTAATTTAAGTACACTTTCGTAGAGCAGTCCGACTACATAAACTCAAATAGGACCTACTTACAATGTGATTACTACATTAGGTCCTTAATTTTTTACATTTAGGTTCCTGAAAAATAAAAAAATCAAGGGCAGAAATGCATTCAAATGCATGCATGTAATCCACAGCTATAATGGTCGAATCTTTAAAATTAAGAACTCATGATTTCTTCTAGGAATTTTGTTCATAGAGGTAGATTCAAGAATTATATATATACAGTGTATAGTTGTCCTAAGTTTCTAATAGCAACTTAGGAAGTTCAATGGTATCAACTTCAAATTAGTCCTAATTAAAAAAAATATATATATCCACCTTTTCTCAAAGTTAAAATTTCTATATGTTATGTGGACAAATTGTTTATTCGGATATTCACAATTCTTGAAACTAAATTTTTATAACATAAACCGAACATATATGGAAATAGAGTTTTCACCTTAAAGTTGTCCGGGAAAAAAAAAAGATTGTGTAGTGATTTTGTACTATAATTTGATGGTAGATGGAGGGAAAAATGATGGGCATTAATTAATCATTTCAATTTCAGCAATGGTGACTTGATTGGGAGATAAGTTTAGCAAGTTGAGGATTTGGGGTTCATGGAATGTGGTGAAACCAATTTTGGAGGAAGAGGGAATATGTGATGATACATTCCTTTCTTTCTCTCTTTTTTTCCTCATATATAAATAATTAATAAATGGATGAATAATAATATTCCTTTTCTTTCTTTTCCCTCTTATTCTAGAGGGAAAAAAAATTGATGTATCGTAGGGAGTGAAACTTAATTGGAAAAAAAATATTGATTTTTATGTCAATAATATACAAGGCAATTAAATTTCTGAATAAATTGCAAATTGTTCACAAAAACTTGCAGATGCCAAGGTGATCATGTTGTTCCTTCCTTTTTCAAATACACAAAATTTGCAAACGGTCTTCTTGGATTTGCTTATTCAAAGAATGTTGCTTGCATATCTATGCAAATCAACGAAGAATCCAATTGGTACATACACGTTATTTTTTTCAAACAAAAAATAATAGTCAACAATACGCATCCTCACTCCACTCTAGCCCTCACATGGTGTTGGCATGTTGCAGAGATCTGGAACTGGAACAAAACATGTACTCGCTCGCCCATCAATTTGTCTGTTCAAAATACTCTTTGATTAGTTCATTCGAAGTCAACTCCCTATGAGCAACTTATATTTCATTCATTTGAATTCAAGTGGGTCACTGATTAACTTATCTAGTGTATGAACTAGCATCTAGCATTTGAGCGACACGAGGACACTAATATTGCACCGCCTAAAGTATCAACTGAAATTTTATTTATCACTTAATTGTTGCATATACTTCAAATCCAATCAAGAGAATAAAACATAACTAAAAGTTTTGTTTTAAAAAAATATATTATTATTTTCAAAATTTTGGACCGGAGTACATTTCACTATTGTCTTTGTGTAGCTCCGCACTACCAGAATAAGTCGTTTTAGCGACGCCTAAAGACGTCGCTAAAACGACAAATTTCGTCGCTAAAAATATTTACCGACGTAATTACCGACGTTTTGGACTTGTCGCGAAAACGTAAATCGCTGATATTTAAAACGTCGCCAAACGTCGCAAGTACCGACGTTTACCGACGTATATATACGTCGGTATATTACCGACGTCTACCGTCGTGTCGTCGGTGGATTACCGACGTTTATCGACATATATATACGTCGGTATATTACCGACGTCTACCGTCGTATCGTCGCTGGTTTAGCGACGTGTTTAAAGTCGCTACACGTCGGTAAAATCCTGGGAATTTATCGACGTTTACCGTCGTTTAAAATGTCACTAAATGTCGGTAATTCCTGGGATTATTACCGACGTTCACCGACGTTTACCGACATTCTCCGACGTATAAGGACGTCGGTAAACGTCGGTACCCTGGAAAAATTTGCAGATTTACCGACGCAAACGTACGTCGGTAAACGTCGGTAAACGTCGCTAAATCTGCAAAAAAATAAAAAAATAAAATACAGAATGTCCTTTTCTCCCTGCAGTTTAAAAAGATAACCATAATCAATATTGGACTGTTTTTCAAAATCTGGAATATGTAAACCTGAGATTTGATCTGCACAGTCCCCTCATTTCCAGTTTGGGTTTTACTTGGGTATTAGGACTTGACAGTCCACATTCCAGATTTGAGTATTTGAATGATTGAGCCATAACCAACAGGAATGAACACTCAATAACACACACCATATACACACACACACACCATATAACCAACAGGAATGAACACTCAATAACACACACCATAACCAACAGTCCACATTCCCTGTTTTGCTGAACACGGGCCATATACACACACACCCATGTGAATGACACACAATCACACACACACTGTTTTCCCTCACTGTACACAGGTTTCAGTTCCTACATACACAGGTTTCAGTCACTCCTACACACACACACTCACTCTCTATCACACACTTGTCACTCTCCCTTTACCTCACTCTTTCTAACTCTCTATCTTTCTATCTTCCTATATATATATATATATATATATATATATATATATATATATATATATATATATATATATATATAATGTAATGTATATAAATATGTATGTGTATGTAATATGCATCTAAGTATATTATGTATATATGTAGGTATCCTATATATTATATTATGTGTGTGTACCATTATATATATATTATATATATGTATGTTTGGTATACATATAGGTAGCCTATATGTATATATATATATATATATATATATATATATATATATATATATATATATATATATATATATATATATATATATATATATATATATATATGTAACACAAATAGAATAGGCACAACCAACATACAGCAGGCAACAAATAGAATAGGATCCAACAAATAGAATAGGATCCAAACAAATAGAATAGGATCCAACAAATAGAATAGGCACAACCAACAAGTATCCAAATAACCAAGTCTACACCAAATAACAAAGTCTACAATCAAATAACCAAAGTCTACACCAAATAACGAAGTCTACAACCAAATAACCAAAGTCTACACACAACCAACAAATAGAATAGGATCAAAACATCCAAGTCTACACAACCAACAAATATCCAAGTCACAAACAAAGGATCAAACAAACACAAACAAACAGTCCTAACTAGGACTACTAGGGATCTGGTGCAGGAGGAGCACCGCCGCGATGAAGGGATAAGAACAACTCATACTCCTCAAGTGAAATCGATACCGATGGAGCAGTTAGTGACGTCGGTGGAGTCGGTGTCGAAGAAGAAGGCGGTGGAGGCGGCGGAGTCGACGACGATAAAGGCGCACCCGGAGGACCAGCACGCTCCAATGCTGTAAGTCGCTGGTGGTATGAATCCATGATAGATAACATTCTATCACTGCTCTGGACCATCGAATCCTGCGCCAATCTCAGCCTCTCGGCCATGGACACCTGTCCTGTCTGCAGCTCCGTCACCGTGCGCTCTAACCCTCCAACGCTGCGCTCTGTCCTCTCAGTCGTCTCCATGAGCTCCATAATGCCGCGGTCGAGCGCATCTGTCACGCTCCGCTCCCGTAGGAGCGATCGTCCTCGCTAAGGCGTGATGCCGCACGGGCCTAGGTTGCGCCCGTGCAAGGCCAAGTCCAGAAACGGCCGATTTGAGTCTAGGCCACAGAGTCGCACAGAGTGTCCCCATTTGTAGCAAAAAGTAAAAGGAACACAAGTAGCAGCGAATTCAAACTCTTTATTGATTTTTAAGAAGTTTACAAGCGGCACTAGGCCGATATTACCAATCGCTCAAGCTCTCTCTCTCTGAAACATAAAAGGCGTGCCAAGTGGCTTACAAGATAGAATGATTCATGGCGATGTTTCGATACATTATGTCCCGTATATGGTGCTCCAACTCCTTGCAACGCTCCAAGGCCCAGAGATAGCTCCGCGCCTTAGCACGTTCGATGGAAGCTCCGCACCCGCCGGCGTCTCCTGCATCCTGCAAGCAGACCGTGGGGTTATCAGTACATTATTATGCACTGGTGGGGAGGCTAGCTCGCCCACAATGCTATTATTACCAAACACGTTCCATTTACTTTTGTGCATCTCTATCTTTCATTGTCTTTCTAATCTTGCCTTAGGGTCAATTTCATGGCATATATCATAACCTATCCCGTGTTGCCAATTTCAAGTGTCGCATAGAAATACATGCACGACTTACTGATACTTACCGTCCGGCCTTTCCTGTTCAAAGTAAACCAAGTTAGACAACATTTCATGTGTAATAACATAACACGATTCATGTACGCATTCAATATCAAGTGCGTGTCCCTTCTTCGGGTCTAGCCCGTCGTAGGCGTATTCTTTAACTCATTGTACAAGTATTCTTGATCATTCGGTGTATTACATTCAAGACAGTTCAGGAGGTGCATTATTCAGTTAACATCAGTTTACTTTGATTTCAATGCAAAGACTTGCACGTGGATTGCCACCAGCAAAGCCCACCTATTCTATATGCACTTGGTCGCTGGCATGACTAGCCATCTGGACATTTCCCCTGTGGCAATTCTCAACTTAGCGTAGGGTGATGGCTGGTACACCCCGTTAAGTCTCTTGAATATACCCTGCACTTACGTCCCTTGGTGCCCAAGCCCGCACCCAAGCAGACCGTAAGCCCCGTTTTGATTCCGCCTAGGCCGGCCACGATTACCCTCCATCGATCCTGCCGCAGAATCCTTCCTCACGACGGCCACGGTATACCCCCCATCGCCCGTGCCGTTTGTCCACGACCATTTCGTATTATCTTGTCTTTTACTTAACGGCTACCTCCGCCGTAGGCTAACCCTTAGCCATAATGCGTTATCGACCAGGTTGGCGTCCGTGCAGCGCGGGTAGCGAGTCCCGTTGCACGTGCCCGTCACACCTGTCGCTAACCATTCTTTTCTTTATTAACTTCATGATTTCTTTCTTTTCTTCCTTTCTCACTTGTTCGTTCATTCATTGGTTCATTCACGTATTCATTCATTCATTCATTCATTCGTTCATTCATTTATTGATTCGTTGATTCATTTATTCAAGCATTTCTCAACTCCCAGTGCGGGAGTCGCCTTGGCGACCCATCGGTCCCATAGCCTTTCAATGTCGCTATACTCTACTCGGAACGACTATATTGATAGTCTTCCCTTTCATTGTTGTAACCCATTCATTGTTTCATTGTTGGACGCATAAGGAGCATAAACGTAGGCTTGTGCCGTAGCACGAGCGTGGAGCACGGTGTGAGAGTTCTCGTATTTTCCATGTTCCTTTCCATATTCTATACAAGCATACAAGATGGGATTATTCCCTAAGCTAGGTGCGTTGGGTCATTTATTAGCATACGAGGTGTTATCGCCTAGCGATTTCCGTGATAGTGTCCGTATTGATATGTGTCTAGGCTAAGCACAGACGGGTTCATCGGAGCCACCCACCTTAGCGATGTTCGCATCGGCCGAGCGATACTCCGAGTGTGCCTTTGAAAGTCTAAGTCTGGATTCATCTTGACGGGCCAATGCAAGTTTTGCATCGATTCGCATCGATACTTCATCGGGTCGAAGCAACTCTTCGGGTCGATGGCTCATTTTTGAGTCGTTGCACTTGCTGTTTGAATCGGCGTTCCGCTAGGGCGGAGCGGGTCACTACATAATACACCACTCAAAACAAGTCTCGTCCTCGAGACTTCCTGAGTGCAGGTCATCCTACCGTTTGTTTGCAAAAACAAAAGTATAAAACTTTATTGATACAAACTGTGTAATAAAGATTACAAGAATTCTGGAAAAATTGCAACTATAGGAATCCAATCTAGATGACGATTGCTTTATCCCTTGGACGATGTAAACTTTTGAAGACGAAGCCTCTGAAGTTGAGAACAACTCTGGAAACTGAAGGCAAAAGCCTCGGAAGTTGAAGGCAAAAGCCTCGAAAGAATGCAGCAGCACTTCGGCAAGAACTCCTGAACTCTCTGATTTTTGAACTTTATGTCTGATCTTGATCCCCTTTGAAATGAAGACTTGAAACTCTATTTATAGAGTTCTGAAAAATAACTAACTTTCAGTTATTCTGGACTGCGCAAGATGATTTGCGCAGCAACTGGTTTGCGCAGCATTGGACTGCGCAGGCAGTTACTGGATCGTGGGCCAACTATCTGGGACACATGGCATCATTTGATTGAAATGCGCATGATCGTGCATAGACAGTTGCCACGTAATGAGCAATTGATGGCATGAATGCCACATGTACTTTATCAGTTATGTTGGTGGAATGCGCAACCTGAACTGCGTAGAGTTTGGTTTGCGCAGACTCAGACTGCGCAGGAATGGTTTGCGCAGACTCAGTTTGCGCAGGATTGGTTTGCGCAATCCTGGATTGCGCTGCCATCTGTCAGCCGCCTTCGAGCACTGTGCGGCGCCAAAAACGAACAGTCTCCTCGTTATCCGTGCTGTCAGTTGTCAGAAAGATTTGATTTGATTCAGGTAATGATGACTTTTGCCACGTCAGCCTGCGCAATTGGAAGTGTGCGCAAACCAGTGTGCGCAATCGAATTGCTGCACAATCTGTTGCCTGCGCAATTCATCAAAATAATGTATATATTGATTCTTTGACATTGTTGATTGATGCAACTTGATTTTTTAGGACCTACAAGACCCCCTTCAAAGTTTTCGAAAGTTGATTTTATTCAAAATTTCAAAATACTTTGAATTTTTGAATGTTGAATCACTTTGCGCATGATGCTGAGCTGTCTGCGCAAAGCGAAAAGATCACAATTTTAGGCGCAATCCGAGGCATCCGTTTCATATTTCAAAAACTATAAATACCCATCTCTTCGTTTTCATTTCTTTACTTTGCAATCTTTCGAGCTCTTGAGAAGAAAATCTCCCAACCCTTACTGTTCTCCTCCTCCGACGATTGTCATAGCACCACGACGATCCAATGCTGCCGCCACCGCCGCCGCGAAAGGAAAAGCTCCGGCCGAGTCATCTGACAGAGTTGTACGGAGGGCATCTCGACACGAATCCGCGCACCCCGCTCTGAGAGGTAGTTGAATCGATCGAAAACCCCCTTTTTTTAGGGTGATTCGACTTCCTTTGATCTTCGAAACTCATCTCTTTTTAGAGATCAGTTCATATTGCGCCACCCTTTTTAGGGTTTTTGGTTGCATCAATCTGTTAGTCCTCATTTTTATGAAGGCTGCATTCCTGCGCAACTTGTTGAATTGTGCTGACAGGAATTCAGCGCAATCGATTGCTTTGCGCAGGTTGTCAGCGCAAACTATCACTTTGCGCATCCTTCTGTGATGCACAATCTGTTGTTGCGCAAGTCATGTCAGCGCAATCTGAGGTTGCGCACTCCAATGTTTTATGTTTTAAAACAGAGATTTTGACTTTGTACTAATCTTTATCTGTCTGTTGATGCAGTTGAGGTCAATGAAGACCCAGATTATGAACATTTTGTGGGAACCCTCTCAGAGTCTGAATATGAAGAAGATCTGTCTCACGTTCACTATCCTCAGTACGATCTGCCGGTCTCCCGTCAGGCTATACTGATCTCCCAGGATAATGAGACTTTAAAGTGTTTAATGAATGGACAGCCCCTAGAGTCAGCGGATGCTGTAATTCATAAGAAACCCTTGTTCCTGTTCGGTGACGCCTTTGAGAAAGTCTCTCAGCCTAGGCCGAGAATGGAGGATAGAATAGTTCACCAGAAAGATAGATCATTCTTCATACCAGACATTGCTCGCTGCCTCCCTTTGTCGCGGTACGCTCATGCGAGCTACCCAAGGAAGATGGAGTGGAACATCACTCTGTTTCAGGATGCCCGTGCAGGAAAAATCTTCGTAAAGAAAGGGCCAAACAAGAGGGATATGTTTTATAGCTCCTCTGGTAGATATAGCTGCTTGTTGAGAGGGTTGAGACCTGGATGCATTCCACCAGAGAACTCTTCTATGCTGATGCCTATTAGAACACCAATATTCGCAAATGAATTTGCGAAGGCTGAAGGAAAATATCCCGAATAAGACATCAGAATGACTGGATTGGTGAATCCAGACTACAAACGATGGAGCTATATTGCGAATTGGATTCTGACAACTTTCTAAGACAGACTCCAACAGATTGATCTATATCAAGCAGTGCATGCCACTGTATACGGATTTGCTCCCAATCCTCATATGTTTTTAGCCTTAGCTGAGAGGTACAACTATAGGACGGGAACCTTCATGACCCCAGGTGGAGAGATGGACTTTGTACTCCACGAGATGAAGTATATCTCATACTTGCCCATGGCAGATGCTCCGTATGAGGAGTATGTACCGACAAATGATGAGCTGGACAAGCTCCGAAAAGAGAATGCAGAGATGGTGGCAGTGTTCGAAGAACTATTATGCCATTATAAAATCTGTTCTCTATATTACAAGAGTGCTACCGCCAACACTTGTTACTCTTCAAAATGGTTACCATATCTGTTTCTCAACCATATAGAAGAGAAGAAGACCAAGGAGACCGACAAATGCTACCCTACCTTCTTCAAACCTTTGAGCAATGCAGAGGTTATAAAACTGATGGAACAGAGTGGTTACTTTGATAAAGAGGTGAAAGATGATCATGAATATCCTCCTTTGAAGAGAGGGGACAATTTGGAGAGTTATTTAAGAATGGGTTATAGACCCATGTCCGAAGAAGCACAACTGGCAGGATTCCTAACATACTGGCTTCGGAGGTTTGTGGTTCCCGGATCCAGTGCCGTGGATCGTTTTCACCGCGGTGTTCTGTTTGCTGCTGTCAAGTTAGTCTTCGGTTATAAGATGGACTTGTTATCAGCAATGACCTGCAAGCTAAACGCCAGTCTTCGTTTATACGTCGATTTGATGCTGAAGGCGAAGGGAGAGAAAGAGTTCCCTCGCTTGGAATTGCCATATACATATTTATTTGGATGGTTACTTCTTCACTATCCAACCTTAATGGACCCCGGCATGGGACCAGTTGATGGCAGTTTTCTCCGAAGATATTCTGAAGGAAAATGGAAATACACTTCTTTGAGTGAGTGTAGATTCGTTTTGAATCTGAATAGAGGATGGAACTTCTGTTGTGCTCCTTTCCCTGCTGGGTATGATCAAATGCCCACAAATATGGTGGATTCGAAGATGCAACCTCTGACCCGTACTGCCTTTGAATGGTTGAAGATAATTCGACCATCACATCTGGTTTATCGGTTCGAAGAAGAGTGCTATTTAGAACCATATCTTCCCAGCCGATTTGCTCGACAGTTTGGGTATGATCAGTTCCATGTAGGGAACGCAATTACTTGTCTCCAAGGCAAAGGTTACTTGATAGACGGGGCTAGAGCTTGGGCTTATTACAATGCCCGTGATACAAAAGCCACATTTTCAATGCCAGCAAGAAGTACTCCCTAGGGTCCTCGGATGCTCTTCACATATTCTGTATTTTACACATCTGCGAATACTTTTGCCGAGAATTTTAATCTCGCAGATAGTTTCGCTACTGCAACAAGATTGAGGAGAGGGAGGATTGCTCCATCGATCCCTGTAAATGAAGAGGTGCACGAGCCGGTCGATGCTCCTTTGGAAGTTTCGAGGGATATGATGTTCCCTCAAGAAGTAAACGCAGCAATACGTATTTCTCTGAGAGTGGGTAGATCTCCAGCGAAGAAAAGGAGAAGAGAGGAGCCTCCTGCTCCCGCAGCAAAGAAGAAATTGATACTAGATCTTTCTTCCGAAAAGGTCACTACAAGATCCCAATCTCGGCAATTGGCCGAGACACATCAAGAAGCTGCCGCTACACCAACTTATGTGCAGAAACAAGCAGAGCCAGTAAATGTAGAGAGTCCTGTCAGACCTCTACACAGAAAGAAGAAAGTAGTCACCAGAAGAGTTTTGGAAGAATCTTCTTCTAGACAACTCTTGACTTCAGTAGATGCTGCAGCAGGAATTCTAATGGCATCTCCCACACCTGTTTCTGAATCTGGGAGCAAGACTCTTGAAGAGAATGAACAGAGGGGAGATCTTATCCCAAGAACTGAGGTTGAAAAACCTGGAGAAAACATCTTAGAGGAAGGACAAAATATTGTACAACCTCATTCACCTGTCGTGGAGACAACTCAACCTCCTCTTACTCCCAGGACTCTTCGTGAAGAAGAAGACCGTGAAATGATTGCAGCTTTGGAGGATTGTAGTTATAGCCTGCAGGAAGATCAGACCGCCACTAACAGTGGGAATGCAGCAGCAGAAGAAGAAAAAGACGAAGAGAGTTCTTCGACTGAAAATGTTGATGAGTATATACAAGATCCTGAAAAGGATAACGAAGAACATATATCTCTTGATACTGCCGATGATATTTCAGATCCTAAAAAGGATATTGAAGTGGAGGCATCTGCTGAAAATCCTGTTGAAAATATTGAGATAGAAATATCTCATGAAGAAGTAGCCGATGAAGGCGTACTGAAAGAAAATCCCGCCACCGACCCTCAAGGTATAAAATGAGATCTAGCAATCTTCTTTAAAAATAGACTGATGATTAATATCTTCATTTGTAATTCTTGCAGAACTTGAGACTCTGCCAACACCTCCAATAGACCTGGCTATGGTGCCCATACCAACTGTGGTGGTCAGTAGTAGTCATCACTTATCTTGCAGTTCGGAAGCGGGCAGTAGCCAGGCTGTTGCAGCTGAGGCTACTTCTGTTCAAAGAGAGTCCATTCCAGCAAGGGATGCACTTGTTGTTAGACCAAACCAAGGTAAGATTTGTTCTTTTTTGATCTTCTTGTTCATCAGCAAACAATTAGCAAAATAACAATTTTACTATTGTAGAGGATCAAACAGGAGGAGCGACCAGTTCTACTCTGGCTCCTTTATTTAAAGAGCCTGTTGTCCAACCACAAAGAATCGAGCAACCTGCTACCCCATCCTCAATAGGTGTAGCAGCGACTCCTGGAACTTTGGCCATCAAACAACAAGTTGTCCAATCTTTTACCAGATGCTTCTTCGAGTCGCTGGGATCTCTTGTCCATAAAATGATAGAGAAAGAAGGGGCTGACTTCATTATGGTTAGGAAGCCAACTTCTTTCTTAATAAGAGCCATAAGAGACCAAGGAGACGAAGCTCAGGCCACTCTCCTTGAACACATTTTGAACGAATTAGAAGTCTCCATCAAGAGGTACAAGGAGCTCAAGAAGAAGGATATAGATTCTTTAGTACAGGCTGAATTTGAGCGACTGGCTCAAGCTGCTGATATGGTAATGTTAACCCTTCAAAATCTGTTAGAGGCTCATTCTGCAAAATCAGCTGAGTACAATTCTAAAATAGAATCAGTTACGTTAATGGCTGAAAGCAAAGGACGGCGACTTGCTGAGTTGAAAGCAAAAATTACTCGCCTCCAACAAGAGTTTGAAGAAGAAACTGTTAATCACCAACTGGTGATTGAACAATTCAATGCTTTAATTGAAGAGAGGAATGAGTATGAGACAACCCATGGTACAGAAATCACCCGCCGGACAGTGGATATGCCCATTTTTGATGAAGAAAGCGGGATGGAGGAAGCGAGAAAGATAGTAGCATCAACTCACGAAGAAGAGCTGCAGACACTGAAGCAGCAAATTGACAATCCGATTATCCCTCCTTCTTGATTATGACTTTTTGTATTTTTGTGTTTGTCACTATTGATGCGTTTTCTGTAATGCCTCACATTTGGATAAATAGAAGACATTTTTGTTGTGGCTCCATTATTTATTGCATATCTTATTCAGATATAACTAATAGAGATAGAAAATATATTCAGAGGTGCAAGACATGATATATTTCTTGTAGAAAATAATTATATTCATTATATCTGCTCAGAGGTAATATGGACGTGGCAGAATATATTGAATACTATTATTTCGATTTTGACAACTTAGTCGAAAATGACGAGTTGCTGATGAACGATGATGAATCGTCAATGAATGAACGGGTAGACCGTCAAGTGATGATGAATGAACGGATGAACCGTCAAATAATGATGAACGAACGAGTGAACCGTCTAGTGGTGAATGAACGAACGAGTGAACCGTCAGGATGAATGTAATAAATGAACGGATGAACCGTCAGTAGTTAATGAACGGATGAACCGTCGAATGAATGTAAATAAATGAACGGACGAACCGTCATGAGTTTAATGAACGGATGAACCGTTGGATGAATGTATCGCTTCGTTAGTTGAGGAACTTCTGCCTATAAATATAGCAGAAATCTGACAGGAACGAACACTTCTGCTCTTTTAACATAAAAATATCGTCCGGATAGCATCTAAGAAGGCTGAGATCGCCTCGCAGGTTGAAAAGGGCACTGAAGAACGCCCTGCCAATCCAGTTCAGCCGAAAGAGAGAAACAAGCAAAGGTCCGTCTGCACCCCAGCCACCACGGGACATTCTGGACTTCCTGCTCGAACCGGGAAGGACTGAAGAAGAAGAAGCCATGAGGATGGCCGCCTGCAAGTTCCTCGTGGGTTCCAGCAAGGAGGTTCTCGGTTCTTTTGCTGATCATGTTTTCGAGAAGGACGGCAGTGGCCCGCGTCCCAATGTAGAGAAAGATGATAGTGACCTTTAATATCATGTACTATCATATAATGAAATAAAATTTGAATTTTATTTATGAACTTGATTCTGTCTGATGATTTTACAAGCATTTACATTTATACATAATACTTCTTAAGGAACTTGCCATTGATAAGCATAAAGGGCACTGAAGAACGCCCTGCCAATCCAGTTCAGCCGAAAGAGACAGAAACAAGCGAAGGTCCGTCTGCACCCCAGCCACCACGGGACATTCTGGACTTCCTGCTCGAATCGGGAAGGACTGAAGAAGAAGAAGCCATGAGGATGGCCGCCTGCAAGTTCCTCGTGGGTTCCAGCAAGGAGGTTCTCGGTTCTTTTGCTGATCACGTTTTCGAGAAGGACGGCAGTGGCCCGCGTCCCAATGTAGAGAAAGATGATAGTGACCTTTAATATCATGTACTATCATATAATGAAATAAAATTTGAATTTTATTTATGAACTTGATTCTGTCTGATGATTTTATAAGCATTTACATTTATACATAATACTTCTTAAGGAACTTGCCATTGATAGGCATCATAGCAACTCGACCATCAAGTTCTGAGAGCTGATAAGCTCCATTTGAGAAGACTTTGCTTATAACATAGGGACCTTCCCATTTAGCATCGAATTTCCCTTTGCTCATATGAGTCATAGTCATAGGACGTCTGACCGCTAGAACAAGTTCTCCTTGCTGAAACGTTCTGACTTTAACTTTGCGGTTGAAAGTCTTCGAGATGCGGGCTTGGTATAACTCAATATGTTGTTGAGCCATTAATCGTTTCTCATCAAGTGCTTCCAACTCTTGAAGTCGAAGAAGATCGTTGTTCTCTGTAGTAAGCTCGTTAGCAATGACAATCCTTAAAGAAGGAATTTGCAATTCTAAAGGAAGAACAGCTTCACAGCCATACACCAAAGAGAAGGGTGTAAAGCCCGTAGGATTGCGGACCGTAGTTCGGTAGGCCCAAAGACATTCGCCAAATTTCTCGCTCCAGTTCCGTTTGTTAGTGGATACAAACTTCTTGAGGAGTTTAATGATGATTTTATTAAAGGCTTCAGCTAAACCATTAGCAGCAGGATTGTATGCTGTTGAAGCGACATTGTCAATCCGATGATCATCGCAGAATCTGGTAAACTTCTGGCTGATGAATTGAGCTCCATTGTCATGAATGATTCTTCGAGGTACACCAAATCTATAGATGACGTGGTGTTTAACGAAGTTGATGACACTGCTAGTCTTGACTTCAGCCAGAGGTATAGCTTCAGCCCACTTGGAGAAGTAGTCGGTGTCACCCTCACTTTTTCCAGTTAGGGGTAAAATGGTAATTTTCCATTTTATATTATTTTTAGGAATTTTATTTCATGAATATTATTATTTAATTATTATAGGAGTCGGGTTCGAATTTTATCGCATTCCGAGTTAATTCGGGACCCCGGTGAATTTCGACTTGAGCTGTAATTAGCCTGTTAGCTAACCATGGCCCACCACACTAAAAATTAGGGTTTAAGAGTTTGGACTAGTTCCCCATGAGTAATTTAGTTTAATTATGATTTTTAATTAATTTTAGCATTTTTCTAAAACCCATTTGGAATTAATTAACATTAGGCTAGTGTAGGGGCAAACTTGTAAATACAAGTGCCCCTACAAGACCAAGCTTGGCCGGCCACCTATGGAACAGCCCCCCCCCCCCCCCCCCCCCTCTTTTCTTCTCCACTAAGTCACCTCTCTCTCTTCCACTTTCATTTTCTTCTCAAGCCTTCTTCTTCCTCCAACCTCCTTTAGGTATGATTTTAATTCTTCATTTAATCCTCTTTTGCATATAGTTGTTTCACACCAATTAGAGGTATGACCATTCTCTTCCATTTGCCCACAAATTTGTAGGTTTTCCATAGAAAAATAGGTTAAGGATTTATTAGGATTAATCATTTTGTGAATGATATATATATATATATATATACATATATATATATACATGTGTATTTATGTGTGTGTATTTATTTATGTATTTGTGAGAGTGTAGAAGAGGGTGACACTTGTGTCATGGGGATGGTGGTGTTGTGAGAGTGGTGTGTGTGTGTGAGGATGTGTGTGTGTGTGTGTTTATATATATATATATAGTTATATATATATATATATATATATGGATATAGATATATATATATATAGATATTAGTGTATTTATATATATACATGGATGTGTGTATATGGTTGTGTGTATATGGATGTGTGTGTGTTATATATATAATTAGAGGGAGGGATAGATATCTAGATAGATTTTTGATAGGTATCTAGTTGTATATATATATAGAGATAGATATATATATATATAGATATATATATAGATATATATATAGATGAAGTTATATATATAGGGAGATAGAATAGAAGAGAAGAAGAAGAATAAGACCAGCAACAGCAGCAGCAGCCTAGGCTGCTGCCAGGACCAAAACAGCCCCCCCCCCCCCCCCCCCCCTTTTGGTTTTAGCCTATAGAAACCCCTTTTTTTCACCTATACATATAGGTATATATATAGATATATATATATAAGTGTTATATATGGTTGGAATCGTAGAGAAGAGTAGAAAACGATTATGGAATAAGAAGTTAGAAAAGAGTTAGAGGTTAGAAGAAAAGAGTGAAAGAAGTTAGAAGAAAAGGAAAAAAGCTAGAATAGGAAAAAGGGAAAAACCGAGTTAGAGGGCGAATCGGAGTTCGGAGTATCCGATTGAGTTGAAACTTGGCGTGGAGTATAAATACATGATTTAGATTTTGCGGGTAGGCTTCCGGGTGGAATTCGGGGTCGTAGGGTGCCCGTGTCGCACCGTATCGGTCCGTATCTTGAAATATTCAAGATTTTGACAACGGGCCGTATCGTGAACCGAATGTCCACGTTACCTAGGTATTTTGGTAGATATTATATGTATAGGCTAGTATCATACTACCCTAGGGAGATCGGGTCAAAATAACTAGCGTAGGTAGGCTATCTAGATTATCGCCGAGGGTAGAATTTTACCCTTAAAAAGGATAAAATAGGATATTGGCCTACGGCCAAGATATGAGTTTCGAAGTCCAAGATGGACTTGGATATGGGTTGTAGAGGTTGGTAATAGTTAGAAATAGTCGCCTAGACCTAGTCTTGGCCCCGGTTGACCACGGTTGACTTTTTGGACCAAAAGTCAACTTTAGGTCAACGCTTTACCCAAATTAGTCCCGATTTCCATTAGACTTTTGTAGTTGACCAAAAGTCAACTATTAGTCACCATTGACCTAGGGTTGACCATGGTTGACCCAGGGTTGACCAGAGTTGACCAGAGTTGACCAGTTGACCAAAAGTCAACTGTAGGCCAACTCTTGATTCCGTTTGACTTTCTTCGACTTGTTTTGACCCGTGATGCCTGGTATGACCTAGGATTGACTTGGTTAGGCTTAGATTGACTTGATATAACTTGATTTGACCTAGATTGACTTGACAGGACTTAGTGTGACTCAGAGAGACCTAGTTTGACCTAGATTTGCATATCATTCATTGTAAATCATTCCTAAACTTGTTTAAACCTAATTTAACTTACAGTATCTCATATTTAGGTCTTCTGATACCGCTCTGAGCATTGATATACCATACAGCTCAGGACAGCAGGCGAGTACATTCACTGATAGTTTTCATTGTCTTGATATCTGCTATATCCGATTCAGTCGTAGTGTCTTACTTGATTCTTGGTCACGATAGCTCACGGACTAGTACACATTGGATCTTGACATGAGATGTTGTTCCTGGATTTCTGGGTATATGGGTACACTCCCTGTCTTGTTCCCTGTACTTGTATAGACACCGATTTCTAAGAGGATTTGCTACCCTCTTACGAAATCACGTGCCATGACATGTCATGTCCAGATCCTTTGTACTATTCGGGGATGGGGAGTTATTAGTGGTTGTGTGATCAAATTCCCACATGGTTCTACAGTATACATTGTTCATAGCTATACCCTCGCCTCACGACGGGTAAAGCCTGACCCTACATCGTTCATAGCTTTCCATGGTGACCGGCCTTACCGTTCTATTGTACCCATTGTTCATAGCCGGTCGGATGGAAAGCCTGATCATGTTTCCCAAGCCGATCACATAACGCTCTAATAATTCAAATCACATTTTACATTTATTGTCGTATCTTATATTCCAGTTCAGTTTACTTCCTGTACTTCTCACCATGCTATGATTTCATTTACTCACATGCTCTACATGCCTTACATTGTACCTTGATTGGAGACTAAGTTCTGCTCGGGAGAAGAGTTACAACCCCGGTCCTTGTTTGGTTTAAGGGTTGTAACTCGACTTCTGAATGGTTCCCAAGTCTTCGTATATCTTTGTCTTGTAGTTCATTATACTGTCTCTTATAGAATTTGTCAATTCACATGGAACTGCTGTTAGTGTTTGTACTTGCTCATTTTCCTGACAGGATACCGTTATGATATTTTTCAGATGATTCAGAGGCTGATTGCCCGACCTATTATGGGCTCGAGTCAGATGGTATAGCCTTAGATCGTGGCCTTATAGTGGAGCCACTAGATTTTGTACTTCCTGAGTAGTGTAGGTTAGCTAGGTTTGGCTGGACTGCGATCCAGCTAGCTTATCAGACTGTAGTTCTATATTCTATTTTGTTACCCTGTGATGTATATATCTGGGCTTGTATTTAGACTGTGGACTTATTTACTCTTTCATCCATCATATCTCTTCTCATGCTATCTACCCTAGTTTTGATTATGTGATTGAGACTGTATTGTTATGTCACCTCCATTCGGAGTGTATATACTGTACAGGTACATTTTAACTGTTAGTCGTAAGCATTTACAGACCCTATATACAGCGTTCTACCGCCGATACTGCGGCGTAGGCTGGACGTAACCACGTGCTCGTGCCCCTCTTCAGGGTGCGGGTCGTGACACGTTTTTGTGGTGGCCCACGCAGGTCCGGTGTCGCAATTAGTGCGATCTCGTAATGGTGCTCGACTTAGAGTACTAATTACGAGCCTGCGATTAGGACGTAGGACCTAGGATATGATAGAAGTTTCTCAATCACACCTAGGAAATTTCTGATCTTTGATTATCATGATTACTCCCCTTGTATTAAATTAACTGTCCTTCTTTGATAATCTACTCATGTGCCATATTGATCTCTTTGTTTCAATTCGTCTCCAGGATGACGAAGACACATCCGCAGGCCTCTGGATCGAGTAGCTTGCCTGAGAGATCTGATCAGGCCGAGGAGGAGGTTCATGAGACTGCCCCCAGTGATTCTACTATTCCAGAGACCCAGGCAGTTGCGCAGGGAGGTCTACCACCTCCACCCCAGAGGGTTACGGCCGTTCTTCCAGAGATACTGCCGCCACTACCACCGATACCGACGGATACACATCACTTGTTCCTTCTCCTTCAGCAGATGATGGAGACACAGCGGGCCCAGGCAGAGGCGTCGCAGCGTCAGTCGGAGGCGTCACACCGACAGATGGAGATGCTGAGGCAGAGTATGGAGAACTCGCATCAGCTTGCCCTTGCAGCAGTAGAGAGAGTGGCACCGGGTACGGTGCAGGGCCCTACCGGCCAGCAGCCGAGCCAGCAGCAGTCCAGGCCGGGGACAGTGTTAGACTTCAGGAAGATGAGCTCCAGGGACTTCACAGGCACGGAGGGCATCCTTTATGCAGACTACTGGCTGGAGGATGTAGAGCGGAGCATGGAGCTGGCAGAGCTTCCTAGAGCGCTTTGGGTTTCGGCAGCAGCCAGCCGATTCTTCGACATTGCGCTGACATGGTACCGCACGGATCCTCGTGCGTCGGTGAGAGGGCTGACTTGGGAGAACTTCCGGAGGCTCTTCAAGGAGAAGTTCTTCCCGGACGTGGCTCTTACAGCATTGGAGGGCCAGTTCGTGGGTCTAGTTCAGGGGAACTCGTCGGTGGACGAGTATGCAGCTGAGTTCTTCCGCCTGAGCAGGTTCGCTCCCGGTATGATCCAGGATGAGGGGCAGAAGGCTCGTAAGTTCCGCAGGGGACTTATTTATGCAGTGCGCACCCGCACCTCAGGTCGCCGTGACGCGACGTTCGATCAGATATTGATGGACGCGCAGATCGCTGAGGAGGACTTCGGCCTCAAGCCGAAGAGGAGCGGAGATACTATGGGGGCGAGTTCCAGTGCGGGACCGGCCAAGCGCCCCCACATTCAGCAACAGCAGCAGAGGCCATTTCAGCAGCAGCCTCTGTTGCAGATCCAGCAGGCACCGACGCGTGCCCAGCAGCACCAGGGACAGGGCCAGAGGCAGGCCATCCAGTGTGCCTTCTGCAAGAAGATGGGGCACACTCGAGAGGATTGTAGGATGAAGCAGGGAGTTTGTTTATTCTGTGGAGCTCCAGACCACCAGGTGAAGAACTGTGCTGCCCGTGCAGCCAGACAGGCAGGCCAGGACGGAGTGCAGCAGGCTAGAGGAGGCCAGCAAGGGCGTGCTTTCGCCATGACAGTTGAGCCCACTCAGGCAGAAGCAGAGCAGATAGCAGGTTCCAATCTTTCGATCTCCTTTCCGCATTTGCCTTCTTATAAACTGTCTTGAAATTCGATTCCATATGTTCCTTGATCGTTTGATAAAATTTTTGTCCCTATGATGTGATATTTTCTGAGATAAGTCGTAAGGGCTAGGTCACCTCGATTATGAGATTTTAGAATCCTCTAGGGTCATGCTAGAAGGCAGAGTGAGGACATATAGTCGGACTATGGACGTATTCCTAGGGTGTGGGAATTTAAGGTTTTCGCTGCCAAGCTAGCGGCAATGCGAAAATTTTAAATACCATAATTCTAGAGGTATGTACCGTAGCTGAGGACTCTGTGATTATCGTAGCCTTGCTCACTGGCATGACGGAGATTCTGAGTATCATGATTATTGGACAGACGCATACGATTATCAAATTGCATGAATTTTCTGTGTTGCTTCGTTTTAAGTTTTTGGATAATTCTTTTAAGGTGGATAGACTTATATTTGAGAGTAATTTTAAATTTTATAAATTTAGTCAATTAATTCCTGCTTGGACTTTTGAGATTTTACTATTGTTTGGTTTTAATTTCGAGGACGAAATTTTTTTTAGGTGGATAGACTTGTCACCCTCACTTTTTCCAGTTAGGGGTAAAATGGTAATTTTCCATTTTATATTATTTTTAGGAATTTTATTTCATAAATATTATTATTTAATTATTATAGGAGTCGGGTTCGAATTTCATCGCATTCCGAGTTAATTCGGGACCCCGGTGAATTTCGACTTGAGCTGTAATTAGCCTGTTAGCTAACCATGGCCCACCACACTAAAAATTAGGGTTTAAGAGTTTGGACTAGTTTCCCATGAGTAATTTAGTTTAATTATGATTTTTAATTAATTTTAGCATTTTTCTAAAACCCATTTGGAATTAATTAACATTAGGCTAGTGTAGGGGCAAACTTGTAAATACAAGTGCCCCTACAAGACCAAGCTTGGCCGGCCACCTATGGAACAGCCCCCCCCCCCCCCCCCCCCCCCCCTCTTTTCTTCTCCACTAAGTCACCTCTCTCTCTTCCACTTTCATTTTCTTCTCAAGCCTTCTTCTTCCTCCAACCTCCTTTAGGTATGATTTTAATTCTTCATTTAATCCTCTTTTGCATATAGTTGTTTCACACCAATTAGAGGTATGACCATTCTCTTCCATTTGCCCACAAATTTGTAGGTTTTCCATAGAAAAATAGGTTAAGGATTTATTAGGATTAATCATTTTGTGAATGATATATATATATATATATATATATATATACATATATATATACATGTGTATTTATGTGTGTGTATTTATTTATGTATTTGTGAGAGTGTAGAAGAGGGTGACACTTGTGTCATGGGGATGGTGGTGTTGTGAGAGTGGTGTGTGTGTGTGAGGATGTGTGTGTGTGTGTGTTTATATATATATATATAGTTATATATATATATATATATGGATATAGATATATATATATATATATAGATATTAGTGTATTTATATATATACATGGATGTGTGTATATGGTTGTGTGTATATGGATGTGTGTGTGTTATATATATAATTAGAGGGAGGGATAGATATCTAGATAGATTTTTGATAGGTATCTAGTTGTATATATATAGAGATAGATATATATATATAGATATATATATAGATATATATATAGATGAAGTTATATATATAGGGAGATAGAATAGAAGAGAAGAAGAAGAATAAGACCAGCAACAGCAGCAGCCAGCAGCAGCCTAGGCTGCTGCCAGGACCAAAACAGCCCCCCCCCCCCCCTTTTGGTTTTAGCCTATAGAAACCCCTTTTTTTCACCTATACATATAGGTATATATATAGATATATATATATAAGTGTTATATATGGTTGGAATCGTAGAGAAGAGTAGAAAACGATTATGGAATAAGAAGTTAGAAAAGAGTTAGAGGTTAGAAGAAAAGAGTGAAAGAAGTTGGAAGAAAAGGGAAAAAGCTAGAATAGGAAAAAGGGAAAAACCGAGTTAGAGGGCGAATCGGAGTTCGGAGTATCCGATTGAGTTGAAACTTGGCGTGGAGCATAAATACGTGATTTAGATTTTGCGGGTAGGCTTCCGGGTGGAATTCGGGGTCGTAGGGTGCCCGTGTCGCACCGTATCGGTCCGTATCTTGAAATATTCAAGATTTTGACAACGGGCCGTATCGTGAACCGAATGTCCACGTTACCTAGGTATTTTGGTAGATATTATATGTATAGGCTAGTATCATACTACCCTAGGAAGATCGGGTCAAAATAACTAGCGTAGGTAGGCTATCTAGATTATCGCCGAGGGTAGAATTTTACCCTTAAAAAGGATAAAATAGGATATTGGCCTACGGCCAAGATATGAGTTTCGAAGTCCAAGATGGACTTGGATATGGGTTGTAGAGGTTGGTAATAGTTAGAAATAGTCGCCTAGACCTAGTCTTGGCCCCGGTTGACCACGGTTGACTTTTTGGACCAAAAGTCAACTTTAGGTCAACGCTTTACCCAAATTAGTCCCGATTTCCATTAGACTTTTGTAGTTGACCAAAAGTCAACTATTAGTCACCATTGACCTAGGGTTGACCATGGTTGACCCAGGGTTGACCAGAGTTGACCAGTTGACCAAAAGTCAACTGTAGGCCAACTCTTGATTCCGTTTGACTTTCTTCGACTTGTTTTGACCCGTGATGCCTGGTATGACCTAGGATTGACTTGGTTAGGCTTAGATTGACTTGATATAACTTGATTTGACCTAGATTGACTTGACAGGACTTAGTGTGACTCAGAGAGACCTAGTTTGACCTAGATTTGCATATCATTCATTGTAAATCATTCCTAAACTTGTTTAAACCTAATTTAACTTACAGTATCTCATATTTAGGTCTTCTGATACCGCTCTGAGCATTGATATACCATACAGCTCAGGACAGCAGGCGAGTACATTCACTGATAGTTTTCATTGTCTTGATATCTGCTATATCCGATTCAGTCGTAGTGTCTTACTTGATTCTTGGTCACGATAGCTCACGGACTAGTACACATTGGATCTTAACATGAGATGTTGTTCCTGGATTTCTGGGTATATGGGTACACTCCCTGTCTTGTTCCCTGTACTTGTATAGACACCGATTTCTAAGAGGATTTGCTACCCTCTTACGAAATCACGTGCCATGACGTGTCATGTCCAGATCCTTTGTACTATTCGAGGATGGGAAGTTATTAGTGGTTGTGTGATCAAATTCCCACATGGTTCTACAGTATACATTGTTCATAGCTATACCCTCGCCTCACGACGGGTAAAGCCTGACCCTACATCGTTCATAGCTTTCCATGGTGACCGGCCTTACCGTTCTATTGTACCCATTGTTCATAGCCGGTCGGATGGAAAGCCTGATCATGTTTCCCAAGCCGATCACATAACGCTCTAATAATTCAAATCACATTTTACATTTATTGTCGTATCTTATATTCCAGTTCAGTTTACTTCCTGTACTTCTCACCATGCTATGATTTCATTTACTCACATGCTCTACATGCCTTACATTGTACCTTGATTGGAGACTAAGTTCTGCTCGGGAGAAGAGTTACAACTCCGGTCCTTGTTTGGTTTAAGGGTTGTAACTCGACTTCTGAATGGTTCCCAAGTCTTCGTATATCTTTGTCTTGTAGTTCATTATACTGTCTCTTATAGAATTTGTCAATTCACATGGAACTGCTGTTAGTGTTTGTACTTGCTCATTTTCCTGACAGGATACCGTTATGATATTTTTCAGATGATTCAGAGGCTGATTGCCCGACCTATTATGGGCTCGAGTCAGATGGTGTAGCCTTAGATCGTGGCCTTATAGTGGAGCCACTAGATTTTGTACTTCCTGAGTAGTGTAGGTTAGCTAGGTTTGGCTGGACTGCGATCCAGCTAGCTTATCAGACTGTAGTTCTATATTCTATTTTGTTACCCTGTGATGTATATATCTGGGCTTGTATTTAGACTGTGGACTTATTTACTCTTTCATCCATCATATCTCTTCTCATGCTATCTACCCTAGTTTTGATTATGTGATTGAGACTGTATTGTTATGTCACCTCCATTCGGAGTGTATATACTGTACAGGTACATTTTAACTGTTAGTCGTAGGCATTTACAGACCCTATATACAGCGTTCTACCGCCGATACTGCGGCGTAGGCTGGACGTAACCACGTGCTCGTGCCCCTCTTCAGGGTGCGGGTCGTGACAGTCGGTTATCGCTAATATGAACCGATGTCCTCTAGAAGAAGGAGGGTTAATAGGACCTATGATGTCCATACCCCAAGCTTCAAAAGGCCAGGAAGCAGCAGTCGGGTGTAGGAATTCTGATGGTTGATGAATGAAGTCTGCATGGATTTGACAAGCACGACATTTTCTTGCATATTCAATTGCATCTGACACCATAGAAGGCCAGTAATAACCCATGCATCTAATGCGGTCCTGTAGTTTAGGACCAGGTTAATGTGCTCCACAAACACCATCGTGAGCTTCACGCAAAACTTGTTTAGCTTCGTCACCAGCGAGACAGCGTAGAAGAAGACCATCATAAGTTCGTCGATAGAGGGTCTTGGTAGTTTGATTGTAATAGAATCGGAGAGATCGTCGACGAACGCTTGTAGCCTCCTTAGGATCTTCGGGGAGTATGTCATGAACCACAAAGTCAATGAAAGGAGTTCTCCAATCTTCATCAATAACATTGACTTCAGCAAAATTGCTGAATTCAATATTACGATTGTTTTCGATGCAGAACAGTTCTCGGTTGGAGATAACCACGACCTGCTGTCTTTTGATAGGAATGGCTAAGACAGGTGCAAGATTGGCCAAAGCATCTGCTTCGGTATTGCAAGCTCGCCGAACATAGTCTATGAAGAAAGCTTTGAATGATATAGCTATGTTGATCGCTGCTTCGTGATAAGGCATTAGGTCTTGATGACGAACTTCATAAGTTCCTCTAACCTGATTAACAACCAGCTTAGAATCACCGTAGACTTCGAGATATTCAACATTCAGTTGTTTGGCTAACTGAAGACCGATGAGTAGAGTATTGTACTCCGCTACATTATTGGAGCAAGGTTCATCAAGAGAGTAGGCTCTTTGGATAGTTGATCCGTCTGGAGAAACGAGGACCACTCCAACTCCTGCTACAATAGCACCATTTGGTCCAATTCTCGATGCACCATCAAAGAATAAACGCCATGTTGGAAATTCTTCAGAGATCATGTTGGCTTCCAATGTCTCGTCTGGAATTTCGTCATAAAGCTTAGATGTCTCAGGCACAGGATGAGCTGCTAAGAAGTCCGTCAGTGCTTGACCTTTAATAGACTTTTGTGGAACATACACCATGTCATACTGAGCTAGCAGGATTGCCCACGTAGCCAGCCGAGAATTGAGTGTGCTGGGCTTCTTCATGAGTACCCGAAGAGGATTAACTCGGGATATGACATGAATAGTTTGGCCAATAATGTAATGCCTTGTCTTCTGCACAGCAAACATGAGAGCCAGGCATTCTTTTTCGACCGGACTATAACGGTGTTCAGCACCAATCATAGTATGGCTAAGATAATAGATGGCCTGCTCATGACCTTCTTTATTCTTTTGGGCAAGTAAAGCACCCAATGAATGGTCCATAGCACGGACGTACATCAAGAATGGAATGCCAGAGATAGGTGGCACCAAAACTGGTGGGTTCATGAGATATCGCTTGATATCATCGAATGCTCGTTGACACTCTTCAGTCCAAACGAAAGATACACCCTTCTTCATTAGTTGAGTGAATGGTCTGCAGCGTCCAGACAAGTTCGAAATGAATCGCCTGATGTACGCAAGTCGGCCTTGAAATCCTCGTAGCTCTTTTAGGTTACGTGGAGGACGCATCTCTTGAATGGCTTTGATCTTCTCGGGATCCACGTGTATATCCTTAGACGTAATGACGAAGCCGAGAAACTTGCCACTAGAGACACCCAAGAATGACTTGGTAGGATTCATCTTGAGTTGATGTTGGCGCATGAGATTGAAGATTGTTCTCAAATCTTGGATGTGATCTTCTTTTAGACGACTTTTGACAGCAATATCGTCAACATAGTATTCCACAGTTTTGCGAAGATGGTCTTTGAAGATAGTGCTCATAGCCCGTTGGTAAGTTGCACCAGCGTTCTTGAGACCAAATGGCATCACCGTGTAGCAATAGACACCACGAGGAGTGCGGAAAGAGGTATGCTTTTCATCTTCAGGATTCATCTTGATCTGATTATATCCAGAAAATCCATCCATGAAGGATATTCGCTCAAACCTACATGTATTGTCGATCATGACATCCGTGATAGGAAGAGGAAATTCATCTTTTGGACATGCTTCGTTAAGATCCCGGAAGTCGATACAGACTCGAACTTTACCGGTTTTCTTTAGAACTGGAACGACATTGGCCACCCAGTCAGGATGTTGTTCTTCTTGAATAAAACCACAAGCAATGAGCTTCTTGACTTCATCATCGATTGCGTCCATCATTTCTGGTTTAAAACGCCGTTGTTGCTGCTTAACTGGTTTTACATTAGGCAAAATGTTCAGTTTATGCGTAGCAATTTTGGGATCTAAACCTGGCATGTCTTCATAACTCCAGGCAAAGACGTCGATGTATTCTTTAATAAGAAGAATTAACTCATGTTTGTCTGCTTCTGGAAGATTCTTGCTGATGAAGATTGGACGAGGCAACTCGCTCTCCCCTACATCAACTTGAACTAATTGATCTTCAGTAGGAGGTTCACGTTGTTCAAAGCGAAGTACCCATTGATTGTCCATATGTTGAGCCCAAGGATCTGTTTCAGTATTTTTTTCAACGTCTTTACCATAGCCTTCTGGTAGTTCAGCGGAGACCATGTTAGATGATACGATCAGCCTGTGAACTTCATCAATGCTAGTATCAGAATCCCAAGATCTAGAATCAGATGAATTAGAGCGTTCTTTACTGTCTGAGTCAGAGACTGCTGGGGATAACAGTGGAGGAGAAGTATATCCGAGACCTTTCTTAGTCCTGTTGTAATACATTTCCGACTTTCCTTCCGGAACAGTCGTACGGATAGGAGTTCGTCTACCTTTACCGTAGTTGAGGCCACTTTTAAAGTCATAGCCCATTTTCTGGATGATGTCTTTTGATTGTTGACTATAACGATGGAACTGGAGACGTCCTGTATCGTTAAGTTTGCTATCATCCGTATAGCTGAATTGTTTTTTTGGTCCTTTACTAAAAAGTGCTGGACTTTCACCTTTCTTTAGAGAAGGATGAATACGGTAAGAATCATCTGGATCTTCAAGTGATACTTCTGTCTGAAGAGATTGTACAACTCCCATTGTAATTGATTGGAAGCTATCTATCATATCTAAATAGCATTTAGTATAATAAATAACATCAGTATACTGGAAAGTAGGTGCTTTTTCATTCATTTGTACATCAGTATTTACAACAGGACCTTTAGCCTTAGCAGGCTTGGTCAGATTAAATACAAGAGGGGGAGAAGAAGAATGTGGGGGAGGTTTGTTACGACGGAGGTCGATAACAAGTGGCTCAGAGGAGGTGAGCTCCCTTTTTTCTTTGTTGCGTGTGAGATCAACAACAAGTGGCTCAGAAGGAGTGAGCTGCTTTTTGTCCTTGTTACGACGTAGGTCGATAACAAGTGGCTCAGAAGAGATGAGCTCTTTTTTGTCCTTGTTACGACGTAGGTCGATAACAAGTGGCTCAGAAGAGGTGAGCTCCCTTTGATCTTGATCAGCATCAACCGATTTCTTTTGAATTGGCAAGTGAATAGCCAGTGGTTTAGAAGACTGAGGATGTGAAACTCGCCCTTTGACAGGTATGATAAGAGTGTCTTTAGGCACTGCTTTTTGTTCTTCTTCAGTGTCTAAAGCTAACACAATCTTCATGAATTCATCCTTGTACATCCGAGCGTCGTTGCAGTATGCTTCAACGCCTTTGAAGGGATAAAGATCCGCAACTTCCTTATGGACCTCTCCCTTATCATCAACATATTTGAAACATTGATGAAGGGTTGATGGAACAATATTATGCTCATGTAAGAATGGTCTCCCCAATAGAGCATTATAAGAACAACCATGATTGTCAATGATATAGAAGGTAACTTTTGTGCGAAGATTGCCTATTTGGAGTTTTAAGCGAATCTTGCCCAAAGGTTCACTCCTTCCCTGATTGAATCCAAAGATGGTGGTGATTGTAGTGGAGAGACTATGTATAGGAATTTTCAGAGCATCGAGCATTGTTTTCGGCATGATGCTAAGAGCAGATCCTAGATCTATCAGGATACGATCGACTTTCATCGAATCAACATATCCTGTATAGTAGAGAGGACGATCATGCCTATTGTCTTCCATCAGCATGTCATCTTGTGTGAAATTAATGTTCGGAATCAACTCCATAACACTATGACAATGTAGACAAGAGACTGGTTCTGCTTCTGGCTTCTTGAGAAAGGCTAAACAAGTCTCAGCTTGTATAAGAGCTTCACTTAAAGTTTCTCGCGTCTCTCTGGAAAGACGTAAGAGCTCAAAGATAGATAGCCTTGCTGGGGTATTAGCTAGTTGAGCCAATATATCAAAGTTGTAAGGCTTCTCAAACCCTGTAGGGGATGATTTCTTCAAGGGTTTATCAAAGCGGACTTGTTGTTTGCCTTTATCAGCAGCCACTGGTTTGGAAGGAATATGAACCACAACTGGTGAAGACGTAGAAGGAATTTCTTCAATAGCGACAGGTTGTGTTGGAACAGGTTCAGAAGAAGAGGCAGGATTCTCTTGAGATTCAAAGTAATCTTTCAGATAAGTTTTCCCTGATCTGGTGCCCAACAGAATTTCTTTATCAACTATGGGGTCAAAAGACACCATGTTACAAATCTTTATCTTGCCTTTAGAGCGACCTTTCTTCTTGGAAGAAGAAGAATCCTCGAACTCTGAAGTAAGATCGGGATGGATCCACATAACCTCGCCATTGTCAAGAGACAAAGGAACGAGGCCTTCATTTGGTGGAGAAGGAAGATTTTCAATCTCGAGAGTAGCCTTCGGAATAGGAATGACATCATGCTGTATCATCTGCGGGGGAAAGTCACCAAACTGGACTGAAACCATATTGGCAGTAACAATCTTCTCATCTTGTTGCAGAGTAACAACTCCATCATTGACAAGCTCTTGAATCTTACCCTTAAGCACATAACATGCTCGAGTAGGATGTCCAATGAATCGGTGGTAGACACAATACTTAGGATGATCGGTCTTACCGACTTCATCAGGCTTCTTTGGGTCTGGAAGCTGGATCTTATTGCTTTTGAGTAAACACTCAAAGATGCTTGCTGTGTCATTTTCATCAAACGAATACTCTACCTTAGGGCGAGGTTCCCTCGGTTGAGGTGCAGCAGGAGTAGAAGTAGATGTAGGCGGAGCTACATTGACAGCCAAGGACTCTTTGCTTTTCAGGTTAATGTTCAGAGTTTCTTTGTTCTTGCGGTTGTTCTGACGATTACTGCCACCTGATGATTGATGTTCATCCCGATCAAGGTTAGACATCTGTACCCCCAGCTGTTTGAATTTCTCAGCACTCACTTCAGCTGCTTTGGCATTGACAATAAAGGATGGCCAGTCTTGGAACTGAGTTGAGCCTGTCCACATACTGATGATAGGCAAAAGATTTGCCTTGCAAGTGTCTATGGTAACAGCAGCAGGAGTCCCCGGAGGCATCTTCAAGGCTTCTCGACGGAAACGTTCGATGAAACTCTCAGCAGTTTCATTATGTTTCTGTTTGATTTTATTGAGGGCAGACATAGTCATGTCATTGAATCCCTCATAGAATCATTCCAGAAAGATCTGCTTAAGTCCTGAAAAAGAAGTAATACAACCATCGGGCAAACTTCTGTACCAGTCGTATGCTACGCCGGCTAAACAACCGACGAACACCCTGGTAAGAAGAGCGTCATTTGGTTGAAGTTGAACAGTCATTACCTCGAAATGATTAATGAACTGGCTTGGTGAGGTACTGCCGTCAAAAAGAGAGATTGTTGGAATCTTGTATTTGGGAGGAAATGGAACTTTCTTCCATTCAACTGGGTATGGCTGCTTGATTCCCAACCTTTACAAATTATCCTTCTCTTTGAAGGCTTCGAACTGAGTTCGCAAGAGTTTAACAGCTTCATTGGTGTTCTTCAGATGATGAAGAAAGAACCGGCGGAGTCAGAGTAGTAGGAGGAGGAACAGTATTGTAAGCACTACTCCCAGCAGACTGACTAGGTGTAGTTTGAACTTGCACTTGTACAGGAGGCTTTTGAGAAGGCATTACTCCCAACCCAGCATTGACAGGTATTGAAGATGCTATGATCTCCGGACTTGCGGTAGGTATAGTTGGTGGTGTGGCATGTTGGGCCACAATGATAGAATGCATGCTAGCGACCATTTCAGCCATGGTTTTTAGCTTGTCTTCAAGTGCAGCGATTCGCTGTTCTTGATTTGCAGACGTTGAAGCATCTTGATCATCAGTGACAACATAAGATGTCACTTCTCTTGGTACAGTGGAAGATACTGTCTGTTCAGAACTTTCGCTGTATGCATCATAATCGAAGAAAGAGTCATCTCCTGACTGAGAAAGAGGGAAATGACCAGAAGGATCTTGAAGAAGATTCCTTTGACCGATTGTATCTCGGCTTCGGGAACGGGTATGTTGGAATACTCCCTCAGAAGATTCTTGAAGTAAATCCAGATACCGTTGACTTGGTTTCCGAGGTTTGCCGTGCTTGGAGCATCTTCTACCCCCAATGTCTCGAGAAGTCATGTTAACAGAAGCATATAGGACTTCATCTTCATCCTCTGACATTGGTTCAGTTTTAGCAAAAGTCAAACGATCGAAGACAGATCGTTTTGTTGTTTGACAACAACATTGGATGATGACTTTATGATTGCAATGATGATCAGATGATTGAACTGAAGGAGTTGAAGCATTATCTCGTTTCTGTTTGAGATGTTCTCGGAGATCAGAAACCATGCCAGGATGAGGAAAGGTTCGAGGAATATGTTCTTTAACAACATTCGGAACATGGTTCCGATTCTTCAAATGTTTTGTCCCCTGTGTGTACAAAGAAGTGCTCACCTCATTGGCATAGGTATCAGGATTTTTGTTCCTGGAGGTTTGTCTTTGAGGCTTGACCTTCGGCATAGGTTGTTTACGTTTTGCCGAAGTTGGCCTGTTAAGATATGTTCTTAGATCAGCAAATTCACCCCCAGGGGTTTCTGTTTGAGACACCAACAGTTTTCCCTGTTTGGAACGGGATATTTTGAATGTCGGAAGATCTTGAAATTCTGCTACTGGGGTAGGCAGAATACCTCTTTGATCAGTACAAGTTCCCTTGTCATGAAGGAAAGAAGAATCCTTGTTTGTAGGAGTTCTTGTATTGATAGGTGCCGAAACACGTTCAATTTGATCTTCTTCGGTAAAGATCGAGGAAGACTGAGAAAAGACCAAAGGGCCTTTTCCTTTATTTTGAGAAGAAGGGTTAGCTAAAGAGCGTTTCCCTCTATTGTCTTCCAAGTCATGAGACAAGGAAGTCTGAGAAAAGACCAACGGGCCTTTTTCTTTATTTTGAGGAGGAAGAGGAATAGCCAAAGGACTACCCCCAATAGATTGTGTAGGAACAGCAGAGTGTTTAAGGGGAGGAACAGAAGTTTCCCTTTTGTTATTAGAAGAAGAGAGTTTAACCAAAGGGCTGTTACTCTTGGATTGCGCATGCTTGGTTTGCGCATGGGTGGATTGCGCACTGGCCACTTGTGCATTAGAAGCTTTGGCAGAAAGTGCATTGGTTCTAACCACAGAAGCTATGGTTTGCGCATCAGGAGTCCTTGCTTTAGAGTGCTTGGAATGTACTTTGCTGGCAGGAGTGTTGGTTTGCGCAGGAAAAGCCACTGCCAATTATGCCAGAGTCATAGGAGTCTTATGTTTTGACAAGGCAGCATATGAAGTAGCCTGTGCAACAGTTGCAAAAGATTGTGCAGCATTGACTGCAACAGATTGTGCAGCAGTTGTTGAGATAGACTGTGCAGCAGTTGGCACAGCAGATTGTGCAACATTCTGACTAGCAGATTGTGCAACAGAGTGTACAGCATCTTTAGTGGCAAAACTGCCAGATTGTGCAGCAGTCTTGGAGATCCATACTGAACGTACTTTGCTCTTGGCAGAAGTGGCTGCAGTACGGGGAGTGGTCTTGGAGTTGAGCATCGCCTCGTAGGCTGTCTGGTTGACCTTAACAACCAGCGTCTTCTGCGTCTTTCCGATAGACGCTACGTCACATTGAGTTGCTACTTCCTCGTCGGAGGAGAAAGTTGTCCCCAGCAGAGTCGCCATTTTGTTTACAAAAACAAAAGTATAAAACTTTATGATACAAATTGTGTAATAAAGATTACAAGAATTCTGGGAAAATTGCAACTATAGGAATCCAATCTAGATGACGATTGCTTTATCCCTTGGACGATGTGAACTTTTGAAGACGAAGCCTCTGAAGTTGAGAACAACTCTGGAAACTGAAGGCAAAAGCCTCGGAAGTTGAAGGCAAAAGCCTCGGAAGAATGCAGCAGCACTTCGGCAAGAACTCCTGAACTCTCTGATTTCTGAACTTTATGTCTGATCTTGATCCCCCTTGAAATGAAGACTTGAAACTCTATTTATAGAGTTCTGAAAAATAACTAACTTTCAGTTATTCTGGACTACGCAAGATGATTTGCGCAGCAACTGGTTTGCGCAGCATTGGACTGCGCAGACAGTTACTGGATCGTGGGCCAACTATCTGGGACACATGGCATCATTTGATTGAAATGCGCATGATCGTGCATAGACAGTTGCCACGTAATGAGCAATTGATGGCATGAATGCCACATGTACTTTATCACTTATGTTGGTGGAATGCGCAACCTGAACTGCGCAGAGTTTGGTTTGCGCAGACTCAGACTGCGCAGGAATGGTTTGCGCAGACTCAGTTTGCGCAGGATTGCTTTGCGCAATCCTGGATTGCACTGCCATCTGTCAGCCGCCTTCGAGCACTGTGCGGCGCCAAAAACGAACAGTCTCCTCGTTATCCGTGCTGTCAGTTGTCAGAAAGATTTGATTTGATTCAGGTAATGATGAATTTTGCCACGTCAGCCTGCGCAATTGGAAGTGTGCGCAAACCAGTGTGCGCAATCGGATTGCTGCGCAATCTGTTGCCTGCACAATTCATCAAAATGATGTATATTTGATTCTTTGACATTGTTGATTGATGCAACTTGATTTTTTAGGACCTACACCGTTCCTTAACTCGGATCGTGTGCGCATCTTAGGCAATTTCCTATCGAATGGCTTTATCGTTCGATGGCATCGAACGGTACTCGGTTTCTTTCTAAGTTCCGTGTCGCATACGTTCGGTCAATTTTATCGAATGACTTTTTTTACTCATTTTAGAGTTGATGATACTTATTCAATTGTCGTGTTTCTTTGATTCGGTTGCCATTTCGACGTGTTATTGGGACGGAAATGGTTTCACGAGGCACGTTATAATTCGTCAAATACGAGGGCCGTAGGCTGAGGCAAACTCACTTTCATTTATCTCGGTCATCGAGATGACCCGATTCGCTTCTCAAGCGTTTGTGTCAACGAAATCAGTATGATTTCTTCTTAGCGGGGTCGACCAAGTCTAAGAAATTTTCGTCCCATTTAAGACTACGTATTGTACTATCATCGAGTATATTTTTCTATCAATGGTTCAATTCGTTATACCAACTTTTGCTTGCACGATATCGATTCCATTTCATTCACTTGTTCAGGGTCAATCTCGTTGTCGTTCACGCACACTCCGCTCACACCTTTCTTGATTCCGAACCACGCTTGTACTAGTATCAATCCTTTCTTTCAACACGATCTCAATCCCCGATACTTTCTATTCCTCAAGTCTCGTTTGGAATTCAACGTATCACTTGGCTGGATCGTGCACGCATTCTAAGCGTCCCCAAAATACATGCATTCAGCCAAGCCGCATGATAGAGAACTCGTCATTCTCACTCGAATCGCATCGTGCACATACTCAGGCGTCCCTAAAATATATGCATGTCAGCCGAGTCTCGTGAGCAGGGTTTTCTATATTCGTGATTCACACTATCCATCCATGCCAATCCTCAAGATCAATCTTTTCGATTACGAACACTTGAAACAGGGCGTCTCGCCTAACCGCTAGGCTATTGCTTTTCGAGGCTAAGTCAATGTCAGGATTGGAATCATAGTTCTCCAATAATAATGCCAACTCTGACCCCAATCCTAGGGTCAAACCAAAGTCGGTAGTACGGGATTTTCTACCCAAGATCGCGTCACTCAGATTTCTAAACATCGAGCACGATCACCTATTCACATTAAGACATCGTTGCACATATTCGATTCCATTCAATTCTAACCAATTCATGTATTCGATCACGAGGTCATCTAGCTTTGACAATATGTTGTGTCCCAATCTCACGCGAGTCCGATTATCCACGGTGGTTCATGAATCACCATGCAACGCTCCCATGGAATCATCATTCTCATCGGGGCGTAACTCTTGCTTGCGTCTAGACTAATTCATTCTCGATACGCGGATTGGACCTACGTAATCCTCAAGCACAATCATCAAGTACACCAAGTCATACTCAAGTTCACCTTCGCATCACCACAAGTCGAAGCACACAAATTGTCACGCCATGCTAGTTCAATCACCCCCGCTGTATGAATCACCATACCAGCGCTCACGCGGAGTGATCGCCCTAATCGGCGCGACGCATGTGCGAGGCTGGAGTTGCACTCGCATAAGACAAGCATGTCGACATTGGGGTTATCATCGAAGTAAATCCAAGCATTTCATTTTCATCCAAGCCAAGATCGATAGTCCATTCGTCATTTGTTCAACTAGAAAATCCTCGAACCGAATCTATCTTTTCCTCGACACATTTTTAACATCCCAAGTATAGCATCCAACGGAACAATGACATTTGCACGACCGTCATTCGCCGTGTCAGAGTAACCCCGAGTTATCGCATATCGATCTTTAATACGCCTCAATACCATCGACGATATGCGTAACCTGACGATCTTCCTTTGCAACCAATTTCGAGTCGTGTGTTGATGCTATGGTCCGAGTTGGATATTCCACAATTTTCTCGATATTCAAGATCAAGTTCGATCGCTATTCCTCAAGCTCGTTCCAAGATCATTGTTCAAAACTCAAGTCACATTTCATTTGAATCAATTCGAAATCGTACGTGCGATCCTTTAAGTTTCCTCGATCAAGACCATTCATTTTCATTTATCGTTCCGAACCATTTTCTAACTCGCGTTGCCCAATGACAAGTTGTCCAGCGACATCTCGTTCGAGACTTTTGAAGTCACGACCAACTAAGTGTGACACGTTCTAAGGCTTTACGCGATCACATCGCTTGCCGACATACTCGTTCTATCCATATATCCCTTAGTCTCGCTCGAACAATTCCTTTAACGTCCATACACCACTCAGGGCTCGAGCCACTCGACTAGTCGTCGACACTCATTCTTATTCTTCTCCGAACCTATCACATACACCACTCGAATTCAAGCCATACGATCTACTCCTCAATCACGTTCGCGTCATGCGCTAAGACATCCTTCAGATTCGTTCGACGAATCTCTAGCGTAATCGCTCACGTCGCCTCGACGTACTAAGTCGTTCATGCAAATCCTCAAAAATCCAATAAATCTTCCGTGCATGCCTAAGCGTTAGTTTGATAGCGTTCCTATCGATATACACTCTAAGTGTATTTCCGTTCCCGACCGAGCGGCACTTGATATCGCTCGCAACTCGATTGCACAAGAAGTCGAGGTGCACGACACGCGGACTAAATTGTACCGCATAACCATCCCGTGCGGACTATATTCGAGTTTGCACGCTCACTTGCTAGGTCGACGCAAGACTAGTCAGGTACGTATGCGACATGTTAACTTAGCATGTGTTCTCTATCGAGTCAAGTTTGCGACGTTCGGCACAAAGGCCGTCGCCTATCGATCCCATTCAACCGAGTACTTGTACAAGCTTTTGAAAATATTAGACTTATTGTATGGAACATCCCAAGGCACAATGAGAGAGAGCGTACCCATCTTTTGTTTCCAACCGAGCTTTCAAAACTGAGAAAATCGAATGAAGTCCAAGGACGTAAAGCCATGCTCTGATACCAATCTGTCACGCCCCGCTCCCGTAGGAGCGATCGTCCTCGCTAAGGCGTGATGCCGCACGGGCCTAGGTTGCGCCCGTACAAGGCCAAGTCCAGAAACGGTCGATTTAAGTCTAGGCCACAGAGTCGCACAGAGTGTCCCCATTTGCAGCGGAAAGTAAAAGGAACACAAGTAGCAGCGAATTCAAACTCTTTATTGATTTCCAAGAAGTTTACAAGCGGCACTAGGCCGATATTACCAATCGCTCAAGCTCTCTCTCTCTGAAACATAAAAGGCGTGCCAAGTGGCTTACAAGATAGAATGATTCATGGCGATGTTCTGATACATTATGTCCCGTATATGGTGCTCCAACTCCTTGCAACGCTCCAAGGCCCAGAGATAAATCTGCGCCTTAGCACGTTCGATGGAAGCTCCGCACCCGCCGGCGTCTCCTGCATCCTGCAAGCAGACTGTGGGGTTATCAGTACATTGTTATGCACTGGTGGGGAGGCTAGCTCGCCCACAATGCTATCATTACCAAACACGTTCCATTTACTTTTGTGCATCTCTATCTTTCATTGTCTTTCTAATCTTGCCTTAGGGTCAATTTTATGGCATATATCATAACCTATCCCGTGTTGCCGATTTCAAGTGTCGCATGGAAATACATGCACGACTTACCGATACTTACCGTCCGGCCTTCCCTGTTCAAAGTAAACCAAGTTAGACAATATTTCATGTGTAATAACATAACACGATTCATGTACGCATTCAATATCAAGTGCGTGTCCCTTCTTCGGGTCTAGCGTGTCGTAGGCGTATTCTTTAACTCATTGTACAAGTATTCTTGATCATTCGGTGTATTACATTCAAGCCAGTTCAGGAGGTGCATTATTCAGTTAACATCAGTTTACTTTGATTTCAATGCAAAGACTTGCACGTGGATTGCCACCAGCAAAGCCCACCTATTATATATGCACTTGGTCGCTGGCATGACTAGCCATCTGGACATTTCCCCTGTGGCAATTCTCAACTTAGCGTAGGGTGATGGCTGGTACACCCCGTTAAGTCTCTTGAATATACCCTGCACTTACGTCCCTTGGTGCCCAAGCCCGCACCCAAGCAGACCGTAAGCCCCGTTTTGATTCCGCCTAGGCCGGCCACGATTACCCTCCATCGATCGTGCTGCGAAATCCTTCCTCACGACGGCCACGGTATACCCCCCCATCGCCCGTGCCGTTTGTCCACGACCATTTTGTATTATCTTGTCTTTTACTTAACGGCTACCTCCGCCGTAGGCTAACCCTTAGCCATAATACGTTATCAACCAGGTTGGCGTCCGTGCAGCGCGGGTAGCGAGCCCCGTTGCACGTGCCCGTCACACCTGTCGCTAACCATTTTTTTCTTTATTAACTTTCATGATTTCTTTTTTTTCTTTCTTTCTCACTTGTTCGTTCATTCATTGGTTCATTCACGTATTCATTCATTCATTCATTCATTCATTCGTTCATTCATTCATTGATTCGTTGATTCATTTATTCAAGCATTTCTCAACTCCCAGTGCGGGAGTCGCCTTGGCGACCCATCGGTCCCATAGCCTTTCAATGTCGCTATACTCTACTCGGAACGACTATATTGATAGTCTTTCCTTTCATTGTTGTAACCCATTCATTGTTTCATTATTGGACGCATAAGGAGCATAAACGTAGGCTTGTGCCGTAGCACGAGCGTGGAGCGCGGTGTGAGAGTTATCGTATTTTCTATGTTCCTTTCCATATTCTATACAAGCATACAAGATGGGATTATTCCCTAAGCTAGGTGCGTTGGGTCATTTATTAGCATACGAGGTGTTATCGCCTAGCGATTTCCGTGATAGTGTCCGTATTGATATGTGTCTAGGCTAAGCACAGACGGGTTCATCGGAGCCACCCACCTTAGCGATGTTCGCATCGGCCGAGCGATACTCCGAGTGCGCCTTTGAAAGTCTAAGTCTGGATTCATCTTGACGGGCCAATGCAAGTTTTGCATCGATTCGCATCGATACTTCATCGGGTCGAAGCAACTCTTCGGGTCGATGGCTCGTTTTTGAGTCGTTGCACTTGCCGTTTGAATCGGCGTTCCGTTAGGGCGGAGCGGGTCACTACAGCATCCAATCGTGCTAGCAGCGCAGGATCGTCCGTAGGGTGCTGAGACTGCTCCTCGATCCGTCGTAGCAGGTCGTCACGGAGAGACTCCATCATCTGGTGGACTCGGGCAGACTCCTGGGACGGCTGTGGACCATGCACACTAGCAGGAGATGTCCTAGAGGACTGGGTCGCAACTAGGGTGCCATAGGATCCCGTACCGTAGTACGTACCCCTACGGAGTCCACCAGCGGTGGTCATCCACAGCTCGTCCGCCGACAGAGCTTGAGTGGGCTGCGAGGAAGTACCGGCCTCTCCTGCATCAGGTGCACTAGCAGCCGCCCGTTCCCGCAGCCTCTGATACTCGCCCTAGAAAGTATCGATAGTACTCTATAATTTCTAATTTCTAATTAATGTACTTATTATTACTAACTACATGAATATTTATTTGCATCATATTTACTAAGTTATATTAAAATTGACACGAAGTATTAAATTAAGATAACATATTGTAATACTTACATAGGTCTGCTCGGCCCTCTCATCAATAAGGTCTTCGCCCTTTCGATGGGTGGCCAGGAAGACGGTCACCATGTCGGCGTTACCGACCTTCCTTACCTGTAATTAAATATATTATCTTAGTAATAATTTATCGGTTTTGTATTAAAATAATATTTCTAAAAGAGAAAGACATACCAGACGACGGAAATGTTCCGTCATCGGAATCGACCCACCGCACCACTTCGAGGCATGTTGCCTAGCCGCCTTTGCCTTCTTCGACTTCTCCTTGTACCTTGGCTCGTCGAATCGAGCCTTCATTGCATTCCACTAATCAGGGGTGATCCAACCTTGGATCGGCTTTCCGGCACGATCACGATCCTTCTGATCATTAATAGCGTCGCGGATCAGCTTGGCAGCGACGGCAGAAAATATCCCCTCGATAAGCTCGGCCCGGTGCGGTGGATAGAAAAACATATCCTAGAAGAGTGCAAACCAAATATTTATCAGTTATATATAATATGCAAAAATTATATGATTCATGTTAAAAGCAAATATATTTTAACCTTGAAGCGCGCAAACCAGAAGGCCTTCCTCTCGTCCGGAGCATCAGAGTAGTTAATCCAAGCACCACCATAATTATGCCTCAGCATGTGGCCTAGACGTCTCTGTACCTCTGGGGGACGATATCTATACAGACATATTATATTCATGAAAAAAGTTAATTTATGATAAGAACAGAAGAAAAAAATTATAAACCAAAACACCTACTTTGTACCGTCGGCCCAGATCTCCGTCCTCCTCTCCTCCGGAGGTGCGCACGCATTATCTGCATAATGCTGGTCGGCCGTCGGCGCAGCCGCCTCGGCCGTCGGCGCAGCCTTCGCCATCTGCTCATCCGTCTCCATCGTCGTATCAGCAGCAGGAACGCTAGACAGGCGAGCACTCTCAACAGGCCTGGAAATACTCGTCCCAGAAGATATGCCACGTGACGTCATCCCAGCAGGCCCAGCTATTGTCCGATATAGAGGAGTAATCGGCGACGAGGATCCAGAGCCGGTACCAGTAGGAGGTACCGAAGAAAAACTCCGTCCTCTAGCAGTACCTGTAGGAAGTACCGGAGGATCATGAACTCGTTGTCCCTCTCGAAATGATCCGCGACGACCTGCCATACCTGATAACAGCATATGATAATACAACAAATAATAGAGACTAGAAATATGAAAGTACAACAAATAATAGAGACTAGAAATATGAAAGTACAACAAAGACAAGATAATAACCAAGACAACATATGATGATACATTCTACAATAAACATCTAAGTCCAGATAATATATTCTTGAAGAAATATCTAAGTTCAGATAAGTATATCTCTCTCAATCATCTTTAGAATAATCATCTTATTCGTCTTCCTCGACCTCATCTTCCTCTTCCTCCTCATCTTCACTTTCATCTTCGCCTTCGTCGGCTTCGTCTTCCTCTTCGGATAATTCTACATCTTCTACATTATGTGTCATGTAATGCGTAACTTCTGTGGAGTTCACATCGACAATATTGGTTACAAGAGGTAGCTCGTCCTCCTGGTAAGCTTTTTTGTCAACATCAAAAGTATCTCTAGCTTTAGTCTTGCATACTGCCCACCAGTCAGACTTCGTTGCTCCCCGTCTCGGATAAGCTGTGAACTACACGAGCTGAGCCTGAGTTGCTAGGACAAACGGTTCATAGCCTTGATATCTACGCTTGTAGTTTATATCCACAAGACCATGCTTGTCAATTTTCCAACCTTGATTTTCAATCGGATCGAACCATTCACACTTGAACAACACGATCTTTGCAGGTTCTCTGCCATTATTATATGACAACTCCACAATCTCTCGCAAGATGCCAAAGAAATTATTTCCTGGATCGACGTCTTTGTAGTTCGAAGACTTGATACACAAACAACTGTTTTTCGTGGAATCAAGATCCAGGAAGCTGTCTCTGATCGGAGCATTTGTCGACTTGAACCGAAAGCCATTGACACAGTAACTTGGCTATATTTTAACAAAAGTAATTGGTCCCTTGGCAAGAGTTCTAATTAATTCAATCTCGGGTGCTGAATATCAAAGAAGAGATAATAAGTTATTTATTGCATAGTTGCATTAGAAGAGGCCAGTAATTACCGAGCTACTTACATATTCGCTCAACCAAGAAGGAAAATGACGTCTCATTTCTTGTTCTAATGCTTCGTCTGTTAGGTAGGGTCTAACCAGCCTCAACTCATCATTATATGTGCTGGAAAACAACAAAGCAACCGCCGATTAGTACAATAATATTAGCTTATACTATTACATTGAGATGACGTAAACTCATTATCCTGAGTTACTTACCCCTCTAGCTTCTCCACTTCATCCTCATCGCAATTGAGTAATACATACAACTGAGCAGCCCTTAGCTCTTCGTCATTCAAATATCTCTTCTTCATTTTCCCCGAAGGCTTTCCGGACGTATTGAATACTTTCAGTATTCCATCATTAAATTCTTGATATCTGTCGTCGTTTCTCGGAGCCCTCGTTCTATTCATAGCAACATGAGGTTTGAAATAGGAGGAGCAAAAATTTGTAATCTCCTCGAGAATATAGGCTTCACAAATAGAACCCTCGACCCGAGCCTTATTTTTCACCTTCCTTTTTAGGTGATTCAAATGTCGCTCGAACGGGTACATCCATCGATATTCGACGGGTCCACCAACACGTGCCTCGTAGGAAAGATGAATCGGCAAATACTCCATAGAGTCAAAGAATCCAGGGAGAACACCCTCTCTAGCTTGCACAGTATTACCGTAATGTCCTTCTCTTGCTTTTCTAGACGATCAACGAGCAATTTCTTAGAACAAAGGTCCCTGAAGAATATGCTAAGCTCCGTCAATGGATCCTAAACTGCCTGCGGTAAGAATTCTCGAAACGCAATCGGAATTAACCGCTCCATGAATACGTGACAATCATGGCTCTTCATACCTGTCAGTTTGTTCTCCTTGAGGTCGACGCATCTTCTCAAGTTTGAAACATACCCATCTGGAAATTTCAGACCTTGAATCCACCTACAAAGCCTCACTTTATCCTCCTTCTCCAGTGAGAAAATTGCCTTAGGCTGCTGCAACTTCCCATTCCCGTCCTCTATCAAATGCAATACAGAACGTCTACATATTTCTTCCAAGTCCAATCTAGCCTTTGGATTGTCTTTCGTCTTTCCCTTTACGTCCATTACAGTATTAATTATATTGTCAAACACATTCTTCTCGATATATATGACATCAAGGTTATGTCTAATCAGATTGGTGCTCCAATATGGAAGATCCCAGAATATACTCCTCTTCGTCCAGTTATGCGTGCGACCAAATCCGTCACACTTGTAGCCCATAGCAGGCTGCTCAATAGCTCTTGGTAAATCTTTTACCTCTTCCCATATCGTGTATCCGGGCCACCTTGGCGGGGGATTAGCCTTCTCCACAACGCCAGCACGAAAGGCATTCCTGTTCCTCCGGTACGGATGATCCTTCGGCAGGAATTGTTGATGACAATCGAAGAAGCACGGTTTGCCTCCGTGTTTCAAACGGAAAGCCTTAGTGCTATCCATGCAATATGGACATGAAAGACGACCATGCATGCTCCATCCAGATAACATTCCATAGGCCAGAAAGTCGTTGATGGTCCACATAAGTGCTGCCCGCATCTGGAAATTTTATTTTCTAGATACATCGTACGTGTTGGAATCTACTTCCCACAGCTGATTCAACTCATCAATCAACGGCTGTAAATACACATCGATGTTCCTTTTCGAATTGTTTGGACCTGGGATAATAACGGTGAGGAACATATACGGAGTCTTCATGCACATCCAAGACGGTAGATTGTACGGGATGACGATCACAGGCCAACACGAATACTGGGATCCCGAAAGTCCGAATGGGGTAAAACCGTCGGAGCAGAGACCTAATCTGACATTACGCGGATCAGAAGCAAAATCTGGATACTCTCGATCAAAGTGCTTCCATGCTTCTCCATCAGATGGGTGATCCAACACTCCTTCGGTATGTTCCCGCTTATGCCAACTCATGTTTTCTGCAGTTTTCTTCACCATAAACAACCGCTGCAATCGCGGCGTCAACGACAAGTAGTGTATCGAAGAGGTAGGCTTCCTGACACCGACAGACTTTCCTCTACCACATGCCTTGTAGCGATCGACACCATAAAATCTGTATGCGTCTTCATCCTTGTCATCTTTGTAGTACTACATGCACCCGTTGCGACAGGCATCAATTTTTTCGTATCCCATCCAGAGCGATCTAGCCATCCTCTTAGACCGGTAGAAGTCTTTAGGCAACTTCGCACCCTCAGGCAATATTTCTATAAGCAACTCCATAAGACGGTTGTAGCAATCTTGCGACATGTTAAAATCGGACTTGATGCTCAACAATCTTGTAACCACCCCCAACGGTTAATGATCCTCACAACCAGGATATAATAGAGTCCTTGCATTCTCCAGCAACTCCATGAACTGTACAGCATCGGGGTTCGGTGCCTCCTCAGGTGCATCATGATCATCCGGATCGAAACTAGGCCCGGCCGCATCAAAAACCATGTTCACCAACCCATCGTTGTAAGGAGCATTGTTGTGGACATCCACATAAGGCTCGTACTCCGATGCTAAATGTTTCACTTAACAAAATGCCTAGAAATCGAATTTTGAAAATAAAACGAGAAAAAAGTACAAGAAGTACAAATTTGATTCTAGAAAGTATTGCTATGGAAGTCTGATCTGTAAATGATCACTTTGTTCCTTGGACCATACGATGATGATGAATATCACTGCTAGAAGATGAACAATTGGAAGAACTAAGTCACCAGAAAGGTATCGACGCACTTGGGCACTGATGGCGAGGCCGAATGCTTTCCTGCTTTGCTTCACTCTGTTCTGGAAAAAAAGTTGAAGAAGAATGCTCCGAAAAATCAAAGTCTCTGGACTCTGATCTCTATGTATTCTCTCCTTTCTCTCTGTCTCTGTTATATGAGAAAAATCAGTCTATTTATAGACTTGGCTTCTTGTGCGTAAAAACTCAGCAAAAGTTCCGTCTTTACGCTAACAACTGCCACCCATGATTGGAGTCATCCTCTGCATACGTTGACACATGTCCCATCATTTCAGTAAGAATATGATGCACGTACACACGTTCTTTGAGATATGTGGCATGAAAGCCATGTAGGCAAACCACGTTCTGAATTGGTGAAGAAGAATAGGGCGTAAAAACAATTCAAATATACCTTAAGCGTAAAGTAGTAGACTAGGCGTAAAATAGCCCTGACATGGACTTCTCGCGTAAAGTGGTTGTTAAATAACCTTGAGCGTAAAAGTAGCCCAAATAAACCTTACGCACACGTCAACTTTTGAGCGTAAAAACTCGTATAGTCTCCGTGCGTAAAAGAAGCCATATTATGAGCGTAAAAATAGCTCAGTCCACATACTAAACGACAAATTAGTCTCTGTGTAAAACAAATCCCTTCAAATTCTGTGATATATGCCATCATTAAATCTTCATGTCAGACTTTGCACTAAATGTAAGACTTGACAGCTTTGTCCAGCGTAAATGTGGCTAGCCTGTCTTAGGCGTAAAACCATTGGCTTTGACCCGGGCGTAAAATGATTAGCCTGCGTTAGGCGTAAAGTGATTAGCCTCTCTTTGGCGTAAAGTGGATCAATTTGAATGGAATGATCCATCTCTTTGACTCATTCTTATGAAGTACTTTTTACGCTCCTACAAGACCCCCTTCAAAGTTTTCAAATATCTTCAAAATTTGAAACACTTTGAAAGAAGCGTAAAAGTTGAGATTTGACCAGTCAGCGAAAAATTTGGGATACTCAACAGTCATCCGCGTAAAAGTGGAGATATCCAACAGTCGGCGTAAAAATCAAAAAATGGTGCCGGTCAATATTTAACTGTCATAATGAATTTTCTTCTCGAAACTTTTGAATGCTTCTTCATCTTCCCGAGCTTGCATTAATAATGAGCAATTTCCTATAAGGAATATGAAAAGTCGATTTGATTGTATAAATAAGGAGAAATTCTTTATCCTTGCTATTCATCTTCATATTGTCATGGCACCAAAGAAAGAGATTAACAACAAAGAGGCTCCGAGCTCCAGGATTGATTTTGAGCGGGCACGCAACTTTATAGAGTACTTCGGAGTGACTCCAGCAGTCTTTAATCGTATCGATGGTGGTCCCTCAACTACGTATGAGGGATCAAGAGATGCAGAAGCGTTTCTTAATCTGATACGTCGCTCCGGGATTCGCAACATGCACGACTTAGATGCCTCCCTTCGTCAGCCCAACGAAGGAGAAAAAAATAATGTTTTATGTAGAAGTGTCGTCTATGTATTGCGACTCTTTTATCTGTAGGAGTCTACTCCCCCCTTTTTATAAATAAAATCTTGATATTGATCTCATCTGTTGGTACATAGAATCGTTCAACACTTCTTTAACTGCATTTATGGTTGTTTATTCTCAAGAGAAACAAAACAACACGTGGCATCTACCTTGTGGTCACGAGCGCCTTTTTAGTAGGATCTTTCCCGAAATAGACTCATGCCAACCGTTTCTTCAACCCTTATAAATAGCTGAGTTAAAGAATGTTTTATACATTCTCATTCTCATTCTTTCAAAGATAGCTTCTAGCAAATGATGATGCTTTCCGATGCTGTCTCTCTGTACGCCCGGTAGCTCTTTGCAAGATTTCATTCTTCAACAAATGATGATGCTTTCTGCTGTTGTTCCTCTGTACGCCCGGTCGACAGACGTTGATTCAACAGTTTTCAGAGCCGAATCATCTGACCTCAATGGTAAGTTTAATTCGTAAAACAATCGTCTGCATTTGAACTTTTTTTGTCGAAAACAGATGCCCATGAGTGTAAATCCTTGACAGACGTAGAATCTTATAGGTAAGATGCACGGGCGTAAAAGCCTTGTTGAATAATATGCTCATGAAACATTGGCGTAAAAGCCTTGTTGAATGAGGTGCATATGAAACAATGGCGTAAAAAAAATCTTTGTTGAATAGGGTGCACATGAGACACGGGCGTAAAAATCTTGTTGAGTAAGGTGCGCGAGCATCAGTCGTTAATTAATCAGTAAGTGACTGATGATAAGATTTTTCTGTTGTCTTCTGCAGAAGCTTGGCTGAAGAATTTTTCCAGAACTGATATTGGCAACTTTGACGCTGTGAGGAGTATTCTTCTGACATCAGCATCAGGGAGCTCATGCGCTTTTGACGCGCAAATCAGACAACTCAGAACTTTTCGTGGGATAAAAGGGTCTTCCTCAGATGGTAGGAAGAGCCTTTATACACGGAAAGTTGGATGGTGGAGTCAACTCTATCCCGAGAAATTGGGTAATAGAGTTCCTTTCACGGCAGGACTAGGAATTGTATCCCAATGCTGGATACATTCCTATCTCCTCTGAAAGGCCGCCATTCCTCCACCAATTGTATTGGCAGCAACACGTCTTTGGGCTGCCATACTCTGGGATTCTCCTCTCGTCTGAGAGAGAAGACCAGAGTTTGATTCCTTCTGTTCTGGTCGCCATTGAGGCTCAGACAGTAAGGAATTGACACCAACAACGAATCCGATGAAGAAGATCCAAAGAAGAAATAGATCTCGATTAGGTCATCGTTGTTGTATAGAATGAAAATCTAAAATGTAATAGATTTCCATTATGATTTGTAAGTAAGTCTAAGAAATGTAATAGACTTTTATGATGAAATGAGAATGAAAATGACAAGTCTTCTATGCTCAATGATTTGTATCTATCCCAAAGTAGTATAGACATGATAGATAATAAAGTCTTGTTTTCTGTTTAGAGTATACAATACTATCAGAGGTATTATGGACATGACAGAATGTAAGTACTCAAAGAAAAAAGTAGATTAATATCTATGCAGAGGTCAAATGGATTTGATAGATAAGAAAAGCAAGCAGATTTAATATTTATTCAGAGGTTTATAAGAACGTGATAAATAATAAATCCAATTTTCTATACCAACGGGTAAGATAGAAGATCAAAATTTCTTTCCGAAAAGACGTGAGTAATCAGCTTAACCAAACCTTGGTAGCTGGGGATTAAGAGGACAGATGTCATTAAGGATATATGCCAATATGAAATAAACCGACATAACTTTCGGGAAAAGAAAGAACAATTCAATTCCATAAGTAAATGAATGAATCTGATGTAATGAACGGACAGGCCTTTCCGAGAATGAAAGGTTATTTTCAATTTCAAAGACCGGTTCATTAATAGATCTCTCCTATTAAATAGGTGAGAAATCTTTGTAACTTTTCATTCTTATTTCCACTCCTCTATTGGAAATGTCTTCCAAGGATATGCAGCAAAAGAATGAAGTCTCTAAGAAAGTTGAGAACATTATTGAGACGTGCCATGTTGAGCCAATTGTGACAGGCCCAACCGAAGTAGGCGAAAGCTCTTCTACTCCCAAGCCACCACAAAACATCCTTGTTTTCTTAGTAGAGCCAGAAAAAACTCCTGAAGAAGAAGCGCTGAGGATGTCTGCCTGCAAGTTTTTTTATGAACTCAAGCAACGATGCCTTCGAAGCATTGGCTGACTATGTATTTAATAAGGAAGGCAGTGATCCACGTCCTTAATCCTTTATTCAGAACAAAAATAATAATAAAAGAAATTTTATTTTCATTCTGTCTCTTTTTTTTATACATAGTACTTCTTAAGAAATTTGCCATTGATCGGCATCATGAGTAGATCTCCATTGGGCTTTCATAACCGATAGGCGCCATTAGAAAACACGGTCTCAATTACGTAAGGACCTTCCCATTTCGCTTGGAATTTTCCTTTGCTTTTGTGAGTCATAATCATCGGTCTTCGAACGGCTAATACCAACTCGCCAATCTTGAATACCCTCTCTTTAACTTTACGATTGAAAGTTTGAGATATACGGGCTTGATATAGTTCAATATGCTGTTATGCTTGAAGACGCTTCTCGTCCAATCTTTCAAGTTCTTGGAGTCGTAAGCGATCATTGTTCTTTATAGTTAGCTCATTAGCAATAGCTATTCGAAGAGATGGAATCTGAATTTCCAAGGGAAGAATAGCCTCACATCCATAAACCAATGAAAATAGTGTAAAACCAGTAGGAGTCCGGACTGTTGTTCGATAAGCCCATAAACATTCTCCAAGTTTCTTATTCCAATCATGTTTATTAGAAGAGACAAACTTTTTGAGAAGTTTAATGATAGTCTTATTGAAGGCTTCGGCTAAACCATTAGCAGCTGGATTATAAGCCGTAGAAGCCAAATTTTGAATTTGATTCTTATCACAGAACCGATAAAATGCCTGACTGGCAAATTGTGGACCATTATCATGAATTATACGTCGAGGAATCCCGAAGCGATAAATGATATGATGTTTGATGAAGCTGATCACATTAGATGTCTTCACTTCAGCAAGAGGGACTGCTTCTGCCCACTTAGAAAAGTAATCGGTTATAGCTAATATGAACCGATGTCTTTTAACAGAAGGAGGGTTAATAGGACCAATGACATCCATACCCCAAGCTTCGAAGGGCCAAGAAGCTGCTGTAGGATGTAGAAATTCAGAAGGTTGGTCAATAAAATTAGCATAAATCTGACATGCTTTACACCTTCTGGCGTAATCCACAGTATCTGCTATCATGGAAGGCCAATAATACCCCATTCTTCGAATATAGTCCTGTAATTTCGGACCCGGTTGATGAGCACCACAGACGCCATCATGAGCCTCACGGAGTATCAGTTTAGCTTCAATTTCTGAGAGACAGCGCAGCAAGAGTCCATCATATGAGCGACGATATAACATATGTAAGGATGAATCATAATAGAATCGAAATGATCGTCTTTTAATTGATACAGCTTCTTTTGGATCCTCAGGTAAAATCTCATGAATCGCGTAATCAATAAATGGAGTTCTCCAATCCCTTTGCTGAGAGCTTGATTCTGTAGTATAACTTTGTTCAATATACAGATTATTCTTGACACAGAATAAGTCTCGGTCCAACAAAGTGATTATATTTTGTCACCGAATTGGAATAGCTAAGTCTGCAGCTAAGCTAGCAAGAGCATCAGCTTCCACATTCTGAGAACGTGGTACGAATTCAATGAAGAATCCTTTAATTGAAATGACCAATTCGACTACCACTTGATGATAAGGGATGAGATCAGTGTTACTACCACATTTCTAGTTTGAGGGTATTTTTGACATTTTTGGGGTAATTTAAATTTATTAGAATTTATTTGAATTTACGGGAATTTTTAGAAATTATTTTGGAATTGTTTGAATGAGGGTTGACTAGGTTGACTTTGACTAGCAATGACCATGGTAGACTAACCTAGGAGCTAACCCTAGTTAGTATGGACTTGGTTAGGATATATGACTCTAGTCTAACCTAGCCTAATTCTTGGTTTGGTCATTAGAACCTAATTAGCAATAGAAATTAGATAAGTCATAAGTCATGACTTATGGTTTGAACCATTTAATAAAACAACTTAGCCATAGCCTATGTGACTTGGCCCAAAGCCCAAAAATTAGCAAAACCCTAACCCTACCTGACTTGGCCAGTCACCTAAAGCTTTGGGAACCACACCCCTATAAGTACTCTCTTAGTTTAGGGCTAGCCTCTTTAGGAAAGAACAAGTTGAGAAGAAAGGTATTTTCAAATCTTTAGAAATTCATTATAAATCCATTTTAAATCCTTTTTCCCCTAAACCAATTCCATTAGGACCTAAATTCATTGTTCTTGCTGTTGGTATTGATTGTTTACAGGAAGGAAATAATTTGTGGGATTTTGATGGCTTGAGGAATCATTCCATTTGGGGATTTTTCACCCATTGTTCATCAATAGGTAACTTTCTCATTTCTCCATGGATTTTCGATTTCTCTTCATGATTAGGGAGCCCTAGGAGTCCCCTAAGTACCAGTATAGGTTTCGTGTCGGGTACCCTAGGTTTCGTGTCCGTTCTGGACACGTATCAGGACCTAGGTTCTGGTGTTTGTGAAAATGCCACAATGGGATTGTTGGTGTTATTTTCGAAATGTTTTTGAATAGGAATATTAGTTTTAATCTTGCTTATTGATTTTTGTTTGTATGTGGTAGTGTTCGTGTCGCTTTGTGTCGGTTTCGTGGAGTGGACACGCGCATGCACACGCTCGTGCGCGTGCTACAGTGCTCCCCTGCCTATCGGGGTCTCTACTGGATACGACACAAACTTGTTGGATACGAGTTTTTGTGGACACTTAGGGGCACCTACTGTCATGACATTCCCCAAGTTTCATTGGGTTTTGTGTCGTGTCGAAGGAGGAATCAATCGTGCACGGGGAATAGCCTATGTAGTGCACTGTTGATTTTTGCCACGGATACGGCTTGATAAATCGGACACGGCGACATGTGGGTCCGATTCAGGGTGCTAGGCCCCTAGTCCTACCCTAGGCGAACCCACATGTGTGATCACGAGATCTATTTCGTGTCGTGTCGTGTCCTAGACTCTCTGGAACACGTGCACGACACTGTCTGATGCAGTTTTGTGTTTGTGTGTATTTAGCTGATTGGACACATTTGTGTCGGGTTCCTGGACACGAAATGAAGGGTACACGTGCACACATTTGTTGTTAATTACCAACCTAATTTGTATGGGCTAGTGTTGTTTTATTGTAGAATGGGATTTTCCCCATTCTTTTCTGATACTGAAAAGTATCAGTGTTTGTTCACTATTGTTCTTCCTAATTTCGAATTTCCTTAATGGTTAGTAACATGTTTAATGATATGGTTAATGTCTGTACAGTAGGATACATGTTTAGCTTGTAGAAATCCTTCTTGTACAGGGGTGATATTGATTGGGGTTCGATTTTACAGGGAGTTTGGTATCATCACTGATGATACATGGTTCTGAGAACCTGAGATTTATGAGTTCCCCTATTGAAATGAATTAGTTTGGTTAGAATTTGAATTTATATAGGTTAATATACTCAAATGTTGAACTATGGTCACTTGAGTTGAATTCTTCTTTCCTTCTAACTGAATGTGTTCGATCCTTTTATTCACTGTGTTGTTTTCTGTTAGCTTTTGTTAACTGTAAATAAAATATTAGGTGATGTATTAATCTTCTAAGCTTTCATATCATGTTTAGGAGTGTTAGAAATGTGGTTAACTGTTAGGTGAATCTGGGAATTGTTTTGATGGCATGAGATTTCATCCCTGTCTTATAATTCCTGCAATGAATCCTTCTTCCTGAATGTTCATAACTGAATCTTGTTCTGAAACCTGAGATTAGTCTGAGGGCTGGCACTTAGTTTGGTTAATAGGAAGTCCAATGGTTTCAAACAATTTCAGTTTTGATTGTTAAACCTGAGACACTCTTGTGGTTTCCTGTTGGGTAATCCTGAGAACATGACTTCTAAACTATTTTCCTGTGCTAAACTGAATCCAAATCCTGGAACTTGTTGCCTACACTATACACTCTATATCCTATTGAACACACTCATGTACACACACATGCCCACATGCAGTACAGCCCCTTTTTGGAGTTCCTGTCATATGTCCTACACACTAGACACACACACACTCTTATCCTGTCACACTCACTAGGATAGCTCTCACTCACCCACATGTTTTCCCTCATTGCTCACACACACACATTCTAAAACTGTTTTCATTCCTTCCCAACACACACACATTACATTGCCCCTCTCTATATACATATGCAAGAATATAAGTAATATGTGTATACTTATATGTAATGTATAGATATATATAATGCATATGTATATATATGTATTTAAGCCATATGTATGTATAATGCATACATATGCACATGCTTGTATATATAGGTATAATGTATGTTGATGAACAGGTTTTCCTATATGCATATAAATGAATACAATGCCAAGTTGAGTATTTATTCATGGTGAGGTTAGAATGACTTGTTGACATTATAATGAATATGTGTGTTGGCTTGATTTAGGCTTGCATAGCCTTGCAATGGTGTGTGTTAACTAGTGTAGGCTTGTTTAGACCTAGAATGACTTGTTTAGACCTAGAATGACTTGTTTAGACCTAGAATGACTATTAGACCTAGTTTGAGAAGAAAGGTATTTTAGGGCTAGCCTCTTTAGGAAAGAACAAGTTGACCATTAGACCTAGTTGACCTAGTTTGACTTCTAGGGTTGACCAGAGTTGACCAAGAGTTGACTTTGGCCTAGATTGACCTAGATTCATTTAGAATGCATTAAATTGCATCTTGATATCATTTTAGACTTGTTGTGACTTGTGCTGTTCTAATAGGAGCCAGACACCACTCCTCGGACAGTACTTTTCAGTTGGACACTCAGATACCAGGCGAGTACATTCTCTGATTATTTCATATCCTGCAGTAGATTACTTTACTTGTACTGTCACGTTGGTCACACGGATTGGTACTATATGGATCCCTTCTTGAGATGTTATCCTTAGGGAGCATCGGGTACTCTATGTTCTGTGCGTTTCACTTACATAGCGTATCACTATGCTTCATTGATTCTTCGATCACTTGTGACATATACTCTTATGATCACAGAGTCTTCCTGGAATCCTTATCCCATTTATGGGTCTACTATGTATCACCCTTCGGGGGCTTATCACCTTTCGGAGGCTTACCACGCTTCGGGGGCTTATCACCCTTCGGGGGCCTTATATAGTATCATAACATAACATGGCTGGATCCTTGTGTATTGATTGGGGGTACGGGGGAGTAGAAGTGGACATGTGAATAATACACCAGTAGTGTAGCATCAAAATCATTCCATAGTGTAGCATCAGAATCATCCCATGCCATTTACATGTCCATGTTGTACTCTGACTCACTAGCCACATGTTAGTTCTCTATTTATTGTAGATATTTCTATTACAGCTTTCTCCCTCTGTTTACATACTGCACTTCTTTCAGTACTTGTATCTTACTTTACTGCATGATTATATCTTCTAACCTGCTATGAACTGTTAAGATGTACTGTACTCGCTCCTGTCCTGACTGGACCTGTTGAAAATATTACAGAGGACGAGGAGGAGGCTGGTATGGATACCTATTACGGTGCCACCTTAGATGAGATGTTGGACCTGGACCATCAGCAGGCCCCACTAGCTGTGGATGACACACCCTTAGACTAGGATGTTTCCATTTCAGTATTTCATGGATGATTGTACTTATTGATACTTGGGATCTGGGATTTGTATTATCTTAGACACTTAGACTTTCTGATGTACTTGGGATTTCCTTTCATTTCAGCAGTTCATTTATCTATCTATCAGCTATGTTATCATCTGTTTTTCCTTGAGTTTTTATATCATATCGTGCTTCTTCTTCCTTAGTTGTGATTGAGTCTACTTTTATCATGTCACCCCCATTCTGGGAGTATAAACTGTTTAAGCTTTATATTGCTAGATGTTGTGACCTAGGACATCGTTCTACCGCCGACACTGCGGTGTAGGCTGGACGTACCCACGTCTCGTGCCCTAACTCTAGGGTGCGGGTCGTGACAATCAGGATTTCTGACTTCATAAGTCCCTTTAACTTGATTAACAATCAGTTGAAATCTCCATAAGCTTCTAGGAATTCAATATCCAATTGTTTTGCGACTTGGAGACCAATACTACAAAAAAAGTGGCCTTTTAGGACAACAAAAAACCGTCTTAAAAACTGTAATTACCGTCCCAACAACTATTTGGGACGGCTTTTGGGACGGGAATGGCCGGTCCCATTAGGGTGGCGTGGCAAAAATTTTAGGGACGGATATTGTCGTCCTAATTACTGTTAAAGGACGGTTAGGCAAGACGTCTCAAAAGTTTTCAAATTTATGCTTTTGTGTGACGGTTTATTAATTTGTCCCAAAAAACAAGTTTTTGTAACAGATATATTTCGTCCTAATAAATAAGTGACGAAATTTTAAAAAGTACTGTAATCGTGCGAAAAATTTTATACATTCTAAAATTCTATAATTGAATTTTATATACAACAAAAATTCATACAGAACTTAGAGTGTTCCCATTGTTCACAAAATGAAATCCCATTGTTCACAAAATTCATACAGAACTTAGAATGTTCCCATTGTTCACAAAATGAAATCCAAGTCTTACATCACTTAGAGTGTTCCCATTGTTCACTCTAAAAATTCATACAGAACGTAGCCGCAACATTACCAAAACAATTTCTATAAAATATATTTAAATGTAATATCCCATTGTTCACAAAATGAAATCCAAGTCTTATATTACTGTGTTCCCATCAAGTTTTACATCAGCAAGCATTCACTTAATTTACGAAATAAAAGCTACGACTTTTTACACAAGTCCAAAACATATATATTTGATTGTCCACATCCACTGACAAACCGATCCACAAATCTATGGCTGCCCTGGAAACAAAATAAAACCTACGACTTTTTACACAAGTCCAAAACACATCCATTGACAAACCAATCCAGACTGCCAGCAGCATTGGCTACCTGGAAACAAATAAATGCCAGAAATATGGTTAGTTATAAGTTAAATAGGACCTCAGATTCATGGAAAAGTAATTTGCGACAGACTTACTTGAGTATATCAGGAAGGCGGAAAGCACCCGCGAACATACTTGCAACTTGTGCTTTGAGCTCACTGCTAAGCTCACTCTTCATCCTCTCGAGCTCTTCCTTATGTCGAGCCTCTTGCGCAAGACGCTCAGCTTTAAGATCATTTTTCATTGTCTCAACCTCTTTTGTATGTCGAGCCTCTTGCTCGTCACGCTCTCTTCTTAACGCCTCAGTCTCTTCTCGTAGTTTCTCCGCCTCTTTTCGCAGTTGCTCAATTTCATCATTCGTTATTTTTTCAAGTTCTATCTGAGATGTTAAAGATTGACCACTTTGTCTTATACCCACTCCTCGGCCTAAAACTCGTCCGTGCCTATCTTGTCCAACCACTTCCGTGTAAACCTTATTCAATTGCTCCTCGTTGTCTCGTTCTTCCACGGGTAGCTCTACAATCCGCCTTTCTAACATTTTCTATAACATGCAAGGAGATTAGTATGACATATATAATATAATACCGGCTGGTTATAACATTTTCTATAACATTTTATAATACCGCCTTTCTGACATATATTTTTTTTTTTGAAACAAAGCTTTCATTAAAAATTCAGGTAGTTACAGTACTCATATCAAGTAAAATATGAGAGCTAATACAGAAGGGAAGTTCTTCATAAACCAACAATATATGAGAAGAACTAGAAAGCAAAACATAGGAGGCCAAAGAATGAGCACATTCATTAGCACTTCTATGTATGTAATTAAAACTGTAATTAAGATCAGATTGTGAAAATGCCCTTGCATCTGCAACTATATGTCGAGCCCGCCAAAGAGGAATTGATTCAATGATGTTGATCGAATCAATTAGAGTTTTGCAATCTCTCTGTACCAATTATAACATTTTCCACGGGTGGCAGTTATAACAATTGTTAACATTTATAATACCGCCTTTCTAACATTTCAGTTTAGTTATAACATTTTATAATACCGCCTTTCTAACATTTTCCACGGGTGGCAGTTATAACATTTTCTATAACATTTTATAATTGACATTAAACCAAATATTTAGTATGACATATTATAATACCTCTGTACCAGCCGCTCCGTCTTCTTCGTTATAACTGCCACCTTTGCCTCGAGTAGCTCTCCACATGTTGACAAGGTCGACAGGCTTGTTTTCCAACCTCCTCTGAAGTGTTTGTACATGTTCCAAACATAAAAGTAAAACATTATACACTATCAACTAGAAAGACATGCTCTTTATTAAAAAAAAACACAATACAAACCTTTCTCTTTATCTCTGGAAATGATCTTCTTCCTGTTCTAGGGAGGGCACAAAGTTTTCCTCGATTACCTTTGTTTGTCTCCGAAACTTTCTAAAAATTAATGAATATTATAACTGAACTGAAATTAGTTGTTCACTACTAGTATAAATATTGATCAAGCTATTTGCTAGTTGAGTCATACCTTTGTCTCATCCAAACTCCAATATGCCACTAGCGTTGGCTATTGACTGGGCTCCACCCGGGGTGGCACTGTTTGTAAACGTTCTGTATTGGTCTCGAATTTTTGATAGAAGTCCTTCTTCACGCGGTGCTTGAAGGCTCTCCAAGCAACTCCCATCTTTCTAAAACAAATATCTTTAAAGCCATCAGGAGCATTTGTCTTTTCCTAAGAAAAAAAACAGTTAATAGTGACCCAAAAACAGTTCAGTACCTCAAAATTGATTTCAGTATAAGCTTCCTAATGCTCTAAATCAGTGCACATCCATGCAAATGTAATAGATCAGCACCTTTGGCAAATGTATCAGGAATGTGTTTTTGTATTTTTCATATGTTTCCATTTGATTTGAAGATATTTCATTGCTGCAGGCATGCATATGCTTCTTATTGCAGAATTAGTATTTAGTAAGCCTTATTGAAGATCAATGTGAACTGTGAATAAAATGTTTGAATGTCGGTTTATGCCACCAAAAATGCAGTACCAAGAAGTTAAATAATTCTAGATTAAATATAGGCCTTGCGCCAAGAGACAAAGAGAAGGAGTTACCTTCACCGATAACCAGATCATTTTGAGAGTATCCTTATCGGCCTTGCGCCAAGATAGCATTGTTAATGGGAACAGTTCGCCATTTCGTGCAAGGTTACCAAGATGAGTCATCAAACAGTGTGCATTTTCTCCAACCGGTTGACAATCTTCATCCCACTCTATAATTTTTCTTACTCCGCTATCCCAGTCTTTCCATGGCTTGGCAAGTCCTCTACCTTGCCTAGCGGAAGCACAACTCCCCGTAGTACCTAATAAGAAACACGAGGGAAAGACTCTTCATAATTGTAAAACGCTGGACATGAGTGAGGAGTGTTAGTTAGTGGGTGTGTACAGAGTGTAATGTATATATATAATCATGAGTGCAAAATCATGAGTGAGGAGTATTAGTGGTTGTGTAAATGAGTAAGGAGTATTAGTGTACAGAGTGTATTGCTTTTACAGTAGACAACTGCCCATAGTACCATCAGAAACTTCTTGTGTCTTTGAACAACAATAACAAAAGCAGAGCTGTGTACAAGTCAGAAACGGCCGTCAAAGGGAATTCGGATCGATGCTGATGGGGTTGTGTCATTGGAAGACCTCGAACCTGCACTAAATTTATCTTCTAATGCAGACTATTACTCACAATCTCCATATGATCATGGATTGAATGAATATGGAGAACAGGAAGGCATGCTATCTCATTCTCGTTCGCCAATCTCGTAGAAGAAAAACAAGTCAGCCTTAATATTTGGCGCACAAACCTAAGTTGCTGGTTGCATGATCTAGGCATTGATTCAACAGTTATTTTTCTTCTTCCAGTAATGGTCATCTCATGCTTTTGGAACCAGCCATACATATATTATGTCAGTCTTGGCATGAGAACTGGGGTGATTTTCATATGTACAGGGTGGAATATCAAAACCCCACAGAAGTGAGAGATGTGCTCTTCCCCATTAGAAGTTCCAATATTTCTTGGTTTCAGTTGAGGCACCCGGTGATCGCATTCTAGGAAGAGTTGGCAATGGCTCAGAAGTATTCGATCGGAAAATATAAGCAAAGCCTGAGCAGGACCGGGACTCGGCCATTTAATTCAGATATAACCTTATTCCTTTGAAGATAATTGCAGGTCACTGCAAACTGGAGAGAGGGTAAATTTGTAAAGGGTGAACAAAGGAAACTCCTAATACTCGATTGCACGCCCCCTTTCCCGGCTGCCAGATCAAGGTTCAGGTCTAAAAGACGTGGGTTTCAGGACGGGATAGAGGGTTTCAGGACAAACATCACAGAGCACCACAAAACATCATCAAAATCGAAAGTTATCAAAGCAAACATCACAGAGCACCACAAAACATCATAAAAATGGAAAGTTTCCATGTGAATGGAACAAAAATTAATGAAGTTTCAGACAAAGCCATAAATTCATACATCAGAACAGTGTTAAAAAAATCTAACTTCCAGGGATGCATATTCAACCAAGTAGGAAAATAAGAGATGCCCATTAGAGGAAACATCATGTAGAACCACAAAGAATCATCAAGATGGAACGTTTGCATTGAGGCCAACAGTAGTTTAATTTCAAAATTGAACGTTTGCATTGAGGACGAGAGTTGGCGAATAATTACCCTTCGGTGCATTATCTACTTCAGATATAACCTGATTCCTTTGTCTGTATATACTAGAGTTTTCAATCACAGGTAAATCAAAGGGTGAACAAAGGAAACTCCCAATACTCGATTCCATTTACTTCAGATATAACCTGATTCCTTTGTATGTATATACTAGAGTTTTCAATCACAGGTAAATCAAAGGGTGAACAAAGGAAACTCCCAATACTCGATTGCACACCCCCTTTCCCGGCTGCCAGATCAAGGTTCAGGTCTAAAGGACGTGGGTTTCAGGACGGGATAGAGGGTTTCAGGACAAACATCACAGAGCACCACAAAACATCATCAAAATCGAAAGTTATCAAAGCAAACATCACAGAGCACCACAAAACATCATAAAAATGGAAAGTTTCCATGTGAATGGAACAAAAATTAATGAAGTTTCAGACAGCCATAAATTCAAACATCATGAACTAATAGAAAATCGTATCAAAATTCAACCTTTTTGCACACACTCGATCAAATAGGAAAATAAGAGATGCCCACAAAAGAAAACATCACAGAGAACCATAAACCATCTTCAAAATGAAAACTTTGATGTGATTGAAACCCAAAAAAAAAAGAATCATACATCAGAACAGTATTAAAAAAAAGAGAAATTGAGGCCAGCTGATGCATTGAGGCCAGCTGATGCATTGAGGCCAACAGTAGTTTAATTTCAAAATTGAACGTTTACATTGAGGACGAGAGTTGGCGAATACTTACCCTTCGGTGTATTATCTACCGGCTCATCTTCGCTCTCCTCAAAGCACTGAGATGCTGATCCAGGGCTGCCCAAGATATCCTCCATAAAAGAAGGTTCTAATTGAGGATCCAATGTCATATTCCCCTTTGCTACAACATCCTCCATATTCTGGAGAATGCGAGATGATTTCTGCGTAGGACCACTGTATACAATCTGGAAATGCATAATACATATAGTAATAGCATCACTCTAACAAGTTAGTGAATAAAATATTTAATTCATGATCAAATTATTTACCTTTTTCTTCTTAGCACCAATAGATTCTTCATTCATATTGTTACCGTCATCCAACTCATGGGCAACATGAAACGACTTACGAGTAGGACCATTTGTAACCTGGAAGAGAATAAAAATAATAAATGATGACCGATGTTCCAACAGATTATTAAATTAAAAAAAATTATTACCTTTTTCACTCTATGGACACGAGGTTCATCATTAATGTTGCTACCTTCCCCGCTAAGAAAATCATCATTGTCGAGCACTCTTTGTTCATCATCTCTTTCAATTGTACTTCATTTTCCCATCTTACTTGAACTTGTAGGAATATTCTTCTTGGGATTTATCACAAGATTTGAAGCTTCTTGCAATTTTAAAGCATCCATTTTCATTTTATTTCTAGCAATATTGTCCATTCTTTTCTTCTCATATTCTGTTATGGTCCCAGGCTTGATAAACAGTTTCTTAACATTTGACATTTTTTCCATCTATGACCTGAAAATAAATGAGATAAAATCACCCAAATAAGTAAAGTTGGTATTATTAGGCTAGAAACTAAGTGCATAATCAAATGGTATAAAGTTATACCAGTATTGGCTAGTTATACTATTGTAAGGTTATACCTAGGTGTCAACAGCATGTAGATACACTACTAGCATGAAAAGTGTATGCAAAAATAGATGTATTCTATATATGAGGATGGCACATCAAACAAAACTTAACCAAAAGTCTGGAATTCTATACACTGTATTTATAGCTATCAAATTAACTAGCAATAGTTTGAAGTATCAGAGTTATAGGATGAACATCAGCAGTATCAATGATCAAAGGATGATGGTCCAGATTTGAGTGTATTCAATGAGTACCAGTTTGTATTTTGCAGAATTGAAACAGTTCACAGCCAATAATTAGAACACAACAATAGTGCAATGGTGCAAAGGAGTAGCACACAGTATCAGAAATCTGATAGTCAATTAAACAATTTGGAATGACTCCCAAAATCAATATATGCTCCGAATATTTGAAGAATAATATGAAGAGCAATTTAGAATGACTAGCAAATCAATATATGTTCAGTATGAAAAAAAATATTCAAACAAAATAATTTAGAATACTTGAAGACTGTTTTTTTATAGAGAGTTTTGGGCAACCTTTTGGTCCCAGGCTTGAACTAGATCTGCAGAATATTCAACCGCTTCAATTTATTTCAATAGAATGGTCACAGACTACCAATAACATGATTGGACAAGTGAGGAGGATGGTCAAGAAAGGATCATTGCTGCTCATCATCAATCTCGTCTTGGTTATCATCACCATCACAATTAGTTGTGTCAACAACCAAGCCCTCCACTCCTTGCCTAACCCAAGATCCATTATGAGCTTCATCCAAATGTTGCATGCTATAAGGTTCCACTCTATAAAATTCTGAATCTTCTAAAGTTGTTGAGTACTTGTCAAATGTGTCTCGTGGTGACATTTGAACAACAATATGCCAATCGGGGTCTAGAGGGTCTTGAATGTACCAAACTTGTTCTGCTTGGGATGCTAAGATATAAGGTTCATCAGTCACTCTGTTCTCTTTGTATAACAAATGATTGAAGTTTACTAGAGTAAAGTTAAACTCATCCAATTTTCGACCCACTCGTGGGTTAACCCAATTGCACTTAAATAACACAAACTTCATGCCATTTAAATATTTAATTTCAATGATGTCTGTAAGCTGTCCGTAGAATGTAACATCTCCTGGAAGAGGATTTCTATCTTTTCGACTAGAATAACTCATTTGTTAAGCTTTGAGGAGGACTCCACTGTTTTGAGTTTTTCTACGAACATCAACTTTCTTTGTTCGAAATCTAAAACCGTTAATAATGTAAGAATTAAATCTCAGTGCATCCTTAAGAGGACCCGAAGCTAAGCTTCTTATCTCCTCTGATATTTGTACATCGCCTTGTAAACCCTTCACCTACATTTCAAAATCATTAAATCAGAAGTTCAATAATGATATAAAAGGACCATTTTTATAATTTGTTAGTTTATTCAAAGTACCCAAAAAGGATATATACACTTATATGTTCCTTAAACCAAGTGCCAAATTGTTCATTGTGAAGGCGACTAACTGTCACGCCCCGCTCCCGTAGGAGCGATCGTCCTCGCTAAGGCGTGATGCCGCACGAGCCTAGATTGCGCTCGTGCAAGACGGGTTCCATAACGGCCGATTTCAGCGGCTGCGACGGGGTCGTCGCACAGAAGTCCCGAGCAGAGACATTGAATAATAGCAGCGGAATTTGAAGCAAACACATGAACACAAGTCATGTCAAAGGAAACTCTTTTATTGATACTGAATACAAGGTTACATTTGTGGGCGCAAGGCCAAATTACAATCACTCAAGCTCACTCTCCTCACATTTACAAGTTCACTCTGCTCTCTCTCATCTCTCAATACAAATGCTCGATCCAGCGGAAGCTTCGGAAGGCGATGTCCATACATTATGTCCTGTATAAGTCTTTTACTCCATGCGACCGCAAGCTTCGAATTCGCCAAGGAACTCCGTGCCTCGACGCATCCAAGCGAGCTCCGCGCCACGAGCTTCTACCTGTGCCTGCACATGTAAACACTGTGTGGGTGTCAGTACCACTGTACTGGTGGAATGAGCTCCTCACCCACCCATACAAAACCCGCACGTTTTATTTTACTTTGTGCAACATAGTCCCTTTTTATCCATTGTCTTTCTAGTCTTGCCTTAGGATCAGTTTTAGGATCGACGCCTTGGTTATTTTGTGTCTATAGACCATCCCGTGCTTGCACAACAATGTCGACTCATACCTTGCCTCAAGACCCTTCTCGTGCCAACAACGTTGACCTATCGAGTCGTGTTTGCCTTACGGCTTAAATCAGAGACGCAACTACGCGATGAAGCTCCCTTTTCTGTGTGACCGTGCTACAAACCCTTGCTGAGGCCGTGCCTCGCAATTCAGTAAGACTTAACCATATCGCCGCCTCGCGGCCCTGCCGCCTAGTGGCCCTGCCGCCTAGCGGCCCTGCCGCCTAGCGGCCCTTGCTAATTTGACCACCAACTGACCCAAATCAAGACTTGTGAATCTTAGTGTCGCTCCTACAACTTTGCCTTGCGGCGGTTTCTTTTTCAACTCAACCAACTCAAGCTACTTATATGCCGACAACTAAAGACTTGATGCCACATCCCGTGCCGAAGCACGACGCCTATGTTGAAACCCAATCTTAGGCTCAAACTTTGTGTTCTAACTGTACACTCCTTCTATTCAACTCAATCCAAAGGCATGCACGCGGTTAGCCGCTATTTGCCGACATCTATATGAAACTTGGCCACCAGCATCACAAGCTGTACCTTGACGTATAGTTTTGTTAATCGGGATCCTTTCGACGCAAGTAGCTAGCCCCGTCGCAAGTCCCCGCTTAACCTGTGCCAAAACCTTACGCACGACTATACCCTGTTCCCTCCTAGGCCGAGTCGGCCCCCATGGCCCAGGGGTTACCGCTCGAGGGTTCATCGCCCTTGTCGACAAGTTGTCAAATGACCATGCAAGACTCGATGCAAACTGACGTCTCACACAGTCATTCCTTTACTAAAACCAAGACTTCTATCCTTGAGACCCCTCGACGACCCACGGTCGCGAGCATTCCTTTCCTTGAGACCCTATCATTTGGTTCAACTCATAAATGCCTATTTGATATCCCTTTCTTAAAACTCACCTTGAATCATAGTCCTTGCCTTAGACACTAAGCCCGTGCATCGTGCCTTAAGCCAATCGTGCTCTACGTGATACTCCTGCCCAAGTCGACGGGCCTTGAGATCGCAGGACTACTTAACTTGACAACCGCAGAATGGGCGGGACAGCACTTGGAACGACTTAGGTCGACCGGCATAACTTTGCCTAACTTACTCAAGCCTACGACTTAACCCGAGGGACGAGCAAAGGCTATGCCAAGCCTTGCTCAATGGGACCGTGCACGCTTTATCAAGCGTTTATGTGGGCGACGCCTATGACTTAGGCTAACTCTTAGCTTTTGCACCGAAGACCAACATTCCTTCTCCCAAACCACGGGACGAAGGACCGAGTGTCATTTTCAAAGCACGCCGTGCACCAACTCTATGCCGACCGTTGGACCTTTTTCCATGTTCTAACTCATTTCGACCCGTCGGGATTATTCCCTTTAGCTATATGGATTCATCTCTTTTATTATTAAGCCTACTTGTGCAAGTTGAAAACATGCATATTATTATGTGAAGGCAAAGATGAGGCAAGTTCACCGAAACTACCCCACCTGAGCGATGTCTTCGAGTCGCCGTTGTAAGGCCAAGCCGAACGCCGTCGACGTTTCGATTCCTCCGATTGACTGAGCGGGACGGGGCACTACACTAACAAGGTGTTGTTGTGAAGCTTGTGGATATTTTACTGCAAGTTCAGCAAGATGTTTTCTGTAGAGATGTCGAAATATATATAAATTTTATAACTAAATGAGAGGATACAAATAAAGGTATTAATCAAGTTGCACAACTTACTCAATGAATGGTGCCACTGCCTCCGTGTTGGCAAGCACATATCGATGAGCTTGCATGTGCATGACTGGGTCAAGTAGAAAGTGCACCTCTTTACCTACAGCACGACCAGATTTCTTCCCTCCATCATGATTTCTTCTTCGCCGTTTCATTCTAGTTTCCACATTATTATCCAAATACTTTGAACAAAAAGTCATGCATTCTTCCAAAAGTACTGATTTAGCAATAGAGGCCTCTGGATGAGCACGGTTCCGTACATAGAGTTTTAAAGTGTGCAAATACCTTTCCATTGGATACATCCAACGATACAATATTGTCCCAGCAATCTTTAATTCATCAACTAAATGGATAGGCAAGTGTTCCATTATATCAAAAAATCCAGGCGGAAAAATCTTCTCAAGACTACAAAGGGTAAGCGCCATACGATCTTCAAAATTTTCCAAATCTGCCATACTATTTACACTTGAACACAACACCACAAAGCAGTTGCTTAATTCAATTAAGGATTTAACAACATGCTTTGGCAAGACCCTTCGAATAGCTATAGGAAGTAATTGTTGTATCAAAATATGATTATCGTGACTCTTCAGACCCCATATACTCCGCTCTTCCATATGCACGCACCGTGATATATTAGATGAATAACCGTCAGGGACTTTTACATCTCGCAACACTTTTAAGAAAATGTCCTTCTCTTTGTTGCTCATTGTGAACTCGGCTGGAGGCAAGTACTCTTGAGTTCTTTCTCGTGGTTGAGGATGCAACTCTGATCGAATTTTCATATCTCTGAGGTCTTTTGGAGCCTTCAAATTATCTTTTGTTTTGCCATTAGTACCTAACAAAGTAAAAAAGAATATTATCGCAAACATTTTTTTTAATATGCATAACATCTAGATTGTGGCAAATCAAATTATGTTCCTAATATGGTAGTTCAAAAAAGATGCTCTTCTTCTTCCAACTCAATCTTGTTTTTGGCAAATTCTGTGTTTTTGCGATCTCTTTTTCTTGTTCTTCCCTTTTCCTCTTGCTGAACACATCCTTCTTCTTATATTCAGTTTCAATCTTCAGATCATTTAATTGCTTCAACACTTGTGTTCCAGATAATTTCAACGGTAGAGGCCTCATTTCTAGCTTGCCATTAAAAGTTACCCTCTCTTTCCGAAACTTATGGCGCACTGGTAAGAACCGACGATGACCCCAATAATAATACTTGCCACCATTTGTCAAACGGGTAGCTTGATGATCCCTATTACAACAAGGGCAAGCAAATTCACCTTTTGTGCTCCATCCAGATAACATAGCATATGCAGGAAAGTCGTTGATTGTCCACAACAATGACGCATGTAGCTGAAATAATTGTTTGGTTGATGCATCATAAGTGGAGACACCAACAGCCCATAGCTCTTTCAACTCCTCAACCAACGGTTGTAAATAAACATCAATCTTATCACCTGGACCTTTAGGTCCATCAATAAGAGTAGACAAAATTAAGTTAGGTTGCTTCATACACAACCATGGGGGTAAGTTGTAGGAGACAACCACAACAGGCCAAGTACTGTGAGAAACACTCATATTACCAAACGGATTAAATCCATCAGTAAGTAACCCAAGTCTAACATTGCGGCAATCTCCAGCAAAGGATGGATTTTGCTCATCAAACACTTTCCAAGCACGAGAATCTGCTAGATGCCTCATTACACCATCATCTATTCGTTTCTCAGCATGCCATCTCATGAGCGAAGATGTATGTGATGACCAAAATAATCGTTGCAGTCTTGGTTTTAAAGGAAAATATCGAACCTTTTTTTCAGAAACTTTTTTAACCTGGTCAACCTGAGTCTGATCACCCTGATTAGCAATATCACTTTTATATCTAGAAGCCCCACAGATCTCACACTTGTCGAGATTCTCAGATTTATTTCGAAACAACATACAACTATTAGGGCAGGCATCCCATGTTTCGTAAGTGAAGCCCAAATCAGTAGTTAGCTTACTGGCTTGATAGTATGATTTTGGAATCCTGGCACACGAAAACACCTTCTTTAAGAAGCCCAACAACATTGTGAAAGAATAATTTGTCCATCCATTAAGTTGCTTCAGGTGTAAAAGTTCAACAACAAATGATAGTTCAGTGACACCCTTAGGACAATTCTCGTACAAATTACTTTCTGCATTTGTTGGAAGTTTGAAATATCTTGGCATGTATTCATCATAGGGCTCATTCTCACAATCCATATTTTCTGCGGTGGATGTTAATTCGATACCCTCTCGTACCATTGCTGCCATAGAAGCACATTCATTTAGTTCAGCTTTATTATCATCAGCCGATATATCATCTGGCATATTATACCTGCTATTACCCAAACCACCAAAAGACTCTCCATGATATATCCAATTCCTATAACTCCTTTCAAACCCATACATCTCTATATGAATCTCCACAGTCTGTCGATTGTGATAAACCCGATTTACACATCTACTACATGGGCAATAGATATGCGTCGTCTCAACATTTTTATTGATATATGCAAATTTAAGAAATGCTTCAACTCCATCCTTGTATGCCTTTGAATTCCAATCACGTGATTCAATCCAAGCCTTGTCCATATCAACTTTATAAACTGTTATCACCTAGCACCAAATAAAAACAAGCACACTAAATGTAAAAGAATATATGTACTAAAGCTCTTATTGTATGACACTTGGACAAAAAGACAGGGTAGTTAAATTATCCAAAACTACATAAAAAAAAATGAAAATCATTAATCAATATTTCTCCTACACTCAGCCAATCTCAGCCAACACAAAAAACTGTTTGATATAGAACAACTAGTAATATTATTAATGGAAGAGAATGTATCAAATTATATAAAGCAAAGTCACCTTACCCCTAATGTATCAAATCATATACAACAAAAAAGATCTACTGCCTTTCACAATTTTACTCTCAAAAAATATCACAACAACCAAAGGAGCATACTTGGATTCAGATGAAGATAAAAGGTCACATTCTCCACCATCAAAGGAGCATAAGAGAGGTTCAGTACGTGACAATGACGATATTCATGCTGAACATAAAAATTCAGGCAGACATGAAATATCAAGAATAGCCTATAAGAAACATGCAACAACCTATCAACTAACCATCACTCTATCACTCACATGTACACTCAATAGTCAAGAACTAAGTAACTAACTACTGCTAGCCCCCAATTCCTGATATCTGACTCTAATCACAACAGAACAAAAAAAGAAGGGGGTGTTTGACTGCTCAGGGCAAACCCTGCAGGTCATTCCATGGCTAGTATAAGCCATGGATCGAAGCCTACATGTCAGTCACCTAGGCTAGCCTCTAAAGTCCCTAGGATGTGAAACCAAAGTGTCTTGAGTGAGGACAGGGCCCCAGTAGCGGGGGAGCCACTGTTCACTGCATAAATACAGTCGAGTGTCCCCGTGGCAAATTTTACACATCAAATCACCCCGAATCCTCCTCAGTCCTAAACACATGTAAACTACACCTAATTAGCTTTCCAAAAATATAATTTTTGCAGGTAGCAACAAGTGTTGCATTCTGCTTTAGGCAGCAAGTAATGTTTACTGCTCTTCTTAGGATAACAACAGCAGTGTGGTATGTTGTGGGGAGGAACCAATAAGCTACATATCAAACTCATCCATATTAAATGTGCCTTTCTGTGTGTGTTCAGTCATGAGATTTTTGTAAGTTTGGTTGAGAAATTCATGTAGGAGTAATAACAGTAGTGGCATAAAGGCATCTGCAGCTTGTGCATAGAGTAGTATGCTAAAGGAGAAATGCTGAAAGAAGTTCCTGATACCTGTAATATGAGGGTCAATGATACCATGTCTCCCTTGATACTTCTAAAGGCAACCTACAAAGGCAATTTGCGACCTTAAGGGGAGGTTGGAACCTGGTCGAGTGGACGAGAAGTTGGCAGACATGTGATTGGGGGAGGGGGAGGACATGGTTCAGTTCATAGGTACATGTAATTATCCTAAATTCATACAAGTACATCCACAACTCCATCTATAAATTCATACAAGTACATCCACAACTCCATCTATAAGAATCCAAAATAAAGGACGAGAATAAAAGTATGGAAGAATATAAAAAATGCATCAACTAACAATACTTGAATTCCGAAGAAGCAAACCCAACAATTCTATGACATAACTTAACAATTACCTGGAAGAAAATCAGGTTCTCAAAGGGATGTAGTAAAATACATAATATACATGTCGTAAATGAAGTACAATAAATAACATGCAAAAAAAATCACCCAGTAACAGATTTACAACCACTAATAACCAGTTTATGTGAAATAAAATTAAGGACAACGTTCATGCACGAGAGCTCTCTGAGTAAGGGACGCATGGGCAGCGATGCTCATCCGAGTCGCTAATTGCCATTATAAAAAATATAAAGAACAACCCCTACGTACATCTAGTGACTATCCTCCCTATCCAATAATACTGTTAGGGTCAAATCTATGATACGTACAGTCTAAGTCCAACCATTCATATACATAGGTCCATCGGGAATATTCGAACGAACAAGTAAATATCACAGTTCAAAAATGAGTCACCTGGTATGCAACGCAATATGAATCCTTGTATCACACATAATATGTAATGAATATATCAAGAGAACAATTGATGAGATATATAAAGCATTTAAGTACTACAAATCAATTAGCCAAGGTATGTTCTATTTTGTCCAATGCTGCTGAATTTATGAGTATCAGAGTTGGTCTAGTGTAACCACGCTAATAGGCTACGATCCATAAGAAACCTACCGAAACTTATAAGACACAACCAAGACTCAGAAAACAAAATATACCTATATATTAGACAAGAAAGATCAAGCTTATATTACAAGACACACGAAACGGGTTCAGCACGTAACAGGGGTGATATGCATGCTGAACATAGAGAGTCAAGCAGACATGAAAGATCAAGCTCATGTTACAAGACACACGAAAGAAACAACAATTCAGCCTAAGTATGTTCTCCTAGTATAGGGGTGATATGCATGCTGAACATACAGAGTCAAGCAGACATGCTACTCTATGTCCTATTACTTGCTCTCCCCGTTCCTGTTTCATGCCAAGAGTAAATACAACTAGATAGCAAACCTATCCATTCACAAGTAATAAGAATAAAATTCAACCAAATCTTCGACGAAAAAACTGTAAACTAATTTATAATTCAGCCTCCTATTAGAATATTGTGATTAGTTCATGGTGATGGATCAACTGTCGGCTACACTTATGATGCAATGGAAAGAGCACAAGCTCTTGACTAGTTTTCAATGCCGATACACGTGAAAGTGCAATAGTAAGATGTATGACTTGCGAGAGGACAACTTGAAAGAGGTGATGACTGCTTATCGTATACTCCATCACAGGGACAGGTTATAAACACAAGAAGAAATATAAATTATTACAGTTATGTTCATAGTATACCTGCAAACCCCTCCCACAAGTATAGAGTTTATACATAAACAATCCCAAGCACCTCATCCCAAGCACAATAACTCTGAAGATTTTGGAACTAGAAATACCAATATCATATACTCATAATAAACTATAAAAACCAATATCCGACAATTGGTAAGGAAATAGCCTATACGGTTATTTACAACTGTCGCGAGTACATGAACAAAATCATGTACAAGGCCATCTCGCTCCATATATAAATGAATGAATACGAGCAGTTTCTAGCCACTTTCGTATTTCAGAACAGGACAAAGCCTGACTTGAGACTTTCTCACGCGAACCAAACAGAAGTGTGTCTTCAAGCGTGACTTTCCTCAAAACCCAATTTCCAGTGAGATCTTAGCCAAACCAAGAAGCTAACTGAAAATAACACCAACTATGAAAAAATTCAAATTCTAAAGCTAAATCTAAACGGAAACCATATAAACTACAGATGACATTGAGAATATAATGGAAACTAACAAATTTTCTTTCCTTTTTGATGAAATTGAGAATATAATTGAAACTTCGACATTTATTTCAAAACTTCTTAAATATAAACTTCTAGCCAAAAATAAGATTGATTCATGCAAGGGCGGATTTACTGGTGGGTTGGGGTGGGCTAGGGTGGGCTGGGGTGGGCTCCAGCCCCAGCCCATTTTTTTGTATTATCCTGTAATGCTCAGTCCACCTAAAGGAAGCCCGTCCAGCCCACCCATCCCATTTACGCCCGGCCGATACCAGTGAGTAGGTTTAGGCATCCCAGCCCACCCTCCGCTCATGCGCTCAGCTTTTCTGAGGCTCTGAGAGTCTGACAAGAGGTGACATGTAAATGAAGACCCTTCGGTGTCTGTCCCATCGCGACGCGATGCGACCAGGCGACCGGTCCCATCCGTTTGCCTCTGCGGCTCTGCCGCTGTCGGTCCCATCTCTCTGTCTGGAGGTCGGAAGTCCGACTTGGAAGTCCTCTCTCTCTCTCTCTCTAAGAAGAACGAAAGTTAGTGGCATTCATTCAGATGACCTTGCCTGATTTTTCTTTTCAACAAGAAAAGAATCCTATCTGGGTGGGTGATCTTCAACAACAACAACAAGAAGAACAACACGAGGTTTAGAGTTCCTGCATGCATTAACTGAAGGAACCCTAACCAAAATATAAGTAAGAGATGCCAGAGATACAGCCCCAAATCAATTTTTGATTCCTCCGATGCCCCCAAAAACAACACGAGGTTTAGAGTTCCTGCATGCATTAAGTGAAGGAACCCTAACCAAACTATAAGTAAGAGATGCCAGAGATACAGCCCTAAATCAATTTTTGATTCCTCCGATGCCCCCAAAAACAACACGAGGTTGTAGCTGATCATCGTTCCAGACCAGCTACACACATTAATCTCGTTTACAATCAATAAATTTGCACAGAATGAGGCACAAGACGAGGAATACAACCTCTGATGCCCCCAAAAACAACACAAATGAGTGAAGGAAAGAGAGGGATAAGAAATTAAGTGAAGGGGAGAGGATACAACCTCCGATGCTCCTCCTTCTACTCTTAGGTTTCTTCTTCTTCTTCCTCTTGGTTGGTCTCGACGAGGGAGAGAGAGAGAGAGAGAGAGAGTTAACACTATAATATACCTAAATCTTACGGTCGAGATAAAACCAATCAACGGTTCAGATCTGTTGAAAAAAATTATTAGGAGAATAGGAACGGATCCCAAAGATTTGCCCGCCGCGTTTTTGTTCTCTCGCCAAACTATTTGGGACCGAGTCAACTTATTTTGGGACGGAACTAAATTTTAGTTAAAATAAGTAATATTATTAGGGTCCAAACACAAATGTGTCCTAAATAATATTACCTTGTGTCCTAAATAATGTTAGCTTTTATTACTAAATAAATAACCATCCCAAATACTAATTATTTAGGACTCTTGAAAATAGTGTATCGAATAATGCCGTCCCAAAAAGTTACTTTTTTTGTAGTGAATCAATAGAGCATTATATTCTGCTACATTATTGGAGCATGGTTCATTGAGAGAATAGGCACGGTATATGACCATTTTGTCAGGAGAAACCAAGACGATTCCTACCCCAGAGACAATATTACCTTTAGGTCCAACCCATGATGCTCCGTCAAAATATAATTGCCAGATGTCATTTTTCAAAGTCATATTGCAATCCACAACTTCATCTGGAATGTCCTCATATAACTTTGATGTTTCAGGTATAGGATGAGCAGCTAAGAAATCAGCTAATGCTTGACCCTTCACTGATTTTTGAGGTATATAAACCATGTCATAAGGAGTAAGTAGCATCGCCCAGGTAGCTAACCTAGAGTTAAAAATGCTCGGTTTTCTCATCAATACCCGAATAGGATTTATTCTGGAGATGACATGGATAGTCTGTCCTGTCACATAATGTCTTGTCTTTTGGACAGCAAAAACCAAGGCCAGACATTCTTTTTCTACAGGAGTATACATGTGTTCTGCTCCGACCATCATTCGACTAAGATAATAAATTGCTTGTTCATGTCCTATATCACTTTTTTGTGCAAGGAGAGCACCAAGTGAATGATCCAAAGCTCGAACATATAGCAAAAATGGTCTTCCTATTACTGGAGGTACCAAAACAGGGGAATTTGTAAGGTATTGCTTGATGTCATTGAAGGCTTTCTGACACGCTTCATCCCAAACAAATGATACATCCTTCTTTAATAGACGGAAGAAAGGCTGGCATCTTCCAGAGAGATTGGATATAAATCTCCTGATATACGCAATGCGACCTTGGAAGCCACGGAGTTCTTTTAAATTGCGTGGAGGACGCATTTCAAGAATTGCTTTAACCTTATCAGGATCAACATGGATACCCTGAGAAGTAATGAAAATCCTAAAAACTTGCCACTGAAAACCCCTAAGAAAGACTTAGTAGGGTTCATTTTTAATTAATGTTGGCACATCAGTTCAAATATTATCTTCAAGTCTTGAATATGATCATCTTTTGATCGATTCTTAACAGCAATGTCATCTACATAACATTCTACTGTCTTTCGTAGATGTTCTTGAAAGATGTTGCTCATGGCCCGTTGATATGTGGCACCGGCGTTTTTAAGACCAAACGGCATCACCGTATAGAAGTAAACTCCAAGGGGTGTACGAAAAGCAGTATGCTTTTCATCTTCTTGATGCATCTTTATCTGATTATATCCTGAGAATTCGTCCATGAAAGACATGCGTTCAAAACCACATATATTGTCTATCATGACATCAGTAATTGGAAGTGGAAATTTGTCTTTTGAACAAGCTGCATTAAGATCTCGAAAATTTATGCAAACTCGGACTTTTTCGTTCTTCTTTATAACAGGAACAATGTTGGCAACCCAATCGGGGTGTTGTTCTTCACGAACAAAACCACACGTGGTCAGCTTTTTGACTTCTGCTTCAATTGCATCCATCATATCTGGTCTAAAATGTCGTTGCTGTTGTTTTACAGGCTTAGCATTAGGAAGAATATTGAGTTTATGAGTAGCCACTTTGGGATCTAGACCTGGCATATCCTCATAACTCTATGCAAAAATATCAATATATTCTTTGATCAGTTTTATCAATTCTTTCTTTTCATCTTCAGAAAGATTCTTACTGATGAATATTGGTTTAGGCGTAGTTCCATCTCCAATATCAATCTGGACAATCTCGTCCTCTGTAGGTGGTTGTCGTTGTTCAAAACGAAACCCCCATTGAGTGTCCATCTGTTGAGCCCAAGGATCATTCTCAAATGGCTTGGATTCACCATCAATTTGAACCATGTAAGCTGAAAATATTTGCTCAGATTCATCATAATAGTCTCCTTTAACACACAAGGAGTGAGAAATATCGGATTCAATGAATTGGACTTTTTCTGAATCTGGTGATTGTGAAGAGCTGGAAGAGAATTCTTCTTGTATATCGTCATTAAACATGTAAGACGGATCATATCCCAATCCATGACAAGTTTTCTGGTAAAACGGATCACCACGTAATGGTAGTCGTCTACCTTTGCCTTGATTGAGACCTTGCATAGCCTTTAAATCATATCCCATGTTCTGGATAATCTTGAGAGATTATTGACTATATCTGTCAATTCAGATTCTTCCTTTATCTTTATCTCTTAAATTATCTGTCTGAGCAACAGGGATATTTCTAGCCAGGCCAAACACAATTTGGCACTTATTTTTCTTATCAGACGGAACCACGAAATAAGATTCTTTGTGACGTCTATAAGTTACACAAGCTTGCGATGAAGCAGCTACAGGAAGAAGATAGGGAGAAGATGTTAGAAACCTTTGAGCATAAGGTCCAACATCGACATGAGGAGAAAAAGAATTTTTCTTATTGTCAATGTATAAGGTTTCCTCTGTGTCTATTTCGTCTTTATATTGATGACTTTGATTATCAGAAGATAAAGTCATTCTTTCAATAAACTTGACAGTCATATACTCGAAAAGAAAATCTTTATTGATATCAAAAAGTACAGAATGATCAATATTTACATCATTTACAATTTGACTGCTACGCTTCAGATTAATCACTAGTGGACTATCATCCGTCTTCTGCGTATATTTGCCAAGATTGACAATCAAAGGAGGTTCTGGATCATTCGTACGAAATATACGCCCTTTGACTTTGATCACAAGAGGTTGAACTTGGCTTTTAACAGGAACATTCACTGATTCCTCAGATGAAGCTTGAGTTCTTCCTTTAACCTTGATCATCAAAGGTTAATTGTTGACAGGTTGGGGTTGGATTCGCCCTTTGACTTTGATATTCAAAGGTTGCTCTTCTGGCGGATCTTCGTTAATAGACTGATCTTTAGCAGATGATTGATCTTCAGCCATATCTGATATCTCTTTCATATGCTCTTGTTTGTAAAGCCTTGAGTCAGAAAAATAGGTTTCGACACCCTTGAAAGGATTGATATCAGCAAACTCAGTCTTTACAACTCCTTGGGGATCCACATACTTAAAGCATTGGTGGAGAATCGAAGGCACAATGTTATGCTCATGTAACCATGGTCTTCTAAGAAGAATATTGTAGGATACGTCTGAGTTAATAACATAAAATGTTGTCATAGTTCGAAGATCACCAATCTGAATCTTCCGACGAATCTTCCCCAGTGGTTTGCTCTTTCCAGAATTGAAACCAACTATTATGGTACTAGTCTAGGTCAGATCACTAGTAGGAATCCTCAATGGTCTTAGCATACTTTGAAGAATTATGCTAATGGAAGACCCAGGATCAATGTAAATTCTGTCAACTTCAATGGATTCAATATACCCAGTGTAGCACAAAGGTCTGTCATGCTTGTTATGCTTCAACAGCATATCTTCATGTGTAAAGGTGATATTGGGAATTGCTTCCATCACACTATGACATTGTGGGCATGACACTGGCATATTGTCAGGAGTCTTGAGTTGAGCTAAGCAGGAATCAGCTTGCAGCAAAGCTTCACTCAAAGTTTTGCGGCTTTCTTTAGAAAGGCGCAGCAACTCGAAGATAGATAATCTAGCCGGAGTATTAGCTAACTGGGCTAGAATATCAAATTTATAGGATTTTATCACCACCCCCTGACTGGAAGTAGACTTCAACGGGAGGTCAAAGCGTACTGTCTTCTGTTTCCCCTTTTCAACCACAGCAGGAGCAAGAGACAGTTGAGTTAATGGTGTTTCAACATTCTCAGCTTCTTTGGAGGATCCCTCATAATCTTTGTGGTACTCTTTTCCAGATCTTGTACCAGCAAAAGTTTTTTCTTCAGACTCAGAAGAAGGAAGTACCATATTGCAGGATTTAATCTTCCTTTCCGTAGCCTTCTTTTTGTGAGGATTGTTATGAGGAACCTCAGATCCCAATCCAACAGTGGATTTTTGATTTTGAATTTGTAAGAGAAGTCGTATCCCTTTATCATAATTCAAACCTTCTGCCTTTTGAAAGTCATAACCCATCTTCTTCATGAGAAGGATAGATTGCTGACTGTACAAGTGAGTAGGCAGTGGACTTTCAACAGGTGGTTCCATAGAGGAAGAAGAAAAGATCCCTGTAACTACAGGAGAATGAGGAAGAACCGTCTCTGCAGCTACGGGAGGAAAAGGATTTGGGATACGAGGAAAAATTCCTGTAGGAGCCTTTTCATAAGCAGCGAAGACTTATTGTGCCTTGTATAAGGAAATACTATTCATGGCTAGCCACTGCTGATGAGTAAGCTTGAGCTTGGCAGGAGGAGCCAGACTTGGAGGACATATGTTCAATCCTCTCAGTCTATCTTCCAAAGGAATGTCGTCCCATAGATGATCCAAATCATCAGGATCTGGAATAACATGAGAAATCATGTTGCAGATTTTGACTTTCTTATCTTTCTTGGATTTTGAAGTTTTACCTTCATCTTCCATTTCAGGTATTAAGTCAGGATGTACCCACATAATTTCACCATTCTTTAATGTAAGAGGCAACAATCCTTCATTTTCCTCCCTGGCAGGCAGGATATTCAAAATCTTCATCGTCGCCTTCGGAATTGGAACAATTCCATCTGGTACTTGTTGTGGAGGAAAATCTCCAAATTGAAGAGAAACCATATTGGTTGTAACCGTATGGTCATCATTGGTTAAAGCAATGGCACCACCATTTATCAGCTCTTGGATTTTCTTCTTCAAAACATAGCAAGCACTGGTAGGATGATTAATGTATCTATGATAGATACAATATTTAGGATTGTCAGTCAGATTCACCTCATTGGGCCTCTTTGGCTCCGGAATCTGGAGTTTGCCACTCTTCACCAGACATTGGAATATCCCTGGGATATCACTTTCGTCAAAAGAGTATTCTTCTTTTGGCCTGGAAGATTCCTGATTATTCGACGTCGTTTTATTCTTGGAAAGATTGACCATAAGAGTGTCTTTTCCTTTCATATTACGATTGCCAGAATTATTACCAGGATTACTTTTCTTTCCTTTATCCTCAGAGGCAAAAATTATCCCATGTTCACGAGCCAACCTAACATTGGTCTCGGCAGAAACTGCTGCTATGATAAACGAAGCCCAATCTGTGAATTGGGAACCTGTGAAGACATCGATGGATGGTCGCAGATTCATCTTATATGTATCAATCAGCGCTGAATCTGGCATACCAGGAGGCATCTTTAGAGTCGCCTGTCGGAAACGTTCAATGAACGTCCGAGTATCTTCTTTCTCCTTTTGCTTGATTTCTATTAAGGAGGACATGTTCATGTCCATACCTCCTTCATAGAAACGGAAGAGAAACATTGCTTTAAATTCGTCAAAAGACGAAATATAATTGTCGGATAAACTACGATACCAGTCGTAAGCTAAATCCGTCAAGCATCCAATGAATACTCTAGTGAGAAGAGCATCATTTTTCTGCAAATGTACAGTCATAATATCAAAATAATTGATATACTGACTAGGAGAAGCCTTTCCATCAAACAATACCATTGACTGTGGCTTGAATTTCGGTGGAAAGGGTACATCATTCCAATGAGAAGGATAAGGTTGCTTAATCCCTAACCTCTGGAGTTGATCCTTTTGCTTCAAAACTTCAAACTGTGCTTTGAGCTCACGTACTGCTTAAATGGCTTCGCTGGTTTGTGGAAGCACATTTGATTGAAAGGTTGTTGGTTGTACCATAATCTCCACTGGAGATGGTACATCTTCTGGAATGATGGGATCTGGAGATGCAGCATTTTGGTTAACAGCAGGCTCTTAGATATTCAAAGGTATATCAACCCCTTGGCTATCTTGAGTTGGTGCTGCTGTCTGAACCGGTGTTACAATTGCTGGTTGAGCAGTTTGCTGAGCCGTTATTATCTGGTGCATGCTTTGCATCATGTTAAACATGTCTTTCAATGATTGCTCAACAGCAGTGAGACGTTGTTCTGTATTAACAGATGACGTATCTGGTTCGTCTCCAATAGCGTAGGATTCAACCTCTCTTGAAGATACAGAAGGATTAGTATAGAAGTATGAATCAACACTATCAGTTTCGGACTCAAGAGATTGAGTACCCCCAGCTTCAGAATCAGAAGTCTGCAATTGTCTTTGTCTTCTTGATCGAGTATTCTGATATACTCCTTCAAAAGAATCAAGAAGTCTGTTGAATTATTGTTGACCTGGGGTTTGGGACGTGTTCCGTCTAGGACGTCATCTTCTGTTGGTGTGAGATGCCATGTTGACTGACGCATATGACAACTCATCAGCTTGTTATTGGGGTGCATTCAATCGATCAAAAACTGACCGTCTGGAAGCCGAGCAACAACATTTGATAATAATCTGGTGACATTCACAGTGATAATTTTCTTGGGAGAGTATCACGGGAGATTGTCTATTTTTACGCTTTTGTATTAGCAATTCACGTAAATCAGAAGGAGTAGTCTTCTTTGTTACATTTGGGGTGACAAAACGTTTAGTCCCTTGTGTATAAAGAATATTACTAGTTGTATTTGCAGAACCAAACTGTACATTTCTACGCATTTGGAGTTGTGTACGCAAATCTTGAGATTTTTTAGCACGAAGGACTACATTTTCATTGCGTGTGATTTGTAGGTTTGGTACTTTGCGTAGAGCAATATAAGAAGGCTGTTGGTGTAGAACTGAAGCTTTACCAACAACATTTTTACGCTGTATGCATTTAGGTACATTCACATTAGATGTAAAAACATCGTTGCGAATTTTATCTACACTGTCACAGACATGAGACTTACCTTTACGCGTAGAGCGTAAAAATTGATTATCTACCACGTCACAGACGGGAGATTTTCCTTTACGCGAAGAGCATAATTTTTGTGTGTCTACCACGTCACAGACGGGAGACTTATTTTTACACTTAGAAGCACAAGCATTACAGTCTGCCTCATTACAAATGGAAGACTCGTTCTTATGCACTGAGCGTAAAATTTGGTTTTTACCCACTGGGCGTAAAACCTGATTATCTTTACCGTCACAGACGGGAGATAACTTGCCACACTTAGAGTGCAACGCTGAAGTAAGGACTGCCTCGTTACGAACGGGAGTCCCTACGACAGGAGTGGGAAGAATTCCCTTGCCATCAGAAGCAACAGAGAGATCAGAAGCTATTTTGGATTTAGAAATCCAAACTTTTTGTGCTTTGCGAGATTTTTGAACATTGGAGCGGCGAGAACCACCCCTAGTTCGGAGCATCTCTTCATAAGCAGTCTGGTCGAAGTGTACAACCAGAGTCTTCTTTGTCGATCCAATCGACACATCATCGTATTGAGCAATTGCCTCCACTTCCCGATTTTTCCTTAGAAAATAAAATTTTTGAGTTTAAAAAAAAAGAAATTTATTTTTGGTTTCAAATTAAAAGTTTGTTTTAATTAATAAATATGATGGTTGATATTTTAGAGGAAGATAATTTAGTAACAATTTTTCAAATTTGAAAAGTGGTTACAACCATTTATTGGTCCCCTCATTGTTTTTAAAGTTTTAAACTGGTTCTTTAGCAATTCTTTAATTATTGAAAGGAAGAGGGGCTGACTGTAAAGTATTTGGGCGGAGGGACCTATAGGAAATAAGTTAGAGTAGAGGGGGCTTTTTGCAAAGTTTTCTTTTCCCTATTATTACTCTGGAGGAGAGAGACTCCATTTCATTCGACTTATAAAATTTTCCTCCTCCCCAAATTTCACCCTAACCCTAACCCTAACCCTAACCCTAAATCTCTCCGGCGGGTTCTCCAGCAACGGCGACGGCTCGGCGCCCTTCTCCACCGACGAGGCGGCTTCTCTTCGGCGGGTACAAACGTCTCTGACGGCCACGACGATCTCTTCGATGGCCGGATCGACGACGATGTCAGCGGCGCTCGGCGAGCTTTCCATCAACCCACGACTGATCGACGGCCAGAGCATGTCGATCTCTCGACGATTCCGGCGTACGTCTCAACGAAGGCTCCATGGTGACGGCGGATCGACCCCTTCCCCAGCAGCGGTCAGGCAATCTTCTCGGCGAGCTCCCTTCCCCAGGGTACGACGCTGCTTGGCGATGATGTGCACACTTGTTCTCTGGTGAGAGGATCTGGGACGTCCTCGACGATCGATCTCCCCAGGTCCACGGTGGCGCTTCCTCCTTTCTTCTTGGAGCTCGACCGCGAGCTTCCTCCGACGATGACGAGCGGCGGTGATAACGATCATTCTCGATCTCCCATCGACATCCTCCTCCGATTGAACCAAATCACCGGTGAGTCTCGACATCCCGCAGTTGAGCTTGAGGCTAGCAATCTGTTCTTCGATCAATCGTTTGAATGGTTGTCCTTCTCTGTGAATAACTAAATTGCAGAAAGAGTATGGTTGTTTCTGATCGAGTTGTCTGGAATTTGTTACTACCATCAATTGCACAGATCCATTTGTATCCGACCCTTGGAAGAGTGTCCTCGATCAACTAGATTCATCTACAGGTAATTCCCTATCTTTTATTTATTTACAGAGTACTTTGGTGATAGGTTTTAATATGTATAAGTTGTGTTCAGGTTGTAGGCTGTGTTCGTGTCAATACGATTTGTGTTTCGGACCAGTGTGTGTGTGTTCTTTTCTGTTTGTGTCAGACCAGGATGTCGACCGTGTCAAGTATGGCGTGTCCGGGATAGAGTCAGCGATGCAGGATCGGGAGGAGTCTGAACTGGTTCGGTTATGATAAGGAAATTGTTTTATTGAGGATTTAGCTTTTGTATATTATTTTCTTCTGAAATTTTGTTGTAAATTGATCTGTTATTTTCCTAAATTTTATTTGGTTTCTATGGTTGGGTCCAGTTGAAGCCAGTGATGTTCCTTCTATACATTTTCTTATATTCTGAGTTGCATAGTAGCTGCTAGATTCAAATGTGTATTTGGCCAGAGTTCTCTATAATTTTGTGTGTTTTCTGTTCTTTCTCTTATCTGGGTATGGCTGGAGATTGGAGTTGTGTTTAGCTTGGGGATCATCTGGATATGAATACAGTATCATGAGTTCATTTCATTTAAGCAAAGGATTGATGCAACTGTGCTTTGAGTGTCACCTCTTTAATGCAATTTTTCAATTGTGTAGTATTTGGGTCATCTGTTCCATTCTCTCCTTTTTAGCTGGGTTATAGATTGCAGGGATGTCTATAATGTCTATTCATATAGGGTTGTAATAGTTAGCTATTGATGGAAGTTGTTGAATAACAAGTTCATAGAGCTGTGGATGTGTTTTAAGGCTGTGTATATTTTCCTATTTGTTGAGTTGGGTTAGCTAAAGGTTAATAAGTTATGGTGTAGCTGTGTGAGTAGCTTGGTTTGGCTTGTAGTTTCTTTTTCAACAAGTTAGTTATCTTTATTACCCTAGTGTTAGTTTTAACTGTTTGTTATAAGGTATAATTGAAAAGGGTTAAATTGGAGTAGTTATTATTAGGCTTAGACTAATTTGATAATTGTAGCTAGGCATGTTTTTATTACAAGTTACCAATTTAAGCTACATATAGAATTAACCAACTTGTGCATCATCATCATTGCATACAGGAGGACATCTAGCTATATTGCCTACCTGTACTTTCCTGGAGCAAGGCAAGTACATTCTATGGTTTTGATCAGTGCATTTTCTTGTTCTTTATTGCTGACACACTGCGACACGTTCATGATCTTTTCTGGCTTGTTCTTTCATGATCTTACTTGCTCTTTCATGATCTTACTTGCATCTTGGGGTGGGAAAATACTCTAGATATGTGACCAAACCCGGATACTTATTCATGATCTTTAGCTTAGGCCTCGCACAGTGTACGCGGGTCCTAAGCCGTACCATATATGATCTATCAGGATCTTTCATGTTCTTTCATGATCTTACCCAAGCCGGTCACATATCATAGAAGTATTTCAAATTTATAACACACATGTTCAGGATCTTACTTGTTCTTTCATGATCTTACTTGTATCTTGATTTTAGTCGTGATCTTTCCTGCATCTTTACATAGTCATAATCTTTCATGTATCTTTATAGCAGTAGTTCATGATCTTCCTGTTCTTTACATATCATGTTCTTCTTGTTCTTTCAGCATTTATTTTCCGTATCATGATGTTATTGTTCATTACCTAGAACTGTACTTTGCTCCGCTCCTGAATAGGATATGTTGTAGGTATGTTTGCAGGACGTTGTTCTACTCTATGGGCCAGAGCCCAGGTTTAGCTGAGCAGGATGAGGCTTAGCTTGAGGTTTCAGGTTTAGACTGTTAGCTTACACTTAGATATTGTCTTTAGAATTCATGTACATTTCATTCTTGATGACTCGTACATTATGATATCTAGATTTGTGGATTATGGTGATCATTCTGGGATACGTTTTTAGATGCTGTGATTCTATATTTTCATAATTATCTGGTTAGTTTTCCCTAGCTTGGTACAGCTTACTTCGTCGTGTCTAACGACGAAGGCTGGGCGTGTCCGACTCGTGTCCGATTATTCGGGAGCGGGTCGTGACATTATGAGCGTAAAAATAGCTCAGTCCACATACTAAACGACAAATTGGTCTCTGTGTAAAATAAATCCCTTCGAATTCTGTGATATATGCCATCATTAAATCTTCATGTCAGACTTTGCATTAAATGCAAGACTTGACAGCTTTGTCCAGCGTAAAAGTGGCTAGCCTGTCTTAGGCGTAAAACCATTAGCTTTGATCCGGGCGTAAAATGATTAGCCTGCATTAGGCGTAAAGTGATTAGCCTCTCTTTGGCGTAAAGTGGATCAATTTGAATGGAATGATCAATCTCTTTGACTCATTCTTATGAAGCACTTTTTACGCTCCTACACTAAAGACACAAGTTCTCCGTGCTCGCTCCACTGATAGTAATTCAGCGTGAAACCCTTCGAGTATAAATAATACGTGACATCCACTTCTGGATGATATTTCAAGTTACGACATCTCACACACGGACACTTAATTTTGGTACCGTCCATGTACTGAGGGAACGCCTTGGCAAACTGCAGGAACTGGTGTACACCCTCTATGAATTCATCCCGCACACCGCACATGTCATCAGGATGACGGTTGTACATCCACGAACGATTCCGCAGATAGTAATTCAGCTCCATATCCATTTGAGGATAATTATGTAAGATAGATACATGCACATCGTTTAAACACTTGTAAAAGTAATCATGATACAACAAGTGGTAATAGATATGATGTATCCTATGTAGTTTCTTTTCCTCTCTTTACTGTGAACCTTGGTTAACATTAATATTTCCACACTTCTCTAGGGTGAGGTTGAGGTAAATATCCTATGATGCGGAATAGTCGACTGAATGATCCGAATGAGAAGGAAGGAAGTAGGGAGGCTCACTCTATACACTCTGGGATTGACTTATTTCGTCGTTGATTTGACTTATTTTGATAGTGTGAAATGTCAACAATATCCGATACGGTACCTCGAAAACCTAAATATAGAATATTAATGTCAATTGATGTTTTGGAATCATAAACATGATATACTAGGTCAATTCTAGGTCTCCAAGTCATTTCTAGGTCACACTAGGACAACTGGGTCAATACCTTGCCAAATTTGGTCAAACTAGGTCACACCTAGGTTTTTAGGGCCATATGTTGCCTTACCAAGGTATTCTAGTCTATACTAGGCTAATATTCTATGTATTTGCCCTACCAATATCCTATTCACATAGGTAAAACCATTACTATGGCCTATTTACCTAATTACCTATACACTAGCCTATCCTTAACTCTAGTAAAAACCAATACCCAAACTCAATACCCCATACACTACAACATAGGTATCTCCCATACCCATGTGTCAACCCATTACCTAAACCTATAGGCTTCCTAAACCTATATATTACCTAGTCACTCTAGGTAAAGTCATTACCTATACTCATAGGTAAAACAATTCCTATCTTGAAGTTACCTATACTTATTGTCCTAGTCCTCATCTATACACATTATCCTAAGGCCTCGTTTGGTTCACCAATTTAAGGAACTAGGAAAGGAAAGTTGTTCCTTACCTTTGTTTGGTAACCACAAACTTGAGAATCAATTTCCTCACAAGGGAAAAAATTGGAGGAAATATGGTTCCACTCATGACCCATGGGATTCATTTTCCCTCCTCATTTTCCAACATTTATTACAAAAGTAACCATGTGTTATTGCTTATTTTACCATTAATGCTTATTTTACCATTGTTATATTTTTGCTTCCCTTTCATACACCAACCAAACAACGGAAAGAAAATGTGACAGGAATCCTACTTTCCGATTCCCATGGAAAATACAAAGAAATACATTTCCTTTCCGTGAACCAAACGAGGCCTAATAGTGTCAAAGTGTTCACGTGTTGTCAAAGTGTTCACGTGTTGTCAAAGTGTCAAAGTATCAAAGTGTCACAGTGTGTGTCAAAGTGTCCACTTGTGTGTCAAAGTGTCCACGTGTGTGTCAAAGTGTCCACGTGTGTGTCAAAGGGTCGTGTCTGTGTCGCATCAGAAAAAGGGAGATAGGGTTAGGGTTTACCGATACAGCGTTGGGGTTGGGTCGGGGTCGCCGGGGCTGGAGCAGCGGCGGAGGAGACTGGTCGGGTGGTCGTCGGAGGGAGTGAGTCGTCGGAGGAATGAGGTCGTCGAGCAGGGGGTCGCCGCGGGCAAGGGTAAGGGGAAGAGCGGGAGATTAGAAAATTTTGGGTGAAAAAAATAAAAAATCGATCGGGCCAGAACCCTATATGAAATATTTTAGCGACGTCAGTTAAAGACGTCGCTAACCGTCGCTATCTATTAAAACCTGGCGACGTCGTAAAAGTGGCGTCGCGAAACGTCGCTGAATAAAAAAAACAGTGACGTAACTGCGACTAGAATGCGACATCAGTTGTCCAAAACATAATTTGTGTCGCTAACTGTCGCTCAAACGTCGTTGATAGTGACGTTCAGCGACGTATATATAAAACGTCGCTAAAAGCACAAAACTTAGCGACTTATTTATCTGGAGTCGCTAATTTCGTCGCCATTATGACTTATTTTGGTAGTGCCGCCACTGAATGCATCTCAAGGATATAGTACTTGACAAAGGAATTACTGGTTTATGATAATATTATTATTGAAATATAAACGTATTATCCACCTCCATCATGCACTAGGCATTCTAGAGTTTTAGTATAATGCATGGCACAACTTTTTTAAACCTGCATGGTATTATAGCAACCAAAGTTTATTATTATTTTTTTGTGAGTATTTAAATAATCCAGCTCTCGATCCATAGAATGAGCATTCATTCTGTGGGAGCTTGTTTGGTATGAATATATTAATCCTCGTTTGGATCACGGAAAGGAAATCAATTTTTGTTCTTTTCTTTCTTTTACGAAATTATAATTTCTATTAATTTTCGATTCCCATATTAATAATTGAGAGTGCAAGAGTGAATCCGTGGGGTGAGTGGCGGAATCATTTTCCTCCATATTTCTTCTCTTTCCTTGGAAATAAATTTTCTTTCATGTTTATTTTCTTTGACACACAAAGAGAGTAAAGGATTCTTTCTCAATATTTTGATTCGGCAAACCAACCGTGAGCTAAGAGTTTCTAAATGTAGTGCAAATTAACAGCTATACAATTTCTTTTTCTTCTTGACATTAGGGATGGAATCAAGCAAATTCCAGCCAACTTTTATTAATACAAAATAGTAAAACATTGAATAATAAGATATCAAGTATTAAAAGTCAAGTACTGTGAAATATGCTACAATGTCAAATTTAATACGAATGAAAAGTGGATCAAGAACTTTGTGAAATATGCTATAATGTCAACTTTAATAGGAACGAAAAGTGGATGAAGAACTTTCATGGTATTTTTTTTTAAGATGTCCGACGATACGTACGAAATTTTGTGTATCTCGATCCACTGATCTACCGTCATCCAGTCAGGATCTTATACCTCTCCTCTATAACCACAAAAGGCATCCGAGTTCGATACTTTCCTGATATTGAATTGTACATAGTTTCAGATGAAAAATAATAATTTAGTTACCGAACATCGGATTAGCAAGAGCTCCAACATTAATAACTCCATATTATACATCTCAAGTTTAGAGGTTTCATCCGTGGAAATCGTGTTAAAAAAAAAATTGTCAAGCTTAACAAATACACTTGCCCGTGAAACCAATAATATGTAATATATAAATTCAATTTTATTTTTAATTTGATAGTATCATTTGACAATGTGGGCTCGACCCCTGTCTGCGTTGCAATAGATGGGATTCTACAACAAAGACAGAGAGACGCTCCATGGTTCAGAGAGGCAAGAGTCAGACTTGCAGCAACCGTATCGCATGTATAGCGAGAGCGTAATAGGAGGATTTTTGAGAATTTATACACTTCCCCAATGAGAATTACTCATAATATTGAGCATGATGTAAACGAAATGAGGTGAGTCACCTCGGATGAGTGATGTACAGTTTGGCTCGGTTCTTCTTTTGAAATACTATATATATATATATATATATATATATATATATATATATATATATATATATATATATATATACTTCTCTCAAGTTCCGCAAACCAAAGTTTTCCAAACAAATTTATGTTCTTCAACATAATTGAGAAATGTATATTGTAGGAGACAGATCGCATGTGGGGATGTAGCTCAGATGGTAGAGCGCTCGCTTAGCATGCGAGAGGTACGGGGATCGATACCCCGCATCTCCATTTTTCATTTTTTTTTTTTTTACTTTAATATCTGCGGTGTTGGGCTTGGGTTACTCAAGTAATTTGGACCGGGCTTAGGCTTGTTATTCAAGTAAAAAATTAGATATCCAGTTAAAATTGTGAGTTTAAGGTTACATTTTCGTTGCTAAGAAAGTGAAAAAATAAATTTGTTATGCGTGAATAATAGTATTTCTAGGTGAATTGTTTTCTTCTTCTTTCTTGTCCCTAGTTTTTTTTTTTTTTAACAACCAAACATGTCCAATAATTTAGGATTCAAATATCCTAACTGAAGGTGTTTAGTAGGTCGTGTCCAGGTCAACCCGAATGGCTGCGGCCGGTTCAGGCTTAACCACCAATTTTATCGGGTCAATTTGGGTCAGGCTTTATCTGCAGAAGCTGGACCCTGTCCTGACCCACAACTCGGGTTCGTGCAGGTCGGGCTGATCCAAAATAATGTTTGCCCGTTTGGTTCGGGAATTTAAAATTAGATTAAACTTTATCAATTGGACTATTACGATCTTTTGATACACTGATTAATACAATATTTTCATAAATTATATTTATATATATATAATATTAAATAATATAAATATGCAGAAGGGTCCGACTATACGCACCCCACCTATTTCTAAGTTGACCCCAACTTTTCTGAGTAACTTAAGTTGTATTGTTAAATGACTGATTTATCCTTTTTCTATTTCTAACTCTACACCCCAACCTATCTTCCTCAAACCCAAAAACCGTAGAAGACATTATTTGAAGCTTAAAGAAATTACAATGGAGGGCCAAAGTAATGATAGAAAATCTCCCTACTAATGTTTTTGTTTCGAGTAGTGATTGGGCTGTTTCGATTTTAAAAAAAAAAATTTCGCGAACTGTTCGACCTGAACGAGTCGGATAAATTCGTACTGTTCGACATACACAGGTCGAACGTACAAATCCATACTGTTCGACCTGTGATGGTCGAACAAATACAAACTGTTCGGCAGGATGTTGTCGAACAGAGTAGGAAAGTTCGACTGTCGTGAGCCGAACAGTTTGACATCCGTCCGACAAACAAGGGTCGAACAGTGCCGATGGAAACCCTAAAAAATTTTGCGTTTTCGTTCGAAATTTTAGGATCGTACAAATGGGAGAGTTCGGTTCGAAAATGGGGTGGAGGAGGAGGAGGAGAGTTTTAGGGTTAGGTAGGAATGGGTTTGAATGTGTGTTTGGGGTTTGGGGTAGACTTAGAAATAATTGAATGATATGGTGGATTGGGGTGGGGTTATGTTTCATTTGGGTTAGGGGCATTTCTGTCCAGAATTGGGGTAGACTTAGAAATTTGTCCAGTCTAATTTTCTATTAGTGGGGTAAACTTAGAAATTGAGGTCAACTTAGAAATAGGTGGGGTGCGTATAGTCGGACCCTATGCAGAAATAGGGGGGGGGGGGGGGGGGGGGGGGGGGGGGGGGGGGGGGGGGGTGGTGGTTGAAAATACATTAAATAAAAAGGAAAAAAATCTAAACAGTGGCGGATCATTTTTTTTTTTTTTCAAGAGGGGACAAAAATACATTAAACCAGTAAGAAAATTTTATTTAGAGGGGATAAAGTTACGTATATAATGATGCTAAAGGGATCAAACTTGAAACATCTTGCTTAAAGCCATTTACACCAACCAATTAGGCTATCATTTTAGTTGTGAATTTGTCCAACTCTTATCTTAGCCTAGCTCAAATATATATCCAATCCACCTTAAGCAACCCATGGTCATAATGTCAAATTTTTTAAGCAAGTAGCAGTCCAAAACTTGGAAGGAAAAGAAAAAAGAAAAAGAAAAAAAAGTTAATTTCAAATGGATATTTATTTGACTATTTCCTATTCTACTTTTGGAAATTTGTTTTATCCATGTATGCTAACTACAACCAGGGCTAATCCAAGGGTAAGCATGATAAGACTTGCAACTGGACGACCTCCTATGCTAAGAGATAACCCTCCAGGTCTAACGTGACCTGCAAGAGATCGGTGTCGTATGTCTGGACATATAATGATACGGGCACGGAGGCAGTGGGATGGAACCAATATTAGCGTATCCTAGTTTCTAAAAGGGTTCTATGTGGTGCATAATACGTGTCTGCGGGAAGCGACACAACATCCATATTGTAGCTAATTCATGTGAAACATCAACATCTATGTGGTGCATAATACGTGTCTACATAATGCGTGTCTCCATGAAGCAACATCAACACCCATAGTATAGCAGTACTTAGTAGTCCACTAAGTCAAATCAGTATCATAGAGCTCAAGTTCAGGCTCCAGTTCAGGTCAGTAGGAGAAGCAAGCTCAGTACGTAGTACAGAGCAGTATGAGGGCCGGGTCTAGCTTCAGGCCGGGCCGAGTCGGGCCTATATAATGGGCCGATATACGTGGCCCGGCATGACCCAATATACGGGACCGGACCGGGCCCACAATTAACTGGGTCGAGCTGACACATGGGCCAATTTTTCATGCCGGGCTCGTGTCGGACTGGGCTGACCCGTCTCGGCCCACTTGACAGGTCTAGCCGTCACCAGCCAGCCAATTGGCTCTAAGTTATCCGAACTCTTTAGAATAGTGGTAGTGGAGTGGACATCCGGAGGGGCCGGTAAGAGTCGCGCCTTCCAATTGTGTGTGGGAGATTTCAAAAAAATTGACTCAATAAGGACCGCTACTACAAGAAGTACTACACCTTTGATCGTGAAATATCGATTGCTTGTTGAACCCTGTGAAAAACGTGAAAGTAGGATACTCCAAATTCGGGGGTCAAAGAGTTTCATAAACGTTCTTGGTGGAAAAAAAATGTGAGTGAAAGGTCCCACTGAATCGAATTTGATCCATGAATCTAAGAAATAGTGAGAATTCTTGATCTTTCTCAATAGCTCTCTCAATTCGAAGATCCAGGATTTGAATTGATGCCCTTTCATTGATTCCTCCTAAAGATTTTCATTGATTCCTCCTCAAAATTTCATTTCAATTGGAATTTGGTTATTCACGATGTACGATGAGCCTCGTTAAGGTTAAGCATCCATGGCTGAATGGTTAAAGCGCCCAACTCATAATTGGCAAATTCGTAGGTTCAATTCCTGCTGGATACACGCCAATGGTTCAATAAGTTGAAGGAAGTAATTGACAATAATAAAAAATTGCAATACAAAAGAAATTTTAAAATAGCAACATAGGTACCATCAGACTATCGTACCCTTTTTTACACTTAGGTTTTGTTTGATTGAGCTTTTATTCTATGAAAAATATTTCCATCACAAATTTTTCACCAATTGTATAGTGTTTGATAGCTTATATTTTTTATGGAATTATTTTCCAAAAACTATCATTTTTTATATTTTCTTCTAAAATGGTGGAAAATGAAACTTGTCCAACACAGGAAAATATCATTTTCCATAAAAAATAACTAATTTCCATGGAAAAAAAAAAATCTCAATCAAACACCCTAATTAAGTTTTTCATGAAAATTTTTTAAAATTCCATGGAATGTTTTTCCTAGGAAAATAATTCCGTAGAATTTTTTTTTTTCCTACATATTTTCAACCTTGCAATCAAACGCACCCTTAGGCCTTGTGTGGTTTGGGAAAAGGGAAAATAAAATAATTTTTTTGGTGTTTCTTTTTCTTGAAAAATTAAAATTTTCATCGATTTTTCTTCTTATATTTAAAAATGTCAAGATATTATGTGTAAACAAGTTGTTCATGATACACTGATTTTTCATTCATAGCATGCGAGAGACAGAGAGAAGGGAAGTGAAGTGAAGTTTGCGTTGAAGTGCACGCCTTGCATGTGTGATATGGGCCATGTAACAAACTCTTTACCCATGTATATGATATGATCCCCAAGTGCTACTGTGCACTAAAAATAGGCTAATTTTACTTAATTTACATACCCTTTCGTAGCAGTCCGATTACATAAACTCAAATAGAAACTTACATTGTGGTTATGACACGTAGTATTATTTTTACATTTAGGCCTTTAGGTTTTTTTTTTCTATTTAAGTCTCTTGAAAAAAAATTTTGAAGAACTAGAATGCATTCAAATGCATATATATAGTCCACAACTATCAATGGTTGAGTCTTTAAAATTAATAACTCAGTGATTTTCTCTATGATTTTTGTTCATAGAGGTAGATTCACGAATTATAGACAGTGGGAACTCATAATATGGTTATGTCCTAAGTTTCTAATAGCAACATAGGAAGTTCAAGGGCATTCAACTTTAAATTAACCTTAATTAAAAAAATATCCACCTTTTCTTAAAGTTATAATTTCTATGTTTTGTGGGCAAAATGTTTATTCACAATTTTCGAAAATAAATAATCAATCAATGCATGAATAATAATATTCCTTTTCTTTCTTTTCCCTCTTATTCTAGAGAAAAAAAAATTATATATGGTAGGGAGTGAAACTTAATTGGAAAAAATATATTGATTTTTATGTCAACAATATAAAGGCAATTAATGGTTTTTCAAATTTTCTGAATAAATTGCAAATTATTCACAAATACTTGGAGAAGCCAAGTGAATGTTGTTCCTTCCTTTTTCATGTATACTTGTTGACTAAATACACAAAAGTTTGCAAATAGTCTTCTTGAATTGCTTATTCAAAGAATGTTGCTTGCATATCTATGAAAAATCAATGTACAACTCATTTTGAGAGGAGTCTTAGAAAAGAGAATACCAATAGAAGAATCCAAATGGTACATGCACGTTCTTTTCTCAAACAAAATAATAGTAAAAAATACACATCCTCACTCCACTCTAACCCTCACATGGTGTTGGCTTGTTGCATAGATCTGGAACTGGAACAAAACATGTACTCACTCGCCCATCAATTTGTCTGTTTCAAAATACTCTTTTGTAGTTCAGTTGAAGTCAACACCCTAATTTCGTTCGTTTGAATTCAAATGGGCCACTGATAAACTTCTCAAACTTAATTAATTAACGTTTGACACAGTTCTTAGTCAGTTATTGTTTGCTATATTTGCGTACATGTCATTCTTAACTGTATCCACTGGCGGAGCTAGCTAGCATCTGAAATTAGAAAGGGCTGAACTTTAGGTATAGTTTGAGTGATACGAGCACAGTAGCATTGCACCACTTAAAGTATCTATTGAAATTTTCTTTATCACTTAATTGTTGCATACTTCAAATCCAAACAAGAGAATAAAACATAACTAAAAAAATATTTTAAAAAAACTATTTTTTTTCCAAAAATTTACAGCCCAGTGCATCTTAAGGATCTAGTACTTGGCAAAGGAATTACTGGTTTATGATAATATTATTATTGTTGAAATATAAACGTATTTTCCACCTCCATCATGCACTAAACGTTTTAGAGATTTAGTATAAATGTATAATGGCACAGATTATTTAAACCTGCATGGTACTATAGCAACCAAAGTTTAAAGGTTTTTTGTTTAAGTACTTGAATAATCCAGCTCTCAATCCATAGAATGTGCATTCAATCTGTGGGAGCTTGTTTGGTATGAATATATTAGGAAAGGAAAGTAAAATGTAAGGAAATCAATTCTTTGATCTTTTCTTCCATTTGTGAAATTACAATTTTAATTCATTTTTGTTTTCGTATTCTGTGGGGTCTAAAAAATTGGAAGGGAAGGTGAATTGAGGGTGGAATAGTGAATTCATGGGATGAGTGGTGGAATCACTTTCCTCCGTATTTCTCTTTTCCTTGGGAATAAATTTTCTTTCATATTTATTTTCTTTGACATCCAAACACAGTAAAGAATTCTTTCTCAAGATTTTGATTCCGCTCACCAAACATAAGCTAAGAGTTTTTAATTGTAGTGCAAATTAACAGCTATACAATTTCTTTTTCTTCTTGACATTAAGGATGGAATCAAGCAAATTCCAGCCAACTTTTATTAATACAAAATAGTAAAACATTGAATAGTAAGATATCAAGTATTAAAAGTTAAGTACTGTGAAATATGCTACAATGTCAAATTTAATAGGAACGAAAAGTGGATGAAGAACTTTCCTGGTATCGAATTGTATATAGTTCCATATGAAAGATAATCATTTAGCAAGAGCCCCAACATCCATAACTCTCATAATATACCTCTCAAGTTTAGAGGTTTTTTTGGTCAAATGGGGGGGGGGGGGGGGGGGGGGGGGGGGGTGGAACACAATTTCGTGAAGCTTAACAAATACACTTACCCGTGAAACCAATAATGTGTTACAAATTAAAATTTATTTACAATTTCATAGTATCATTTGACAATGTTTGATCCAAAACCGTGTTTAATAAAGCACTTTAAGTGCTCGACGTCCAGAGTCATTTGGCATCAACAATCGATCAAGATGGGATTATCGGCCAGAGAAGATGAAGATATAGAAGGAGCAATCCAGACGATTCGAGACCACAAAGGACGAGGGGCCGCATGGTACCGAGAAGCTTGTACTATGCTTGTATCTGCAGTCTGACACATATGAAAATAATGGAATAACAGGGTGTTTATGGGCACTAGCACGGTGACCATAGGGATCGTACAAAACATTGGATGTAAGAGAGATGGGGACTGCCGAGTCGGCAGGAGGATGATTGTATCATAAAAATTATATTAATAAAAGTACCCGGTTATATATATATATATATAGTCTGGAATCGAATCGTCTGAATCGCTTCCACTGGGATTCGAATTCCTAACCACTATACAGTAATTTAACAAGAGAAGTGCTCTCTCAAGTTTGTTGAAAAAGGAAAGGAAAATGATCAGCAAACCAAAGTTTCCAAACACCTACTTTATTTCTTTCGACATTATATAAGCTAAAGAAACATAGTTGATAGTAGAAGAAACAAAGGGGATGTAGCTCAGATGGTAGAGCGCTCGCTTAGCATGCGAGAGGTACGGGGATCGATACCCCGCATCTCCATATTTCTTTCCTTCTTTTTTCAAAAGAAAAAAATCCGCGGTGTTGGTCTTGGGTTATACTCAAGTAGTTTGGGCCGGGCTTAGTCTTGTGTAATTCACGCTTGGGCCGGGCTAGGCTAATAATGGGAGCCTAAAACCATAATTGCATAACCAGTTTGTTGCGGTCGACTTCCAATCTTTTTTTTTTCCTTCCTCCGAACTCCTTTTTTTCTAAATACAAATGCCGAAAGTATAAAACTGTCTCAAAATATCCAAATAATCTCATATATGTAGATATGAGCTTACAAATTTTGATTACAAGACGTGAAGCTCCCCAAATTTCTTGGTATTGTTTTCGTTTATTTTACTTGTCATTGGTAGACACAAACTGAAGAGACAATTAAGATTGTGTTTCGTTGCTACGAATGCAACTGCAAAAAAAAAGAAAAAGAAAAGAAAAGGAAAGGAAACTTTACAAATGAAATGCAACTTCTACATGATGAAACACTTTTTATTTTAGGGATATTTACATTAACTATTCTCATGTTCTATGTTTAGTACATAGGGGAACCCTACTTTAAAACTAATTGCACGGGATATCCATATATTTTATATTTTCTCTAGAAAAGTATAACACTATCTATCCCTATGTTTATTTTATTTTTTAAATGAGTGGGGGTACCGTATAATTAGTTTCAAAGTAGAAATATCACGGTGTAATAAACATAAAATATGTTGATAGTTAACATAAATAATCCTTTATTTTATTTTATTTTATTATTATTATTATTATTATTATTAGTGTCTCCCACTATGTATGTTTGCACTAGTTATAAATTAATTATTTCTATCTAGATGCTACACAAATTATACATCCAGCTAGAAATTGTGAATTTAATGTTACATTTTGGTTGCTAAGAAATTGCAAGAAAAAAATTGTTTACGTGAATTTAATCTTATTTCTAGGTTAATTGTTTTTCTTTTCCTTTCTTGTCCCTAGCTTTGTTTATCAATCAAACATGTCTAATTGTAGGAAATAATAATGCCTTGTTCTCATTGCTAGGGTTTGTTACAATATATATAGTGTCTACATTTGGGCTTATGGGCCATATTTACATTTACAAATATAATCTAACACCCCCCCTCAAGTTGGAGCATGCAAGTCACAAATGTCCAACTTGGAAAGTAAAGAATCAAACACATGCTTTCCAAGGGGCTTGGTGAAGATGTCAATCAGTTGAGAAGAAGTAGGAACATGCGAGGCTATTACGGTGCCATCTCGAATAGCATCACGAACAAAATGCAAATTCACCTCAATATGCTTACTGCGCTCATGAAATACCGGGTTCTGAGCCAGGTGCAGGGCAGACTGACTGTCACAATACACCGACATAGCAGACTCCTGGCGAACGCCCAAACACACCAATAACTCCTTCAACCATTTCAACTCACAAACAAGCGCAGCAAGAGATCGGTATTCAGCTTCAGCGGAAGATCGGGAAACAGTTGATTGCTTCTTGGTCTTCCAAGAAATAGGAGACCCCCCCCCCCCAGAAACACCAACCAGCCTGTAACAGAGCGGCGAGTCAAGGGACAACTGGCCCAGTCGGAATCACACCAACCAGAAAGACGGAGATAACAATCAGCTTTCAAAAAAATACCATGTCCCGGTGCATGTTTGAGATATCTTACAACTCTCAAAGCAGCATGCCAATGATCTTGTCGAGGCTCCTGTAAGAATTGAGACAAGATATGCACAGCATAGGCTAAGTCAGGGCGAGTAGATGATAGATAAATCAACCTCCCAACCAGCCTCTGATAAGACTATGCATCCGCCATCTTTGGACTAGTCGATTCTGCCAGCTTGTGATTGGGCTCCATGGGAAAGCCAGCAGGTCGAGACCCCATCAAGCCACATTCTGAAATGATGTCCAAAGCATACTTCCTTTAACACAAGGAAATTCCTTCTGCACTCTGATCCACCTCTATGCCAAGGAAGTACTTCAACACACCAAGGTCCTTCATGTGAAAGCAAGAACTAAGATATTTTTTGAAAGCATCTAAAGCACCTGTGTCATTACCAGACACAATCATATTATCCACATATATCAAAACATGCAACTCTACCTTCCCTTTAAAAAGAGAGAAAAGGGAATAATCGGAATGAGATTGAATAAATCCATAGGATATCAGATAAGCAGCAAGCTTAGCAAACCAACAACGTGGTGCCTGTTTCAATCCATATAGAGACTTACGCAGGCGACACACTTTGTTGGATTCACTATGCAAAAAACCTGGCGGCAACTACATATACATTCTTCTGTCAGATCTCAATGAAGAAAAGCATTGTGCATATCCATCTGGTGCAAAGTCCATCCTCTCACAGCTGCAACAGCTAAGAACGGTCGAACTGTAGGCATCTTAGCTACCGGGGCAAATGTCTATGAATAGTCAATCCCCTCAACCTGATGATTATCGAACACAACCAGCCGTGCCTTTAAGCGCTCAACACTGTCGTCGGATTTGTACTTTATTTTGTACACCCATCTACTTTCTAATGCTTTCTTCCCCAGGAGGTAAATCGACAAGACTCCATGTCCCATTATCTTTCAGAGCCTGTATTTCAGTTTGCATAGCTGTGCGCCAGCCTGAATCTCGCGAGGCCTGGCGATATGAAGTAGGCTCAACACCTGCAGTGATAGCTGCAAGAAAATCTCTGTGTCCAGCAGTAAATATGTCATAACTTAGAAATTGTGTTAGAGGATACGAAGTACCTGAGGGAGTGACGGGAACAGATGAACTGTGGTGAAGGGGGGACTTTTACTTCGAACAGCATTCGTCACAAATCCTGTAATCGTACTGGCTGTGATTTCTTTCTCAATCCTCTTCCCAATACTAACTCGTCGGGCACCTATGGCAACAATGTATCCCCTATATCAGCATTAGTATCCGTATCACCCCCAGTGGACTCTCCTGTCAATACTTCTGCATCTACCTGTGCATACTCGTCACTCGGTGCCGAGCCACCAACAACCACTCCGGCCTCAGCAACCGTAGCCGGCACCATCCCAAAAGTCTCTATATCGTCTCCCGGTACCGCAACAGATGTATGGCGTGTCGCAGAAGACATATCGCTAGCAGAGCCACACCCAGGAAATTTTTTTCATAAAAAGTAACATCACGGGACACAAAAAATTACCAGTCTCCAAATCATACAGTTTTCATCCCTTTTTATCAAGTGGATACCCAACAAAGATACATTTTCTGCTCCTGCTAGCAAATTTATTATGTCGAAATTTTAAATCATACGCATAGCACAGACACGCCATACATCTGTTACGTCGGGATCAGCGGGGTAGGTGCCTCGGGATCGGCGAGGTCGGCTGTCATCCTCATTTTCCGTATTTCCCGTATTTTTTCGTAGTTCGTATTTTACTCGTATCTGGATTTTTGGCATGTACTTTTATTTTTTTTTCTCAGCCTGTGGAATTTCGGTATTTCTCGTATTTGGGTTTTGGCTTGGCTCGGTTTTATTGGTTTGGGTTGGTTTGGTTGGGTTTAATAGGTATTGGATCACCATAGCCTATGCTCCACCCTCAACACACCACAACTCCCCTCTTTATATCCCCACCTGCCACTCTCTCTCTCTCTTCATTACCACCACCATTAATTTCCTTCTTCTTCTTCTTCTCCTTCCTCTACACAACTCTCCCAACCCTAGGCAAGTGCATCTTGCCACTACATGAGAACCCTATTTTCTTGGTCCATTAGCTAGATTAGGACATGGTGATCAACATTAGTTCTTGGCACTACAAGAAAAATGACCTTTCTTGACGGTCAATTTATTGACGTATGGTCAAAACCGTCAAGGAAAGCAGTTATCTTGACGGTTTTAGACATACGTCAACAAAACACCCATTTTTCTGTTATATATTAAAATTTGACCATATTACTTGACGGTTTTATACAAAGCGTCAAGAAAACCCATTGCATTACTTGACGGTTTGCTGATAACCGTCAAGTAATGCATGTGCAAAAAAAAAAGGCGCGCACATTTCAGATGCCATTTTCGTAATTTTTTCAAAAAAAAAATTTTCTTGACGGTTTTAACAAAATTTGGGAATCGAGGGTTTCTTATATATTTCACATCCACATACTTCTTTTCCTCCTTCCCCCATCCCTCTCCCTCTCGAGCTCCCCCTCCGGTGGAAGTCTTCCCCCGGCCGGCGAACCCCGACCGGCGACCGAGCCTGTAAGTCTCCCCCTCTCCTCCGCCCTCTTCCCTAGCTTCTTTTCCGACCATCTCGTCAGCCACCCCGACTTCCACAGCCCTCCCGACCGTGCCCTAACCCTGTTCTCCGGCAATCCGCCGTCTCCCCTCTCATCCCCGCAGCCGACTTCAAGCGTTCCCTCTTCCCCCTTCCTTTCCGACCCTGATTTTCTCCACAGCCCTAAACCCCTCTCCCATGTTCTTCATCCCGACCCCCCCGGAAACCCTAGCTCCGGCGAGCTCTTCGGCTCAGTCCCGACCCGTCGGCTTTTCCCGTGCTTCCCCGCAGAGCCGACCTTGCTGCCCGTGCTTCCCGTGGACGCTTCCCGTTCCGTGCGTGCTTCCCGTAGCCGACCCGATGATCGCAGCCGCGACACGGCGAGGCGACGTCCGTGTCCGCACACGTAGCACGAGTCCGAGGCGTCCCTTCGGATTCCGACTTGCCCTTCGGTATATTTCTGAAACTCTTGGGTTGGTTTTGCTATTTCATATATGCGTGTCGATGATGATTGGTCTGTGTCTCCTACAATTAGGAGACACACGTTCTGATGCTATCGTTTGGGTTCTGCAAATTGGTTGGAACGATCCTCATATCCATGTATTTTCTGGAATAGAGTTTTATAGTGCTTGTGAGAACGTTCTCAGCTTGTTATCATTTGTGATTCATTTTCTTTGGGGAAGTAGGATAAGAAATTTTAATATAATATAAGTTTTATGAATCAGTGAAATGTAATAGAACTATACGTTAGCTAGGATTTTTTTTAGAAAAGTCAATGTTTTGAGAATAAATTGGGGAATCACACACCTAAAGAAACACAAGTAGGGTTGAAAAATATCAGCAAGTTGGAGGGCCATATGATTTTGCCTTTTTAGACTCTTGTTCCATTTGTAGTCAACAAAAGTATGTGTTGTTCTTGTACTAATGCTAGATGAGTAATTTTCAAGGAACTGCAAGAGAACAATTTAGAAGGAACCCACTTTACTTATATGTGCCAACTGACAAGGCTATGGTTTTTGTGAGTTCCATGATTCCTTTCAATGTGGTGACTTACATGTGTATTTACCTTCATTGCTTGTTCCTTACCAACTTTGTTTCTTCAGTTATATGAGAAACAATATCTTAACAGGAAACATACTTGACAACATTGGAAACTGTACCAAGTATTTAGATGAGCTTTAATTCATATTGATCTTGTTTTAGTTAAACAACTAACTATTATCTATGTCAATAGAAGCAAGTTATATCATTTATCTAAGAAATTTTCCTAAGAAGGCCCAGTATTTAGAAGGATATTTGGAAGGTGATATCCATGTTTAAAATAAGGTTGAGGATATTATGCGGGACTGGTAATTAAATTGATATGGCTTCTTCATCAAAACAAGTTAAATACTAGTGATGTTCTTCTTAAAAAGTATATTAATTGTGGTAACATATGTTTAGTCCTAGCATCATGAGGTGGTACGTCTTCTACAACAATTTAGTCCTAACTCAGAAGGAAAAAAAGTAGCAGGAAAGGGAGCAAGACCAACAGCAACAACATACCCTTGAAATATTATGTGCATATTCTAGAACTGTTTGGTTTGTTTCATGAGTGAAGGTAACAACAAAAAATTCTTAAAAATAAGCCCTTGGGTAGGACATAAATATTGTATATAGGCATTCCTCGATAAAATTAAGAAACAATTGGCTCCAAGTACTCGTTATGCATATGAAGTAGGACATAATAGAGATGCAAGGTTAGGCCTTAGGTGCAAGGTCAGCCTTGACATTCTAAATGGTCGAGACATCAGTCTTGAAGGACTTGGCGAGGATAACATCATTGATGCCTTTAGCAAAGACAACTCCATAAACTTGAAACAACTATACATCAGCTATCCCATATAAAGGATTCTCTATTTGGCTCGATAAACTATTTTCTGTTCATCATAATTTTAGATTTCAAACAACTTTATAGTTATAGTTTCATAATCCACATATAGTACTCATACTACACACATCATGAGATTGTTTGATGTATTTTTAAACTTACATAGTGCTTTATTATGTGTTTTCCCACATAATTAATGTCCTGTAGGAGGATACTACCAATACCACCCAATTTGTATTGTTCTTTCTATTAGTTAATATTTTATTCAGACACATTTCTAAACTAGGAAGTTGTTTATTGTCTTTCACGTAGCAATTTTAAGGGCTCCATTTGCATCTTAATTGGAATCTATTCATTTTCCCTTTCTTCTTACATATGCCAACTAGAGTTATATGATTGGTACTTGAAATTTGTTGCAAGATTTATGTGCAGGGTGCATTGGGCCATCAGACCATCACCTTACCTTTTGCTTTCTTCTAATGATGTGATAAATATACTTCCCCACGAACTTGCTAGTTTTCTTGATATGTCCATAAGACTAGATGCAATATTTCATTTATGAAAATATTGAACTAGAACTACATAGTTTTATAATGTTACAGGTGGATGTGGCAATGAAGCTATCTAAAATGGAAGAATTCATAGGTGGATCTTCATTAATCTTTACCAATATTAGAGAATCCTCTAATATGTATCTGGTTAGCCTAATGCTTCGATAATACATAAATCTTTATCAATTATGTCACACAGGCTGTTGGGCTTGAAGGCGATCTGTGCAAGCAGGAGGATGTGGCAAGAAGTGTAGAAACAACCATCAAACATTTTCGTAAGCTAGATATTCATGTTAACGGAGCATCAGGCAATGGAGGATTTGTCACCTTGGCTTTCGAACATGTGAGTATACTTTGTTGCATGTTGATATGGTGTAACATCTATTATACTTTCTGGCTCAATTTACTTTTGAAGTACATCAGTATAATTCTCTCCACTATACTTCAGTCACGAAGCACTTGTTGAGTTGTCTTTTTGTGCAACATTAGTTGGTGGCTTATCCTCTAGAAAATAATATGTGGCTTTTTTCAAATTGCAAGCTGGTGACTAAGATGGGGAAGCCTACTGGCTAAGGCCTTTGGCGTGTTAGGGAGATGTCAAGGTTCAAGGCTGCAATAGTTTTTAGAAATTTCCCATAAAAATTAAAATAATGTAAAATGGGAAGTGACTCATAAAACTGAGTCCATTTGTGAAGCCAGTCATTTTTGGGGAACTAATTATGATATTAGGGTCAATGGAATTACATCATGACCTATTGAAGGCACTCCTGGACTTATAAAACTTGACCCATTCTTCTTGGTCATGCATGCTACCTTTCATGCTTAATAAAATAATATACCGGTATCTATGTCATGGACAACTGAAGATTAAAGTTTCAACTCATCCTTACATGCTGATTTCATTCTCAAATATCCCTTTTTGCCAAATTGGAAAGCTTAGAGCACAAGAGAAATATTGAGCACTCTAATCTTAGTTATGTCATGTATGCATCCATGCATGTTAGTTTGCATTATGTATTGTATATGTTGAGTCATACATAAATTTTCTTTAAGCCCTTAGTATGTGATTCTTTGTTTGTTCTTGACAATAACCAGGTTGTTCTCCTTCGTCCACAATCCTGAGAAGACTCTTGAAGGAAATCAAGCTCATATTATCACCTTGAGGATCATCATCATAATTATGGTCATGCTTGTGATTCTTTGTACTCTTCTTCCTCCAATCTTGAGAAGAATTTTTGTATACTTTGTATATATCATTCTTGGATGTTTGTGATGTACAAACTTTGTATTTGTGATCAATAAAAAGATTGTGTATTATAATATTATGTGTGTGTTGTAACTGGCATATATTGATATTATGTGTGTTTGGTAATTGGATTCTGGAATATATTGATATTATTGTAAACATGTTTATCTTGACGATTGCAAAACGTCAAAAAAAATTCATTTCTTGACGGTTTTTAAACATCAAAAAATATTTTCCTTGACGGTTTTTTCCCGTCAAGAAAGACTTTTCTTGACGGTCATTACCCGTCATCTAGGCCCCCGTCAAGAAAAGTCGACACTTTTCTTGACGGTTTTTTGTTTGTTTTCTTGACGGTTTAAAACCGTCAAGACAAGCTTGTTTCTTGACGGTTTAAAACCGTCAAGAAAACAAATAAAAAACCGTCAAGAAAAGCGTCGACTTTTCTTGACGGGGGCCTAGATGACGGATCCAAAACCGTCAAGAAAAGTCTTTCTTGACGGGGAAAAAACCGTCAAGAAAAGCCATTTTTCTTGTAGTGTGGGTTTTTGTGATTTGGAGCCTCCATTGTTATAGATCTAAGTTATTTCTATTTTCGGATTTTGTATGGTTTGAGCTACTTAAGTTGGATTTTATGGGTTTTTGATGTTTCCTTGTGGAAGAGCATTCAATTCCACCATGGTTAGAACTTTGGAAATCTGGATTTGGAGTTCGGATAGCCAAGTTATGAGGTTTTGAAGTTTTGGAGCTATTGGAGCTTCTTCTCAGCCATGGAGAAGAAGACCCAGACCCTGCGTGCGTGTTTTTACGCGTACGCAGCTCTCAGCGTGCGTGACTTTTCACGCAGCTGCTTCCTTGAGCGTGCGTGACTTTTCACGCAGCTGCTTCCTTGAGCGTGCGTGACTTTTCACGCAGCTGCTTCCCTGTAGCGTGCGTGACTTTTCACGCAGCTGCTTCCCTGTAGCGTGCGTGACTTTTCACGCAGCTGCTTCCTTGAGCGTGCGTGACTTTTCACGCAGCTGCTCCCTGTAGCGTGCGTGACTTTCACCTACGCTGCTCTCTCAGCGTGCGTGACTTTTTCGTACGCTGCCCCCCTGACCCCTTGCTTAACCCATTGGCTCTTGGAGTTTTGGTCTTATTTCTTTAATGCTTGGCTCTTCTATAGCCCTGTATATTGATATTTTATTAGACATTTTATGCCCATTTTATATCCTTACGCCTTTTGTCATGAACTTGATTTTACTTCGCATGATTGGAATGACTATTGTACATGGCCTGGTATGACAAGAAACTAGCATAACACGACAGTGACCCGTAGTGGTGCACTCCTGACATGACCAGCATGACTTGATAGTGGCCCGTGGCGGCGCACTCCTGACTTGACATGACTTGATAGCCTAACTTGACCTGTCTTGACACCGTGGGTGGTTCTTTCTTGCTTGCTTGTTAATCCACTTGTCCAGTCTCGCATCATGTCTAGGATGGGACTCCTGAGTACCACGGTCAGGAGTACCTACGAAATTGGACTAAGGTTAATAATTAGTATAATTCACTAGTCATGAAGAGATGTTCTCCAGTTACAGGCGATCCCGTTATCCCGGCCGCAAATGATTGGACTTGTAGCCTGCCGACGAGTAGGGCACATTTCCAGCCCACTGTTATGTGGGGCACCCTCCATTGTCACTTAATGATTGAACTCTATTGTCACTATAATGCATTGTACTCTCTAGATTGTCACTATAATGATCGCCTGGATAACCTGGATAGCTGCAGGGCCTGTGACTACTTGGAGCATCTCATTGCATCTTGCTAGTAACTAGGATTGTGATAACCCTAGTTAGTTAATGTAGAAAGCCGTAGGCAATGATTGGCCGTGATTGCTTGGATGGAGTCTGGTCCAGTATAGTATTGTCTAGAATTGATTGATTGTAAGATTGTACCAGAATGATTGAAGGATTGTCACTCCAGATTGTCACTATAATGATTGTCACTATAATGATTGTCACTCCAGATTGTCACTATAATGATTGTCACTCCAGATTGTTACTTGACCTGATTTCTTATATTTATCTTGCCGATAAATGGTGAGAGAAACCAAGTTCCGTTCAGACGAAGGGTTACAACCCCGGTCCTTGTTTGGTTTACGGGTTGTAACCTAGCTATCTGAATAATCCCATGGTTATCTCATCGTATATCATCCTGGCATGCTTTTCTATATGTCCCGTCTTTTAGAGATTCTATGCAAGATTGTCTTTTATATTTACCTATCATGCTTTTCTTAAATTACTGTCTCTTATTATGTAACTATATTATTGTGCTAATTTGCTGGCTTTGGTTCTTATTTTGTGGTCTCCTTTGTGGCACTTGCTCTTCCTGGGGTCTGACCTAGCTGGTTTTGTATGGCCAGATACCGGAGCAGCAGCAAAGGATCTACCTGTCTTCCAGCCCGATGGTGGTCACCAGGCGTAACCAGGGCATTGAGTGGGTTTCTTTTGTTCTCCCACTATAATATTGTAAATTATTCTTTTGAGGCGTTTAGCCGACGAGCAAGTGTTAGCTCGATTGTACTTACTTACTGTCTGCCTACGGGCTGTAACATGATTGACAAGTCCCGGGGGTTGATCATGTATGACTGAACTCTTGCTAGTCCTCATATTTTGTAACGACTAGCTTCATGATCATCTGGATATGTAATGTTTGGGACGCCTTACAATTGTATATTTGGAGGTCTGATATCTTGTGATTAATATTAGTTGATTAAGATTGAGACAATAGGCTATTTTATGACCTTAAGAGACTGATGGATTGTAGTGAAACCCTCACATATCTAGACAGCCGTGACCGTATAGCGGTGTGGATTCCATTCCGTTATACGTAGCTGGCTATGTCTGCACCCGCTCTCCAGTATTCTGGTTCTGGGGCGTGACATCGACGCGTCGGGATCGGCGGGGTCGGCGCGTCGGGTCGGCGGGTCGTCGGATCGGCGCGGCGGTAGCGTAGGGGATGGTGAATATGACGGCTATTTTTGAAGGTTTTGATACCATGTAGAAAATAATAATGCCTTGTTCTCATTGCTAAGATTTGTTACAATATATATAATGTCTACATTTGGACTTATAGACCATATTCACATTTACAAATATAATCTAACACTAATCTTTTAGGATTCAAGTATCCTAACCGAAGGTGTTTTCTTTAGTAGGTCGTGCCCGGGTCAACCCGGATGGCTGCACTTAGCATTCTAGAGTTTTAGTATAATATATTTTTAATTCAGTTCAAAACGATTCAATTTTCTAGTTGTGTCCTAAATATACAAGTTGTGATTAAAAAAGTTAATTTAAAATGGTTTTTTATTTGACTTATTTTGTATTATACTTTTTGGAATTTTGTTTTATCTATGCATGCTAACTACAACTAGGGCGGACCCAATGGTAAGTCTGATAAGATTTGGAATTAGATAAACCTTAAGGTCAACCCTTAAGAAATCGGGGTCGCAGGTGATCTTTCAGGACAAAGTCACAACAATGATTAAGGAACAACCAAAATAAGTTGAGAAAATTTGAGTCACATCCCACTGTCATATTTCAATGTGTACCCCACTGCTTTACCTTAATGTAAGTTACCCCCACATTTCACGGATTTCGTCCAAGACTGTCGGTCAACGCGTTTGACCAAAATTTTAGGACGAAATTATCCTCTTCTTCTTCATAACAGCCCATTGTCTCCCCCTCCGTGCTCGCCTCGCTCAGCCCTCTGTCACCACCACTAACATCACAACCACTACCACCTTCACCACCACCATCACAACCACCACCTTCACCATCACCACCACCTTTACCAACGCCACCATTACCACACCACAACCTTCACCCCCCCGTTGCCTCCGCTCCCCCGCTCGTCCACGGCGCCACCCCCCTCCCCCGCACACCCATGGCGTCGCCCTCCTCCCTCGCGTCCCCGCTCCCCCATGACGTTTTTTCGTTCTCCTCCACGAGGTCAACAATATTTTTGTCCTAAAATTTTGGTCAAACGTGTTGACCGTCGGTCTTGGACGGAATCCGTAAAATATAGAGGTAACTTATATTAAGGTACAACAGTAAAATACACTTTAAAATATGATCAATAAAGTAGAATACGACTCAATTTTGACTTGACAACCAAACCTTTCCGGCCGGCCCCGACTACAACTTATTATGTTTGGTAGTTGGCTCATTTTGAGCTGGCATGCTTGCCTGAGCTAAACGTTGCCCAAATAGGTTTATTTTTAACACAAAAAGTAGATTTATATATATATACGAAAATACAGATTTTGAATACTTCATTGTCTTTCACAGCATGCCATCGAAAAATGGTTCATTTTTTCTCCACTCGAAAAAAGAAAGAAAGGTAAACTAGTACATTAATCAATATTACTTCAATTATTCATCGTCGTCGATGAAGAACTTCCCGGATCCCGGGTTCAACGCCGCGAAGAAGAAGAAGATGACGTTGAAGATGACAAGGGGCTCCAGCTCGCTGATGGGCACGCCGGTCTCGATGTTCAGCTGCGCCAGCGCTCCCTTCCCCGTGATGATCTCGCCGATTATAGAGAATGCGATCCCAAGCTGAGCCAACCTCCCCACGAACAGCTCGTTCGACTTGGTGAACCCGAACAGCGGACCTATCCATTCGTTATTAAAACACGAATATCCGTACCAACATTATATATTAAACCTTTAACCGAACAAACTGTTATATATATATACAGAGAGAAGGAGAGAGAGAGGTAGATACCTCCTTCCTTGAGCCCCAAGGCAGATCTCAAGCCTTTTCCGGGAGGAATGACGGCCTTATCGAGGCCGGTGGTGGGGGCTTCGTCGACGAACTTTCCTCGGTCACCGAGCGCTCCGATGGCTCCTAGGAGGGTGAAGAGGATGAAGAAGAGGAGGAGCGGCTCGGCCTCGTAGATGGGTATGCCGGTTTCTAGGTTGAGTTGTGCCAGGATCCCTTTGCCTGTGATTCCTTCTCCCAGCAGAGATGCCTGAACCAGATTGATCAGTTAATTAGCACGTGAGGTTTATATGTAGCTCATGTGGCAAGCAACGCGCGCGGACGAAGCCAGCAGTATTCGGACCTCAAAATCGTAAGGACGTGTAAGTGTGTGTATGGATTGTATTACTCACTGCAAAGCCAATCATGGCAACCCGGCCGACGAAGAGCTCGTTCTCCTTGGTGAAACCGATGCCCCCTGACGTGCCGAAGATTCCGTCCTCCACCTTCGGCTTCTCCTTCACTATCTGCTGCTACATGCACAAAGTATACTTGATGTAATGTTAAAATTTGCAATGTCAGTCAGCTATCATGTCAAATGTCATATAATGGAGGCCGACTAGTATCCAATTTTATTAGATAATAAATTATTTAACCGTAGCTTCTGTCCCTTTTTTTTTTCCTCTTCCTCTAAAATTTATAAATAAAAACCCTAGAGATCACAATTCACTACTCTCAAGTTGGCGATATATATTTTGCACAACTCATATTTGAATCCTCCAACATCTATTGTAAACTTGAAATCACCTCTGACCAGAATGGACATTTGAATTCTGTGTGTGTGTGTGTGTTTTTTTTTTTTTTCTTCTTTGAATGGTACTTCTGTGTGTTGAAATAACATAAGAGGTCACTTGATAAGCAGGTCATCCATATTAGTTTGTATTTGTTTGGACATCGCCTCTTTTATTATATGCGGCCTTATATTATAATACGGCTTGAAAACAGCATAAAAATGAGTTATCTAAATTGTATGTATATTCTTAGTTAATTAATATAAAAAAAACCTCGCATATTTTAAAAAAATAATTCAAAAAATTAAAATTTCTAATTACATTAAACATATAATAATATACAAATTCTAATTTAACTAAAATATAAAAACATATAACAAAGTCTAAAATATATTCAATATTCAATATATAGATTATACATTAACTAATTACATGATAATACTAAACACATATATAAAATTTTAAAAACATATCTATGTAAATTCTAATTACAATATATTCAAATTATATTTATTTTTTTAATATAGTTTAAATTCTTATCTATTTTTAACAATATTATTAAAAAAAATTTATGTGCATTAGCATGACTAGTATTTTTGAAATTATACTATATATTATAGTGATGAGAGATGGATATTTTCCACTAACGGAAAAAACGGTTCTTTAAAAAAAACGAAAAAACAGTATTTCTAAAATTGTCTAGATTACCCTCTATTAACATCTGGATATCCAAAATCTACTTGGTCCAAATCCAATTCAACTAGACCCAAATTATAACCAACCCAACTAGATTATAATAATAACAATTTACCATATAAGGAAATTTTAGAAAAAAATATGCTTTAAAATATTATATTAATTCCTTGTAGTTTAAAAACAAATTAAAATTTTGAATGCTGTAGTATAATACCAAACACAATAAAAGTAAAGTTATATAAATTTTAAGTGTGGGAAAGGAATTTTCGAAAATTATACAATATGCTGTGACGAGGTGAAACTGGCTTTAACATAGTCTCTCTTAATTGTATTTGTACCTAATCTTGTGCACATTTTATATCAAAAATTAGTAACTCATTAGTTACTAATTTTTAAAACTAGTCAATGAAAAACTACCAGATTAGTTTTTTGATTTTTTTTATAACAAAAATGCTATTTGGCTCTCAAAAAATTAGGGTGATAACATCTCTCATTATGTGGCATATGACATGGTTGTTGACATAACAAAATTTAACATTAAATTAATACTAATATTAAATTAACATTTAATTAATATGGTAATTAACATTGAGATTAAACTTAACATTAAAATTAACATTAAGTTTAAAATTAACATTAATATTAATATTAACATTAATATTATTAATATTAATATTAATATTAATGTTAATATTAACATTAACATTAACATTACAATTAACATTAACATTAACATTAAAAAAATTTGGATAATTAATTTTTTGGGTTAAAATTTGTCATGTCAACTATTATGTTAGCTGCCATGTTAGATGCTACATAATGAAAGATGACATTATTCAAATATTTTGGAAGCCAAATAGCATAATTGTTTTTTTAAGGGCCTAAAGAAAGACAATAAGCTAAATAGTAAAAAAAAAAAAAAAATTACAGATCATAACCATATGGCGAAATATTATTTTGAGTTACGTACTATTTGAATTTTTTTAAGCGAAACTAATTTATATGAATTTAAGGTCTCAAAATTAATAGGATCACGAGTGCTCGAGAAAATTTCAGTGGTGGAGACTTAAGCTAACATATAATAGGTGTGCATGCATGTTGTCTACATGAACTACGATAGATGCTTATTTTTCTACTCAAAAATTGTCACGTGTTAAATTTTAGTGTGGATGTTCACAGAATCACTCCCAGAGTCCCAGTCCTTCTCGAATGGAAGGGTGAACATCAACTAGAGTTTTGGTGGTTGAACATTAGAATGGAGTACTCGTAATTAAGAACAGACCTTGGGAGCGGCCTTGGCCTTGGACTTGAAGAGCGCGAGCGTGGGCACATAAGAAGAAGCCAACTGTTGGCGAGAGGGCTGAGAGAGGAGCAAATGAGAGAAGGGTGTCGGTCGAAGCCGGTGGAGCAATGGCTCTGATCTCTTAGAGTCCAGTAGACGATGGTTGCTGCCACTGAGGCTGCTGCTGGACATGAACGTAGACTGAGCAGCCATGGCTAGCTAGCTTAGTTTATCTTAGCTTCTCTCTTGGTTCGGCTAGAGCCTAAGAAGAAGAAGAGATCAGAAGTGAGCTTTCTAAAACGTAAATGGGAGGGTGAGATTTACTGGGGATTTATCATGGGAGATATAGAGAGGATAGGGGGAGCTAGCGTTAGCCTTACATGGTGGGCAGTGGAGAGACCACGTTTGTAAGGTTTTCTTGTGCTATAACTTTGGTTGGTGGCACTTGGCATGGAGGGTTATGGCCAATCCTCTTGTGGCTGAGGGGATTTGATCTGTTTGCATGTACCCCAGAATCTACAGTGTATCAAATATGTCAATTCTTCTATAATAATATAGATTCTAGGGTTTTTTTAAAAAAAATAATAAGTGGAATTTATATTTTTATATAAAAAATTAGACATGTTTAGTAAATATATTTTGGCTATTTATAAGGGAGAACATCAAAAGTTGATCAGGGCTAGCCAAAAACAAACTTTGATTTAGTTACAAGTTTGTCATTGAAAAAATTACTCAGGGCTAGCCAGTAGCCAACTTTGATCTTGTTCAACTTTGTATTATTTTTTTTGCTCTCCTATCTTTCCTCACAAGAACATGAACAAGAACATCAATTTTTTCAAACCTAGTTTATTTTAATTTTTTGCTCTCTTCTAATTTCTCAGATCTCTTTCTCCAAATCCTAATTTATTTTTCTTCTTCTTGTTTGGACATTATGGATGAAACCCTAGTTGTAGAAGAAATTGGGTTATCAAATCTATCAAATCTATTAATCTATTAGTCTATTAACCAATTTTTCTTTATTAATACAAGAATTATGCATGAAATCCTAGTTGTAGAAGAAAACTATGGAAGAAACCCTAGTTGTAGAAGAATTTGGTTCACATCAGGACTGCCACAATTTCTGACAGTCCTAGAAGTACTGACTATTGAGGATTGTCAGAAATAGTGCCAGTCTTGAAATAGATTCGATGTACAACAGGACTGCCACAATTGCTGGCAGTCCTAGAAGTACTGAGGACTGCCAGAAATTGTGGCAGTCCTGAAAGAGACATGCTCTACAGCAGGACTGCCACAATTAATTATGGCAGTCCTAGATATATTGAGGACTGCCAGAAATTGAGGCAGTCCTGAAAGAGACTTGCTGTACAACACAGCAAATCCCTTTTCAGGACTGCCACAATTTCTGGCAATCCTAAAGTCGAAATTTTCGAATGAAAAAACATGTTAGGGTTTATTTCAATCTTGATAATAGAGTGAAATATGCATTTTAGAATTTATTTTCATGCATTCTTTGTGAGGAAAGAAGTATTTAAGCTTTATTTCCATGCATTTTAGGGTTTATTTAATTTTTTGGGTGCCATCGAAATTGGGAATGAGAAGGAAACTAGGGTTTTGATGGAGATGGTGATGATGGAAATGATGGAGAAGGAGAAGAAGAAGAAGAAGAAGAAGAAGAAGAAGAAAACTAGGGTTTTGATGGAGATGTGAGAACGGAAATGGTGGAGAAAAAGAAGAAGAAAAAGATGGATAGAAGAAGAAGAAGAAGAAAGATAAGGTTTTGGAAGAGAGGGAGTAAAATTTAGAAATGAGAGTGAAATTTGGGCTTTGGGAGGGGTGTGGGATTTGGACAGCCCCATGAGTAGAAAATTTGGATAGCCCCAGTAAATTCTCCTCAAACATTGGCTAACCTCAATCCTGGCTAGCCCTGATCAACTTTTGATGTGCCCTTATAAATATCCTATATTTTGGTGATGCACATATTATCTCATGGTTGAGATTAATTATCAAGCGTGAAGCCCCTGGGGGCCCAACTCGATACACCATCCAACATCACCAGTCAAACATGAAGCGTTCATCAATGCTAATGAATTTGTAGAGATCAAGCGAGAAGCGTCTATTGGATTAGACCCAACATACTATCACACGACACCCATTAAGCATGAAGTACTAATCAATGCTTATGGATTTTAAAAATTCAAACATCAAGTCCCTTTGAGTTTGAAGCCTATACACAATGTTGCAATATATATATCCATTCAATGACAATGAATTTGGAGAAATTAACCATCAAGTCCATTCATGTCTAAACCTAATAAATATATCAATGACAATGAATTTGGAAATAATTTGGAGAAATTATTTAGTGGTTCAGTATTACCACATGGTAGTGATGAGACTTTGCTCTCTCCCAATAGCAATATGATACATCACTTTTGTAGTGTCATGCTACTCCTTCTTTGTGTGGTATATGTTGGTTGTTTGCAGTGAGCAAAAGCTCAAGCACACACAAAATAGTCCCACATCGGTCAAGTATGGGGCTTTGTTTGTGCTCATATTACTCGTGCTAATTCTTTTGCTTCATTAAAGTAGTGTGTAGGAGATCCATGTGTCACGACCCGCACCCACTGTGAGGGTACGAGCACGTAACAACGCCCAGCCTACGCCGCAGTGTCGGCGATAGAACGCTGTCCTAGGTTACTATCTAATCAACAACTCACGCAATTATATAATGTACTTGTCAAAACTCAACTCCGAACGAAGGACAAGTATAGATATAAAGAATCTCAATCACAGACTAAGAACGATAAGATATCACAGAAATTATAACTAAAGGCTAAATAACAGAATATAACCAACAACTAATAAATATAAACTCAGAAAATCTCTACTACAATCTCAACTAAAATATCAACTACAATCTCAACTATATATAACTCAAGTTCTAAACATGAAAGCTGAACAACAACTAGCTAATCTCCCAATCACTCCTGAGTATCGGGGCCAAAGGTAGCTAACCCGTCTCCTGGTCCGTAATATGTAGGGCATGTGTCCTCAGAGCAATCATCTGTAAAATTTTCAACAGGTCCAGTCAGGACAGGAACGAGCACATCTTATCTAGAAAACCCAAGTAAATGACAGAGAACTATACAGCAGTTATAGACAGTTATATTGATGAAAATGGCAGTTTATATTCAGGTGATGGTAAAAAAGAGAGATAAAGTGCAAGGAAAGTAAATACTAAACAAGAGAAGAATCATAGCAATGAAGACTGTAAAAATAGAACTAGCTGAACCAGGATAATATGATATAAAGTCCAGACAGAAAATGTAAACCAGTGTAAAACCTATGTAAATCCAGTACGGGATGAATCTAATACAAGATAAATCCAGTAAGGGACGATTCCAGTTATAGTGATCAACGATTCTAGGGTGAGTCCAGCCTATACTCTAGCAGTGTATTTTAAAATACCGAGTTCGACATGTAAACGGCTGTGGGTAATCAGGCACACCTCTCACTGATCAGGCGAGAGATGGCTATGCTTCCAGTAGATTCCAGTTGGGAGATTCCAGATTGGAGTATGTCTACATGTCTTACTCAAGTATTTCCCCTCCCATCAAGTGAATCCAGAAATCTGACACAATGATTCAAGATGAGTCCAGCCAAAATATAATGATACCAGTAAATGATTCCAGTAGGTGATTCCAGTAAATAATTCCAGAATAATGATACCAGTAATAGAGGCCAGAAAATAAATGTGTGTCGTATACATAAATCCAGAAATATCCACACGTGTTGTAACAGAGAATCGCATACAACTAACTAGAACCGAAGTACAGTAATTGACAAGTAAATGAGAGAACTATCAGAGAATGTACTCGCCTGCTACTCTGAAAATAGTAGTATAATATCAGATGTCTGCACCGGAGTCACAATGTCCTAAATAGAACAATACAGGTTATAATATGCTTAAAATAAGACAAATGAAGTCTATGATGCAATCTACATGATTCTAAGTCAAATCTAGGTCAAAGTCAACTCTAAGTCAAACCTGGTCAACTGTCTAGGTTAAACTAGGTCCAAGTCAGACTTGGTCAACTTTGGGTCAAACCTAGAAGTCAAACTAGGTCAACCAAGTCAAACCTAAGTCAAACTAGTCTAACTAGTCCATTCTAGGTCTAATAAGACTAAACAAGTCTAATCTAGATTCTACACTGACACTCAGACACTTCCATAGGCTAAGAGCCCTAGACTAGCTATTAGGCAATACCATGCCCTAACCATACCATAATCACATCTACACAAGTCAAATCATTCATCAAAATGTAATACACTCTAATATAGAATACACATATTGATGTATTATACAATATAGCATAGAAATACACATTAGCCTATGGGTTACTATATGCATACCATACAACCATACATATATTATCTAATATATAAAAAATACAACACATTGATAAATTATATAGGATACCTATATATATATACCTCTCAATACATATATGTATACCTATGTATAGATAGAGGAAAACTCACAATGTTCAAGTGTATGTGTGTCAAGAGAGGCAATAGGGTATGTAGGCATGTGTGTGTGAAACAGTGTAATACAGTAATGTGTGTGTATGGTATGGTGTGTCAATGGTAGGGTCATCTGTGTGTCATATACATGTGAGGGTGTGTGTGGGTAGAGTGGCATTAGTTGATAATAAACAATCTCAGGAAATTGTATGTTTGAACATGGAAAAACATGCATCCTTAGACTGATACATGTAGTGAAATGCTAAGTGCAAGAGTGTCATATGTGGAAATCAGTGCATTCAGTGACAAACCTCTAATGGACAGTACAAAAGGATGGGGCTGAACATACATTTACAATCTGGATATCCATAATCCATGTGTGAAGTAAAGCTGTTCTCAGGAATTAGCTTCACATGTCAGTTAGTGCAACATGGGTCAACATGGTTCAGAATTCTCAGGTTGTAATGTGTGTAACAGGTAAACCAAAGTGTTCTCAGTTTTCATAATTGTGTGGCTTAGTGAAAGGCAATTCAGTTGGCAAGTTTCAGATTTTTGTTATGTGTGGGAATGTGATGTATATGAAGAACAGTAGGTAGTCGTGTTCTCGGGAAATAGTAGCTAGTGTAACAGGATCTGTGTGTGTATAATCAGTGTGTTTTGTGTGTATAAATTCTCAGTTTTGATATCAGGTTCACAGGTTAACAAGGCAGTAATCACACATGCATCAATTTCACATCAAAAATCAATTTTGAAACCAAATTCTAACACCCACTCACAACCATTTCCTGACATCACTAACACACTGAATTATGATTCTAACAAGAAAATTCAACATCCACAAAAACAGTTTAAAAGGGAAGAAATTCAGGATTTCGATTCAGGGACAGGGTATCAGTCAACACTCAGAACAGTCCCATTCCCATGATCAAAATCCATTATCTAGATAGTACAAATAGGAATTTAACTCAGAAAAACATCCAGGATCAAAAACCCATTCCCAGATTGTCTCAAAACCTCATTTCAGTTTTCATGAACTGTACAGTTCATTTGAATACTCAAATGAAAACCTAATTAACAACACAAAAGAATCTCGAATTTTGTGTAGAAACATGTGTACAGAGGTTCCACCTAGGTGTGTCTACACATACGTGTCCACCATGTGTCCAAACAGTGGCCAAAATCCAAGTGTCAGTAGGGGTATCAATTTGTGCACAGACAGGTCCTCGTGCGAGTGTGTAGGGGTCCATAGGACACGTTGTGTCCAACACTAAGGTAGTGTAAGTGTGTCAACCTGTAGACTAGGTGTCCACGTGTCTACTGAGTCCACTAGGTCGAGTCCAAGTCGCATCGTGTCTCGTGTCCAAGGCCGTATCAGAGGCAAAAAAAACTCAACCATGCACAGACAGTGCAATGTCGGTGCGTGGTCGATTTCTGCCTAACCACTCCACGAAATCCAACGAAACTTTGGGGGCATGATGTCAGTGCATGCCCCCTCGTGTCCACCAAAACTTGTGTCAGAAGAGTTCGTGTCGTGTCCTACAGGGGGCCCGAGTAGCAGGGGAGAACACAGGCACAGTGCAGTACCTCGTGCAGGCGTGTCACAGACTCGTGTGCGTGACACACAACACGTGACACGTCGTGGTCATGTATAGGGGTAGAGGGGGACTAGGGCTAGGTGTCTAGGTGTCTGCACATACTTTAAGTCGTGTCGTGTCCGAGTTACAAGGTCGTGTCAATAGCCAAAACTGGTTGTGCACATAGTGTCGTGCAGCGTGTCCAACAGCCCAAACCGACACAATACGACACAAAAACACCCAACACCCTTCACAAAAAATAATCTACATCCTTAGATCTACAAACACATGTAATTACATTTTCAAAAATTAAAAATAATTTCCTAAGAGGCATTCTATCGAACACCTAACTTACACTATGACACGTGTCCGATACGGATACCAAATGGACACGAAATCCACCCAAATTTGGGGTACAGCTAGGGAACACCTAAACCTAGCCTAATATGCAAGGAAATCAAAATAATAATGAAATTTAAAGGGTTTTACCTATTAATGCAAATTGTAAGAAAAGGCTTCAAATGGGGGGTGTTCTTCTTGATGGCCAAATGCTCCAAATGAGCCCAAAGCTGAGATTAACCTCCAAAATTATAAAATATACAGAAATTAGAACCTATTGCAAAAGACTAGGATTAAAAAGGAATTAAAATGGATTTATGGGGATTTTTGGAAGGGGGACAATACCTTTTCTTTTCTTTTCTCCAAGTGTTGGAATGATAAAAAGAGGCAAGCCCTAATGAATAAGTGTTTAAATAGGGTGGGGATCCCTATGTGGCTGGTCGTTTAGGGTTTGGTTAGGGTTAGGGCTTCTAGTTATGGGCCATGGGCCAAGTCATAAGTCAATGAGTCATGAAATCATAAGTCATTTCATTAAACCATAGATCATGAAATGATTTCACTCAAACTAATCCGCCTATTCCAAAATTAGTCTCTAAAGACTAAAAGTAGGTTAAACTAAGTTAGACTAGGGTTACCATAGCTAGGGTTAGGTTCTAGGCTAGTCCACTAGGTCTCAACAAGTCAAAGTCAAACTGGAATTCACCAATTCAACAAATCACCAATTAATTCAAATAAGTCAAAATGACCAAATTATCCCTAGGCTAAAAATGATAATTAAACATACTAATGACATGGTTAGGCTCTAGGTCATGCAGTCTCTCAGGTTTCACTAACAGCACATCAAAATCACAAGTCATGACTTAAACCAGTTTTAAAATAGTTTAATAATTATTAAAAATCACTAAAAATCATAATGTGAATCCAATATCAATAATTAATAATTAAAATTTCAAAATTTCAAAAATACCCTCATCTGGAAAACTGGGTGTTACACCATGGGCCACACGTGTGCGCCGCCGTCGCCGCCCGGCCCGGCTCGGCTCGGTTCGGTTCGGTTCGATTCGGTGCGCGTAACGGGTGCGGGCACGTGCCCACATCTGCGGGTGTCGAATGTCGATCCGATTTCTTCATCGGGTTCGAGCTGAGACCCAAAAATTCTTTTTTCTCCTTCAGATTTTTGACCGTTACAAATCATTTAATTTTATAATATTTACTATTCAAATTTCGTCCAGATACATTGAACCACATGATTCATATTAGTTTATTTGGTTAATGCCAAATTAAATGTCCTTTAATTTTCTGTCCGTTGGTCTTAAACCCAACTGCCTATATATTGAGTTCCTCTTCTCCTTCTCAAGACACAAAAAAAATATTCTTCTCGAAATTCTCTAGAATTCTCGTCTCCTTCGTATTACCGCTGCTATTCTTCGTTGCTCTGGCAGAGCTAAGTCGGGTTCACTCTCTCCAAGTCGTGTGCGGCAAGAAGATTCCGGTGGAGCGAAGATTTTACCACTAGGAGCGTTCGGATACGGTCTGCACATAGACCCGAGCTAACTATTAGGGCAGTGCTACGTGCACGACTTCCTCGGAGACCGGTAACATCTACTTACATTTTTTTCTTGCAGTTTTTAAAGGAAAAAAATTTGACGAATATCCAACAATCTAAGAGTTATCTTTGATTAATTCACTGTTACCACTATTTCAAAGTTTTCTTAACAAATTATTCAAAAAAATATTACTGTTCGTCGACCACATCACTGTTAAGAATTTTATAGTAGTAAAATTTGATAGTAGTCAATTTGACTTGCTTTGCACAGTAAATTTGATTTGCTTTCACATCGACCATATCACTGTTAAGAATATCACTATTAACAAATCTGTACATTGACTATTTGATTTGCTTTGTACATTTGATTTGCTTTGCATATTGACCATTTGAAATTTGTACTGCTAAATTTACTAGTAAATCACTAGTAAATCTATACTAGTAAATTATTAGTAAATCTATACTAGTAAATTACTAGTAAATCGGTACTTGTAAATCTGTACTGCTAAATTCACTTCTAGTTACTGATTTCTTAATATAGAAATATTGTATGTGATAAATCTCTAGTACTAAATTAACAATCTTCATAAGAATATCGTGCTAGCACTAATTTTTTTTGTCATTACTAGCATAGTAACCTTTTTTACTCAATATTTTAATTTTGGCTAAATCAAACAATTAATTGATTTAGTAAAAATTCTTTAATTTTAAAGTTCTAAAGTTAAGATTTGTTTGGGAACAAGCCGAAAGGGCCCTTCTGTCAACAAGACGAAAAATTCGTCTAAGCGACCGGTACTTAAGTGTTCCTAGTGAACCTCCGTTTGCTGGGATCCGGCCTTTACAGCTAACTCAACCTTATCAAAACTTGAAAACTACAATTTTAAAAGGTCTATTACAAAAATCATTTTAGTTGTTAAATTTTATTTTAAAGCCATCTTATTGAGTAAATATAATTTTACAGACATTAGAAAAAATGACTTCCAAGGAAGAGACTTTTTCTGCAAAGCCTACAAGATTCAATGGCACCTACTTCTTTCAGAGGTGACAAAGCCAGATGAAATTTTGGCTTACCACTTTAGGCCTGATTTCTGCCATCGATGGGTCCACGTCCATCTCAAATGATTCTGATGAAACTGAGTCTGACGTAGGGGTTTCCAAGTCCTCCTCTTCTACCAAACCCAAGATCCCTAAGGAAATAGACTACCATTGCTTTCACAGAATATTAAGCGCTATGTCGGAGTCACTCTACGACATATTTTTTGAATATAAAAGCGCTAAAGAACTCTGGGATGCTTTGGAAGATGAATATGATTGTGATGATGCTGGAATTGATAGATTCAATTCCACCACATTCAACCAATATGTCATGGTAGATAACAAACCTATCAATGACCAAATTCATGAGTTCCAAGAACACCTTAGGCAGGTTCAAGCCAAGGGAACTTTCTTTTCTACTGAGCACAAAATAGGATGCTTGATAGATAAACTCCCTCCTTCCTGGTCTAAAGTGGCAAAGGACCTACATCTACAAGGATCTATTACATACTCTCAAGCTCTACAAAGAATTAGAACAGAAAAGCAATATAGGTCCAAGACCAAAGCTAGGTAAAATGCCACAGCTAGGGTAAACCTTGTAGAAAGTCATGTAAAACCTAAGTCTAACAACCATCTAAAATCCAAGAAAAACTCCTTAAAAAAGAATCATAGTTTTCAACCTCCTCACCAAAACCTTCACCACCAAAAATCTCAACCCCAAAAACCTAGAAACTTTGGTCAGACTCAGGATCAAAAGAAGATTTTTTTTTGTGTGGTAGAACCAACCATACAGCCATCAACTGCTTCCAAAGGAAGAAATAACCTATCCAGAACTCCTTCAAGGGAAAAGGCAAGCCAGAGGCTAACATGATTCTGAATGGATCTTCCAGCTCCTTCAGGTCTGTAAGCTTTCAACCTGTAATAAACATGTCTTTTCATTCTGACGATTGGTGGTTGGATTATGGAGCTAATGTTCACGTTTCATTTGATCGCTCCTGTTTTTTAACCTATCAGAAATCAGGTGGAGGAGGCGTAACCCTAGGAGATGGCTCAACGGTACAAGTTGTGGGAAGAGGAAGAATAGATCTGAAGATGACATCAAAAAAATTCTAACTCTCCATGATGTGCTTCATGTGCCGTCTGTCAGAAGAAACCTTGTTAGTGGATCCCTCCTTGTAGTCTCAGGGTACAAAATTGTAATGGAGGCAAATAAAGTAGTTTTCTCTAAGAATGATCTGTTTGTGGGGAAAGAATTTGTGAAAGATGGACTTTTTATTTTAAGTACCATGAATAAAAGTTTAATTTCTTTCTTTATTGCAAATGTTGAATCCTTAAATGTTTGGCATGGTAGACTAGGTCATGTGAATTTAGGATCTATCAAAAGGATGATGAACTTAGATCTTATTCCTAAGACTCCTATAGACGATGAACACAAATGTGAGATATGTGTTCAAGCCAAACACACTAGATTGCCTTTCAAATCTGTCTATAGGGATTCCGATCTCCTAGAACTCATCCATAGTGATGTTTATGATTCCAATAGGGTCTTGATTCGAGGCGGTAGAAAATACTTTGTCATTTTTATTGATGATCATTCAAAGTATTGTTATACCTATCTCCTTAAGACCAAAGATGAAGTTCTAGACAGATTCAAGGTCTATAAATCCGAAGCTGAAAACCAGCTAGATAGAAAGATTTTAAGATCCTTAGATCAGATCGTGGTGGAGAGTGCACCTCAAATGATATGACTAATTTCAATGAAGAACATAGAATTATTCATGAGGTAACTGCTCCTTATTCACCACAGTCCAACGGAGTTGCTGAAAAAAAGAATCACACTCTGTTAGACATGGTCAGTGCCATGCTTCTCAGCTCAGATGCTCCTGATAATCTTTGGGGAGAAGCCTTATTGTCTGCCTGTTATATTCTTAATAGGATACCCAGTAAGACTAATGATAAGACACCATATGAGTTATGGAAAGGTCGAACCCCTATGATTAATTATCTCAAAGTTTGGGGATGTCTAGCTAAAGTAGGAATTCCTGAACCCAAAAAGAGGAAGATAGGACCTAAGACTGTAGATGATGTATTCATAGGATATGCCCTAGATAGCAATGCAAATAGATTTCTTGTAACCCATTCTGAAGTAAATGAAATCTCTAATAACACAATTATTGAAGCTAGAGATGCAGTTTACTTTGAGAATATTTTTTCGTTCAAGGATAGAACCCCTTCATCTTCCTCTAACCCTTCTCTTACTCCATCTATTAGTTCTTATGATCAATTACTTAGTTCTCTACCTGAACAAGTCATAGAACCTAGAAGGAGTAAAAGAGAAAGGATTGAAAAGAATTTAGGAGAAGGATTCTTCATATTTTTGATAGAGGGTGATCCCTCAACTTATGAAGAAGCCATATCCTCTCCTGATGCTCCTTTCTGGAAAGAAGCGATTAACAATGAGTATAACTCCATTATGGAGAACAATACTTAGTTTTTAGCAGACCTTCCTTTAGATAGTAAATCCATAGGTTGTAAGTGGATCTTCAAGAAAAAACTTAGAGCCGATGGTACCATAGAGAAATATAAGGCTAGATTAGTAGTCAAAGGTTTTACCCAGAAAAAGGGATTAGATTACTTTGATACCTATTCTCATGTTGCTAGGATTTCTTCTATTAGAACCCTCCTAGCCTTAGCTTCCATTCATGACTCGCTGATCCATCAAATGGACGTAAAGACAGCATTTATAAATGGAGATCAAGAGGAAGAGATCTATATGGAGCAACCTGAAGGTTTTGTTGTTAAAGGTCAAGAAAAGAAGGTTTGTAGATTAGTAAAATCTTTTTATGGCCTAAAACAAGCTCCAAAGCAATGGCACAACAAATTTGACAAAATTATTATAGAATTTAGTTTTGTGCCAAATGAATATGACAAATGTTTGTATTCTAAAAATACAAATAAAAGCTGTGTCATATTATGCTTGTATGTTGATGATATACTTATTTTAGGATCTTCACTGGAATTGATAAATAACACTAAGAATTATTTATCTAACCAGTTTGACATGAAAGACCTAGGTGAAGCAAACCTGATCCTAGGAATGCAAGTGTCCAAATACAAAGAGGGCTATACTCTATCCCTAGCATATTCAATTGAAAAAATGCTAAAAAAGTTTGAGTATTTTGAAAAAAAAACCTGCCCTTACTCCATATGATAGTAATGTTGTTCTCAAAAAGAATGATGGATCTCCTATAGAACAACATAGATATTCACAGATGATAGGGTCCCTTATGTACATAACAAATAGGACCATACCTGATATTGTATTTGATATTGGGAGACTAAGTAAATATACTAGTAACCCAAATCAGTCACATTGGACTGCATTGGACAGAATATTTAGATATCTTAAGGGTACTCTAGATTATAAACTTCATTATTCTAGACACCCCGATATCATAGAAGGTTACTCCGATGCAAATTGGGTAACTGATTCACATGATGAGAAATCCACTACTGGATATATTTTTATCCTAGCAGGAGCTGCAATCTTCTGGGGATCATGTAAACAAACTATCATAGCCATAAGTACAATGGACTCTGAAATGATAGCTTTGGATACTACATGTACAGAAGCCGAATGGCTGAGAAATCTTATTATGCATATACATGTTTCTGTTCATCCTATTCCTACAATTTCTATAAACTGTGATAATAAATCTGTTATAGAACTACTAAAGCATGATTCTGTGAATGCTAAGATGAACAGGCACATGCAGCTGCGCTTCAAGTCAATAAAGAGCCTATTGGACAAATATGCGGTTCTTGACTATATAAAGTCAGAAAAGAACCTTGCAGACCACTTGACGAAGGGTCTGTCTAGGACATTGATCCTAGAATCATCGAGGGGGATGGGGTTAAGCCCATAGTATAGTCACCAGCAGTGGCAACCCAACCGAGTCTGACTGGAGATCCCAAGAAGCCGGTTCAATGGGTAGGAACAAGCTGGACTAGGTAACTATTATGGAACACTGACCTGAGATTAAATTCTCTTTAAAATAAAAGTCCAGGAGGCTGTACATGTGTACATTCATACCTCATCCCTATGGTGACAGTGTTCCTTTTATGATATGGATATGTTGAGTTTAAACTCTTAATAAGTCCAAGCATGATATGCAGGGTTGATTTCTATCACCAACCCTTAAGGACTTACCTATATGAGAGGTCGTAAGGGCCACGACTATAGGACAGGACGATCCTAGACAACTCTCATGAATTTGTAAAAGTGCGCATGGCCAACCAAACGCGCCACCCGATAGACCCAAGAACCTCTAGCGTACTATGTGTGTTATTTTCTGAGTAGTCCATCAAGCTCTTCTTCATACAAAGACAATAGTCACTACATGAGATTCAAGGCTGTAATCCATCTCATTTATGCATAGTATACAACTGCCCAGAAATTCACTTACTTCTCTTGTATCTTTCCTTCCTCCTATTATTTTTGAACTTTAGCTTTTGGGGGGGGGGGGAGAATTGTTGGTTGTTTGTAGTGAGCAAAAGCTCAAGCACACACAAAATAGTCCTACATCGGTCAAGTATGGGGCTTTGTTTGTGCTCATATTACTTATGCTTCTTTTGCTTCATTAAAGTAGTGTGTAGGAGATCCATGGGCCACACGCGCGCGTCGCCGCCCGGTCCGACTCGGCTCGGTTCGGTTCGGCGCGCGTAACGGGTGCGGGCACGTGCCCACATCTGCGGGCGCCGAATGCCGATCCGATTCCTTCATTGGGTTCGGGCTGAGACCCAAAAATTCTTTTTACTCCTTCAGATTTTTGACCGTTACAAATCATTTAATTTTGTAACATTTACTATTCAAATTTTGTCCAGATACATTGAACCACATGATTCACATTTGTTTATTTGGTAACAGCAAATTAAATGTCCTTTAATTTTCTGTCCGTTGGTCTTAAACCCAACTGCCTATATATTGAGTCCCTCTCCTCCTTCTCAACACACAGGAAAAAAAAAATTCTTCTCGAAAGTCTCTAGAATTCTCATCTCCTTCGTATTACCGCTGCTATTCTTCGTTGCTCTGGGCAGAGCTAAGTCGGGGTCACTCTCTCCAAGTCGTGTGCGGCAAGGAGATTCCGGTAGAGCAGAAATTTTACCACTAGGAGCGTTCGGATACGGTCTGCACATAGACCCGAGCTAACTCTTAGGGCGGTGCTACGTGCACGACTTCCTCGGAGGCCGGTAACATCTACTTACATTTTTTTTCTTGCAGTTTTTAAAGAAAAAAAATTGACGAATATCCAACAGTATATGTCATGTTGCTATTGGAGGACAACAAATCCTCACCATAATGGTAAGGCCGGTTCATTAAATATTTTTTCTTTTTTTTTGTAACATGCATGCATGCCCTCTCTCTCCCTTTTAGGAGGACCTCATATTTTGATCAATTATTGCTTGGTTGAGGATCTTTTCTTCTAATTCTGCTATATATTTTCTAAAAAAATTTATATAATATATTTTTTGTTTCTTATTTTCATAAGATTTTTTTTTTTCAATTTTTAAAAGTAGAGAGACACAATTTTTGTAACTGTTCCCGCAGCCCATGTGTTCCCCCTATTTGCTCCCCCCTCAAATTGTGAGGTCCACCCACGGAAATCCGAGAGCCCTCCAATGGGGGGCCGACACGTCGGAGCGGGTCAAAAGTGCGGGCCACTTATGGGAGCAACATAGCAGGCTTCTATTCTTTTATTCTTGGGTGTATCAAGATTTAAAATTTTATCTTAGGTGTATCCAATTTTTTTATTTTGCTTATTTAAAAATTTAAGTCAATCTAATTAAATTTAAACTATTATCTAAAGTTTAATCTATTATTCAAAATTTAATCTGGATGTATTCTTCTATTTATAAAATTTGTTGCTTATAAATTAATTTAAACTAATATAATGCAAGCTAGATAAATTTTAAAAACATCTAATATAATTTAATCTTAAATCTAATTTACACTTTAATCTACAATTTTAAATTTAGCTGATTATTTAAATTTAAAATATTTGAATTTAGTGTGTCATTTCAGTTTTAAATTTACTCTAACTTGAAATTTAAGTTCATATAATATAATATAGATTTAATATAATATTTAAATTTAAACTTTAAATTGATTTGTTCCAGAGTATTTCCTAAGACATTGTGCCATATACCACAAATATAATTTTGTTAAAGTGCTATCTAATGCAAATGTCTTCTTTAACCTTTTTTATGCTGACTAAGCCATTTTTAGATCACAATTCAACTTTACATGCACTTCAGCATTTTACATTAAAATATTATAATTTAAAATACTAAAAAAAATTGATGTGATTAAGTATAACTGCCACATTTGGAAAAAAAAAAACTTAAAAATGGTCTATTTAAAACTATCACAAAAAAATAAATAAATTTTGCATTGTATATTAATTTATTAAAGGAAAAAAATTTCCTTTCTTTTTTAACGTTTTAGGTTTTCAATTGACATGTGTGGAGTTGAAGTCAGTTTATAAGAATTTGTCTCCAATAACTATGAGTATTCTCTACTAGTAACAATTTATAACACAATACCTCGAGTTGTAAAGAAAGTCGTAAGATATTATTTTTTTGTCTTTAGTACTGGAAAAATGGCAGCCCAAGGTCGCCTCCAACGAAATTGTGTCAAAAATATTGGTTCGAAAATCCTAAATTTGGATTCTAAATTTCTTAAAAATACCCGTTGTTGAATATAAACCTAAAATATACAAGTAACGTTTATAAACACATAAAAAATAGAAACTAATATTACAATTTTTTGTAAAATTGTAAAAAAGTAAATAAATAAGTTGATAAGTAGAAAGTTTTATCTTGTTTTGTGCCATCTCCAATTAGAATTTGAAACAATTATGGTTGGAATATGGAGTGCGTAGAAGTTGGGAGAAGAAAGTAGGAAGGGAAGTAGAGGGTGGCTCCTAGGGGCTATTTGGTTTGAAAAAGTAGAGCGAAATAAAAAAAAAAATCTACAAGTAGAGAATTTGCGTACACACTATGTACCCGTCATGCATACATATATTTTATGAGTTCCTACGTTTTGATGGTTGGTGAAGTGGGCTGGAAAATATAACTTCGCTTTTTCATATGCTTTGTAGTTAATTAAGAAGTGGTATAGTTTCCAACTTTTGAATAGGGTAAGGTTATCCTCAACTAGTATTTTATTTTTTTATGGATTCAAATTTAAAGTTTTAAGTATTACTATTGTTATTATTATTGAATAATATAAATTAAGTATTAATTTTATCCCCACAACTCAAGTTATAGGTTTTCGATACCCAAATTTATCTAGATCTCAAAATTCGAAATGTACCACCAGTCTCTCGACCGTCAGTTGGTCGTCACCTCGAGTCTCGACGACCCGATTCGCTTCGACCCGCTCTCCGTCCACAACTCCTCTTGGGCCGCTCGCCTCCCATGCCCACTCTTGGTGCTCGACACCAGTCACACCACCGCCGCACGTAGCCGCCGACTTCCTGCAGACCTCGTGAACTCAGACGTCCCGAGGCCCATGAGGAGTGGCGGTGTTGGTCGTGGCGACTAGGAAGGAATGAGAGTATGCACAAGTGAAGGAGAAGACACGCCGTTCGTAGTGGTCGTCAGGGTGAGCGTTCACTTCAACGTTCACCTCATAATTTTTTTTTTCAAGAAATGAGAATATCCTTTATTGCATGAGACAATAAAAATGGAAGATGTCATGTCCCCAACTTCACCACACACTTCTTGTTTCCAACCAAACATGTGAAGTAGACGTTGATGAGTGCACGTGCACACAAAATTTCACTTTATCGTCGACTTTCGCGAACCAAACATGCTCCTCTAGAAGAGAAAACGAGGAATTAGAATTTTGATGTACTTATCATTTTTTTACAAAACTCTAAAAAAAATCTCCACTATTATAAAAACAGCTTAAAAAAGGTCAATAAGCATATCCTCAATTAATTAAAAAAACCAAATAAAGCAATTACAAACTAACTTTTAATCTAATTATAAATAAATAAATAAATAAATAAATAAATATATATATATATATATATATATATATATATATATATATATATATATATATATATATATATAAACAAATTCTAATTAAAATAAACATGTATAACAAATCATAATAAAAATATAAATATAACAAATTGTAATTCAAAATTTAAATATTCTTTTAAATAAAGAAAATTGTAGTCTCTCATAAACCCCTTCCGCACCCCTTCCCAAATCGTCGTTACATCCTTTCCAAAACCCCCCAAATTTCTTTTTTTTTTTCTCCTTCTCCTTCTTCTGCTCAATATCGAGCTAGGGTTTCGTCCGCTCTCGATCTCGTGGCACCATGTATGGCGGAGGTGTGTCCCCTACTAAACCCTAGAAACCACGAACTCATCCATGGCTTCCGCTACATAATTTTCCTCTCTTCTTTCTCTGCGTGTTTGCAGACGAAGTGTCAGCGATCGTCATCGATCTGGGCTCCCACACCTGCAAAGCTGGATACGCCGGCGAGGACGCTCCGAAGGCCGTCTTCCCCTCTGTAAGTGGCTTCCTCCCTCGATTGTCCGTCGAAATTTCGTGTTTTGATATGTTGCATGTAGTCCTTATTTTGATGGAAGTCGTCAAGACTGGAACTTTGAGCGGAATATTCGTAGCATTGATGTCGCTGTGGCGCGTGAAGGAATATTCGTAGCATTGGTGATTTTGAGTTTCTTTCACGAAACCTCTCCAAAAAGGTGTCATTTTAGCTGCATGTTGGTACTGAAGCGACAATTTCGTTCTTTCTTTTCCTTTGTGAACTACCAGCCGATTATGCTTGCATGGTTACACGCACTCGAGCGTAGGTCAGAATCACTTGATGGTGCTGGCCAGCGAATCAAAGAAGTCATAATTTTCTCATATCTACTACAAGGAACAAATAGTTGGAGGACATGCCATTGCAAAGCAGTGCCAAAATCAATCGATACATTTAAACAGAAAACAAACTATTTATCCCATAATTGCTACATCCCTAAAATCTCCATCTGTAATTGCTACATTCATAATTTCAATATCTCAGGGAGACGGAGGTCTCGCTGCATCTTTTGCTCGTATGTTACAGGAAACTGACCTTTTTGCTTAAATATTAACGTGGAGTAAGGTAGCCAGGCGCAAGTAGGTATCTTGTAAAACCTTGAAAACAACGGGGATAATGTGCAATTTTTGCTGACATAAAAAAAAGGCAAGAAACTCAAACGACTTTTTTTTCCTGGTGTTGGACAACTACCGTTATTTTTGTTCTCTGAAAGAATTAAATTATCTCTGAAATACAGTTACTTCATTAAAATGTGACCAAAAAGGATCATTAGAGGACTTTAAACAGGACTAACACCATTCATTGGGTGCGGATTGCATGGTCATAACCTAGGTTGCATAGACACATATGGATTTTGATGAAATAATATCTATTTTTATGCTTGATTCAGATAGTAAGTAGGTTTTAGAAAAGATAGGCTGCAAGGAAATGTTACTTTGTAATGTCTCAAGCATGTTTGGTACGATCCCAGTCGCAACTGTGGCAGATCACTTTCAGCCACGTTTTGGGTCTCTTTGTAGCCTATACATGAGTTGTACCTATTTGATAATCTATCTTTGCATGGACACTCATACGACACGGCGACATGGCCCACATGTTTAGAGCGTCCGTGCTTCCTAGATGACAATGGTGTCCAGGAAGAATCCTTGTATAGTCAACATCTTCTTCCTTTAATCGTCAACTCCTTTCTCTTTTTTAATTGATGGAAGGCTTGGATAATACGGTCATCCTTATCATGGTGGGGACAGAGGAGATTTAGGGTTTCAAGGTTCAGGTGTATCAGTTTATGTTGGAGATACTATAATAAGGAAAATTCCTTGATACTTTTCTTAGAACATGCCAACCTTAATTGGATCATTAATAGTAAAAATGATGGGTTATTTAGTAATAGGGTCTCATATTATGTGATATTAGGGTTTGGGTCTCCAAATTGTCCGGCATTAGAGTTTGGGTCTCCACAGGGCTCAAAATTGGTAATGTGAACAGTAAAAATGAGATCCAAACTCTAATGCCGGACAATTTGGAGACCCAAACCCTAATATCACATATTATATGAGACCCTATTACTAAATAACCCTCCCGATAGTATTTCTCAAACTCTGCTTGCTGTTAAGTCAATCGAATTTCTAATCCTGCCACTGTTTTCTGATTAAATCTCATTATTGCATCTTCTGATTTATCACCTACTAGAGGACCAAATCATGATGGAAAATGTTCAACATATTATTGTTAGTGTTGGAAGCCTACTTTTCCATCCTGTTTCATGTTGATATTCCGTTTGGATGGTCGAGATGTACCTATTTGAATCTCGCTTGGTTTTATTTTATATTTTCGCTTTTCTGGACTTCTTCCAACTTTTTCCAAGAGTATGGCTTGCCTATATTGCTCAATTAGGAATATACTTCTCTGGGTATGTTGTGCACTCACTACACACTGTCCTTCTTCTTCATTTTCTCTCCCTTTATGCTTTCCCTTTCATTCTATATGCAAGAAAGTTACATAGTCGTCATATTTTTTTCGTCTGCTTGTGCCTCTAAGCATCCCATATAGCTGCATTATTGGCATGCGTATGCATAGACACCAAGGTGTCATTACCTAGTGTTGTTTATGCCATTACGACCACTTTGATAATGTTAGTGTATAAACAATATTATTCTGTGTTTTTCTTCCAAGAAGAGTACGCATGCTTAGGACTAATGGTGTGGGAGCTTTTGTGAAACCCAAGATTTAGTCCCATATGGGATATGGTTTGAGAGTGATTGGTTTGTATTTGATTGTTTGGGTCTCATATATACATCTAGCTTAACCATTTTGCAAGTGGGCCATGTGATGGGTACATGTGGACAATCGACGGGTGTCATGGTGGGTTCGTGTGCTGAGGCTTGACAAATGTTATCATAACTACCTAGTGGATTCATGTTCCGTGGTAGTTAGACCGAATCATTTGCACGGGTTGCAACGTTGTCATGTCTTTGAGTGGGGGAGATTGTGAAACCCCAAGATTTAGTCGCACATTGGATATGAGATGGTAATTTGATTGATATATATTTGAGTACTTGGGTTTCATGTGTACATCCAGGTTAACCATTTGGGCAAGTGGTCCAAGTGGATGTGCACATGTGGCATATGCATGATTCATGTTCTGGGTAGGCCCGTTGGCTGGGGCGTGACACCTTTGTTGTAAGTAGATCTCCTCTTTGAAATCCGAACGGGGCACTTGAGTGATTGCCCCTCAACTCTCAATAGAAGTGATGAAGGCTTAGAGATTATTGCATACTTGATTATTCTACTATAAGTTTGTCTTATGGGAAACCAAATCATACATGTAAATATTATTGTTTTAACAGATAAGAGGACATTATCTCTGTTAAAAATTGATTTTATGACATTTTTTTGCTGATTCATGGCCTCTTTTCACTCTTTTTCATTTAGGTTGTTGGGTCAATTGAGCAACCTGAAGCTATTGAGGATATCAAGTCTGAGAAGGATCCTGAATTGATATCAGATTCTAAAAACGGTGTCACTGAGAAAACCAAGGCAAAACGGAAATTGTATGTGGGTTCTCAAGCCCTAGGATACAGAAGAGACTTTATGGAGGTTAGACTGTTAATATGGCAATGTTTCACTTTTCCAATCCAAGACGACGGCAAATCTGATTGTACTTTCTGCTGTTTCCTTCAGTTCATTTATTGATATATCCTTTTTTGACTCAGGTGATATCACCTATTAAGGATGGGATTGTTGTTGACTGGGATATTGTTGACAATATATGGGATCATGCTTTCAGGTTAGAGTCGTTAGTAGTGCTAAATCTAACTATTTGGTTTTATTAAACTGCTAAGGTTACTTATGCATATTTCTTTTGGCGGATACTATTCTTGAGGTCATTACTGTTTATACTGTGCACGTGTATATCTACTGATTTACACCAAACTTAGTCTGTAAAAGGTACACATCCATAAAAAAACAAACATGAACAATGTAAATTTCAGGAGCTGTTGCTTTCTCACCTGGGAACATTCCAATATATCCAGGGGACTTGCGGGAGAGTTGAGTAGAGACGTCTTCAAGACAGTTTTGGGAGTTGAATTACTTAATGTTCTGCATGTTGGAATTGTTACATTACGCTGCCTTTGAGTTGCAAGTTATCTTGATCCAAATAACAACAACAACAGTCTTTATCCCAATTTTTTGGGGTACGCTGTTTGAATCTTCTTCTTCCATTTGGCTCTGTTAACGGCCATGTCCTATGTAACGCTAACAAATCCAAATCTTTATGTAACATTTCAAATTATGTTAGTCTAGATCTACCTTTAGTCCTAAAGGCTCCATTAACTACTATATTTGTTCATCCTTACTGGTGCATTTATAGGTTTATTTTGCACATTTCCAAACCATCTAAGTCGATTTTTTCTCATCTTGTTCTCAATTGACGCCACCTCTAGCTTCTAAATGATATAATCATTTCTTATATTATTCTTTATTGTATTGCCACTCATCCATCTTAGTATCTATTCTCATTTCAGCTACACTACCTTTTTGGACATTGTTTCTTGATTGCCTAACATTCTGATCCATAAAACATGACTAGTAGATTCTTATATAATTTTTATCAACTTCATATGTATCTTGCGGTCGCAAAATACTCCATAAGCAGTCATACGTTTCAATTATCATGTTTTAATTCTAATTCTAATTCTAATTCTATGCATGACATAATTCTCAATCTCTCGATCATGATAAATTATTGATCCTAAATAACGAAAGCTGTCAGTCTTAGGCATCTCGTCCATCTATATGGACTCCTTTTTTTTGGCTTTGGGTTAAAATTAGTAAATTACATTTTATATACTATGTTTTCGTTCTACTAATCAGAAATCTCTTAGATTTCAAATTGTCTCTCCACACTTTTATTTTAGCATCTAACCATTCTATACTCTCATCAACCAACAAATTATAACGAACAAATATCATACACCATAGAACATCCTCCTGGATGTGCCTAGTAATTTCATCAATAACTATCGCAAAATGGTAATGACTTAACACCGGTGATTGATGTAAATAAATGGTAATAGAAAATGGGTACTATCTCCTCAAATAGTTCGCAAGGTCGTCGTAACTCTATTATACACATCTTTAATAATCTCAATATAATTACTAAAAATTTGTTCTTCTTCAAAACCCACTCATCACATACTCTCATCACATATTGTCCATATGAACTCGATCATAAGCTGTTTCTAAGTCGATAAAAACGAAATATAAATCTCATTTTCTTTCTCTAAATCTTTCCACTAATCTTCTTAGTAAGTTAATGAGTTCTTCCCGACATTAAACCAAGTCGATTCTCTGAAATTTTAGTTTCTTTTCTTAAACTTTGTTCAATCACTCTCTTCATAGTTTTATTGTAAGACTCATAAGCTTAATTCCTCGATAGTTGTTACAACTTTGTACCTTGTTCTTATATAATAGTGCATCTCCATTCATTTGACATCTTCTTTGTCCTTAAGACTTTGTTGAATAATTCAGTAAGCAACATCAATCCTTTCTCCCCTAAACATTTTCTAACTCCAATAGGAATTTCATCACGTCCTACCGCTTTTCCATTTTTTCATTTTATTTAATGCATCATTAACTTTAAGTGTAATTCTGCAACAATAGCAATAAGTGTCATCATGAGCTAACTCTGAATTTAAACCAAGCTTTTCTAGATTGCTCTCATTAAATAGCTTGTAAAAATAATTTCACATTTTTCTTAATATCATTTTCTCGTATTAATTCCCTTTTGGGCCTCACTCTTGATAGACTTAACATTAACCAAGTCTTTCCCTACTCTTAGCAAGCCTGTAGATATCGTTTTACTTTTCTCCTTCCTTAGTTTCTAACCTCCTATATAAATAATCATTGGCCTTAGATTTAGCTTCACTAACTTCATTCTTAGCTTCATTTTTTTTATACTTTCTCTCTCTCTCAAAGTTCTCACTTTTACATTTTTGCCAATCTTTATGGGCAATTCTTTTTTTCTTTCTTGCCTTAATTACCTTTTTAACTTTCTCGTCCCACCACTAACTTTCGTTTGAGGTCCAATCATTGCCTCTTGCTACTTTCTTGGTACAACTTGCCATATTGTTCCACATAACATTATAATTCACTTCAATGTCCCTCTTCCTTCATATTCATCTTATATTATCCTTAAAATTTATTAAGTTTTCTCCTTTCAAGTTTCACCATTTGATTCTTGGTCTCTTCTCCACCCCAGCTTAGCCTTTCTTTTCCCGTTCCTAATACTAATATTTAAGATGCAATCAATTGTGCAAACTTCATTGCGTGCTTGCGGATTTATGGGAAGCCCAACTTAATATTTTATTATATAGCAATTTGATCACGAATTCTTGCATATAGCATTAGAAATTTAGAACTTTGTTTTGCTGCATGTCGTGAAGTTTGGAAATTATGTTTCAATTTACAGATCATTTGTATTGAATGCTCTAAATGCATGTCAGTTCTGTGTTTTGCAGTTGCGACTTACAGGCATGTCTTTTTTGTAGTTTCTGGATCTTAACTTTTGAGTGATGGTCTTTGTGCTTGTCAGGGAACGGTTATTAATTGATCCCAAGGAGCATCCTATGCTGCTGGCAGAACCATCTTCTAATACCCCACAACAAAGGGAAAGGTGATTGTTTCATCTGTTCCCTTTCCGTTCCTTGGTAGTTATTATTATTCTGTTTTTCTTCTTCTGATTTCATTCAAATCTGAACCGATGACTTCTCAAGTCTCCATTTTACAGAGCAGCAATATATTTCTTATTGTATCTGTAGGAATTTGATGTAGCTTGATAATGGACCTCTGAGAACATTAGCTAATTGTAATTGGTCTTTTAGGTTCCGGTACAGGATCTTGTCTTAAGTTCTAAATGAAGGTTTATGCTTATTTGCAAACAACATTGCCTTTGATTTATGAAAGTGCAAATACATGCAAATGACGAAGCAACATTTTGTCAGAGAACTATTTTGTATTGATGTCTGGTATTTGGATGGCAGAAAGAAGTTTCACTAGAGATTATGATCATTTGAGAAGCTTTACTTCTCCTTGTCTTTATTTTTAATACTTTTATTTTTAATCCTGGAAGCTTTAATTGTGTAAACGCTATATTAGCTCCACTCTAAAGAAAAAACACAAGGCCCAACAAATAGCCCCATAATATACCAGACTTGGTCATGTTTCCACTAAAATTATATTTTAATAGTGGTGGACTTGCACGGGCCACCACTAAAAACATGTCACGACCCGATCCCAAATATAATGGGTCCAGTCGGATCATGCCCAGCCTGCACCGTTGTGAGACGGCGGCAATAAGCTGTATCAAGCAGTGAAACACAACATGCAAATATCTAACGGAAATAAAACATTTTATTAAACTGAAACTGGTCTGGAATGGAAATAACAAGACAACAATATCACAATTCATTTATTACAATTGTTCAAAAACAAAGAAAGGAAAAAGAAACTATGCCAACGTCTATGGTTCTGGGGTTCCTGGTTCTGGTTCTGGTTCAGCCAAATCTGCGGGACCCAAGTCAGGCCGGTAGAAAGAACAGTAAGCTAGCTCCTCATCGCAATCACCTAAAAATGTTATGTCTCCAGTCAGGAGTGAACAAGAAACATATTTCTTCCACATCTAACATTTCTAAATTAAAATAAATGAAAATGCGAGACAGTTTAAGAAACTTTATATGTTTTTGTAAATAATAGTAAAAGACAACAAGCAATATGGTCTCAATGTCAAATATGATGCAATGCTAAGCTAGTGTTTTGAGTATATAACAGGGCCTGTGACCGGCTCGGATAGAGGCAATATGTATACTAACGTTTCGGCCGAAACGAATAGCATACGGTACGGTTCAACCACCTGTGTGGTAGAGGTTAGCGCGAGAGAGAGAAGCGAGAATTTTGGCTTTGGTCACATACGTTATACTACTCTCCCAAGCAATCTCCGAGTCGATGAATCAATAAGTCACTATAGCAATCCAGCAATCGATGTGGAGTCCGAGAGGGATCCACGGTGAATCAGTGTCACTATACTATATGAAATCAACTTATGCATACATTTAATTATTAAAGTAAAAACACAGACATGGAATAGATATGAAACTTGCCTCAAACGGTTCCTCGGCGTGGGCAGCAACAAATGGGTAACTGCCAAGGTTTTAGGGAACATAACCTACAAGATCGTAGTACCAGATTTTAGTAACTATAACTACGCTTAATTCTAAAGAACAACACTAAAGGCTAAGTCTGGTAGGTTGGAAAAACCTATTTGGAAAATAATTATATTTTTTTTAAGAAGAGATTTTATTACAAAATAATAAGTGCCAAAGTAATCGTTTTTGAATAAAATACATGTTTTGTCGAAATAATCAATATTGAGAAAAATAACTATTAATCGTATTTTTAGAGGTTAATAATTAAAAAGGAAATTAGATTTTTCAAAACAAATATTTTTACTAATTTAGAAATTATTTACCGATCAATACTAATAAAACGATTTTTCTTAAAAATCCATTTCTAACCATTTTCCATCATAAAAGGAAAACAACTTTTTATTGCAAATTAATCCTTTATAACCATACGGTTTTTACCAAACTAATGATTTAATTTAATAGCAACACATTTTCGGCTATTAATACCAAAAAAATCATTTTATTTACCTAAATCAATTATTTAGCAAATAAAAATCATTTATAGAAATAATATCATTTTTATTATTTATTCTAATTATTGAAAACTTTTGGTATAAAACGTTTTAGGAAATATATACATAAGTTATTAGTGGCAAATCAAATACTAATAATATTTTCGGCAAAATTAATTATTAATAGACCATTCCTTCTAATGAACTCATTTACCATATTTCTTAATAATCAAAAAATTCGTAAAAAATGCATTTTGATATAAACCTTTATAGGCCAATATTTTACTTATAAAGAGTACTAATACTAATTAATCATTATCAATCTAATCCCTATGGTTTTTCTACACTAATAATTAATAACCAACATAATTAAATAAACTACACATTATTACACCATTAACCAAGCATTATTATTACTAATCTAAACTATTCCAATTGGCAGAGCTTCATTCTGCCAATTGGCCGGAACATGGAATAGGTTCTGTACAAAAATGACAGAAGGTTTCTGGGTCAGAGATATGCTAAAAATGGAGGCGGAACATCGAGGGGAGGCCTCGGGCTCGGATCGGAGCGTCGGAAAGCCGACGGGGACGCGGGGAGCGCGGACACGAGGTCGCAAGCGCGTGGGGCGCTGGCTGCGATCGGGTGCGGGACGCGTCGGTCGCTTCGGTGGCTCGGGTTGCCGGCGCGAAATGATGGGGTGAGGGGTCTAGAAAAGACAGGGGCGGCGAGGTGAACGCGATGGTGGTCTCGGATTTGGATTTGGTGGAGGGAGGAGGAAGTTATGGAGTTTTGGTGGAGAATAAATGTTTCTGATGGATATACGTGGGGGGGGGGGGGGGGTTCTGCGCGGAAGAGGCGGATCTGAGCGGGGAGTGGGGTTGAACGTGTATGTTTTAAGTTAATTGGGTTTTGGGTTAGCGGGTTCGGGTTGGGTAGGTTATGGGTTTTACAACATTCCCTCAGAAAATTTCGTCCTCGAAATTTCAAAGATAAGGGCTGGAGTATAGTCATGCCTCAAATCAGTAAGGATATTCTTTCTCAATAGTCTCATGCCTAACTTGGCCAATGTCCATAGCAAATCTATGTAGTGCAATATCTTAATCAATCTAACCACTATACACAAATAACATTCTTCCCTCCTTAAAAACACAGTCACTATCCACAATTATGTATTTCTGCTTTCGTCTCTGAATTGTCAATCACCGTCATAACCTTGAAAAATTTGTCTTCTTACCTTTTTTTAACTAAACACATATAATATTTTCCGCAATATATTTTGTACTTCCTTCATCTTGCTAATATATATCCAAAATTTAACTCTATGTCATACCAATTACGTTCTTATACATCTTATTCGTTCCTGACCAAAATATCATAATTTGGTACGTTCCGTCTTGTCGTAATACTCTAGTATCAAGCCTCAATAACCCAATATCACATTTAAAATCCAACATCACGTTTCAATACTCCAATTTGTCATGATCTATAAATTTTTATCATTTCTTGTTTACCTATTGTACTCATATGTGATCATTCTGTAATTTATCTAGACGTCTATTTTCACCAACATGTATATATCTTGATTCCAAACCCCGATTTACCTATTCGATCCTGAATTCTTAATAAAATTTATTCATCCTGTTTAAGCTTGAACCCTTCATCTTGATTTCACTGTATCATTTTGACCAAACTTTTCTCTGTTAAAAATATATCTTATTTCATCTCCCAACCTTGTATTATTTACAATCCTTCTACCTCTGGTTTCTGATTTAAAATCTTTTGCATCTTTCAATTCATACGATTGCTATCCTTAATTAGTTACACCTTAAGTCCAAAATTTCTTGTTTCGGTCGTCCTTTGTATATCTTTTGATTCATCATGCATCTTCTTATAGTGTATCTTTTGATTCATCATGCATCTTCCTATAGTGCATCTCCATGCTTATCATTTAACAACCCCTAATCTACAATGTCAATTTGCTTGATATTCACATCATTAATTATTTCTCCTTGATTCAAATCACAAGTGTTCATATTTATCTCATCTTTATCCCAAAACTCATGTACTCTATAAATCCCTACTATAGATCGTTATAGATTTAAATCATCAGGCACAAACTGATTCGAGGCATGATCACTAGAGCTGTCAAGACGGGCCGGCCCGTAACCCATCATAACCCACCATTTGGCGGGGCAGGGCGGGCCGACCCACCATTTTGGCGGGCTGAAAAAATTCCAACCCAGCCCAACCTACCGGCGGGCCGCGGTCTAGGCGGACTGGCCCGCTTAATTTTTTTTTTAATTATTGTTTAGTTTCTTAAAAGGAAAAAAAATCATATATATAATATTTTCTACTCACTCTCATATGCATCAAATTACAAGTAAAATACAAGAAACATTATAATAGTAGATATTTCTTTAAAACACCTTCATTCATGTAAATAAATGACCAAATTTAATATTTTATACGTCATTACTTGCATTAAATGAGAATTTTTATCATTTATAATACATATCTCATATATGTGCTAAATAAAAAAATTAAAATTTTTATAAAAAATAGATGGCGGGCCAACCCACTTGGCCCACGGGCTAGCCCACCGCGGGGCGGGCTACTAGCGGGCCAGCCCACCTAGGCCCGCCTGTTTGGCGGGCTCCTAAATGCTCGGCCCAACCCACCTTTTTGGCGGGCGGGGCGGGCCGGCCCAACGGGCTTAGCCTATTTTGACAGCTCTAATGATCACTAGGTACAATGATAAAATACAGGTACGGTCAGAATTAACTAGATATGATTTGAGATAGAGTTGGAATATTGTTGTGATCAAAATTATTTTAGGCACGAGAAAAAAAATCTAGGTATGATTAAAATATGATCATAAAATAGGAAAAAATCAAATGAGGTCTCATGAAACAGAAAAGACAAGAAAGAAACGAACGTGAACAGTTTATTGAGAATGCAGAAAGTAATAGAATCTTCTGGGATGAGTGACTAAAAATTTCAAATCAAATTGGAATGGGTTATAAGGGTTTGTGACTCGGAGAAAATCAACAAGTTCTATGATAGGAATGTAATCGGATAAGATATTTCCATTGAGTACTGCGTGATGACCAAATGGTGGTAGAAAGGATATCAAAATACTATTTCAAGGGTCAAAAAGGCATTTCAAGATAGAATATGAAGGGAAAAAAAATAACTTACAAGATAACCATCTTATTAACACCCATACAAAAATCAATCCTAACTCGCTAAACTTCTACTATCTACAAAAAACTAAGGCAGCTAGCTGCCAAGGTATTAAAACTAACTCTATTTGGAATCATAAATCATCTAAATCAAATTTCCATCTGTTGTTGTATGTAACTCGTATGCCAATTGTATTTCAAATTTTAAGTATTTCTCTCGATAAAATCATTTTACAGACATCAATTTTCTATTGTCAGTCATTCTTCCAAACTGACTACATCAAAGTCACAATCTTCACTTCTCAGAGTTTGCTAGGTAACTATCTAGGTTTTTCCTGCATATAATTGTCAACTAACTATATATATATAGCTACAAAATATATAACTATCCACAAAACATATGCAATACACTAAAATTGGACCTTGAAAGAGATTGAGCGAATAGAGATAATAAATACCCAACTAGAACACCTAGATTATTTTTACCCTGTTACAACATAGGGCCAAAATTATCTATTTATGATATCTATTTTGCTTGCTTATAGTTTCGTAGGTTACCTTCCTTATGTTTGTACCTAAACCTTTCAGATAATGACTAATATTCCATGGTTATTCCTTTGTTGGTTTTGTTAAACCACTTCAACTTGACTTTCTTTGAACCAATAGACTAGCTAGCTCAACTCACGTAGCAAATTCTCGAACTTTCATTGGTCTTAAGGATTTTTTTTTTCAAAATAATTTCGGTAAAGGTCAATATTCTCGAAGTGTTCTGCTGGGAATATTTTCATTTCTTGACTTCCTCTACTCAACTTGAAACCTTATTATCTCTAGGTAACTTCTTGATCAATTCAAGGCTTAGAAAGCTTCTAAACTCAATGCTTGAGTATCATGAAGCAGGAACGGTCAGAGAATTGATTCCATTCTATTTTTGAGCTTCCTTTAGTCATTGGAAAACTTTTAAATTGTTGACCTATCCATTTGAAATTTTCATGGACAAAGTTGAGAAAAGATTCAGTGACCTAATATGGCTTCGCACATATACGTTGCAGTCATTTATCTGAATTATGGAAATTGCGAGTTTACTGTAGCCAGATGCGCACTGGCGAGGCATAGGCTCTAAAGTTGAAGTGATTTCAGGTGTTCATAGGTTTTCGAATATTATTGAGACTATGTCCTAAATGCATCATGTTTGTCTCCTATGTTGTTCAGCCAGAAATGGATAAAGTTGATAGACTACTCGGTAACCTATCATTATTCAAGTTATGGAGCCAAAAATTTATTGCAGTCAGGTGCACTCTGGCGAGGCATGAATTTGAGGCAAAGTGATTTCGGATATATTTGGTTTCTGAATATTATTAAGACTATATCCATACCATGTTTGTCTCTTTAGCACCATCAAATTATTCTGACTTTTGCCCGATTAGAGGATTTACATTTTTAGCGGTTGTCTCAACTTTCAGAAATCTCTTATCACAGCCAGAAAGAATGGATTTTCTATGGAATTCTACTTGATTTTCCTAGAACTTATTATGACCATGTCAATCTTTATTGGCTCAATCTCTTTCAAGGTCCAATTTTAGTGTATTGCATATGTTTTGTGGATAGTTATATATTTTGTTGCTATATATATATATATATATAGTTAGTTGACAGTTATATGCAGAAAAAACCTAGATAGTTATCTAACAACCTTATTATATTATTCCGGTAAGAGCACCCTTAGAGGATCGATATTTTTTCCAATGAGATTAGATCGCTAATGGTAGAATGACAAGGCACATTGTAAGCAAGTTAGTCTGGAGAGGATTATAAATTGTGGTTCATTTAGGATAGAATCATTACTAGTGCTTGGGTATTGGATTTGAACAAATGGATACAATTGACGATTTTGAATTTTATGATTAAAGGAAGAGTTATGGAAGATAGAGGAAAACATAGGTAGAGTTAGCAAGAAAAGTCTAGGATTTGGTAAGGTTTTCCCAAAGAGGAAGTGAATTTGGATAATATATATAGACATGAAAATATGATGATCAAGTAAATGAACACTTGACGAGGATGAACTTTTATGATCAGATGATTACTGTACTCAGAAGGGACGGCTATAACCATGGAAGGAATATCACGAGCAATGAAATGATAGTGAATAAGCAGTGAGGAATTGAGATAAGACCATTGGCATGTAACTTTGGAAAGGGACAATTGGGTTTAAAATTTCTACCAAACATTGGAGACTCATATTAGCTATGGTAAGAATGATTGGGATTTTGTGATATTTTGCTAATGTGTTTGGATGAGAACGATTGTTAGGTGCATGGTTAAAGATTAAAATTTGATTAGTGATTATAATTTGGTCAATTGATTTCAAGAATTGAAAATTATCGAATATAGATCGAGGATCGACTTTCTAAGGATTTACTCTGACAAGTGAAGATTGTGACTTTGATGTAGTCAGTGTTGGAAGAATGACCGACAATAGAAAATTGATGTCTGTAAAATAATTTTATCGAGAGAAATACTTGAAATTTGAAATACATTTGGCATACGAGTTACATACAAGGACGGATGGAAATTTGATTTAGATGATTTATGATTCCAAATAGAGTTAGTTTTAATACCTTGGCAGCTAGCTGCCTTAGTTTTCTGTAGATACTGGAAGTTCAGCCAGTTTAGCGAGTTAGGATTGATTTTTGTATGGGTGTTAATAAGATAGTTATCTTGTAAGTTATTTTTTTCCTTCATATCCTATCTTGAGTTGCCTTTTTAACCCTTGAAATAGTGTTTTGATATCCTTTCTACCACCATTTGGTCATCACGCAGTCCTTAATGGAAATATCTTATCCGATTACATTCCTATCATAGAACTTGTTGATTTTCTCTGAGCCACAAACCGTTATACCCCATCCCAATTTGATATGAAATTTTAGTCACTCATCCCAGAAGATTCCATTACTTTATGCATTCTCAATAAACTGTTCACGTTCGTTTCTTTCTTGTCTTTTCTGTTTCATGAGACCTCATTTGATTTTTTCCTATTTTATGATTATCTTTTAATCATACCTATATTTTTTTTCTCGTGCCTAAAATAATTTTGATCACAACAATATTTGTAATTGATAATTTAAATCTATAACGATCTATAGTAGGGATTTATAGAGTACATGAGTTTTGGGATAAAGATGAGATAAATATGAACACTTGTGATTTGAATCAAGGAAGAGATAATTAATGATGTGAATATCAAGCAAATTGACATTGTAGATTAGAGATTGTTAAATGATAAACATGGAGATGCACTATAGGAAGATGCACGATGAATCAAAAGATATACAAAGGACGACCGAAACAAGAAATTTTGGACTTAAGGTGTAACTAATTAAGGATGGCAATCGTATGAATTGAAGGATGCAAAAGATTTTAAATCAGAAACCAGAGATAAAATGATTGTAAATAATACAATGTTGGGAGATGAAATAAGATATATTTTTAACAGAGAAAAGTTTGGTCAAAATGATACAGTGAAATCAAGATGAGCTTAAACAGGATAAATAAATTTTATTGAGAATTCGGGATCAAATAGGTAAATGGGAGTTTGGAATCAAGATATATACATGTTGGTAAAAATAGACGTCTAGATAAATTACAGAATGATCACATATGAGTACAATAGGTAAACAAGGAATAATAAAAAATTTATAGATCATGACAAATTGGAGTATTGAAACGTGATGTTGGATTTTAAATGTGATATTGGGTTATTGAGACTTGATACTAGAGTATTACGACAAGACGAAGCGTACCAAATTATGATATTTTGGTCAGGAACGAATAAGATGTATAAGAACGTAATTGATATGACATAGAGTTAAATTTTGGATATATATTAGCAAGATGAAGGAAGTACAAAACATATTGCGGAAAATATTATATGTGTTTAGTAAGAAAAGGTGAGAAATTTTTTTCAAGGTTATGACGGTGATTGACAATTCAGGGACGAAAGCAGAAATCCACAATTTTGGATAGTGACCGTGTTTTTAAAGAGGGAAGAATGTTATTTGTGTATAATGGTTAGATTGATTAAGATATTGCACTACATAGATTTGCTATGGACAGTTAGCCAAGTTAGGCATGAGGCTATTGAGGAAGAATATTCTTACTGGTTTGAGGCATGACTGTACTCCAGTCCTTATCTTTGAAATTTTGAGGACGAAATTTTCTAAGGATGGAAGGATGTAAAACCCATAACCTACCCAACCCGAACCCGCTAACCCAAAACCCAATTAACTTAAAACCTACACGTTCAACCTCACTCCCCGCTCAGATCCGCCTCTTCCGCGCAGAACCCCCCCTCACGTATATCCATCAGAAACATTTATTCTCCACCAAAAATTTACAGAAGCTTTCAACTCCCTTATTCAACAAAAAAATTCCATAACTTCCTCCTCCCTCCACCAAATCCAAATCCGAGACCACCATCGCGTTCACCTCGCCACCCCTGTCTTTTCTAGACCCCTCACCCCATCATTTCGTGCCGGCAACCCAAGCCACCGGAGCGACCGGCACGTCCCGCACCCGATCGCAGCCAGCGCCCCGCGCGCTTGCGGCCTCGTGTCCGCGCTCCCCGCGTTCCCGTCGGCTTTCCGACGCTCCGATCCGAGCCCGAGGCCTCCCCTCGATGCTCCGCCTCCATTTTTGGTATATCTCTGACCCAGAAACCTTCTGTCATTTTTGTACAGAACCTATTCCATGTTCCGGCCAATTGGCAGAATGAAGCTCTGCCAATTGGAATAGTTTAGATTAGTAATAATAATGTTTGGTTAATGATGTAATAATGTGTAGATTATTTAATTATGTTGGTTATTAATTATTAATGTAGAAAAACCATAGGGAAGATTGATAATGGTTAATTAGTATTAGTACTCTTTATAAGTAAAATATTCTATAAAGGTTTATATCAAAATGTATTTTTTATAAATTTTCGGATTATTAAGAAATATGATAAATGAGTTCATTAGAAGGAATGTTCTATTAATAATTAATTTTGCCGAAAATATTATTAGTATTTGATTTGCCACTAATAACTTATGTATATATTTCCTAAAACGTTTTATACCAAAAGTTTTCAATAATTAGAATAAATAATAAAAATGATATTATTTCTATAAATAATTTTTATTTGCTAAATAATTGATTTCGGTAAATAAAATGGTTTTTTTGGTATTAATAACCGAAAATGTTTTGCTATTAAATTAAATCGTTAGTTTGGTAAAAACCGTATGGTTATAAAGGATTATTTTGCAATAAAAAAGTTGTTTTCCTTTTATGACTGGACCCATTATATTTGGGATCGGGTTGTGACAGGTTTCTTTCAAAATGCTTGCTTTCAAGAAATATTGGGAAATATACACAACATTAAATGAACTATGAAGATGAGAGTGCTGAAGTAAATTGTATGGAGAACCAAAGTTTCTTTCTGATCAAATTGGATAAATGATGCTTTAAAGTTGCAACTGAAAAGTATTATGATTTTACATAATAAGTTGAGGTCTCCATTAAGAGAGTTATCTGTTCATGGGATGAAGAAAGTGAGGAGGAGGATGTAAGGTAATTTGTATTGCAGTTATGTGATGAAGAATTTGATTTATTTCATAGAAACATGTGTAGAAAATTACTGTAGCCAAAAGGAGAACACTATGATGGACGAATGACAATACATTAAAAAAATAGGATAAGAAGCCATTGTAGTCGTGGGAAGTTAAGAGGTGGTGCCAATTGTGGACAAGATCGAGAGAAATTCTACTTAGACGACTTGGGCATGTGCAATGCAGATCAGTAGATGCTTCGTTAAGGAAAAACGGCAAGATAGTAATTAAAGGAGCTGCTAGGACAAACGAACATGGACTGAAGTTCTTGAGAAGAATATGGTTTTTGTTGCTTCTACAAAGGACATGGCCCTCAGCAGAGCTGAATGTAAGAAAAGGATTCAAACATCCGACCCAAAATTTTGGGATAAAGGCTTTGTTTTGACTTTTTTGTCATTTGTTATCAGTTTTGTGATAAACAATTTGAGGAAGGCTGCAATTGTTGATGATATTTCTTAATGATTTCATTCACAAAATATAAATGAGCAGAGAGATATGACTAGTGATTTTCTTTGGCATTGAGGTTAATTTCTTGCACCTTGGTGCATTATCTCTAAGTCGTAACACTTGTTTTTCTTCTGTCACATTAAACATAATGTGCAACTTTCCTCCCTTTACCTGTACTGTACGGTACCACACGGAAGAGTATGCTGGTAACTCCTCAAGGTTAGATTACTCAACTTTAACTTATAAAATGTTCTGCAGGGCAGCAGAACTCATGTTTGAGAACTACAAGGTTCCAGCTTTGTTCTTAGCAAAAAACGCTGTATGCTCCCTGTACACCCTCTGCCATTAATTTTTTTTTTACTTGGAGTTCTGCTTCATGGTTCCAATTGCACTTCCAATTGAGCTGTATCATTTAGTAATTGATGATGTTAGCTTCCTTTTCCAGGTTCTCACATCTTTCGCATCTGGGCGTGCTACTTCTCTTGTTGTTGACAGGTGGGAACTTAAATTTAGCTTAAGCTATTCGGGTAAATTATTTTCTCTTTGCAATTTTTATATGAGTGCTATATTCATCTATGATATGCTTTGAGTACCATTGGCTTGTTTGATCTGTTATTTCTTACTAGTTAGCATTTCCATAGTTTGCAATATAGGTCGATACAGTAAGGCCGATACCGATACTGTTTGGCATATCCCGATCCGATACCGACCAATAACGATAGTGACCGATACCGACGTTGGGTTATCTCTTTTCCAATCAATTCGGCACAGAAAATTGAACGAAAAATACCAATCAAGAAGGGTGTAAAAGAATAGTAATGTTGTAAAAGAATGTAAATGAAGAAAACTTATTTATCGTAGGTAAAGCAATCAACAAGGGGTGACTTTTATTTCTTTCAATTTCAAAACTACTAAGAAACAACACAAAAATACTTCGAATTGTGCCTAAATATAGAAAATATTTTTTCTAAATTTTATAAAATTATTAATAATTATATGCTTTCTGATACAAAAAATTCAAATTCGAAATCTCCGATAGTGCTGATACCGCCTATTCCAACACTCATAGGAAGGGTTTGATATCCATTCCGATACCCATACTTTGAACCTAGCAATCTATGTTTGTAAAAGAATTGTTAGATGCAAAATTGTCACTTATTTAGATGTTGTAGTAAGTGATGGTAGTCTTCATAAAGTAGGCAAATAGATTACTTACAGAAACATGAGGGTCTTTGAGCTTTTGCAATGAATACATTATATGTATGCATAATTTAAGCATATTACTATGTAGTTCAGTAGCCTACACATGAATCCAAATTATAATGGCGGGCAATTCTTCTATGTTATTCTTCATTGAAGTTGTTTAATCATACTTAGATTAGGGCATCAGGCAGTTATTCTTTTAGGGGAGAAGGAATCCTGCGTTTAATCATGCTACTTTAGGGGCATTATACAGTTACTTTTTTAGGGGAGAAAGAATGCTGCAGAAGAAGGGTCTAGCTTCAAGCATGCATCAGTCTCATGTTATGGAAATTACATGGTGGTGCTATGGTAATAATATGCTGACCGTAGTTCTGAATCATCTTGACTGATTTCAATTTCCATGAATATGGTCCTTTATATCTTTTGGTTTTTCTTGTGATCTTCCCTGCTCTCTTGATGGTTGTTTATTTCACTTTCTTTGGGTGGAGGTGTTTTTATTTATTTTAAACCACAGTAAGTCCAAGTTTGCTTTTGTATATTGTGATTCAACTTCTTTTAAATCATTGCTATCTAGGCCAGTTTCTAAGAATTGAATGTTGCTGTTTGATTATCAGTTTTCTTGTTGGCATTCTCCTTGATCTTACGTCGGAACTGACATGTTTAACCACTGATACCACCATGTCACGCCTAATTATTTATTCTTTGTTCAGTGGAGGAGGATCTACAACAGTTGCTGCTGTACATGATGGATATGTTCTCCAGAAGGTATTCATGGCCCATGAAAGTCCTTTAGTTGCACCTCCATGCACATATTAACTTTGTCATACATGTGCTTGATTAACTAATTTAAGATTGACCTTTATTTTAATAGAGATGAAAACAATGAAAATGGTCAGTTATAGAATTCAGATCAAATAGATCAATACATGCATGGTACATTTTATGTCATACTTTTAAGTTAGACTTTTTTCTGTCTTTTGCTCATTATTTGTTTATTTATTATGATTATTTTTTTGCTTAATGACATGAAAAACTCTACCCTGTATCTTAAGGAAATTATCTATATAATGACCTTTACAAAATTGCTGAAATCTTGTTCATATTGATATCATATTTTTATCCCTGCAGTTGTGGTCCATTAGGTCAAATTCTTTTCCATCTCATCTTTCTATGAACTCCGTAATATTGATGATTATGCTCTTTCATACAACAACAAAGCCTTTATCTCAAATTTGGGATCAGATGTTTGAATATTTTTTTTCCATTAAGCTTTGTTAATGACCGTGTCATTTGCATCACTAACAAAAACTATATCCTTCTTTAAAACTTCAATCCATATTCATTTTAGGCCTCTAGCCCTAGCGCCTTCTTTATCTTATTGCTCTTTACCGACGCATCTATTGGTCTGCATCGCACATGTCCAAACAACCGAAGATGATTTTATCTTATCTAATGATTATGCTCTTTCATCAGCATCATATTTAATCTTACATGTGTGCATGTACTCAAAAGTTTTTTCGGCAGCAAAGTTCTCATTACATGTTTAATCACGCGTGAATGCTATTCTATGCTGACATAATCGTAATTCAATTAAATAGTTTTATGTTTCTGAGGATCAAGTGAGAAAGAATGTCGATTGTTCAATATACAACACTTTTATAGATAGTTATAGCAAACTATATGTTAACATCCCTTTTGACCTAATAATAGTGATAATTATTTCGGTGGTGGCGGGTGTTCTAAGTATGTTGCTCAGAGAATTAAAGTAGAATGGTTTACTTGGGAGTACTTCCTTTGAGTGCTTTGATTCTATGATATCCTAGAAGTTGAAATAGATTTCTAAATGATTACTATAAGACCAACATGATTTATGTCTCGGAACATTAGGCAGCTAAGAAACAACATGACCAAGAATGAGAGTAACTGAAACTGGATAGTTTACATAGCTGAATGAAATATATGAAAAGATAGGAAGAGATATACACTCTAGGAAGTTTTATGTGGTGTCAAGAAGAAGAAAGAATTTTGTTTGAGATGGTTGAACATGCGCATCCGGATCAATACATTCATTTGTTAGGATCGATAGGATCTTAGTTAGAGGAGCATCTAGGAAAGGGGTAGAGCTAAAGAAGCTTTGGTGTAGGCTGTAGAAAAGGATATGACGTTTGCTTAATTATTATAGAGGAAATGGCCCTTAACAAAGTAAAATGGAAGAAAATGATTCCTGCAGCCTCCCAAAAATTTGGGAAGCAGGAGTTAATGTTATGCTTGTTTATAGTACTTATTTTGTTCAAAATTCTAATTCATATCCTTAAGAAGGCTAATGACCTCTTATTATGGTATGGCCCAATATGGATTTTGGGTTTACTTAGTTTATGATATAGGAATTTGTTCCTTGGCATGGCGCTAAGGCCTGAATCTTTCATCTAGTGTCAGTTCAAGTCTCGGAAGGAGCCTCTCCATAAAAGTAGGGTAAGACTGCTGCCCTTTAACCCTTCCAGGACCAAGAATTGGAAGGAGCCGTGTGGCACTAGGGCGTCATTGCTTATGTAGAATGACTACATAACTTAACTGTAGACATATTCCTTATGTTATTAATTATCCGAAGAATCATTGTGATTGATCTCTTTATATAATTACACATAGTGGAAACTCCTAGATCCAAGGTTATAAACGGCGTTTGGCGGGTGCGCGGCGGAGAGGGTCCACCTTGATATATTTTGGGCATTTTTACTATTTTACCGCTGTTTTTTGTGTGTGCATAATATGTATATTTAAGGGTGTTTTATGCATAACTAAGTTGTAGAGCAAAGATTTATGACGTTTTGTTCTTGTAAAAGTGAACCATTGGTCCATAATGCTTGCAAAAGAGTTTTGCTAAAACATCTAGTCAGATATTGCTCCGTCTAGGCGCCTGTCTATGCCATCTCACCTCCGCCTACGCCGTCAAACCTCCGCTGACGCAGCCAAACCGCCGTTGGCCGCATACTCCACCGCCTACAGTAAAAAGCGGTACGGAGAGCGGCCGCCTCGACCGCCATTTAGAACACTGCCTAGATATACTCAGATATGCTGTACATACGTCAAAACGAAAGGTAGAGGGCCACATAGTATCCACATTTTTGCCATACGAAGGAGGTTACACTTCACCTCTACATGCCCTATCCTACAGATTTGTCTCAGAGTATGTCATTTTCATCATCCTGATTAACATTTTCAACTACACACGACGACAATGGTAATAGTAACAATAACACAATCACTAATGAGAAACTACAACAACAATAACATTCTACTGTAACTAAAGTTACTAAACATTGTTATTATTACTACAATTATTATTATGAGTTAGGCTTGGTTTGGGAGTATCCTTCGATCTGGTGATTTGGTTTGAGATTGAATGCAACTCCCTCTGCAAAATTTTCATCTTCCCCCCCCTTGTACACTTTTTTCTGGTTCTGATGTATCTTAGAGGGCTGCTGCTTAGCTGCCATGAGCTTAATGTGCATGAAGACTAAGGTCCGTGTTTCTAATGAAACCAGCTGTCTTACTATGTTTAACACGGCTTATTTGGCAGAAGCAACCTCTCAACTTTGTAACATGGCTTATTTGGCAGGGATTTTGCGTCGATTGAGAGTATCAACTTTAGGTTGATAATCTGTGTTCAGGTTAAAAGTTCTCAAGGATCTATCTATAATTTGAATGTTGAGTTGTATTCTATAGCCAACCTCATTTTGATGGAAAAAATATAGATTATGATGATGCTGGGCCTTGGATGCTTTTTAGTAATATTGCCTTGCCACTTTAAGATGCAAACAAAGATGATAAGCTTTAACATTCTACCCTGTTGATTTCTGTAGGATGAGCATAGCATGTAAAACAAATCCACTGCATTTCGGTGCTTTCATATTTGGTCTGTATTCTGTAGTAGCATTGTACTTCACGTTTGTTCTCTTAGAGTTGCAATCCTAATTTCCTATGTCAAACTCTCCAATGCCAATTTAATGTAACTACTGCATTATTTCACAGCTGCGACCCTTACTTTGTGCTTTTTCTCATCTTAAAATAGCTATTCTTGTGGCTGTAGGCTGTGGCAACCTCTCCCATTGGAGGTGAATTCCTGACAGAGTGCATGATGAAAAGCCTGGAGAGCAAAGGAATTGTAGTAAGTATTTTTTCGTCCCTTCTGTAGATCATGTCCTCGTGGATTAATAATTACCACAATGAATGCAAATTATTTGAGTTCACTGAAATCAGGATCTCTATCTGTTTTCAGTTGAAACCTAGATATTCCTTCAAAAGGAAAGAAATACGCCCAGGAGAATTTCAGGTAACCCCTGTAATTATCTTCCTTGTATATCGTTTCATTTTCTCCCCTTTAAGTATGATTATTTTCTTGACTAATACTTTTAACGAAAACAGAGCCCTTTGAAGTAGATAGAAATATTATCTGCATTTGTCTGGAATAGGTAGCTTGATACCTGTCTACCATTTTAGAGGGTAACTAGCAAGCAAAACCTGACATCGAGGGGATATAATAATGCCGTACAGAAGTTGAAGGCTCATAGCGCCTTACGATGAAATCGATGTTCAAAAAAAAGGTTTAGCTATAAAGAAGGTTGTTGAAGAGAGTTTTAACATGGAGTGACAAATGGCATGAAAATGCCCTCAAAGGGGTTCTCTCCCCGCGCGCCCCCCCCCCCCCCCCCCCCCCCCCCCCCAAGTGACCGATTCTATCATTTGTTCCACCCCTTAAGTGCTCTATACTTGTATTTTCTTTTCGTATGGTTAGTGTGTTCCTATGTTACTTTTTTGTGAGATTTAACTTTTTCTCCTTTGAAATTGATTTTCTTATTCATATGATGGGCATGATAATTTCCAATCTTGCCTCAGTAAGCATAATGGTGAGGAAATATTACTTTGTATGTTTTGTGCAGCCACTCTTCACCTTCACCTTCTATGCTTAACATTTTGGCCCTCTTTTCAGCTTCATCTTCTATGTTTTTTTTTGTCTTTTATGTGCAGCCACTCTCCATCCATCCATGGTTCAAAGTATATAAGGCGCCACCCAGTTTCCACCTTTCCCTACTTTGCCATATCCCGACCTCTCTCCTCTTGATCCATCTACAAACCCCACAGTTTTCATGGAGTATCTTACCATCCTTACCTGTCTCTCAGCCGACCTCTCCCATTGTTGTTGTCAATATTTTCATTAAAATCAATATATACTATGTTACTTAGAATATTAATCATTTAAACTTAAAGTGGAAAAGGAGAGGAGAAGAAGAGGGAGAGTGTATATATAATCTCAACATGCTGCCCCTGGATCTCTTAGAATCCCGGAGCTTCCGCCTAGGCGTCTGTTTAAACAGCCAGGACAGCCACCCACTTCATTTTTTTGCCCACCATTAGGACATTGCTTTTGTTAGTTACTTTTAGATTCTTGTTAAATTATATGCTTTATATTTTAGCATGTGGTCGGCTATTAGGTTTACTTGTATTGAATTGGTTGTATTTGATTTTTTGTTCTGTCATATGAAATCGTTAACAAAACCAAATGCTACTTCCTTGTAGGTTACTGCGTTATAGCTTTGTTCCATAAATGCTAATGCTTCATTTCGTAATATATGTTTTTTCCATTAGAAACTAGGAATATGAAGTGGCTGGTGTATAAAAAAGAAATGGACTATTTATTATTGAGATGGTTTTGTAATGTTCAAAATGGGATACTACTATTAGTCTATTAGTGACTACCCCACTATGGTGTTTAAATACTGCCTCAGGTTCTTATCCGCTTAGAACCTTAGTCTCCTTGAAATCATTGCTTCCCCCTAAGAAAATAATTTATACAGATGCCAAATAAAGGGTTGACATCATTGCGTTAATAATTCTTCTTGATTCTTTCTGCTTTCCCTCCATATTTGCCAAATTTCATGTGGTTATATACTTGAACTTCAGATACCATATTCCTGAGTACCGATATGCTGTGCATAAATTTCATGTTGTTGCATGCTACTACATGAATGTTTGATACATATCCGTGGAAACACTTATGGGAACATTAGCCTTAGGGTTTTCTGATTTCTCCGTTTTGACCCTTGATTTCAGACGGTAGATCTAGATTTCAAACATACCACTGAGAGCTACAAGTTATATTCTCAGGTATGTGGTCATCCCTTTTTGCCTCCTTGCTACTCTCAAGATTGTTTCGTCTTGTTTATTTTTGTTTGCTAAAACTTTTATTATTGCAGAGGGTAATAGCTAGTGACATCAAGGAATGTGTATGTCGAGCACCAGACACTGCTTTTGATGGTAATTGTTAAAATTCAGAGCATATGTGATAATTATCAGCTATTATCTAGTATATTGCATGAAAATTTAAGCATCCAGTTATATTTTTTGAATCATCTTCTAGGCTTTCTGGGTATGTGGCAAACTAAAATAAAACAAATTCTTCTATGCTGTATCCGTGGCTAACTGGTTCCCTTTTCTTAATCTAGGCCATTTACTAAGCACAGAAATAGTCTGTATTAAAAAAGCCGCCAACAATTTGGTTTTACTAAGAGTAATGTTGTCATAATTGTGGCAACCAGCCTATGGACTTGATGATTACATACTTCGTGGATTTCGAATGGCTATGATGCTGAACCTAATAATATAGGTATTACAACCAATGAACGTAGAAGTACTTTGGCTTGAATTTGTGAACCTCCTATTATCTAGGTATCTTATTCCTCAGAAGGGAGCTACTGTGATAAATAACTCCTGTGGAGCTACTAGGTTGTATGGAATTCTATTTATTGTTAGCTTTTATTTTATTTTATTTTATTGATGAGTCATTTTTTAATATCTTATGTGATAAGATTATTAATTAATATGGCAGTGAAAGATATATAAGGGGCTGTTTGGTTGCACGAAAGTGTGAAAGTGGAAAAGTGGGGTTTGCTTACGCGATGCCTATGCATAAGTTTTGACTTTCAAAAGGTTGTTTGGATGGTAGAATTGGAAGTGGGAAAAAAATGAGTTCGGTTGTTTGGATGGTTGTTGAAAGTGGATGTTGCTTACCCCCAAATTTCTTTGTTTTTTCATACAAATAATTGTCATTTAAATCTAAATATTGCAATATAAATTTTATCAAATAATTATTGTTTATTTTAATTGACATATAATTACTAAATGTAAATTTTCTAAAATAAAAACTAAAAATTTATAAGTGAACAAAAATTGTATTCATGACAAATTTAATTTACTCATAATTTTCTTTTTTTAGTTTACTCCACAATTTAATTTACTCATAAAAAAATCACTTTCCCACTTTGGTGCAACCAAACGCCCAAACTCCCCTTCTTCCTCCCCACTTCCTCCAATTTTCTTGGAGGGGAGAAGTGACAATTTTTCAATCGACATGAAACTGCGAAGGGTCAAATAAATAAAAATTCCTTTCCCACTCTTGCAACCAAACGTCCGGATTCGGTCGAGTTCACCATAGAACTGCGAATTCGGTCGAGTTTACCGACATGAAACTGTGAACGGTCACTTCAATCGGAAAAGTGGAGTTTCAAAACCTCCAACCAAACACTCCTCTAGGAAAGCAATGTGCGTATTTTTGCATTGTTCTGTGACACTGACAAGAAACATAGAACTGGTAAAGTACTAAAACAAATTTCATAGGGAGGTGTAAACTGTAGACTTTGGTGATATAAGCACATGACTTGCCCATCCATTGTTTACTCCACTTATGCCAAGCTGAGATAGATCTTCTGTTTTCACATGTAGCAGTTTCTTTTTGTGTTCTTGTTTCCAGTGTTCTAAATTTCGGCCTAGGCGCTAGGCGGCCACCAACTGCATCGGAAACCCCTAGACGGCGGTCCTAGGCGGACCTATTCGGCCTGTTCGGTCGAATTGAGAATTGAAAATATTCAAAAAAATTTAGAATTTGAAATTTCAAAATTCTCACATCTGAACTTTAAAAAAAAGAATATAATCAAAAAATATCCTTACCTGGATCAATTCCTACTGCCGTTGTTGCTGCTGCTGCAGGTGCTGCCGCCGTCGCTGCTGCAGTTGCTGCTGCTGTGGAGAAGATAGGAGAGGAGAGGAGAGGCCTCCGTCGCTGCTGCAGTTGCTGCTGTGGAGAAGAGAGGAGAGGAGAGGCTGGAGATGGAGACTCTCTCTCCTCTCCCCCTCCCTCTTTTAATTTAGGTTTAGGTTTTAATATAAAAAAAAAGAAAAATTGAATCCTTGGTAGGATTCGAACACTTAACCACTGTCACCCATAAGCTTAAGCTAAGCCCACTAGCCACAAGTGCCCATAAGATTTGGTGTTAGAATATTACATACAACATATTTATGGATAAACGTGTTAAAAAATAATTTTTTTTTTTAAAAATCAGTTCGGTGCCTAGGCCGCCTAGGCACTAGGTGGCCCTCCGGCGCATCGATTCCGCCTACCGAAATTTATAACATTGCTTGTTTCATGTACGGATTTGATTTAACATAAAATTCTGTTTTCAAGTCTCGATAATAAGAAAGAGAGCAAGAAGGAAATACTGTTCTTCCGGCTAGGAATAGGCAATATGCTAGTTGGATAGGGCCCTGATGGTAAACATCCCCAATGGCTTATGATATTCGTGCTGCAAGTCCCCATAAAGCTCTAGGGCAACGCTCCCAAAATTTTATTTTTTCTGTCACCGTCTGAAATTTAGAACATAAATTCTACCGTTATTTTGTTATCAATGTAAATAATGCATAATGTCTTGATGAATACGAAGGTTTACTTTGTTACTTCTTGCTTTACAGAAAGTGCATATGCAAATATCCCTATGACTTCATATGAGCTTCCTGATGGGCAGTAAGTTCATTTATATATTTTTAGTATTATTTATGTAAGGTGCAATTAGTATAAATTTGTAGTTTTTAGTTTCAAAACTGATCTATTCTTTGTGTCTTGTTTTTTCTTATATATCTTACATTTCCAGAAGCATTAAAATGTTCGATATTTATGCATCATTTCCAATTAACGCAGGACTATCGAAGTTGGTGCCGATAGATTTAAGGTTCCTGATGTTCTGTTTAATCCATCTTTAGTACAGGTAAATGTTTGATTCTGTTATCAAACCTTTTATGTGATTACCCCTGGTCCTTTTTATATTAAAGTTGATCTATCTGGCTAGACACTAGATCAAAGAGACATTAGTACTTCTTGTTTCAATCTCTTGACTCTGGTCTAGATGTCCACCTGCCAGTCTGAGTCGTTTCTTTTTTTCTTCCATGTAGTAAAAATGATATTGTATTACTGGACTGTATGATGACTTTTACTACTATATTATGTCAAGAGAGGGGCATTGGATTATCTGCGAAGCTTGCCAGTGTTTGGAGAGTTTCTGCATGTCTTCTAAGTAGCTAGCTTGGTTCTTCATAGGAACCTAAGAAGCACGGACACTCCAAAATTTGTGCCTTGTCATGTCGGACACATGTATCGGTCATGCATGGGCACTCCAAAATACACTAGGGCACACCAAAATTGGTGCTGAATCCATGTCGTCATGCCTAAAACGTGTCGTGTCGAGCCCGTGCATAAATAGGAAACAAGCTCTTCTTATCAAGGATTCATGTTACTTATTAACCTCAGATGAATATTATTAATCTTTTTGATGTGAATGACCTCATGCTTTCACCCACTTTTGGTGGCTTCTACTCGTTAGTGTGACTTCTGCCTATTCTTTGAGAATATACAGTTATTCTAGAGCATACAAAACTGAAAAGTCAGGATGAAGAAACTTAATATACTACAAGATGGATTTCTCAACTTCCTAGAGAACTACTGTTGTTTTAAGTTTTTTCCGCCCTTCAATATAATAATGCCAATCAAAGTCCACCTGATTAGCGACATAAATCGGTGGTTGAGAGATTTGTACTATTGTTTTATGTACATATATGATAGTGGTTGCATTTTTTCCAACTGTAAACCACAGATGATTCCTGGCATGGAGAACTTTGCAGATGCTGCTGCTGCTCGTGGCCTTCCTCAAATGGTGAATTCCCTTATGCTCAAAATTTGATGTGTTCCTTGACTTTCTAATGCAAAATTTTCATCTTATCTTTTCCCCCCAGGTTATTGAGAGCATAAACAAATGTGACGTGGACATTCGTAGAGAACTATTTAGCAGTATTCTGGTATTTTCTGGCGCCTTCTAATTTTGAGTTAATGTAGAAATGCCAAGTCTTACCTTCATGTTAGTCTGGACATATTCGTGCTGGAGAGATAAACAGTGGAGATTGATGCAAACTGCTCTTATAGAATTAGTACCATTGGGGGCACTGAATTGCATATAACCCAATGGAAAGGAATACCAAAAAAGGTCACATACATATAACTTATTTCAAACTAAGGGTGGATCATACATGGAAAATGTGCTTTCAGGAAAAGCGAGTAGTTGTGACTTAGTGAAGAAGTCGATCTCATATGCTGCGGAAAAGTAAGGAGGTATTGTTAAGGATTGTGTAACTTCGATCAAATTCCCTATTGTACATCCACTGATCGAACTCGGCTGTGAGTTCGGTCCGTACATAAATTAGTAGGGGTAGTTTGGTAAATGTACTGAAGTTGGTCTTCATCTCTTGTTATAAATAGGCCGTCAATTTCTTACAATTAAAACTCCTCCAGAAATAATAAAATAATTGTGTGCAGCCGAGGACGTAGGAGACGAACTGTGAACCACGTTACATCTTGTCTTTGTGATTGTTCTTCTTCATCGATGGTACCACATTCATAAAAGCAATAGTGCATGCATGGGCGGGTCGAGGACATAGTCTGTGGGGGCACCGAACACTAAAAGTAAAATAAAATAAAATCAGTGGGGTTTTGAATAGTAAAAATAGATACCTTGCAAGAAAAAGTTCTAATGTGTTAGTGAGGATTCGACCTTACTAATAGGTAGGTACTAAAAGTTCTAAGATAAGTAACTTAACAAACTGAACAACACTTTGGTAATGTCAATAATAGAGGCTTGTACGTATTCTATGTATATATTCACATATGGAAAAATCTGTAATTTTTTGCCCTCGAATGGGGGTTGAGCCCACTGTCTTACAAGTGGATCCGCCCCTGAGTGTATGGCTCGTGAAAACCAAAATCAGAAATCTGGAGGGTACTCGGATTGTCACAATATAGTGGATTTGTTGAGCAAATAAGGACACCCATATTGGAGGTGAGGTGACGAAGCCATACAATCTCAACAGTTGAAGAACGCCAAATAAATCTTGTTTTTTGGTCCCCTAGGATATGGGTCACCTGTAAACACAGTTGTCATTGAGTGATTTGTGGCATTAGGATCACCTGCACAATAAGCATCTTAATAAGCACGAAGAGAGATGAGGAACACTATATGTTCATGAGCAAGTGCCTCAAAGGTATTGAATCATCTGAAGGGAAACAAAGTTATTAGTGCACAAGGAGCTGCATCAAATTGACTGACCACAAGCGTGACATTGGCAATGTCAGTCCATTGTAACATTAAGGTAAACTCAGCTCCAAGCAAGTTTCAGATAAGCAAGGGTATCTGGAAGCTGCTTTCCGTTATCAGAATGCAACTTTTGATGGATCTCCATCGGTTTTAGGGTCATCAGATTATCAATCGGTCAACAAGCAAGGTGAGTTGGGATGGGAGATATTTCAATGACTATCAGCAACCTTAAGATTGAAAAAAGAACAAAAACAAAAAAAGAAGTTCAAGTTTAGTGACTCAAAGAGAATGAAGATATTGCTTGAATGAGTGGATGTGTGTGTCGTGATCCATAAATATTATCTTGCCACATATGTATAACAAAAAGTAGTGCATCCTCTAGAGGATCTACAAATGCAGACATCATTCATGCTCACGATGGTGAAAACCAACAACAAGAACAATCTGACTAAACCTTAGACCATAGAGAGATAGACAAAGGCACAAATGTAATTAGGTGGACGAGTATGGCCCAGATGGAGGAGATGACAAACCTCACATTCTAGGTTGTCGTCAAAGAAAGACACTAGTCATAAGAATGAGAGTCCGACCAAATAGTGCAAGCACGACAACAAGAGTGTGAACGGTTGTCATCTTGGCTACAGGATAAAAATTCTACCCGTAATCAATTTCTTCCTCAGTAAATCGCCACCAATTGCGAATTGCAGCGCTGAATAGAACCATACAATCAAGTTTTTATTTTATGATGAGTCTGCAGTCCCAATCTCTTTGAAGATATAAGATGAGAGCAATACATGGCTGCTTAAATGGATGAAAGATGATGATATGGAGGATGTAGAATATGAGGTGTGTTTGGAGCATAGTTTATAGTATTGGCCGATACCGGTATGTATGGGCCATATTGTATCGTTCTGGTATTTTTCTGATCCGATACCGGTCGATGTTGACTTGGGTCTCTTTACCAGTAAATTTGATAGATAAAAGTTGAACGAGAAAGTGAGAAGTATGGAAAAATAGTGTCAACAAAATGGTTTGGTTGGTTGAAGATCGACAATGTTACAATGTGTGGATAAGGAATCAATAAGATTCTTTATCGACACACCGTAACCATTACCTATTTGTCGAAGTTGTATACCTATGAATTCACGACATTCGACTATATTATTACGTTTCTCTTTAAAATTATTTGTTGGGCTTGTACTATATCTAAAGGCAAGTAAATAAATAATAATATTATCAATTGTAGATGAACAATTCAACAATCTTGAATATCGTTCCACTTTAAACTAACAAGAAGCTGCATATAATACATAAACTTGTCTAAATATATCAAATGTTTTTCTAGCTTTTGAAAATACTTCTTTGTCGTTTCATTTTTGGCTTTCTGAAACGAAGAATTCGACGCTACGATACAAATGACGAAATTGTCAATACGGATACTTATAGGAAGGTTCCGAAACCGATTTCGATACCCCTTGGACTGAAGATAACTCAACGTTGGGTGCGATTGCTAGAACTTTACGGGTTGAAGAACCTATTTTTAATACAAGTTCAGTTACAAGCCCATCTAGATCTCGAACCTCTTTTCAGTCGCACGTTAGGAAGATGATTGGGTTGATGAGGAATAAATTGAAGAGGAGGATGAAGAAGAATAAAAATCTGTGGGTAGCGGTGGTGACGAAGGCGATGACATGGATTATGATGAGGTTAGGATCGTATCATAGTTTCTTTTGGGTTTTGAACTTTTATTATGAACTTGTTGTAGTTGCTTTTGAATTTTGAGTCCTTTAACAATGTTCAAGACTTACTAGTTATCTTTATGACTTCATGTAATTCACATTTTACTACTTTATGGTGTTATTAATTGATTAGACACAATATGAGTTTGTTTGTTTGATTAATGCACTTGAAACTTTATTATTTGCATAATTTTGTAAAATGTGAGCCTTGCTTCGTTGAACCTGCATCTCACTGTGCGCCTCTCACCTAGGCTCCAAAGGACCCTTGCGCCTCAAGTGCGCCACGTGCCTTTTGAACCTTCATGGTGCTCATTAGCAAGAAAAAAGTGACTTTTCTGGTGGAACAAGATCCCATGTTTATTCCAATGAGGGAACTGAACTCCTCAACCTTGCTTGCTTCCATTCCAGAATAGTTATACTTATAACATTGAGGTCTCTCTTGGGCTCTTGACCTCTGAGTATAGTTGCCAAAAACGACCTTTGGAGGATATTCTCTCGATAAGCACTATGCAGAAAGGTAGGTGTGCGCATTACAGCTGGGTGATGCTTCTGATATACTTGAAGCACAAGGAGTGGAGAGGTATAATTAAGAGAAACTTCAGGAGATCGAGAGAGGCTCTACCGAGTAGGAATTAACAATAGAAATGCGATTAAGAGCGGAGGCAAACAAGAGGAGAATAATAAAAATCAATGCTTAAAAGAAACTTGATGGGCAATCCATAGACGACTGTTAGTAAAAAACCATACTCAACACACTTTATTATGTGAGCAATAACCAGGAAAGAGTCGAAAGACACATGAAGCAGATAGTTTTGTACGCGCATGAGAAGAACCAAACAAATGCACCTAAGAACTTGGAGATGAGAGTAAGAGCTAGTTTGGTTCCTATTTGAAGAGTGTTTGCTTTCTACATTTGGCGGAGATGGCAAACAGAAAATTGTCTGTAGAGATGATGATGTGTCAGGTCAGAGCCAGCCCAATGACTTGCAGGCTGGCCTGAAAAATAGTCCAACTTGACCCTGGCTTGTTTGAGAAATGGATACGGTCAGAATCATTTTTAGGCCAAAGGTATGTTTGGTCTGGGTATTGGAGTGCTAGCCAGACCGACTTGAAACCTGATCCGTTGACAGCCCACTACCTTTTGCTCTTTCATCATTTAAAATCCCTAAATATTAGTGAGTCCAACATTAATCTTATAAATGATGGATAATATCATCATGGGAAGGATGACAATGTGGTATCTCCACAAGTAAGCAATCCTAATTTCAGCTGACAATGTTTTGCAGTTCATGTGTTGCAACCACATTCAACATGCCATTGAATGTTGTCGTCGACAACCCCCTATCCTCCACAGCTATCAGCATGTTCAATCGGCTTGATTAGTATAAGTGTAAAAACGTGTTTAATTGAATAACATAAACTGTCATATATATGATACAAAGACGGGTGCCAGACTAAAGCATGAAGGGTGGCTTTTGGGTCTGGATCTTGTAAGACTATGGCCGGTCTGGACCAGGCCAATTTTTTTTGCCTGAATTTTTTTCCGGCCGAGTTTGGACCTTTCCTGGGGATGCCCAACTCTTCCCATTATCATTGCTACTTGTTTCGTGCCCAAAGTTTGACATTTTCGTCAAACGGAAATGATGAAAACGGCAAATGCCAAACTTTCACGGGAGCACCAATTGGCATTTTCCTTTCTCCGTTTCAAAGTCATTCTGTTAACTGGGTAAATAGCTATTAACACAACCTTCGTCCATAAGTAGAGGAAGAAGGAGATTAGAAAGGAAATAGTGAATCCATGATCAGTATGTTGGTTGAATGAAAATATGCTGAAAAGTTAAGGAACTTGCAAGACACATGGCAAAGAAAAAAATCCAGTCCTCCCACTTGGGTATCAGGGACAAGGAGCCTTCTATAATACTAAAGCTTTAGAGGGTCTAGTGATAGACACTGAAAAGGAAGAGAAATATTAGCAGTCATATTAAGGAGAAGCTCTTGGTCCAAGAGTCCATGATGTCCTAAAGATATTTATTATCAGAAGCGTGAGTAAAGGCAGCAATCAGCACCATGAGAAATCTTGTGCCCCCAAGATGAATGGAGCCCTAGTAATATCAGGAGATGTTCTAGTTAAGAAGGCATGGGATGCCGGGGATGCAGTTAATGTGTCAAGTCTGGTGCTTTAGTTGAAAGTAGTTTTATGTTTAATGGATTAGAAGATCAGGGTGGGTCAAACCAAATTTCAGGGGCATGCTTATGATGGTAATGGGAATGGATACTTTGACAATTTCCTGGCTGGGTAAGGAGCGGCACCTAGCGGCCTTTATCGTCGATGCTCTTATTGGATATCTGCTGGATGATGGAGACTGATGACGGCAGCCTTGGGGATCTGTTGGATGTTGGCGAGTCATCATCATTTACATATTTATAATTATTTAATTTTGTTTGTTTGTAATACTGAGTTAGAAACCATTGATACACTTGTAGAGAGGGCCCAATACCATTACTCATTGAGATTTTGATTCGTGCTGTGGATCTTTACTTTAACTATTATTACTAACTAGCAAGGGACCCCCCTCATATGAGGGGGCTGCTATGAGATGTATATTCTCCAATAGTGTTCTGTCCCTGCCACCATCATCGACGTGTCCTGCAAGTGCATACCTCAGTGTCTCCCCCTGGCCTTACATGTACCAAATTGTTGTGAACACTACACTACACTGTAGTGGAATTTCCACTCTTCTGCTCGTTCTCTTTTGTTGTTTAGAGAAGTATAATCAGCATATGAAGATTAGTTCCTGTGGGCTGTGGCGAAACCTAAAAGCAAATCTCACAAGTAACTAAATTCAAAGTTCACTGCCTATATGGATGCAACCGAGAAGTTGTGCCAGAATATTAGTAGGGTATTTAATGTGACAAACATTTTAGATTATATGCAAGTAGATGCTCGGGTAGTTTGCTTCACTATGAAGTTGATACTCATTGATGTGAACACCACGCTGCAGTGAAATTTCCACTCTTCTGTTCAGTCTCTCTTCGTCTTTGAGAGAGATAATTAGCATATGATGATTAGTTGCTGTGAATAAACCTAAAAAACAAATCTCAGAAGTAACTAAACTCAAACCTATGTGGACGCAACTGAAAGCTGTGCCAGAATATTCGGGCATTTATAATGACAAACATTTTAGATTGTATGTAACTAGATGCTTGGATGGTTTGCTTTTCTATGCATATAGAATGGCCTTTTCGATGCTCAACCCACTTGTGTATTATCATGGGATTTCCAATGTTCTCTGGTTAAGCATTTGAATATATTAATATTCTGATCTTTTATGTCCATACTGTAAGCTTCTGCTCCAGATTGTTTTTTAGTTAGGTTATCCCTTTGCCTTCATGGGGCTATGCCTGATTGTCTTTTTAGTTAGGTCATGTTGTACCATATTATATTCTGATTCATTTTAGTTTTGTTCTCTAACAGCTTGCTGGTGGCACCGCATCAATGCAACAATTGAAAGAACGACTGGAGAAAGATCTAATAGAGGTAAAATTTATGTCTGACATGTTCATTAGCGGCTTTTCCAAGCTTTATCTCTTAGTAAAGAATGGTATGCCTTTGAAATTAAACCATACTCGTATTTTTAATCAATTGACGACAGTTTCAACTAAAATTTCTTTAGTATATAGACATACCGCTTTTCTGCACACTCAAGTGCAATACTATAATGTTTGCATGTATGTGTGCCCACACACACGAAGACATCATGTATTAGCAGCAATCAATAAGTAAACAATTCCATTTATTTTTAAAAAGAAATTCCAAAATTTTCTATCTGGACCGAGTTCTCTTTCCTATTTGGCTACTGGGTGGGGTATATAATTTGAAAATATGTAAGTAGGTAACCTACCCCACTGGTTAAATCATGTTAGAAATGTGTTCACATTTATGAAGTCAGTTTCAACATTTTCTTTGACTTGATTACAACTCATAACAGTTAGATAAAAATTTAAGCAATAACTTAGAAATGAAAACTATATGACCTCAATACTTTTTTTTGGAAGAGGTAATTGTTCATGTTCGCTCCCACTCGAGTCTTATGTCTCCACTCTAGCCACTTGAACTACCAAGTCTTGACATGCCACACAAACGATTTCACTTCAATTGTAAATATGTATACATCAAATGAATTTAAAGTTACATAATTTGAATAATTTAAAATTTTAAATATGATATTATATAAAATTGTATTACTTGTGCAACACATACCAATAGATGCTACCGTTAGGAGAAGTAATAATATAGTAGTTAATGAGCCACTAGGACTAGAGGTAGGCTTAGAAGAATAAAATATGGTTTGATGTGTTAAAGAAGGATCTGGTTTTGGTTAGGATTACGGAGCCGTTGACAGAGCCGACTGAAGAAGAGTATTTAAACAACCGACCCCAGAAATTTGGGATAAAGACTTTGTTATGGTTGTATTACTGAGATATACAGTAGGCTTGGATTACCTAAACTTATTAATTTATATGTTTAGATTTCTAATAGCTTTCTAAACGTTATTGTGAACTGTGAAAGCCCAAAATTTTGATACTCTGATTGTAACTGTCGATACTGCTGGAACCAATACTTGTAAGAAGGAACTATGAATCTGATTGGAAACTGTCTTGGTATTAGTATTGTACTAAAGGCAAGATAACATTTATAGCAGAGTACTCACTGCAAGAGTTCATTAGCATATTGGTATATTTATTATATTACATTTTATCTACTATATAAAGTAATCCGCATTGGGTTCTTGTCCTGAATGGCTTCAGAGTATCCTATCTGAAATCCCATCTATTATATATTATGGTATAAATCAGATCGGGTTAGATTCTTAGACTGAAAATAAATCTATATCCATTCCTTAAATGTATGAGTTTGTTATTTATCCATATCTTACTAATGAATAATTTTCATGATGGTTCTGGTTGACTCGTGTGAGCCTCCTTATTGGAAGCGTTCTATTGTGATCATTATCAATTATATATTCAGGTCTAAATTGGATTAGGTTAAATTCAGTGAAATTATCTATACCCGACCCCGAAACCTATTTGAGTTTGATATTTTTTCTATATCATACTCATGAATGGTCGGGAATTGTTCACTTGTTGTCCATCCAGGTTGAAGCGTTCTATTGTGATCATTATCAATTATATATTCAGGTCTAAATTGGATTAGGTTAAATTCAGTGAAATTATCTATACCCGACCCCGAAACCTATTTGAGTTTGATATTTTTTCTATATCATACTCATGAATGGTCGGGAATTGTTCACTTGTTGTCCATCCAGGTTGGACGCAAATCTTCAAATCGGGTAAAAAGCCCAACGCATTCTTGTGACAAGTGTCCCTTAGATATATGTTCAGGGACACAATTTCCTGTAGAACACGCCTATCAATTCTGTAAAGTGTAAACCTTATTATTTTGTTTTACTTGTATTCAATGTCTTTGATCCCTTCGTTCATTACAGATGGATAAGGACTCTTTCATGTATTGTTGAATTTCAAATTTTAATTTTGGTTTGATTCTAATTTTTAGTGAACTGAATTATTGGCAGGACGCTCCTCAAGCTGCAAGGGTTAAGGTATTGGCAAGTGGGAATGCAACAGAAAGACGATTCAGGTCATCTTATTTTGTTTCTATCTTTACTTCGTTCAATATTTAAATTTTCTTTTGTATCTTCTACAACTGTGTATTAGTGAGTAGTGACTATCTGACCTGACACTGCTTAAAACCTGTTCAACTCTCAGAACTTTTAACCATAGTCACAATATTTACGACTAATTCAAAAAAATTGCAAATCTACTAAAAAAAGATTTGTGATTTATCTTCTACAACTGTGTATTAGTGAGTAGTGACTATCTGACCTGGCACTGCTTAAAACCTGTTCAACTCTCAGAACTTTTAACCATAGTCACAATATTTACGACTAATTCAAAAAAATTGCAAATCTACTAAAAAAAGATTTGTGATTTATTCGACAGTTTGCGAATAAAACGACAGTCATGAATTTTTCATAAAATCGTGAATTGGAGGAGTTATTCGGTCCTAACATTTGGTATGCACTGCTGTCGATGGTGAAGAGTTTGACGACGATGTGCTCATGGTGATGATCGCAACCCATGTTCTTGGTGAAGAGGTTGACGATGATGTGCTCAGTTAAGAGGTTCATGGTGGCCTCAAACACCCGTTTGGTGTGGACGGGGAAATGAGAATATGATGTTGGCCAACCTCACAGGCTCTGCAGGGGGAAATTTCGATGTGCAGAATCCTCACTGATGAGTAGGTAGGTGATCTTGCCCTTTCAAGTGAACACCACCTCCTTGAAAGGGGAAAGGACATGGTTGCTTTTCTGTGGCTTCTTTTTTGTTTTTGTTTTTGATGAAGGGGAAAAGAACTGATGAAGACTGAGAGAGAGTTTATTTACATCTGCACTCCAGCCAAAAGTAAATTGCAGATCATTGTTATTTCTGTGTAGATACTCCCGTACATTCCACCCTCTCCAAATTATTTCTGAAGGCCGATGACTTTGACCATAGAATTGACTGGATGTTTTATTAGCTTGAAACAACTCTTATGTTCACTTGGAATTCATTAGTTCGACAATTAAGCCTTTATTTAGCTTTATCCTTTGCCTGTTCATTAGTAAAAAGTGTTGATCAGAATTAAAGCTGAGCAAGACACTATCAAGGTGGGGATGCAGAACATATATTATAAAATAATAAGTACTAAAAGTGATTGATAATATCAAATTAGTAGGGTATATGCAGATGTCCATCAAGACTATTGCTCTCCAGAATATTTAGGAAAGTTTTACAGAAAGCAAATATTAAAAAGCTGTATTGTGTTTCCAAGTGATTGTGATTGGTATACTAAATTGGAAGTAGATTGATATATGCAAATGTCAACTAGTATTATAGATTGAGAGTTAGTGGGTAAACTCTGCACATGAACTTGTTGAAGAGAGAAAAAAGTGATGGGTCAGGAACCTCCCTAAAGTCTACTTACAGTTCTATGTAGATCTATGTAACTATGGTCAACTTAATGAACTGGTGTTTGCTAAACCATGACACTAATAACCATTTTCACATCTGGAGGGGAATGATTGGAAGTTGCAACATATATTAAGGTGGTTACTATTAGATACTCTCGTCATTTGTAAGTATTTATAACAAAACATGAATTAAGGCGTTGCTCTTAGAATGTTGTTTGTCTAAAAGACGTGTCACGTCCCGCTTCCTAGATTTGAACGATGACGTCAAAACACATCCCCAGGCTACGCGCCAAAATCGCGATTGTCGCCCGTAAATCAGCAGAATGGAAAATACAAGGAAATTTACATTGCATTACACATAATACTCATAATACAGGAAACGTATCTAACAGTACATTGTCTTACAGATTCATTACAAAAGTAATTTACAAAAGTAGCTACGACAGCACTAGTCATAAACTGAAAGTCTTCAGGTCACTACTCCTCGACGTACAGTGGCAGTGCCTCGGCAGGATTGTCTTCTTCTTCCCCTAGTGAACAAATACTAGGTCGTTTAGAAACGACAAGCAAGCCCTCGGCCAAGGACGGTGACAAGTAGAAGAAATATGAAATGGAATAAGACAAATAGTTTTGTAAAGTAGTCATATTAAATGAAGTACTATGTTTGTGTGTGAGTATTATATTCCTCTTATCCAGATAGGCATGATGACAGGTAATGCAATTCAAAAGGAAAACGAACCTAACATGAAATACAATATTGGAGAACAACCCCTGAATATTCATCTAAATGATTTTTCATCAACAATCCCGTTAACCTGGGATCAGGCTGTGAATTCGGCGGCACGGTGCTTAGTATCCGGCCTGGAGCCTCCCTTGGGCTTAACAATCATCTATTCGATGTTACTGTCGTAATAGATGTAATAATCTGGAGCCTCCCTTGGGCTTAGTTTGCCTCCCTTGAGCAAACGAAAACAAGAGCCTCCCTTGGGTTTAGTTTGCCTCCCTTGAGCAAACGAAAATACGTGAGCTAAGCCTCACAAACTCCATTCGCATGGCCTTACGAATGAGTAGAAATTTACTGATCAGCTTTTTAATTTTATTATGCTATGGGACTATTTAGGAATATCCAGGTTGTTCTCCCCCGTCCAATGCTTTCTAGTTGTTTTCTAAGAATTTTTTTTTTCCTAAATGACTTTATATCTTAGGGAATATCCCGATTTTTCAGAAAGTCGGAAATTGACTCTCTCTTGAAATTTCCAAAAATTTCGGCAGAGTCTCCTTTGTTTTTAGAGACTCCGGAAATTTTGCAAGAGACAATATATGATAAAATAAATTCCGGGTTCGCCGACCCCTTCGGTGGAGCAACTCTCAATACCGGAACTACGCAAGTATATATCGGGTTCGTCGACCCCTTCGGTGGAGCAACTCTCAACACCGGAACCACGCAAGTATATATCGGGTTCGCCGACCCCTTCGGTGGAGCAACTCTCAACACCGGAAAACCCACACAAGTATCAAAAAATAAAAATGCTTAATAATATTCCTTCTTACCATACAAGCAAGCAAGCAATCATGCATTTAAATTAGGCAAGCAAGTTTCCTTGATCCTTGCGGCTTGCAAATCACTATCTCAAGTATCAAAATAAAATTATTAGTAGAACAAAGATATTAAACCTACTTCCATATGACATGACTTGAGAAAACCATGTTAGACTCCTTGTAACATTGCATTTATATGCAAGGGAGTTAGAAATTCATAGATGTAAAGTTATCGTGGTATATGGGAACTTGCAAAATACGTAATTTAACTATCAACCATATCAAAGTAAGTTATTTTGATAATTTTAATAATTTGGACATAATGAATATCATGTTCACTTAAATTCCAATTTCAATTACCCCTCTACCTGTGACATAAATTCATCTTATTATATATATATATATGCATATAAAAAAAAAAAAAAAATATATATATATATATATATATATATATATATATATATATATATATATATATATATATATATGCATATGTTTGTAAAGATATATAAATGATATTTTGTGAGAAGAGATTAGGACACAACACTTGGACACAACACAATTGAACCTATCAACTCAATTATGCAATTGTATGTGAATTATATAACTAGGATTTCTATATATTGGACATGAAAGTTGAATGCAATATGTAGGACACGGAAGGAAATGGACACTTGACGTTAATTTAAGCAATATCGTGTGGACTCAACCCATGCATTTCACATATATATATATATATATATATATATATATATATATTTGAACACAATATTGTGGACACATCACAAATTAGTTGATTATACTTGGACACAATATTGGGATACGGTTGGAACATGAATGATAGTTGTATGTATGGACACAACGAAGGGACACTTGACTCTATTTATATATATATATATAATAAGATGAATTTATGTCACAGGTAGAGGGGTAATTGAAATTGGAATTTAAGTGAACATGATATTCATTATGTCCAAATTATTAAAATTATCAAAATAACTTACTTTGATATGGTTGATAGTTAAATTAAGTATTTTGCAAGTTCCCATATACCACGATAACTTTACATCTATGAATTTCTAACTCCCTTGCATATAAATGCAATGTTACAAGGAGTCTAACATGGTTTTCTCAAGTCATGTCATATGGAAGTAGGTTTAATATCTTTGTTCTACTAATAATTTCATTTTGATACTTGAGATAGTAATTTGCAAGCCGCAAGGATCAAGGAAACTTGCTTGCCTAATTTAAATGCATGATTGCTTGCTTGCTTGTATGGTAAGAAGGAATATTATTAAGCATTTTTATTTTTTGATACTTGTGTGGGTTTTCCGGTGTTGAGAGTTGCTCTACCGAAGGGGTCGGCGAACCCGATATATACTTCCGTGGTTCCGGTGTTGAGAGTTGCTCCACCGAAGGGGTCGGCGAACCCGGAATTTATTTTATCATATATTGTCTCTTGCAAAATTTCCGGAGTCTCTAAAAACAGAGACTGCCGAAATTTTTGGAAATTTCAAGAGAGTCAATTTCCGACTTTCTGAAAAATCGGGATATTCCCTAAGATCTAAAGTCATTTAGGAAAAAAAAAATTCTTAGAAAACAACTAGGAAGCATTGGGCGGGGGAGAACAACCTGGATATTCCTAAATAGTGTCATAGCATAATAAAATTAAAAAGCTGATCAGTAAATTTCTACTCATTCGTAAGGCCATGCGAATGGAGTTTGTGAGGCTTAGCTCACGTATTTTCGTTTGCTCAAGGGAGGTAAACTAAGTCCAAGGGAGGCTCTTGTTTTCGTTTGCTCAAGGGTGGCAAACTAAGCCCCATGGGAGGCTTTTGTTTTCGTTTGCTCAAGGGAGGCAAACTAAGCCCAAGGGAGGCTCCAGATTATTACATCTATTACGACAGTAACATCGAATAGATGATTGTTAAGCCCAAGGGAGGCTCCAGGCCGGATACTAAGCACCGTGCCGTCGAATTCACAGTATGATCCCAGGTTAACGGGATTGTTGATGGAAAATCACTTAGATGAATATTTAGGGGTTGTTCTCCAATATTGCATTTCATGTTAGGTTCGTTTTCTTTTTGAATTGCATTACCTGTCATCATGCCTATCTGGATAAGAGGAATATAATACTCACACACAAACATAGTACTTCATTTAATATGACTACTTTGCAAAACTATTTGTCTCATTCCATTTCATATTTCTTCTACTTGTCACCGTCCTTGGCCGAGGGCTTGCTTGTCGTTTCTAAACGACCTAGTATTTGTTCACTAGGGGAAGAAGAAGACAATCCTGCCGAGGCATTGCCACTGTACGTCGAGGAGTAGTGACCTGAAGACTTTCAGTTTATGACTAGTGCTGTCGTAGCTACTTTTGTAAATTACTTTTGTAATGAATCTGTAAGACAATGTACTGTTAGATAAGTTTCCTGTATTATAAGTATTATGTGTAATGCAATGTAAATTTTCTTGTATTTTTCATTTTGCTGATTTACGGAAGACGATCGCGATTTTGGCGCGTAGCCTGGGGATGTGTTTTGACGTCACCGTTCAAATCTGGGAAGCGGGATGTGACAGTTCACTATCACAGGAATGATATTCATGGAAAATTGCAACATTAATTTTAATTTTATCGACATTTTCAGACCAAAAACCCACTCTTACTGCAAAATATCTATATTTTACGTAAGGTGCCTACTGTGCCAACTAATCCCTCTAGTTTTAGATTAAGGTTCTATATAGAAGATACCAGTCAGTAGTTGGAAGGGGGCATAGCTGATAATGGATCATGCAACGGATGATATCAGGCGATACGAACATGTAGCAGTATAGGATTATAGTTTGGTCCGAATAAGGTACATATGAGAAGGAATCTGGTAGTATATTGTGAATTCTTGAGAAAACTAGTATTTATCATTAAAACTTACAAATGACACTGAAGAAGATAATAAACCCCTCAACTCTTTAGAGAGGGTTTGGAATCATATATATAGAAATGGGAATATTACATTTACATATAGGTCCACACTTATTGAGATATTATGTAATAGTACCAGTATCTTAACAGACCCTAGTACCATGAATTGCAAGATCATTGAATGACTAAAGCATCATATAAATACGAGAAAATAATGATAGGGTCTCATAAGGGTGAAAAGATATATTCCGATTTTTCTCCATTTTCCCTGATAAGTGCACAAACAGTTTTGAGAATATATTTGTCGATAACAAAATAGCTTTGCAAGGAACTGTAATATAGGAGGAATATGCTTGAACTATTTTTTGCATAAATCTACTTTTTTTCTTGCATGTACCTGTTCTAAAAGGAGTATCAAAAGTATAGGAGTCAGTTTTTTTTTTACTAAAAAAGGCTTTCACTAAATTGTGTTGAAGTTGGTCATAATATAATCAGAAAATTGTTAAAAAGCATCAAATTTTGCTACAATTGTCAAAATAGCATTAACTTTGGAGAAATTTCAATTTGAGCATCCAACCGGACTTTAAAAGTCAGGTTGGTGATGTCACTTCTAGATTAGTTTTGGTTTTTCGTTAACGAATTGGATTAGTGGGGTTGGGGGGTGATGTGGTTTAGCCGGACTTTAAAAGTCCGTGTGATGACGTCAGGTGACGCTCACTACCGGACTTTTAAAGTCCGGTCTCTGCTTTACAACGGTAAAATGGTAACGGCTATTTTTTTTTCTTCTAGCAAATTAGTATAGGAAACTATCACTACAAATTACAAACTATCACTACCAAAAAAATACACAAAAAAATTACCTCTCGTAGCTGCTGCTGCTTCTCCTTCTCTTCTCCTTCTCCTTCTCAAATTTTACTTACTGTAAAAAAAAAAAGTTCACCCCCACCCCCCTCCAGCACCATATACACCTCCCTCCCACCTACTAACATTTAACCCCCAACTGCCAACAGTAAACCCCCAACCGCGTAAAAAAAAAAGTGTACAAGACTTTAAAAGTCTGGCCGTGCGCGTTAGATGACGTCAGCACCCGAACTTTTAAAGTCCGGCTAAACCACATAATCCTCCAACAAGACTAATCCAATTCGTTAACGAAAAACCAAAACTAATCTAAAAGTGACATCACCAACCGGACTTTTAAAATCCGGTTGGATGCTCAAATTGAAATTTTTCTAAAGTTAATGCTACTTTGACAAATGTGGCAAAATGTGATGCTTTTTTAACAATTTTTTGTAATATAATACTTTGTTGGTTGAGAGGAAATTTTTTCCAGTATGAAAGCTATTGTATTAAGAAACCATGAAAATGTATTCTGTAGGGCCCTTTAAGATTGACACTTCCAAGATTCGTTTTTATGAACTCGGGTTGACCTTCTTCCCCATATTATACATGGTTGATTTTATATAATATCTTTATGGTGGTCATTACAGTGTTTGGATTGGAGGAAGTATTCTGGCATCGCTCGGGTCTTTTCAGCAGATGTGGTTTTCCAAGGCTGAGTGAGTTCACATTATTTTGTTCGTCTGTAAATTTTGCTTACCTGAAAGCATATCATCCATCTGTAACCTATCAGAACTACAAATATCAATGTTATATGTTTTTTTCTTACTCATTGGAGGCATTTGGGTTAACCATGTGACAGGTATGAAGAGCATGGAGTTTCATATATTCAAAGAAAATGTCCTTGAGACGGAGTTTGATTTAAGGAAGATATAACATACCCCACACTCCTCCCCCACCAAATCCCCATGTTTCATAGTGCTAATCCGTGTAGAAAGACGTGACACTCCGGCTAACCCGCCTCAGCAATCATGATTCAAGGTCTGAAGAAATATGTGAAAACTTAAATCATGGTTAGAGACTGTTGCCAAAAATCCTTGTGTAGTAGTAATTTCCATCCTGTTCGATTGATCGTTGACAAAGAACAACGAAGTGTGCATTATATTTATTTCCTGTACAACAGTTCTGTACTGATACAGTGATTTATGCGTGCCCCACATTTTTCTGTAGGGATCTTGATTCGAGGTCTGAAGAAATGTGCGATTTAAATTATGGTTAATTTGTTCCAAGTAATCAACTGAGAGATTGTGCATTATAGTAACTATACAATAACTATGTATTGGTTGAAGTGATTATAATGCACTAAATTCTTCTAATTGAGCTTGTTTCCCCCAATATGTTGATGATAGTCCGTATGGTACAAGTACATAGAAAGTAAGAGCTCATATCATTTACCGAATCTCATTGTAACTATACATAACCACGACTACTATTGCTCCTCTCCCCTATATCATGTAAATGCTCCAAGAGCACATGGTCTTGCATTTGTCAAAGGATTAAGTCTGGGTTTGGGGTTGTTTATTGGAGGTTGCTTTTGTTTGTTGAAACTTGATATTCTCAACTATTCCCCTTTCTCGATTTGATACACTAATTTTCATTAGTACAACTTTGATATCCTGATTTTTTTGACAAATATACCATTGTTCCAAACTTAAAACTATCCTCCTTCACCATAGTCCCCCCGGCCACCGGCCACCCTCACGGCTGTCTCCCCTTCCCTCCCATGCCCCTTGTAGCCACCGCCTGCCCTCCTCTCCGGCCGCCCGCTCTCCGTCGTGATGTCGCCACTACCGTTTGCCCGGAGAGGGGGTCGGGCAGGCGACGGTGTAGCCGAGGGTGGGGGGCGCAGGAGTGGCCGGAGAGGAGATGGGGAGGGGGGGTTGAGATGTGTAGGGAGGGATAGTTTTGTCTTTTTTAAAATTTTGGATATTAAATTGAAAATACTAAATAGTTGATGGTATTAAGTTGAAAAATGGTAATAGTTGAGGGTATCAAGTTGCAATTAAGCCTTGTTTGTTTGAAGCGGTCCATAATTGTTTGATAACAACAAGGGTAGAAATGTTGTTTTCAAAATTTGTGTACCAAACATGTCTCATCTTCTATAAAAATGTGTGTTCTGTTGGTTATTTTAAAAAATAACAAAATAACATCCACGACCAGTAGATTTCACTTTTTTAAAGGATATGAGACATGTTTGGTAGACTGATTTTGAGGATACACGATAATAATAACAACAGCTCGACAAAATAATTTAAATAACCACCCCCCTCCATAGTCCATACACACCACACCCAAAGCAGCTTGTGTCATTTTCTGGAAAGCAGAATATATTTGGTTTTGGATGTATTTATAATGGGGAGACTATGATGTACAGGGATGTTATATTGAAGATTAATATAAATTTCAAAATGGAAGTACTTTTAGGTAGTTGGTTCATGCAAGTTTTTTTATTAACAAAGGGCTGAAAGGCTTTTTTTTTGCATTAATTTTTCCCATGAGCTCCATCCCAATGTTTTAAAAACCGGACCGCCGGTTCAACCGTGAACCGGTAGTTTTTCCGGTCCGGTTCAATATTGACCCAGTGTTTTGTAAAAAACTGATATTTTTATAAAAAATAGTGTCCATAAGAGATTAAACTTGGACCATTTAGATTAACCCACTGGTTGAACCCGTTTGACCCGACCCAGTGTCTTGGCCGGGTCAAACTCCTGTGCGGTTTTTAAAACATTGCTCCATCCATCAAGTTAAAGAAGAAGGTAAACGAAGTTTATGTCCCCATCAATTGTCGTGATTAAGGCTTAGGTAGGAGGAAGAAGATAACAATGGTGGTAGTGGGATTTGTTTAGGGATGAGAAAAGAAGAGGAAGGTGGTAATGGATTAACATTTAGAGACGGCAACAGGTTATAGTATTGGATTTTAATTTTTGTATCCTAACCTTTTTAATTCTGAATGTGGAATGTGGATAGAAAAGTGATAATAATTCCTCGGTAATGAATTAACAAACATGGGTTGGGTTGGACTGATTTAAAAATCACTACTTAAAACCATCCAAAATTGGATCCCTCGTAATCGGTAACCTAAATGCACCTCAATTGCCAAGCATACCCTAAAGGTTCATAGTTTCTGTGTGAAGTGTTAACTAACTAGGTGAATATAGAGCAAAGTTGATGGTGTTTGAGTAAATAAAAAGTGGCTGAAGCTTGATAATAACGGAGGATGAAAAATTTGAAGTCAATGGAGGGATTAAAAAAGGACAAGGATGGATGAAGTTCAATTACGAAGAAGATAAGCACAAGTTCATGAGCACAAGCTCGTAGTTCACGTCCATTCAAGCAATGATTCACTTTTTTACCTTAAGTATTCATTTTTTTCCCTTCTATTTTCCTTGACATTTTCAAATATCGGAAAGAAAAAAAAAATTGAAATTGTAATTTTTCGAAGGAAAGAAAATACCAAGAATTGATTTCCCGAACCAAACGAGGCCAAAGTTCTTAATTTTCCGACGCTTGGATCTTTCGGGGAGGATTTGAGTAACCTTCAAAAGATCGCGAAACTAAGAATGATACGAGGTTTCTTGGTTCTCCGCCAGACGATTTAGAATATTAGAGTAGAACGGAAAAACAATCTTGAGAACAGACAAGTAATCGAGTAATGACTGTTTGGTTTGCAAGGTTTGACAAATATAATTGACATTATGTTGTCAATCTAATTCGGATGTTTGGTTGGACAATTTTTGGATGTACTATAATCGCGATTAAAATTTGATTACATCACACATTTTTTAAAAACCAATTACACCATAAAATTTATGTAGTTGCGGTCACACAAGGACATTCCGATGGTTCTTATAGAGATATGACATCTTTTTTTTTCTTCTTTTTTTACAAATGCTGCAAGTATTGCTCTTAAAATCATATTCATAATTTTATTCCATCTTTACTTGGAGTTTATGTAAGAATATTTGTAACACCTCTGGCAGGGGCGGATGCAAGAACTTAAAAGAGTGAGATCAAAAATCTTAACTATTTTTCTATATCTATCTAGCCTCGTCTCAAGTTTAGCAAAAAATTTTGGAGGGACAAAATGAAAATTATTAAGAAAAAAGTAAAACTTGATGTAAATATGTATATAAAAATTGAAATTACAAATTTTGGAGGGGGAAGAACATAAAATTGATCAAGAAAATCAAAAAGAGAACATGAATATTAAACTCTGAAGCAAAATTTCAGTGGGACAACTGCCCCCACTCGCCCCCATATAAGTATGCCCCCGTCTCTAGCAGCACATTACTACAGCCCTCCAATTCCAAAATGGATTGGCAAACATATTCTCTTATGATTGTTACTTATTAGCATCAGACAGGGGTAAGCCGGACAAACCATCGGACTTGGACAACACAACCCCCCCTCCCCCCCTTTCTTTTCGAACTGTAAGTCTCCACCTCTCCGTCAATATAGCCTCCGCGGTCCACCCCAACTCCTTTCTGTCGGTTGAACTAGCAATCCACAGATCCATATTTTGAGTTCCCACTTGAAAGACCTCGAGTAACTCAAAGAGATGAATTCAGAATCCGAGCTCTACGATGTCGTCAGAACTGGAGACTTCGACGTTGTTGCCAACCTCATTTGCCATCAATTTTTTTTTATATCTCCTTTGGGAGTCAAGGGTAAGGGACAACCATGTTGGTGTTTTATTCTATGTGTTGTGTGTGTTCACAACATTCTATTGTTAAAAGATAGTCCCACATCGGAAAATCACACCAATATGTATCTCTATATATTACTTATGAAGGAATAGAGAGATGCACATGGGTTGAGGCCCAATGGAGGGTGCCATGTGGGGGGATTTTACATAGAGGTGAGAATAAGAAACCAACTTTTGGCCAAAATGAAAATAGATTGGAGCTAAGCGACTCGGGCTTGGGCTTGGGCTAATGGGCTTTTGAGGCTTATTGTGGCTTTTTGATGGCACTTTGCACTTAGCACGACAGCTCGTCGCAAGGCGCATTGTGCGCTTTAGTTGCGCGAGCCTCTGCGTGGCGTACGGGTCGTACGGGTCGAGTGGGCCGTTCAAATTATGTAACGTCCGCGGGTCTTGTGGGCTCAGATCCGGAAATGGCTCAGATCCAGAAAATCCGGATCTGGCATTAAACCAGGGCGTGCTTTCAGAATTTGAAAAGCCCACCTCGTGCCTATAATATCAGGAGCATCTCCTCTCTCCAGGGTTACAGAAAATAATCAGAGAATTTCCAGAGAGAGAGAGAAGTGCTGCTGCTATTCCGAGGAGTCGTCGACATTTTTGGCCAGCGTTCTAAAGTTCTCTTCGAACTTGCTGGTTCCTGGAGGCTTGTCCGTGAGGCGGATATAGCTTTGAGCGCCGGTGATATTTCACCCCAGCAGGCTTTCTTCTTCCTCTGTTGCCTTCGAGAATACCGTCGCTTCTCTTTAGAAGTTATACGGTTCTGTTGCCTTCGAGAATACCGTCGCTTCTCTTTAGAAGTCATACGGTTCTGTTGCCTTCGAGAAATATTACGAAATCTTTTTAGATTCCCGTAATACAACATCACCTTCTTTAAGGTGTTGTTGCTGGAAACATTGTCTTTACAATAGTTTCTGAATTCGTGGTTTTCCATCGATTGTTCGCCAAGGGACTAACAATCTCAAAGCTATATCGAAAAGATGGATAACTCACGTGCATCGCTCGTCAATACCAACTTTAACAAGTTGGAGAAATTCGATGGCGAACATTTCTAAATCTGGAAACGAAAAGTAACCTTGAACATTCAACTCGTGGAAGTTGACCACGTGCTGAATGAGGAAGAACCGATCGTTCCAACAACCGGAACCGCAGAAGTTATTGCCGCTGCTAAGTCCAAGCAGGCAAAATGGATTAGAGAAAACAGTATATGTAAACTGTTGATTCTCAATAGCATGGAAGACTCTCTGGCAGAGTCTTATTCCAAGAAGAATTCTGCCAAAGGGATTTGGGACTCCTTGGGGAAATTGTACGAAGATGACGAGAATCGGTCCAAGATCTTCTTGGTTGAAAGATACCACAAGTGGACCTTCGAAGATGAGAAGGCTATGCTGCCCCAAGTAAAGGAGTTTCTGAAGCTGCGCCAAAAGTTGGATGACGAGAAGATGCCTCTTGTCGACAAGTTTGTCGTTGGAGGAATCGTCTCTAAACTTCCTGCTGGTTGGAGCAACTTCTATGCAAGGATGCACCGCAAGAAGCTGGACATATGTATGGAAGATCTCCTGCAAGAGATCCATGTTGAGGACGAGATGCGCTCTCAGCAGAAGATGGATTCTCTGTCCAAACAACTGGCGAAAGCAAATCTGGTCCAAACCAGAGAGTACAAGGAGAAGCAGGCGGCTTCTCCTCACAAGAAGAAGAAGGACTTCACTAATCTGAAAGTGAAGAGTCCTTCATTCAAGAATCAGAAGTCCAAGTCCCATGTGACTTGTTACAAATGTGGCAAGAAGGGCCACTACAAAAGTGACTGCAAGGAACCAGAAAAAGGTGAGCCTAGTAAGGTTTCTTTGGTTACTAATCTGGTTGCAATGATAGCGCAGGTTGCAAATATGGGGGTTGACTCGGACTGGTGGATAGACACTGGTGCGACATGTCATGTCTGCTCAGACAAGGAATGGTTCGACTCCTATGAGCCAACTTCCAAGAAAGTCATAATGGCAAACCAGGCACAAGCTGAAGTACTGGGGATCGGGACAGTGGAGCTGAAACTCACATCGGGGAACACTCTGACGCTTCAAGGAGTGAAGCATGTTCCTGCAATTGCTAAGAACCTGATCTCTGGGAGCCTGCTTTGTAACGCAGGCTTGAGGATGGACATCAATACTGGCGAGATGGTGATGTCCAAGAAGGGTACATTCTTCGAAAAAGCTTTCCAGACTGAAGGAATGTACAAAATTCAGCTTGTTGTAACCCAGAAAAATGATATTAATGCTATTTCTACTTTGAACTATTCTTTTGAGTTGTGGCATAATAGGCTAGGACATGTTCATTGTAAAAGGATTAACAAGATGTCTAGCCTAGGACTTATCTCCAAGTGTGGGGGTAAGGTAGAGAAATGTGAAGTGTGTGCTCAGACGAAGATCACAAGGAAACCCTTTCACAGGGTCCATCGAAGCACAGATCTTCTGGAGTTGGTTCACTCAGATATCTGTGATTTCAAGCAATTCTCTACAAAAGCCGGGATGAAGTATTTTATTACTTTCATCGATGACTTCTCAAAGTATGCTTTTGTCTACCTGCTCAAGTCTAAAGACGAAGCATTCGAGAAGTTCAAGGAGTTCAGGGCCGAGGTTGAACGGCAAACTGGACAACAACTCAAAAGGCTAAGGAGTGATCGAGGCGGGGAGTATCGGTCTCATGATTTCTCATCATTCTGTAAAGAACATGGAATCGTAAATGAGACGACGGCTCCATACTCTCCTCAGTCCAACGGAGTAGCAGAAAGGATGAACAGAACGTTGACAGAGATGATGAACTCTATGCTGTTGACTGCGGGTCTTCCAAAGAGCTTCTGGGGAGAAGCTGCATTAACGGCTACTTTCATTCTCAATAGAGTACCGTATGCAACTTCGGACATAACACCTCATGAACTCTGGTTCAAAGTCAGACCTAACTTGAATGTCATTCGAGTGTGGGGGTGTCTGGCTTACGTGAAGCTCCCAGATCTGAAGATTCAGAAGCTGGGGACTAGGACCACTAAGGCTATCTTCTTGGGTTATGCCGAGAAGAGTGATGCTCGGAGATTCCTTGATATAGAATCAAATCATATCATTGAATCTCGCGATGCTGAATATTTTGAAGACAAGTTTGCAAGGCACAAAAATATTGTTCTCGCGGATCTTCCGGAGAATGATGAGAGTACAAAGCAGACAGAAGTCCTTAAAGAACCAGTAGTCCAAGAAGAAGCTATTGTCGAAGAGACACCAGTTGAACCAGAACTCGCTGAGCCGTCAACTAAGCGAGTAAGGAGGCCGAAAGACTTCGGAGATGACTTCGTCACTTATCATGTGGAAGCAGATCCGCTTACCTATGATGAAGCGATGAAGACCAGAGATGTTGTATTCTGGAAGGAGGCGATAGACAATGAGATTGACTCAATCACCTCCAATAATACATGGGTGTTAGTTGACCTGCCAGATCCATCGGATGCAAATGGATCTTCAAGAAGAAGATGAAAGCAGATGGAACCATCGACAAATTTAAGGCCAGGCTAGTGGCCAAAGTGTCACGCCCCGATTCCGTCGAATCGATAGTCGTCCCCCGGGCGTGATGCCGTGCGAACCTAAGTTGCGTTCGCACAAGGCATAGTCATAAGGTTATCCGAAACACAACATCAATTTAGAGTACGCAGAGAGATTGAATAACACATTTGAAATGGAAATAGACTTTTCATTGATAATATGAACTTTACATAGACTTCTTTTTACAATCATTGCCGCGCGGGCTACAACATGACTTCGACTTACAAAAAAATGAACGCCGATGAGATAGTCGTTCCATACATTACACCCTTTTTATACAAGCAAAAACCAATACATATTTCCACCTGCTATGACGGAAAGTCGAGTCGTCATTTTTCTTTGGACTGATGTGCGGGTCTTCTTCAAAAGGAAATCCAGAAAACAAGCCTTCACACGGACGAGGCTTCAAAAGAATGCACGCCGCCTTGAGCTTTAGTTGGCATGCCCTTCGTAGTTCGGGGTACCTGCGTGGAGAGCGAGGATCAGTACATTACACTTTGTACTGGTGCGTGGCTATTTAAATTTCCAAGCTCTCATTTGGTTGAAGAGTTTATATGACATTAGAGTATGAATGTTTCTAACCATCCTAATGAATTTCCAACAAGTAATGACAAGCATAGTAAACTTTACGTTGAAACTTACCCCGGCGGACCGCGTCGCGCCTTATGAAACTTACCATGTTCTTTCCTTTCAATTGTTATCTTTTGCATATTAAGTGCTATACTTCGTGTGTTGGTCACTGGCTCCCAGAGCCATTGTGGACTCCTTTTTGCTTTTGATTAGACGAGGCCCTTTCAGCGCGAGTAGCGAGCCCCGCTGCAAGTCCTCGCCTAACGTTGTGCCCAGCACAGCTTTTGTATTTGTTTCCTTTCTTGGCCGCAACGGTCCCGTGGCCCCGGGTTGCCGTTCGGGGAAACTCTACCTTGTCGACAAGTTGTCCATGACCGTGCAAAGACCATTTTTCTTCTTTTTTTTAGCGATTGAGACATAGCCTACCATTCTCTTTGAAAACTCAATTCTTTTTTTCCCGTGTTCGTGCCTTTCGTGCCTTTGCATTTATCTTTTTCTTCGTACCAACACTATCGATTTTTGCCTAAGAAGGGGGTCGAGAAGAGGAGGGTCAGCCACTCACCTTGAGTTTACCTTGGCGAGCGAACTTGTTGGTCGCGCTAGACGTCGCCTACGCGATTACCTGAAATCGCACAAGCAACCGATTAGAACACTGCATTATTCAAAGAGTTCGATAGGAAATGCGAGTTCGAAATGCAAGCCATGAAAACCATCGAAAACATCCATGAAACGCATTCAGAAAACAAAGCCAAAACCAACGCAAGCGGCGTGAAAAGCAGAGCAACGGGAGGTCTCTCCCGACTCAGCCGCAGAGTCAATCCTCGAGGCGCAACCCGCTGAATATGGGACTTGGTTCCGAAGAAGACATTCCATAACGAGGAATGGATCTTAATTCAACCGTTCCCGTTCGATCGACTCGGTCGATCCCGACCTATCGGTCCCGGCCGAATCGATAGCGACAGTGTTCCTTTCTCGCGCACCCCGTGGACAGAGTACGGGGCACGATGTAGGGACGGGGCACTACACCATAACCAACTAAGAAAAAGTTTCGTCCTCGAAACTTAAGAATAGAACCTACCTCTATGAAAATAATGAAGGGAACTTTTCCCTCATTTCTGACTCGAGTTCCCATGTCGACTCCTCTGCCGCATGGTTCCTCCAGAGTACGCGGACGAGAGGGATTGCCCGATTTCGAAGCAACTTATCCTTGCGTTCCAATATTTGAACGGGCGCTTCAACGTAGGATAAGTCGGACTTTAGCTCCAGCTGGCCAAAATCCACCACGTGGCTAGGGTCGTGCACGTACTTCCGCAGTTGGGAGACGTGGAAGACATTGTGTACACCTTCAAGCGCCGGTGGTAGGGCAATCTTATAGGCTACGGGGGCGACCCGCTCGAGTATTTCGAACGGCCCAACGAATCTCGGACTCAGCTTCCCCTTCACGCCGAACCGAGTAACTCCACGCATGGGCGATACCTTCAGGAACACGTGATCGCCTACACAGAACTCAAGCGGTCTTCGATGGGTGTCGGCATAGCTCTTCTGCCGACTCTGTGCAATCTTTAGTCTTTCCCGAATTAGCTTGACCTTCTGCACCGTCTGTTCTACCAGCTCCGGGCCGAGTATCTGCCGTTCCCCGACTTCATCCCAGCAAATGGGCGATCTGCACTTCCGACCGTACAAGGCTTCATACGGCGCCATCTGGATGCTGGACTGGTAGCTATTGTTATATGCAAATTCTGCCAACGGTAAGTGGACGTCCCAGCTTGATTTGAAGTCGATTGCGCAGAGCCGTAGCATGTCTTCGAGAATCTGATTAACGCGCTCCGTTTGGCCGTCGGTCTGTGGATGGTAAGCTGAACTGAACTGCAACTTGGTACCCAGCGCCGACTGAAGGCTACTCCAAAATCGCGACATGAACCGTGAATCCCGATCAGAGACGATGGATACTGGAACTCCGTGCAGCCGTACGATCTCGTCAAGATAAATCTGCGCCAGCCGATCAACGCTCCAAGTAACTTTAATGGCAATGAAGTGCGCCGACTTGGTTAATCGATCGACGATGACCCAGATGGCGTCGCTCCCCCGTGGTGTCTTCGGCAGGCCAACAATAAAGTCCATCGTGACATGATCCCATTTCCACTCTGGAATGGCAAGGTTCTGCATCTCCCCGCCCGGTCGCTGATGCTCAGCTTTCACCTGCTGACAGGCCATGCATTGTGACACGAAGAGCGCCACATCTCTCTTCATCCCGTGCCACCAGAAAGTCGTGCGGAGGTCCTTGTACATCTTGGTACTGCCTGGATGTAAGGTATACTTCGCGTGATGCGCCTCCGACATAATCTCCTTTCGTAGTTCAGAATCATCCGGAACACATAGTCGGCCATTCAATCGCAGCGCGCCGGTCTTGTCTTCCGCAAAGTCGGTCACACTACCTGTTGAAATTCGCTCGCGCATTTTCTTCAGGTACGGATCATCCTTCTGAGCGGCCATGATCTTTTCCAGCAAACTCGGCTCTAACTGTAGCTGCGCCAACCGTATATCCCTGAATCGAACCCGGAGATCGATGCCCATTTCTTCGAGATCTTGTAGTAGTCTGCGGTCGATGGATAGCGAGGCAAGGTATTTCCGACTCAGAGCGTCCGCCACCACATTTCCCTTGCCCGGAGTGTAGTCGATCGTCAAGTCATAGTCCTTGATTAGTTCGAGCCAGCGCCGCTGTCGTAAGTTCAGTTCCTTCTGGGTGAAGAGATACTTGAGGCTCTTGTGGTCGGTATAGATCGCGCACGCCACGCCATATAGATAGTGACGCCACAATTTCAACGCAAACACAATCGCCGCTAACTCCAAGTCGTGCGTAGGATAGTTCTTCTCGTACGGCTTCAACTGTCTGGAGGCGAATGATATCACCTTGTTCCGCTGCATGAGCACGCATCCCAAGCCCTGGCCTGAAGCATCGCTGAATATCTGAAAACCCTCTGGCCCATCCGGAAGTGCGAGTATGGGTGCCGAAATCAGCCGCTGTTTTAGCTCCTGGAATGAAGCTTCACAGTCATCCGACCACTCATACGCGACTCCCTTTTGAGTGAGGCGAGTCAGTGGCGATGCAATCTTCGCGAAGTCTTTCACGAAGCGTCGATAGTATCCCGCCAAACCAAGAAAGCTTCTAATCTCGCTAGCAGACGCAGGCCTCTTCCAATCAGCAATGGCTTCCACTTTCTTCGGGTCGACTGCAATGCCTTCGGACGAAATGATGTGACCAAGGAAGGATACGCTGCTGAGCCAAAATTCGCACTTACTTCGCTTCGCATATAGCTGGTTCTCTCGAAGTGTCTGGAGCACGGTCCGCAGATGTTCTGCATGCTGCGCCCTGTCCTTCGAGTAGATGAGAATATCGTCAATAAAGACTACCACAAATTTATCAAGGAAGGGTCGAAACACCCGATTCATTAGGTCCATGAAGGCGGCAGGGGCGTTTGTTAGGCCGAATGGCATCACCAGGAACTCGTAGTGGCCGTACCGAGTGCGAAAGGCTGATTTTTGCACGTCGTCCGACTTGATCTTGAGCTGATGATAGCCCGAGCGGAGGTCAATCTTCGAAAATACCGAGGCGCCTTGCAGTTGATCGAATAAGTCGTCTATGCGGGGTAAAGGATACTTGTTCCGGATGGTGGCCTTGTTCAGCTCTCGGTAATCGACGCACAGACGCATGGACCCATCCTTTTTCTTCACGAACAACACGGGCGCTCCCCACGGTGAAACACTAGGCCGAATAAATCCCCTGTCGAGTAATTCTTGTAACTGGGTCTTGAGCTCCTTCAGCTCGGCGGGGGCCATTCTGTACGGGGCCTTTGAAATCGGTCGAGTATCGGGGAATGTATCGATGCTGAACTCGATCTCTCGGTCGGGAGGCATGCCGGGTAGCTCGTCCGGGAACACATCGGGGAATTCTGCTACAACGTCGGTCTGACCTACATTTGCACCCTCCTGTCGCATGTCTCGGACGGACGCCAAGTAGCCTTCGCACCCAGAATGCAGCATCCTCCGAGCAGAGATTACCGAGATCAACATGCAGGTCGACGACGCCTCACCACACGAAAAGCAGAATTCAGGCACTCCTGGTATGCGGAAAGTGACCGTCTTCTTGGCACAGTCTATGGTTGCGTTGCACGGCCCGAGCCAATCCATCCCCAGAATGATATCGAAGTCATTCATGTCTAGGACCATCACGTCCAGACCGATCTTTTGACCGCCGATACAGATAATCCCGTCGGTGCAGGCTGAATTAGTGAGTATTGGTGTGCCCGAAGGTGTACTCACGCTAAGGTCGAGGTCTAATGATACTAACGAAAATTTATGCTCGGCGACAAAGTCCGCCGCTATGAAACTATGCGAAGCACCTGAATCAAATAATACGCGAGCAGGCACATTATTAAAACTAAGTATACCTGTCACGACTGTGTCTGATGCAAGCGCTTCATCCCGAGTCATGGCATAGACGCGTCCTTGTGCATTCTGACGCCTGTCTTGATGGTTTGGTTGGGCAGGCGGAGTAGGTCGAGGCGCCTGCACTCGATTCTCCTGACGGTTTTGTTGGGGAGGGCCATTGCGATTCGGTCGAGGATTCGGGCAGTCTCGGGCATAGTGCCCCCTCCGCCCACAAGCATAGCACTCTGCCTTGGCAAAGCAGTGGTCTTCGGTATGCCCAAGCTGATGGCAATTCCTGCATCGTGGTAACGGGTTCTTGCCTTGGTAGCCGCCAGTGTGTGGACGCTTTGACGCGTGATTGTTGCCTCCCGTATAGCTAGGACGTTTGTGATTGGAGTGGCGCACAACGTCTTCAGCACCGGAAGGAAGCAGGCTCTCAAGACGGAGAGCGTGATTCAGAGCCTCGCCCGTGGTCTTGTACTCCGGGACGCCGACATGCGCACCAATAGATTGTCGCAGTCCCACTTCGAACCGTCGTACGCGGCACTCTTTAGTAGGCAGAAACGTACCAGCAAACTTGGACAATTTGTTGAACTCTGCGGCGTACTGTTGCACCGTCCTGCTCCCCTGCTTCAAAGACATGAATTCATTTTCTTTTGCTTGGCGAACGGCGGATGGAAGGTACTCGAGTTCGAAAGCCTTGCGGAACGTGGCCCAAGAGATCGGCGCGGTAGTGTTGTCCGGTCGAATCGCTCGCTTGCGTACGGCCCACCAGTCGTGCGCGTTCAACCGTAGTTGAAGTTGTGCGCAGGCAACTTGCTTTAATTCTTCGATGCCGAGGAGCTCGAAGTGGTCTTCTAGTTCTTCCAGCCAGTCGATCGCAATGGAAGGACCCTCGGTGCCGCTGAAAGAGGTGCGACACGCCCTCTTGAATTCTGACACTTCGAAGTTGTACCTCTTTGGTGCCGCTGGTTGAAGCTCAGGCTCCGCCGGGTCGACTTCAATGGGTGGAATCGTCGGCACGGTGGTAGTAGGTACGGTGACGGTAGGTGCCGTCGCAGAATTTCCGTTGGCCGCAAACGTCTGGACGATCTGCTGCAGGGTATCCATCTGCTTTTGTTGAAGTTTGATGTGCGCATCGAAGCGAGCTTCGAACTGGGCCTGTCGTTCCTCTACTCGTTGATGTCGGTTCTCGGACTGGTTTCGCTGCGCCTCCATCATGCGCAGCATCCTTTCGATGGTATCGTTAGAAGGTCCGGCCTGCCGACGATGCGAGCTACTAGAGCCACTGGAAGCGCTCTGTTCTTGCTCGGCCGTGGGTTCCGCCACTTCTGCGATACGAAGGCAACGCATCAGTCTCAAATTATTACGGACTCATTGTATGGAACAACTTATCTCATCGTTGCGTGGTCAATGGTTTGAAACTCTAGACGCGAGGTCAAAGGATGTAAAGCCGTGCTCTGATACCATTATGTCACGCCCCGATTCCGTCGAATCGATAGTCGTCCCCCGGGCGTGATGCCGTGCGAACCTAAGTTGCGTTCGCACAAGGCATAGTCATAAGGTTATCCGAAACACAACATCAATTTAGAGTACGCAGAGAGATTGAATAACACATTTGAAATGGAAATAGACTTTTCATTGATAATATGAACTTTACATAGACTTCTTTTTACAATCATTGCCGCGCGGGCTACAACATGACTTCGACTTACAAAAAATGAACGCCGATGAGATAGTCGTTCCATACATTATACCCTTTTTATACAAGCAAAAACCAATACATATTTCCACCTGCTATGGCGGGAAGTCGAGTCGTCATTTTTCTTTGGACTGATGTGCGGGTCTTCTTCAAAAGGAAATCCAGAAAACAAGCCTTCACACGGACGAGGCTTCAAAAGAATGCACGCCGCCTTGAGCTTTAGTTGGCACGCCCTTCGTAGTTCGGGGTACCTGCGTGGAGAGCAAGGATCAGTACATTACACTTTGTACTGGTGCGTGGCTATTTAAATTTCCAAGCTCTCATTTGGTTGAAGAGTTTATATGACATTAGAGTATGAATGTTTCTAACCATCCTAATGAATTTCCAACAAGTAATGACAAGCATAGTAAACTTTACGTTGAAACTTACCCCGGCGGACCGCGTCGCGCCTTATGAAACTTACCATGTTCTTTCCTTTCAATTGTTATCTTTTGCATATTAAGTGCTATACTTCGTGTGTTGGTCACTGGCTCCCAGAGCCATTGTGGACTCCTTTTTGCTTTTGATTAGACGAGGCCCTTTCAGCGCGAGTAGCGAGCCCCGCTGCAAGTCCTCGCCTAACGTTGTGCCCAGCACAGCTTTTGTATTTGTTTCCTTTCTTGGCCGCAACGGTCCCGTGGCCCCGGGTTGCCGTTCGGGGAAACTCTACCTTGTCGACAAGTTGTCCATGACCGTGCAAAGACCATTTTTCTTCTTTTTTTTAGCGATTGAGACATAGCCTACCATTCTCTTTGAAAACTCAATTCTTTTTTTTCCGTGTTCGTGCCTTTCGTGCCTTTGCATTTATCTTTTTCTTCGTACCAACACTATCGATTTTTGCCTAAGAAGGGGGTCGAGAAGAGGAGGGTCAGCCACTCACCTTGAGTTTACCTTGGCGAGCGAACTTGTTGGTCGCGCTAGACGTCGCCTACGCAATTACCTGAAATCGCACAAGCAACCGATTAGAACACTGCATTATTCAAAGAGTTCGATAGGAAATGCGAGTTCGAAATACAAGCCATGAAAACCATCGAAAACATCCACGAAACGCATTCAGAAAACAAAGCCAAAACCAACGCAAGCGGCGTGAAAAGCAGAGCAACGGGAGGTCTCTCCCGACTCAGCCGCAGAGTCAATCCTCGAGGCGCAACCCGCTGAATATGGGACTTGGTTCCGAAGAAGACATTCCATAACGAGGAATGGATCTTAATTCAACCGTTCCCGTTCGATCGACTCGGTCGATCCCGACCTATCGGTCCCGGCCGAATCGATAGCGACAGTGTTCCTTTCTCGCGCACCCCGTGGACAGAGTACGGGGCACGATATAGGGACGGGGCACTACACAAAGGGTTTGCTCAGAAACAGGGGATCGACTATTTTGATACTTATGCTCCAGTAGCTCGGATGACAACCATCAGATTGTTAATTGCTCTAGCATCAATACACAAACTAGTGATACATCAGATGGATGTGAAAACGGCATTCCTTAATGGCGAGCTGACAGAAGAGATCTACATGCAACAACCAGAAGGTTTTGTCGTCAGAGGTCTGGAAGACAAAGTCTACAAGTTGATGAAGTCTCTGTATGGTTTGAAACAAGCTCCCAAAATGTGGCATGAGAAGTTTGACAAAGTGATAAGGTCAAATGGCTACAAGGTCAGTGAAACAGACAAGTGTGTCTATACTAAGTTTGCTGACGGAAGAGGAGTTATCGTTTGTCTATACGTTGACGACATGCTAATCCTAGGTACGGATTTAAGCTGTGTCACAGAGACAAAGAAATTTCTCTCGCCAAGTTCAGTATGAAGGACTTGGGGGATGCCGATGTTATATTGGGGCTCAAGATCATCCGGACAGGCACGGGAATAGCACTGTCACAATCTCATTACATTGAGAAAATGCTCACTCGATACGAGTATCAAGATCTTCCTATAATTGATACACCGTACCGGAGTGATCAGAAGCTGGAGCCAAATTCGAGAGAAAGCGTCAAGCAATTGGAGTACGCCAGCGTCATCGGAAGCTTGATGTACGCTACTACTGCCACAAGGCCTGACATAGCTTTTGCGGTGGGAATGCTGAGTCGGTTCACTAGCAACCCAGGCGTTGAACACTGGAACGCTGTGAAGCGTGTTATGAGATATCTAAAAAAGACTCAGACATTTGCACTATACTACAGCGGAGATCCGTCAGTAGTGGAAGGCTTCAGTGATGCTAGCTGGTGTTCAGAGGTGGAGAGCGAGTATTCTACAGGTGGATTCATATTCTCCTTGGGCGGAGCTGCTATATCGTGAAAATCGAAGAAGCAGACAATGTTATCTCGCTCCTCCATGGAATCTGAATTCTTTGCATTGGATGCTGCTGCAGATGAAGCAGAGTGGCTTCGGGAGCTCATGTATGATCTTCCAGTGGTTGGAGCTCAGATACCGGCAATCCCGATATACTGTGACAACCAGGCGGCAGCAGCAGTAGCATCAAATAAACTCTTTAACGGGAAGAAGAGGACTGTGCGGTTAAAGCACAGAGCAGTGAACGATCTCATCAAACGAGGCGTCATTGCAGTGATCGATGTTCGGAGTCAGGAGAACCTGGCGGATCCGTTCACGAAAGGCCTCAAACGACAGCTGGTCGAGGACACAGCAAGGAAGATGGGTTTGAAGGCATTCTAATATTGTGTCATTATAATCCTATCAATAAATTTTATGTTATTGGTTCAAAGAGAAATCTACCAGATATCTAATTTTTTGATTCAAGGGAGGACTATTGACTGGAAAAATATTAGTTAACAGTGGGTACTTGTTCTGCAGAACATGGAAGGGTTTCGGACCCAGAACCACTGTTGTCTACTATGAATTTTCTACGAAAAATTGATCCTGTGGGAAGGATGGCATAATGCCTTAATGAGTTCTCAGACTGAGTGAAGGTCTGTTATGCTTTACAGGAAGTATGGTAGCACAGCACTACAAGGAGTGTGACTCCATGCTATGTGTGGCGGTGACTCCACCATGAGGTTCTCGAAAGAGGTAAATCATCGGCTATGTGAGCCAAGTCACAGCGGCGTAGCACCGCAAATAGGCAGTTGGCCTAATGCTGTATATTGAATTAAAGAGGGATGTAGTCAGCACTACAAAGAGGAGGTGTTCCTCATGTTACAGGTGGCACGACACCACAATGAGGTAAACCCGGCTAGGGATAAAGCCTCGGCCTTGCAAGCCATGTCGTAGCGGCGTAACACCGCACAGAAGCGTAAGGCTTCATGCTGGGTAGTTTGGCACTACAAAGGGGCTAGACCTCATGCTACGGGTAGTATAACACTACGATGAGGTTCCCGGTGATTCGGGGTAAGGTCCTCGGCTTAAGGCCATGTCATAGCGGGTAGCACCGCAAAGGAAGCGTTGGACGCTTCATGCCATGTCTCTTTAATAAAGAACTCACCTATAATGTATGGACAGAAAAATAGGCCGTTTCTTGAGGGTAAATTTGTAGACGCCCAAAATACATACATTGAAATCCAGGCTGGCACAAGGCCTTTAATGTGCAGCCAGAAGCACAGATAACTACATTATGTGAGTGGGAAAAATTACAGTTGTGGTACAGAATTCAAGGCGTAGTCCATTCTTGTATCATACTGTTGTTCAACCCATGCGGGAAGATTCAAGTCGTCAGCGACATCTATCCTAATGCATAATGGACAGTTATTATGTGGAAAGCTTAACTCATATATATAGAGATATGTGGGGGATTGTTGGTGTTTTATTCTATGTGTTGTGTGTGTTCACAACATTCTATTGTTAAAAGATAGTCCCACATCGGAAAATCACACCAATATGTATCTCTATATATTACTTATGAAGGAATAGAGAGATGCACATGGGTTGAGGCCCAATGGAGGGTGCCATGTGGGGGAATTTTACATAGAGGTGAGAATAAGAAACCAACTTTTGGCCAAAATGAAAATAGATTGGAGCTAAGCCCCGAAGGGGCTTAGCGACTCGGACTCGGACTCGGACTCGGACTCGGACTCGGACTCGGACTCGGACTCGGACTCGGGCTTGGGCTTGGGCTTGGGCTTGGGCTAATGGGCTTTTGAGGCTTATTGTGGCTTTTTGATGGCCCGAACCAAACGAGGCCAAAGTTCTTAATTTTCCGACGCTTGGATCTTTCGGGGAGGATTTGAGTAACCTTCAAAAGATCGCGAAACTAAGAATGATACGAGGTTTCTTGGTTCTCCGCCAGACGATTTAGAATATTAGAGTAGAACGGAAAAACAATCTTGAGAACAGACAAGTAATCGAGTAATGACTGTTTGGTTTGCAAGGTTTGACAAATATAATTGACATTATGTTGTCAATCTAATTCGGATGTTTGGTTGGACAATTTTTGGATGTACTATAATCGCGATTAAAATTTGATTACATCACACATTTTTTAAAAACCAATTACACCATAAAATTTATGTAGTTGCGGTCACACAAGGACATTCCGATGGTTCTTATAGAGATATGACATCTTTTTTTTTCTTCTTTTTTTACAAATGCTGCAAGTATTGCTCTTAAAATCATATTCATAATTTTATTCCATCTTTACTTGGAGTTTATGTAAGAATATTTGTAACACCTCTGGCAGGGGCGGATGCAAGAACTTAAAAGAGTGAGATCAAAAATCTTAACTATTTTTCTATATCTATCTAGCCTCGTCTCAAGTTTAGCAAAAAATTTTGGAGGGACAAAATGAAAATTATTAAGAAAAAAGTAAAACTTGATGTAAATATGTATATAAAAATTGAAATTACAAATTTTGGAGGGGGAAGAACATAAAATTGATCAAGAAAATCAAAAAGAGAACATGAATATTAAACTCTGAAGCAAAATTTCAGTGGGACAACTGCCCCCACTCGCCCCCATATAAGTATGCCCCCGTCTCTAGCAGCACATTACTACAGCCCTCCAATTCCAAAATGGATTGGCAAACATATTCTCTTATGATTGTTACTTATTAGCATCAGACAGGGGTAAGCCGGACAAACCATCGGACTTGGACAACACAACCCCCCCTCCCCCCCTTTCTTTTCGAACTGTAAGTCTCCACCTCTCCGTCAATATAGCCTCCGCGGTCCACCCCAACTCCTTTCTGTCGGTTGAACTAGCAATCCACAGATCCATATTTTGAGTTCCCACTTGAAAGACCTCGAGTAACTCAAAGAGATGAATTCAGAATCCGAGCTCTACGATGTCGTCAGAACTGGAGACTTCGACGTTGTTGCCAACCTCATTTGCCATCAATTTTTTTTTATATCTCCTTTGGGAGTCAAGGGTAAGGGACAACCATGTTGGTGTTTTATTCTATGTGTTGTGTGTGTTCACAACATTCTATTGTTAAAAGATAGTCCCACATCGGAAAATCACACCAATATGTATCTCTATATATTACTTATGAAGGAATAGAGAGATGCACATGGGTTGAGGCCCAATGGAGGGTGCCATGTGGGGGGATTTTACATAGAGGTGAGAATAAGAAACCAACTTTTGGCCAAAATGAAAATAGATTGGAGCTAAGCGACTCGGGCTTGGGCTTGGGCTAATGGGCTTTTGAGGCTTATTGTGGCTTTTTGATGGCACTTTGCACTTAGCACGACAGCTCGTCGCAAGGCGCATTGTGCGCTTTAGTTGCGCGAGCCTCTGCGTGGCGTACGGGTCGTACGGGTCGAGTGGGCCGTTCAAATTATGTAACGTCCGCGGGTCTTGTGGGCTCAGATCCGGAAATGGCTCAGATCCAGAAAATCCGGATCTGGCATTAAACCAGGGCGTGCTTTCAGAATTTGAAAAGCCCACCTCGTGCCTATAATATCAGGAGCATCTCCTCTCTCCAGGGTTACAGAAAATAATCAGAGAATTTCCAGAGAGAGAGAGAAGTGCTGCTGCTATTCCGAGGAGTCGTCGACATTTTTGGCCAGCGTTCTAAAGTTCTCTTCGAACTTGCTGGTTCCTGGAGGCTTGTCCGTGAGGCGGATATAGCTTTGAGCGCCGGTGATATTTCACCCCAGCAGGCTTTCTTCTTCCTCTGTTGCCTTCGAGAATACCGTCGCTTCTCTTTAGAAGTTATACGGTTCTGTTGCCTTCGAGAATACCGTCGCTTCTCTTTAGAAGTCATACGGTTCTGTTGCCTTCGAGAAATATTACGAAATCTTTTTAGATTCCCGTAATACAATATCACCTTCTTTAAGGTGTTGTTGCTGGAAACATTGTCTTTACAATAGTTTCTGAATTCGTGGTTTTCCATCGATTGTTCGCCAAGGGATTTAGCTCTGAATAGGACAATCCAACCCCTGGGGCGGCCTGTATGTGTAGTCTCCAAAGGGCCCGAAATACAGATGTAAGGGATTTTGGCACTTCTATGATCTTATGAAAGTACGAAACATAATTGACCTAGAGAAAGTAACATTGTTATCTTCCTTTAGTTCGAAAAAATACAAAGAACTATAAATTGAAACCATTGAGATGCAGTTGTTTTGCCACAAACTGGTTACAAGTCCAGTTTCTGAAATTTAGGTGCTACTTATTACAAGCATCTGTTATAGTTGGATGGAAATTTCCTCCATTTAGGCCACGTATGGTTAGCGGAATTGGAGCCTTCAAAAAGAAAAGTGATTCATTTCTTTTGTTTGGATGCCAAAGAAAATGAATTGATTACCAAGAGAAGGAAAAATAGGGAGAAAAGTGGTTCCTTCCATCAACCCAAGGATTCATTTCCTCCTGTTAGGATTCACTTCTCTCAATTTCTTTGGTTTTTTAAACACCGGACCTGAAATTGATTGGAATTGTAATTTTTCAATGGAAAGAAAATATTATAGAACCAATTTCCTTTCCTTTCCTTTCCGCGAACCACACGAGGTTAGAGAGTAAGATATGTTTAATAGATCTAAACATTATAGAAAAAATAATATTTATTTCTGAGCAAGCAAACATGAGTGGCTTATCAAATTTTGAACAGTGACAAATGGTTAAAGAGTTGTTTCGGGGTCGAGGTGGATGGTTACCTAATACACTAAAAACATGTAAATGGAGGGGTAAATTTAAAATTTTAAAATTTACAGTAAATTCAATCCCCGTCTCTACTTACATTTGAACTTCAACTTTTGCAAGTAATTTTAAAATTTACAGTAAATTCAATCCCCGTCTCTACTTACATTTGAACTTAAAATTACAGTAATTAACTCAATCCCCATCGATCGATCTCTACTTACATGTACATCTCGCAAACATTTGTAACGCCGGCCTCTTGCAGCTGTAGATGCTCTACTGCAGCTAGCAAATGAATTCCCAAAACATGCCATCTTATGTATCATCTTTGGCTTATCAAAATTGGTTGAGGAAAGTGTTATTTGAGGGTGATGTCTATATAATATAAACTTAAAAACAGGTAAACGAAGGACTAAAGATGGCATGAACTTTGCCAGTTTCGCTTAGGATACGAACGGCATGAACGTTGCCACTGTGGTCAGTATCGAGATAGAGGGAGATTGGTGGTTGACACTAGTAGAGGGCTGAGAGGGACGGTCCAACCCCAACTTATTCCTTACCTGGAAAAAAAAAAAATAAGTGTCACTTTCATTTGTTGCCTGTGTTTCCATTTAGTACCATGTGTTCTGTTTCTGTCATATCTTTTATTTCAGGTTTGCGCCGGGTTGGCTTTCAAGACGAGTTGATTTGTTCTCGGAGGAAGAGAGCAGCCCTCGGCTCATGAACTCAATTATGAACAACCCACTTTATTCATAGGAATTTAATTAGGAATTACTCAGATTAAGGATGGAAATATTAATCCAATCCTCAACCCAACTGGTTCAAATATCATAAATCGGGTCAACCAGTTAGTTATATAACCACATCTATAATATAAAGCATAGTAGGTTTTTGGTCCGACCCATGTGCTTTGGTTCAACGATGATGAAAGGACTAAATTGTCCCTCTCTCTATAAGAGAGGAGGAGCTCCCATGTTGGGTGCGGAGCAACCGGTTGTTCCAACGGCACCCCCGTCTCCAGCTCCTCTTGCACCGCCCCTCCCTCCGCCGCCTACGCTCCATTCTCGTCCACGCCGTCGTCGCCGGCCTCTTCCGCAACCCCTTCGTCGCAAGCAGCCTCCTCCACCGCGCCGCCGACGTCGACCCTTCCTTCGCCGCCTCCCTCTTCTCCGCCATGACCAACCCCAACCCCTTCTCCTTCAACACCGCCATCGCCATCTCCGCCGACCCACTCTCCATCTACTGCCAAATGCTCCGCCGTCGCGTCCCTCCCGACTCCCACACCTTCTCTTCCTTGCTCAACACCACCACCGTCGCCGCCACCAGGTCGCTCCACGCATACGTCCTCCTCCTCGGATTTCGGCCCGACCCCTTCGTGCAGAACGTCCTGCTCACCGCCTACTCCCGACGCGGCTCCGCCGACCACGCCCTGCGGGTGTTCGACGGAATGCCGCACAAGGACGTCGTCTCCTGGACTGCCGCCGTCTCGGGCCTCGCCGTCCTCGGACGCCCCGCGACGGCCCTGCGCGTCTTCGCCTCCATGAGGCCCCACGCCGCCACCGTGGTCTTTGCCGTGTCCGCCTCCGCCGGGCTCGGGTCCCTAGCGCTGGCCCGGTGCCTGCACGCCTATGTCGAGAAGGCCGGGTTCGTGTCCGTGCCATTATGGCACGGGTTATCCACTAGTGTTCTAATATGTCGCAATTGATAGTAGGTCATATACTGATATCACAAACTCATTATTGAGAGAATGTTAGTCATATAATGCTTGTCTTGATGATGGCTGCATGAAACTAGCTAGCACACTTAAATGTCAACCTTCAAAGCATAAGACTTTCTCAGCCCTTATCCAGTATTGCTCATCCAATTCCACTTTAACTATTGAGAAATATGAATTAGGACTATAAGCCTCTGACCTCTGCATAAATTATAGCACTAGGAGGTCTGTCATGGTGGCTACAATATAATTCTACTTTAAAAAAAAAAATACACTAGCTACATTATTTCGGAAATTTTAAAACTTAATAGTATAGTTAATGAAACATTTCATAAGTTTTGGGAAGAGGGGGCCATCTGCAGCTTTGGTATGTCATGCATTCATGCTTGACCGTGCAAGTCACTCTTAAACTACTCAACTTGGCTAGTGGAGCAGCTACAAATGTGAGCTGTGACAATATACAAATAAATTGTACGGCTTATGCCAAGGGAAAAAACAAACGAAGAACTATCAGTAGAATATGTTTTGTAATACTTTACCGATATCCAACCTTTATAAATAACTGAAACTGACAAAGAAGATGTAGGCATTCAGTGTAACAACTCCAGAGAAATAGCTGTGTAGATCAGTGATAACATAGAGCGAGATGGATCAGATGAGCGGAAATGGGAGGGAGGGAGGTGTAGGAGGAGCTGATCTTGAAGCAAAAGATCGAAGGATGAATGCAAACTCGACCGAGAATAACGAAAACAAGGACACCTCCCAGAACTCGGGCGATCTCAAAGATGAGGTTCTAATAGTCTTACCATCTATTCCTTCTTTTTGCTCGCGTACCGTGTCTTGTATCTTATGAAAATGTTGTCAGAAACCGGGATGGAGGAAGTTTCTAGCTTATGTTGGACCTGGATTCCTCGTGTCATTGGCCTATCTTGATCCTGGAAACTGTAATCCTCTCTCCCTCGCACTTTATTAATTTCTTTTACCTTGGCCTTATATTGTGATGTGAACATGAATATTAACTTGGAAACAGTGGAAACTGACTTGCAAGCAGGAGCTAATCACAAATACGAGGTATTGACTGATACAAATACGAGTGTAATCAACTACATATACTCGTATATACATATCTACTACTGATTAACCACTCATGCTAGCTAATTAATGCAGCTCTTGTGGGTCATATTGGTGGGCTTGATTTTTGCGCTAATCATTCAGTCCTTGGCTGCAAACCTTGGTGTGACTACAGGTACATACATGTACACCTGCATTATTAATTAATGGGTTCTCGATATCAATTAAGAAACCGAAAATCCAAATTACCTTTTTAAGTGTTACATATGTTGTTGTCGCGTTGATCACAGGGAGGCATCTTGCTGAACTCTGCAAGATCGAGTATCCCCTGTACGTAAAGTACTGCCTGTGGATCCTCGCAGAGCTCGCTGTCATTGCTGCTGACATACCTGAAGGTTGTTACTACACACCTTCCCTCTACTCTAGTACATCTCTGTGTGTTATAAACTTCAATATATTTCTCCATCCTCCAAAATTAAAGCTTAATTGTGCACTGCTGTGATCTGTCTCAGTGATAGGAACGGCCTTCGCTCTCAACATATTGTTCCGTATCCCGGTATGGACTGGAGTACTCATAACCGGATTGAGCACTCTCCTACTTCTTGGATTGCAAAAATACGGGGTAAATTCTTCTGAAAGTAGTCTGATCCGTAATCTTTTTGGGTTTTTTTCCCCTTCTTTTTGTAGGTGAATTTAAATCAAGCCGGCAGTTATGTTTGATCGTATGCGAAAATAATTATGTAAGAGTGAACATTTACCAAAGAATAAGAACTGCCACAAGTTAGAAACAAGGGTCATATACAATGTGTATGAAGATCTTAATTGCATTTTATTTTTGTTTATCGTCTTCTTTTGGTAACTAGTCAAATTAAATGACGATACTAAGGGACAGAAGAAGAAAAAATTGACATGAAAATGAAGAAAAAAAATATTATTTAGATAAAAGATCCAATAATTGGAAACATTATTATTCGTAACCCAATTAAATAACCATTTGTTTCATGAATTATTTTCATTACTTGATAGAAAGTTGAACAGTAGTAGTAATAACAACAACAAAATCAACCACAAGAACCAACAATAATAATAACTTAAGCCTAACAATAATCGTAAAATGGCTTATGAGTTTGAAATAAAGGTGTATAAATTAGGAAATATAATTATCCAATAATTGTGGCCTATGCCTAAGAAAACTACAATATGTGATCTCAAAATGATGCTGCAGGTCCGGAAACTGGAGCTGCTCATATCTATCCTAGTGTTTGTCATGGCCGCATGCTACTTTGGAGAAATGAGCTACGTACAGCCCCCCGCCGCCGACGTGATAAAAGGACTGTTTATACCCAAGCTCAAAGGTGATGGAGCTACCGGAGACGCCATCGCTCTCGTTGGCGCACTCGTTATGCCGTGAGTGGCCTGACCATCCGAATGTTACGTCTTTTATGGGTTGAGAGTTGGATTCACACTCACTAGTATAACTTTTTATAATTAAGGATAGATTGAAATATGGTTTGGTACCATATCATATTAAAGTTTCTGTCACTGCATCAAAACTCTAAAGGTTTGATTCAGTAGAAGAGTCTTTAACATGATATCAGAACAATTATGCGCCATTTAAGTGGATTAACGAAAAAATTATAGTTGTGTGTGAAATCCCGTTCAGCTATAACGTTTTTCGTGCAGTGGCTTAGGACTTCAACATGAATTGCTAATCTTAGAGCTCATCAATATTAATCTTAATTTATTATTGTTTTAATGACAGGCATAACCTTTTCTTGCATTCAGCATTGGTGCTTTCAAGAAGACAACAAAAAACCACCAGAGGGATCAACGTAAGGACTACGGAGACAAATATTATATATTTAAATCATCGTCATCAAGTGCAATCAAAATAATCATATTAATTAGTACAAAGATTAAAAAAAGAGTTTGTTCCATATTTAAAATTGTCACGGTTCAATCTGAATCAGAAAGGCTTTTAACTAACTATTTTTGTTGTTATTAGCATCAAATATTTAATATTGCAAGAGTATCCAATTAATTAGAGCTCTTGTTGTATATGTTATAAACAATTAAAAACCTTACTTGTTAGCTAGTAACTACATAATTGGAAGATGATATAGAGGTGTTGTACCAATAATACTGCATAAATTTTTTTTGAGGCAAAGAATGTGATCAAGGAGATCCCGACCAAATGGATACACACATAAATTATTCGACCAATGGCTACTATTTCAGAAACATTCGATGATGCTTAAGTGCAAGACCTGATCCCCTCTCTCTCTCTCTATATATATATATATTAAAAGTACAATAATGTGATTGTTACATAAGTTTCTGATCTTACTTTTCATGCATGTCACTTGCGTTATTCCAATGATGATCTTATTTTCATGGCATTGTATATGTTTCGTACCTGCAGAGTGCTTGTAGGTACTTCCTTCTGGAGAGCGGATTTGCGTTGTTCGTCGCGCTGCTCATCAACATCGCCGTCATCTCAGTCTCGGGCACGGTGTGTCACGCCTCGAATCTCTCACCGGATAACGAAGAAAAGTGCAGCGATCTTACTCTCAATTCAGCGTCTTTCCTGCTCAAGGTTAATTGAAGCCTACCTGACCTGATTGATTGGTGTAGTTTTGGAAAGAAAGAAAATTTTCAAGATCTTCATTATTTTCTTAATTATGGCATATATATATTTCAGAATGTATTGGGAAAATCAAGCTCCACAGTGTATGCTATAGCTTTGCTAGCTTCCGGACAAAGTTCTACCATTACCGGCACATATGCTGGACAATACATTATGCAGGTATTTTATTTTAATTGAAGTACATTATGATATTGGACACAAATTTCTACATCCATGATTATTCATATAGAATAAAAACAAATGTGTTGTGATGGAGTTAATTGAATTGAGCAGGGTTTTCTGGACATCAAGATGAGGAAGTGGCTAAGGAACCTCATGACTCGGTGCATCGCGATCACTCCAAGCCTCGTCGTGTCGATCATCGGTGGCTCTTCTGGCGCTGGCAGACTAATTATCATTGCATCGGTATATACACCAATAATTAATTAATACTATATATTTGTCTCAAATCCCACCATTTAATCTTTTTGTTCATAATAATTAAGTACCCAAATCAATCATACAGATGATACTCTCTTTTGAGCTTCCATTCGCTCTCATTCCTTTGCTCAAGTTCAGCAGCAGCAAAACTAAGATGGGACCACACAAGAACTCGATCTACGTAAGTAATGTTTCCCTTCAACTATTACACAATCGATCTACTCACAATAGTGTGAATATTAGATTCAACATTGTGGAAATTAATCATTGATATAATTAGGGGTGATTATTCGCAACAATTAATGTTGTTGTTGTTGTTAACTTGAGTAGAGGCATAATCGATCTATGCAGATCATCGTAGTTTCGTGGGTTCTCGGAGCACTGATAATAGGAATCAACATATACTACCTGAGCACCGGCTTCGTGGACTGGATCATCCACAACAGCCTGCCTAAGGTTGCCAACGTCTTCATTGGCATCGTCGTCTTCCCTCTCATGGCCATCTACATTCTCTCCGTCCTCTACTTGACATTCAGAAAGGACACAACGGTAACATTCACCGACGCATCCGACCCCACTATCGAGGTGGAGAAGGGAGGATCGCAACGAATGAACGAGGTCGTACCATACAGAGAGGACCTCGCCGACATTCCCTTCCCAGAGTGATCAATGGTGCATTCCAGTAGTAGCGCAAATTGAAAATAAAAAAGGAACTAAATAAGAAGTGGGGATGAGAAATGTGACATAGTAGCTAGCTAGTTTCCTCCTCCCAAAATCTCAGCCTGGTACCAAAGTGTTGGCTTAGCCCAAAGCGTTGGTGGCTTTCGTCGCGTGTGTGCTCCTGGTCAAGTATTTATTGAAGGATTGCAGTCGCAGAGTGGAAGCGATACTAGCTAGAGTTTCATCAGTAAATTACGTTTAGGCCTCAATAAGAAAATTGAAGATCGATGGGGAATCATATATATGAACTCTTAAAGTCTCAACTCACATTTGTAGCTCTTCTTCTTGTTTTCCTTTTTACAAGTCATTTTCCTTTTTACGTTTAGTTCATGTTATTTCAACCATGAATATCCATGCAATTAATGACTAGAATAGAAGAGGGAAGAACTTACTGGCGTGCTACTTGCTGCGGAGATGCATACAAGCAGACCTACTGATCGAGCAACATGAGAATCCGTGGTTTCAACTTGATACCCTTAACTATCCATCTTTGGCAACTTGATATCCTAAAAAACTTTCAAAATAGCCAACTTAATATCATCAACTATTGAATATTTTCAATTGTATACCCTAAAAAGAAGAAGAAGAAAACCTGAAAATATCCATGCCACCTCCATTCCCCCCCCCCCCTCCCGCGATCCCCTCTCTCTCTCTCTCTCTCTCTCTCTCTCCGGCGATCCCCCCTCTATCTCTATCCGACATGGAACGGCAGCGACAACAGCGGACAGGGCGTGCAGGCAAGGGCTCAGCAGCAGCAGGGTGGCGTGCACGTGGGTCGGCACAGCAGCAGCAGGGCGGCGCGTGCGGCCGACGCACGAGCCCGGACGAGGTGTGCACGTGCGGAGACGCACGTGTGGCGAGTGGGCTGCGTACGCGGGCGGGCGACGTGCACGGGGGGCGGCACGCACAAGGGCGACGCGGGAGGGGGGTGAAGGGGGGTAGGAAGGGAAGGGGGGCTGAACAGCAGGAGGAGGGGTGGACGGGATGGCGGTAGGGGCTGGGAAAGAGAGAGAGGGGAGGGATATCTTGGAAATTTTATTTTTCAGAATATCAAGTTGGACACCTCAAAAGAAAAAGAAAAAAAATTTTTTGCCAAACATAGATAGTTAAGGATATCAAGTTGAAATTTAGCCAATAACTATGCAAGCCAAGAACCATGTGGTATCCATTCAGCAGCAAAGCCACAGTGATTGCTAACCAAACTCATTTAAATGCTAATTAAATGTACTCAATCACCTGACACATGCAAGTTCTTCCTCAACTAAAATTAACTTTATCTAGAATAGTGTCAAGCAAATCGATACCAGTGGATGCCACGCGGAAGCGCCCGTGGCTGCGCCAATTGTGCTAGTCAAGAGGAAATGAATGACAGAGGGAAGAAAAGCACCTCAATTTTCTTCACTTCTTTTACCAATCCACTCCTCCCAAGTCCCACCCAACCTCTTGGCTTTGTAGTCGAGAAAAGCAAACTAGGAGGAAAAAGAAAGTTCGGCCACCCACCTTCATCTTTGTTTTGTTCTGTTCAGTAGAAAGGCACCCTCACATGAATGCATCTATATATATATATATACACACAGAGCCAACAATAAGTGATAGTGAGAATGAAGAAGAAGCAAATAATGGATGAATCCTTCAAGAGGCCAGGATCCATTCCATTCAAGTGGGAGGTTCACCCCGGCATTCCCAAACCAACAGTAACATGTCAGGGAGGAGAAGCAGCGCTGCCAAAGATCAGCCCCCCTCCTTCGTACGCAAGTCTACTTCCGCGCCAGACGACCCAGACCCATACTGTACCGAAGAGCTGCTTCTCCTTCTCCCAGACGCATCGAAACGGATCTGATGCATGGTGCATGATGCGCGTTCGCCTTCACTCCCCTCCAGTAACTCTCCGAGGAGATGCTACCTAAATGGCTCTACTCTACTAGAGAGCACAAGCAGTGTATGTCAATAGTGCAACGCAAATGATCATCTAGTACTCGCTGATTTTCTTTATACTTTATAATCTTAAGAATATATGAAGAATGATTGCATGTTAGTTTTATTAATATTTGAATGTATAATCCCTGCAACGAATTTTCAAAAAGCTGCTAAAGAAAAACAATTCCATATAGAAAAGAAAAGGAAAAAAAAAAAAGTTCCTTAAACCCCAAGGATTCACTCTCCCACATAACACTAATTTCCTTTCCTTTCCACGAACCAAATAATTCCACGGACCAAAACAAATTCCAATTCTACGAACCAAAAGAGGCAAATATAAACGCATGAACCAAAATAGGCCTATATAAAGCAAGAAGAAAACATCAAAGGCTTCAAGCCACCAGAATTTAAACTATCTGAATATTTGTGACTGACGATACACACTGGGAGTCAAAAAAATGTCACAAAGAGACTGATATAACCATCATAATAAATTGCATAGACTGATAGAACCATCATAATGATCCCAAGAGTGATATAACCATCACAATGATCCCAAATTGCATAAAGACTGATAGAACCATCACAATGATCCCAAATTGAAATTGCATAAAGATCGATATAACCATTATAATGATCCCATATTGCATAAAGACTGATATAACCATCCCAAAATTGTTGATATTAATGCTACTAACACTTCCATAGTGAGTCTTCTATTTGCGTTTTTGTTAGCCAATTCTTCTATCTAACATTTGCATAATCATCCATATATCAAAAACTCAGATCCATCTTGAACGAGCCTCCGGTGTGTATTGTTCTAAAACCAGATGATGACTCGAACAAGTATGAATTGTGAACGATAACAAACAAACAAAATCCAAAACAAATATAATAGATCCAAAATTATATAAAATTTCATAGACATCCTAAACAATCAAAAAAAAAGTGTACAAGTATATACATGTTTATAAACAATTGGTTAGCCCTCACTTCTCCCTGAAAAGTTTTTTTTTAAAAAAATTAAACAAAATCCAGGGACATAAAGAATGTCTTTAGAGAGAATTTTGAAAACCTCCCCCAAGGTCTTTTATCAGTTCCCCTCACCCAACCCAAAGTTCCCTCACCCTAGCACCCAAGCAAGTTCCCTCTATTTACTCGTCCACCTTTGCCAGTGATATCTTGTCCGAATCTTATCTCCCTGCAAAAAGAGAGAACTTTAAGATAGCACATCATATCTGAAATTGTTAACACCGAGTAACAACACAGTATCATGTCAATATTCAAATGCTTATACAAAAAAATTGAATTACAACTTTCTTTAAGTTGCACTACGTTAACATCGAGTAACAACAGAGTATCGTGATAATATTCAAATGTAAATACCAAAAAAAAAAAGATGAATTACAGCTTACTTCAAGTTGCACTACGTCAGAAGCTGCCATTGCACTCTTGATCATTTCCATATCTTTGGTTAATGCAGCAACCTTCAATGCAAAAAATTATTGATTATGGGATAGTATTTGTGGGAAATGAATTGTCATTACACCATAAATCATAAAGAATATCATATAAAAACAACAATCAAAAGAACTATAAAGTTAGAATAGAATATAGAACTTTATGACAAGCTTAGCTGGGAACTCTCCACCATGGAAGCAAGTTGACGTCACAATGAAAATAGTACACTTCGTTTAGTTTAAAGGCCAATATTGGAATAGTCCACTTTGTTATCATAGGAATTTTAAAAGTTCTATAGAAGTGAATAATGAATATGGCACTTGCTGAGATCAAGAATAGAACTCAACAGCTTAGTTTCCATTAAGCTCTAGGGCAATATAAAAAGTGATAAGGACAAAAATAGACAATTGGATAGTAGCTGGCTGGTGAACGACACTGAAGCTCTCTAGAAAGGGAAAAGCATACACATTCTACAAGACTTACTGGTAAAAATAACAACTCTTATATAACATTTACATTGTGAAAGAGAAGTTGTTGATAGTACCTATTAGCTATATTGAAAATGAATATGAACCTCCCACTTTTGTCACCATAAAGATTCCTTTTTTTTTTGCTAGTCCAGTATCTCCAGATTATCCTTCTCCCATTCATGTCAATCACATTCATATGCAATCCCATTCATATGCAAGATTAATCAAGCATAGTTTAGGTTGAACTGGTAAGTGGCTTTTCTAGTGTGAAATGAAATGTGTAGATGACTGAGAGGATGGCTTGCTCAAGTGATTACATGTTGAATGAGAGGTGCTTTCACTATTTCCTTGTGTATCAATCCACGGAAAGTAATGACATACTTCTTTCAACCATGGACCTCTCCTGGGGTCAGGACTATAGCTTTCAGGAGAATTGTCTCAAACTTGTATCAGTGAAAGCAATGACGGACCTCTTTTAACCATGGACCTCTCTCTTTTCTCTTATCCCAACGTTTACTCTCAACAAAGAGTTACTAAAAGACCAACCTACTCAAAGCAAATAAGGACTACCAGGCCCTATTAAAGAATATAGAGACAAAAGTGAATATATAAGGGATGATATAAAAAAAATTGTTCTTATGCGGTTAGGGTACCAGATTTAATATGTATGGGTCATCTCAGTCAATAACAGATATCCATATAGATAAATTTAAACATTTTGGTTGAAGGAAAGACGGAACAGGACAGCCATCTGGATACTGCAGCTGCAGCTGCACTATTCCAGAAGCTACACCGTCCACCAATAAGTTGTTAAATCCACTCAATCACTAAATTTGAACATTCTACACAAATCTACACAAAGCAAAGACGAGGAAGAAGTGCCACACAGAGAAAGAAACACAGTTTTAACATATGTAGTATCCATATTCATCAATTTCCATATTCAACAACCATGCATGAATGCAACAACTGAGCACCTAAAATGAAAGATAGAAACATCTGCAATCTAGTAATGTAATGTGTTTCTGATGCCATGTGGAAATGGATAATCAGAAAGTAGATTTCTTTTGCAGTTTGATGGATGAGAAACACCAGTCTGCAGTGATATCTTGAAGTACTAACAATCATCTATTACATGAAGAATTTGATTTCACCGACAAGTCAAACAGACAAGAAACAACATAAGTTGTCAGAGAAGAGGCTTAAATCAGCTAGCTCGATGATAAAGTAGGTCAGATTCTACAGGATCAAAAAACCATGGGAGAAGTGAAGGGAATGTGGCTAGTAACTGAATCGCTCCCTATAGCCAAAGAGAATTTGTAGAGTATTTAAAGGGATATTGGTGAAAACTTTTGTTGATGATGATGACTATAGTACATATTTAAAACCTTATTAGTGCTACCACGGGAACAGCCAAGATTGTGCTACCACAGGAACAGCCAAGATTGTTCCTGCCATGATCCATCATCAGTAGGTACAGATGACTAACAGATGACTATCAAGCTAGCATAGCACTTCCTCGCGTAGATCAATCCAATATATCGGCATCATGAAGACTAAACAAGCATACACACACACACATATGTAGACACACACACCCTCCCTGTTTCTTATCAAAGATTCAGAAAACCACCACCAACCCAGAATTGTGGTGGCTCATTACCATTAAGGTATTCTGCTAATACAAGGACAAAGTATTTCAAGATACATGAGACATGCATATGAACACAACCCAACCTGAAACTAGAAAACGTTAGTATAGAGAGTATCAATTTCAATAACGAAAGCATAAATTTCAGGTAACTCCCGAAAGCATAAATTTCAGGTAGCTTAGCAAGTTATCAGGAAAAACCCCCTAAAGTTTCTTTTTTCATCAAGCAGCCCCATCGACAGTTAGGACATAACTGTTGTTTTAGTTAAAACCCACATGGACCCAATGTCATTTCTATCGACAAAAATACCCTTCTATTAACTAACAGTCTCTTTCTTCTCCATTATTCATTCACCTAACCCTAAATTCCCAATTCTTCTACGTTTTCTTCATCAGTTCAAAGGGTTCTTTCTCACTAACATAGGAAACATATCAAGAAATATTGTAAAAGGGTATAAAACAGGATGATGATCCTAGAAATTCTGCACAATGTAATATTTCAAGAATTAAAAGAAAAGATAATAAAAAAGATAACTAACAAACAACTATACAGGACAAATTTAGATGCATTTGTAAGCAACATCATAAGTAACAGTAAACTCATCACATACACAACAATCAATTAACCACGTCGCTTTCTTCATGAACATAACATGAGACCACAATAGCATAGCATAAAATAAATAAATAAATCCCTGAATAAGTATTCGGAGCAATGTTGTAAAGGCAGGTGAAATAGACATTCAGATGGAATAGATGGTGGACTAAGTTGGCAGGTGACCACATAAATCATATTCGAGCCGGTAACCAACCACTTGTTTACCATCCACATGAATAAACCATACTTCTCAAATAGTAAAGCCTACGTAACAATTAGTAGAATAAAGAAGTCCTAGCATCATCAATCAACTTGGTACTTAGTAGAAGAGTTTGTAAGTCACACTAAATGTGTAGCAAACCATACTTCCTCAAATAGTAAAGCCTATGTAACAATTGGTAGAATAAAGAAAGTCCTAGCATCACCAATCAACTTAGAAGGGAGTTTGTAAGTCACACTAAACGTGTAGCAAAGGCATCAGCATGGCTTCTTAAACCATTATCCTCACAATCTTCAGAGTAGGTGAGCCAAATGACTGAACCATCTGCAAATATAGCTCAGATTTATCCTGATGTTCAGATAAAACACGTATTTTCAGGTTCCATTCAAGTAGACCCATTTCATTTATCCTTTTTGGATTTACAGTAGGTGCACTTGAGAAACTAATAACTAGACTATTAGAAGTATTGTTGCAAGTATCCTCTATCTCAAAACATAAGAGATGAGTATACAACTTCCTAAGGGATGATTATTCACGCTAGAATTGCAAACAGAGAAAATAACTCCCTTGGGTTGTTGTTCCAGTGTAAGAAAAGCCGTCCCCATATGGTACCTGCTATACCTAATGCCTTTCACAAAAAGTACTAATCGACTTTATTATTTTTGGTCAAGAAAGTGTAACTAGAAAATTGTTGTTTCATCTTAATGCATAAAAGGAGTCCAATATTACAAGGTTATAACAATTATTCTCTAGAAGATTTAAAAGCACTATGAAGCACCTAGTGAACATACAACCAAGACACCACATGACAAACCTCATACATAAACTCTTAAAAAAGGTGAGACAGACAATGGCATGTTCAAAATAACAAACTTCTACAGTATTTTTTAACATTTTGTATGAAAATACTATTTGACAATGTTCAAAGAACAACTTTTTACAAAGATAAGCGCTAACCTTCCCTAAATTGCTATTCTATGGGACCTCAGCTATTATCTTCTTAATCCTCCCTTAGAATGCGTTATTGTATCTCATGCAAACAGATACTTAGTATGTGATATTCTAATGTAGAACAATATATTGCCTCTGTCATCATGACTATAATCTTAAATTTTACTATATCTTTAAATGTACAATGTACCAGAAAAGTATATGAAAGTATCAAGGATGTTTCCCTAAATGTCTGAAATTAAACAGGTAAGTCTGATACCCCGACTCCCACACCCCCCTCCCACCAACTCAGAATTTTCTGAGGCCGCCATTTTAAACTCGTGAAAATCGTAGATTATCTTTCTCTCCATCAGTCTATTAATCCTGCAAAAATAGACCCAAAAAATAGAACATCCAGGGGCATTAAACTATTATGAACAGGAAGAAAAATCAGAAAGAAAAATATATGGATATGTGAATAGTGAGTTAGGAAGATAGAAAGAAAGACTGGATTAGTCATAATTTTTTAAGAAGTGATACATCATAAGATATAGAGAATTCTAATTATTATACTTTGATAAAAGACGGAAAAAAAAGAGGTAGTAGATCTAGGTGATTGGGTTTTAAACAAGATTAAGAACAGTAAGATCGGGTTCTAAATGGTAAGAGTTTTTAGACGAAGGACAGATGAGAGGAATAGAGAATTTGGATATTTCAGTTTCAGACTTTCAGGTTTGGCATAAAAGTGTGATAGAGTTTGGAGATATTATATTATTATCAAAATATTGTTTCCTACTCTTCATCAAATTAATATTATATTATTATATAATAACAGTATGTTTTTTTTATGTTCTTCATTGTATATGTAATAACTTTGTCTAACTGTTACGTTGTTATTACAGTTACAATATGTTGTGCTCTTTAGTCTAGCATACATAACAATATAAGTTACTTCTAATCTAATAGTGCTTTGTCTACCGTGTAATATAAGTTGATTGTCAACGTTATAACATTAAGCTCTTGAATAATAACGTTATTAAAGCTCTTGAATAATAACATTATTAAATCTCTTGAATAATGACATTAGTAGAGCTCTTGAATAATAACATTAGTAAAGCTTTTGAATACATTGTTACAGTATTATTTCATAATCTATATAAATCTGATATGATATTGTTATAGCATGATTCTCAGCATCTATGTAATAATCTTTATGTCCAACTATTATGTCATTATTACAGTCATAATACATTGTATCTTTAATCTAAGAAACGTAACCATTATTTTGTAAAATAATTGTTAAATTAATAGTGGTTTGTGTCAATATATACCTAGGTACTACCAAAAGTTGGGCAGCCCAATGGTTGAGGACTTTCGTAAGGGAAGGGAAATCCTGGCTAAAAAGAATATTATACCTAGTACTTAACCAACATTTAGCACAAACACACAATGTTTCTAAAGATGAAAATAGTGTGATTCTTAAACTGTTTAGGACAAGAACGCATGTGCTCTTTAGTCCATCCTGTTATGAGATCTCCAAGAATCTGAGACTTACATCACAAGACAAATGGTACCTTGGTGGGGCAAGTGAATCTACAAGCTCTTCAGATTTCAAGTAGGCTAAAAGTACCACTAATGATGAAAAGTATATATAAATAACAAAATGAAAGCCAAAGTAAGAGAAATCTACATTCAATTTCGAAAAGCTTCTCTGACCTCCATGAGGAATAAGCATAAGATCACCAAGGTTAGTCCATAAGTTTACATTCCATAGAGTATGCAGCCAGATTATTGAAGGTTATAAAAGGCAGCAAATGCTGGAACATGACACTTTGGCCCTTAGAGACGTAGATAAAACGTCACTGTATTTCTAGATCATGTTCATTTGGGAACCATAGCCATGTTTCATGACTTTGTACAATATGAAAATGTAGTGGTTGCTTAACAGTTTCTTATTCCGGGGGGATTCAAATAGAAATACAGAATACAGCTAACACACCTCTACTAAGCATTGCTTATTTATTAGGGAATAATATCTTTAGAGGACAGTTTCTGCCTTGGAAATGCCAATTAACCACGTGGTTAGGTACTGAACATCCAGAAGGGGACACAGATTTATGGATGAAACTAACCAAACCCTTCACACTTGACTGCCTCTAAACTATAAATCGGATAAAGAGTGGTAGCAAGAGGCAGTGATCAGCAACAAGTACCCTCTTTATTTCTTCATTTTTATAAAGTGAAGGAAGTCAAGAAACCTTTGGCTCACCCTTGGGCAGGGACCAGGGAACTCCTTTTAGACATTAGTAATAATAAGTAAATAGGAGTAAAAATGCTAAATATTGTCATGATTCAATAAGTGATTTGAAGTTCTCACACACAAAAAACCCAAAATCCGACATGAGATGTTTATCGAAAAATTAGATCCATTGATTATGTGGTCTCTGTCGTTCCTACATAATATAAATTCTTATGCAAGAAGAGAAAAGGGGCCAATTGAATATCTGGTTAATCCAAATCATATGTGGTCCTATGGATTATGATATAGGATCGACTTGTTCGATTTTCTACTTAAAAAGAAAAGAGAATGTACGTGAACTTCATTTGACATCTATATCATCCGGGTACAAGATTCACTTCTTTGGGCTTCTATGGAATTGCTAAATAGGTTCCTTAGGCTATGTTTGGTTTGGTGGAAGGCGAGGGAAAGGAAAGGAGTAAAGTGTTTCATGTACAAATGGAATTCCATTTAATAGGATCATGTTTCAAATTCATTTCGTTCCCCTCACTTTCTTAGCAAGCAAACACAGCTGTAATGTGTGTGAGCATGCACAGGCGTGAGTGCACCCAAAAAAACTAATAGTTTTATCTTATATATTTATTAATATTAGAATCACACTGTTTACTATACTGAATATTCATTCATCCCATTTCCCTAGCCAAAATTCAGCTTTCATGGGACTTTTTTCTTCTTATATATGGATTGTAAGTTCATAGAATAGACCAATGCATCAATCCTCAAAATTTTCATCAATTCTTAAATGAAGGCATCTCAGAAGAGTCAGAACTTGGTCAAACGTTGCAAAAGCATTCATCCAAAGAAGGGGAAAAAAATCCAATTACTTCCTATAATGATTAGGTTTTTGGGCAAACTTTATTGGATTCCGTCAATTTCAAGTTTACAACATGTTCACTTAAGATATGCAACGTACTTACTACTAATAACAGGATAAAACTTATACAAAGTTGTTCCCTGGAAGCAAGTTGACAGTAGTCATTTTGAACCATTCAAAGTATTGGTTTCGGCAGCTCCGAGAGGTTTCGGTTGTTTGAATCAGTCAGATTCAATAGTTTCGCCTCTTTCGGTACCCCAACTTCTGCCTATGCTGAAAACCTTGCCTAGAAGTCATCAATTGTGGTACTCACAATCATGGAAGGTGAAATAACATGGTTCATATTTCTGCCGGAGATGATTTTCAGTAGCACCTTTTTTTTTTTACTTGGGGAGGATACATTGATGTTTCGAAATATTCAAGAAAAGCCAAATACCACAAAAAACCAACCAAAAGGGGAAGGGGGAAGAGAAAAAGAGACAGAACGCATACATGTTGAAACAAGGATTGATATAAAAAGATCCGAGACTAATCAATATGACATACCCGTCTACACTGAGTACTCAATAAAATTTAAAAAACTGCTATCCATCACTGATTCACTGAATCACTACATTTCCAAAAAAACCTTATAATAAATGCTATTACAGCCTCCCAGAAAAACAATATTAACTTTATAAAGGCAAGCTTCTATTCTAAAACATAGATAGGGTAACATGTCAAGAGATTCCTTTATATGTTAGTCATGTTATACTGAGAAGTTTTAAGTCTATGGTACTTGAAATGCTAATTATCACAGGAAGTTGAGAATATGATGATTCAGAAAGATGGAAAGGAGTTCATGATTATTCAAATAAATCTCAAGAATGTTCCATTCTTTAACATGAAAGTGAAGGCAAAAAGGGCATGTGTATGAGAAATTCGGGTTACTATCTGCAGAGGAGGAGGAGGATACAACAGCTTAATTCAGGTTACGTCAAGCATATAGCAATAATGACCGAGATTTGACAAACTTCTCTTTGGACATAAAAGACTAAGCAAAAGAGTGGTGAATGCTTGTGGGAAGTCAATGTCACTATATCTGCCACATAAGGATGATGTGCCAGCAACTCAATCCATGTTACTAATAATCATTCAATGAAATACCGAGATCAAGGCTGTGTTTGAAGAATCCAGACATTTATTTCAAGATCCTCAAAAAGTCTGCATCCAAAGAGATAATTTGAGCATGAAATACTGTTGAGAATCTTAAGATTAATTGCTTGCCTTACGCCTTGAATTACTGTCTCATAACTCCATTATGGAAACTAAGGAAATGAAAAAGGAAAGTCCATGAGCTCCTAGAACAATGATTTTACGAACGAGGTCCTCATCATGTAGTTCACTTGTGATATTAGTTTCCACATAAGATAGAGGGTGGAAATGGGCATGAAAAAATATAAATTCTGAAAGAGAAAATTTTGAAAAGGTTATATTCATTGCCCCGTAGCCATCTATGCTCAATAGGAAGCCATGTAGTGATGGATAGCTTAGTGTAGTCCCACAGTTACAAGAAATTGACTGTCTTTCAAGAAGTTAGGTAATCCAAAATGTCATTTTTCCCATAATTTTTAAAATACACTTGAGATTCCTTCAACCCTGGGGCTATTAGAATAAGACAGATGGATGATCCATAAGTAAAAGCATTATGTGTCCATATGAATCAAGTCCATTTCTGAGGTAATATAACTATATTGTAGAACAGTAGAAGGGATCAAAACAAGATCCCACCTATGACCGTTGTGCTACAATGTAAGAGAACTCTCACTTGAGCTGCAGTCTGCCAAATAGAATGAGCACCATTCTACGAGATAGTGAAGTTAAGAGCAAGCATTTGAAGGTTGAAAGGTTAGAGTTCAGCAGATTTCAAGGTTACAATATTCATGTTTGAATGCATGTCTTTGTCTTTGTTTGGTGGAGATGTAATCCTATGCTAACTGGAGATAGACTTCTATGTTAAGTGTTTTTGTTTGTAGTGAGTTCCCTTATTTATTCCAAGTCTTGCTGTGGTTAGTGTAGATCTTTCAAGTGTGATGCAGAAGCCAGTGGCTTGTGTCTCCATTCCAAGTGTTAAACTTGTTCTAGGAAAAGAGAACTTGGTGTTCTTCTAAGGTTATCACCACTATCATCCAAGCCTTCTCCAATCAGAACGTGGTTGGCTATGGAGCATAAGAATGCTCCATAAAAGACCTAACACAGTTTCGTGACCGGATATCGACCTGACTTAAACTTTCCCTGTTGGTGCCAAGGTAGCTATGAGCATGAGAGGGCTACCCCCACATAGAAGGCTAGTTGGCAAGTAGGTAGATCTACATTATGGGCTATCCAGTTTAAGCTCATGCAGCCAAGAAGCACCCTCCAAGTTCGCCTAGATTATAAAGAGTCTAGACGAAGAGGTATGATGGTAAAACTTCCTATACAGTTGCATTCATCTCTATGACACATTAAGCCAAAGAGTGAAATGCTTATATTTCTACTTTTCCTATGTGTATAGCAGTTGCTCTTAAGCTTTCGTCTCATCACTCGTACTATATTTCTAACAAGTGCGCAGCATAAAAGAATGTAACTGGCATCAAGAAATTGACCTTCTAGTAGTAGATACCGCATATGAAGATAAAAGAAAATTACTGAGCATGCAAGCTTCAAAAGATAGTAACTAAGGCTAGTAACTAAAGAGCATCAAAGCTATAAACGAACTCGGTATAGCAACCAAAGCATCACCTTTCTGAAATTACCAATCAAACCTAGATCAACCCAGCCAAACTCGTCCATCTTTTGCTTCAAGTATGCATCCTTCACCAAATTTTCCTCGCTGCCAAAACCACAAAAAAGTCACCAGACAACCCAAAACTAAAACTAAAAGGAATAGACGGCCATACCCCCTAAGCAAATACCTAAAATAGTACTCTATCTGCCGCCGGATATCCTCCATCAGCTGCACGTCCCGGTTCGGCGCCGCCGGCGGTCCTCCCGGGACCGGGGCAGGAGGGCCCATCGGAGGGAATTGCTGATGAGCCGCAACCATAGGATGAGGATATAGAGGAGGAGCAAAAACCCCGTCTGTCACGTAATCACTCAGTTCATTAAAAAGGAAGCGAAAGAAGCGAACTAAACCCTAAATCTCCGTCACTCACCATTATAGCCATTATAGCCGTAGCCGTTCTGGTAGAGAGGGGCCCGAGACACCATCGTCCCCCAGTCCCGCGTCTGCATCAGGACCCACACGGGCTGCTGCGGCGGCTGCATCGGCATCGGCATGGGCAGCGGGTTGAAGGCCAGGTTAGGGTTAGGGCTCCTGACGTGGTGCGGGGGAGGAGAGAACGACGGGGCGGGGAACCGGTTCTGGTGGTGCTGGTGGTGGAAGAAGCCGTGGTTCCTCCTCTGGTGGTTGTAGTGGCTGTTCCGTCCGCCGCGGCGGCTGCCGGAAGGGTTCGGGCTCCTGTTCGGGATCGGCTGCGGTTGCGGAACGGGATCAAAGGCAGCCTCCGCCGCCGGCTGCGCCTCTCCGGCGGCGATCTGCGGCACCTGCAGTTGCATTGCGATCTGGTCAAAGAAGAAGATGCAAATAAAATAAAATATGTACGTATATATATACTGTGAGGGGAGGCCAGGGCTCTTCGGCGAGGACGGGAGCGGCGGAGGGGGTGGCGGCGGCGGTGGCGGCGGCGGCGATGGGCTGTGGGTTGCGATTCCAAGGGTTTCTTGGGATGGCATTGGAGGCGGAGGAGGGAGGAGGAGATGGGGATGCCATGGAGAGGAAAGATTTACGCAGCCACCACCGAGAGATGGGGTTTTCTATGGGGGGAGGGGATCAAACAATTATAATTAATTTTGTGAGGGGAAGAAAATAAGGTCAAGAGTAGTACTAGTATTTTGTTTTGTTAGGATCTAACAGTATATAGATAGATGATCTCACCAAATATTTGATATATGATGTAGATCATATATTTATCAATAATCATAATTCTTATTTAATTATATATTTATCCTACTTAGTTAATGTGTGTTAATAAGATTATTATACTTATTTTATTAATATTAGTCACGCTCACGTGCGCTACCAAAAATAAATTTAAAATTTAAAATTATATTAAAATATTTAAAATTTGATTTGAATAAATTTTAACTGATTTGTTATATATATGTTATTCTAATTTTTATACGTGTTTAAGTTAAATATAATTTAAATATTAAATTATTAGAATTTATTATATTCTCATGTAATTAGAAGATTTTATAATTTTTATTTTTTCTAACTATGTGAGAAATACCTACATGGTAGTTATAATTTGTTTAATTTTTTTATTTATTAATTAGTGGAGGATATACATAAAACTTAGACAACTTATTTTTTGAGCCCTTTTATAATAACTGAGAAGATAAGTGTTAATAAAAGAAATACAATATAATATTTTAAATTACAAAATAAACATATATGCTATTTTCAGCTACAAAATAATATTGATAACTCAAAGTATGAAACATTACATATTATATATATAAATCTAACTGTGATTCAGAAACACGTGGACTTTTGTGTCCCAAGTTTTTTTTTTTAAGGTATGATATATATATATATATATATATATATATATATATATATATATATATATATATATATATATATATATATATATATATATATATATGTGCTACGACACGTGTATATATATATATATATATATATATATATGTGCTACGACACGATCTAACGCTTACTTCTTCCTTTTTGTTATGTTCATTCTTTGATACTTGACAAATATGATACTTTGTATTGATCTGAAATTTAAATATTGAGAAATTATTGTAATATATTATCAACCCATCAAAGTTATCTACTGAAACAATCTCATTTTTAAGAATTAAGGTTCTTCGCTGATTTGTTTCAAACTGTTAGAATAACTACAGCTGCTACAATTAAAGATTTCTTAGATGTTATAAACTTTGATTTAATTTGATTTTCTCCAACAATTTATTTCTTGATTATGCAATATATCTCTTTTGTACTTCTTTTGTAAATTGATGTATTAAGTAATAACAAGAGACCAACAAAAAAAAAAAAAACCAAGAGACGAGCGTTGTTGAGTATTATGACATTGCAATCTCAGTAATAAAATGGTAGGACTGTATTATTGTATATATAAGCAGTACGTTTTTTTATTCCAGCTACTTGTTTTATTCCAGCTAGCCATATGATGTTAATCATGGATCATCTACAAGAAAATTATTTTGTTTATCATTATATAACGTTTTAAATACTTAATGTTCTAAAACATTTCCTACATTTATGTGGTTAGGATTCCTTAATTACAAGGCAAAAACATTGGTGCGGCCTACAAATCTAGGCCCACCCCAGCCCGTCCGCGCTTCAGACTGACCCATCAATGCCTCCATAGATCAAATCAATAAAATGGAAAATAGCTAATATGACAAAACAGAATATGATAGATTGTATTATGACATGGCATGTAAAACTTGCTAATGCGGCAATGCTAGTGGCATATTGCACTAACAGACTGATATATGCTCACTCTAAAGTACAATTAATTTTGAATTTTATTTTTTCATATATATATATATTATACAAAACACAAAGGTTTTTGAATTCTAGGACTGACTGTGCCAAGATAAAGAATGGTTGGGATTTAATTTTGGTGAATCAACGGTTGTGAAGTTTTATGGAGAATCCAAAGAGTGAAATTTGCAATGACCACTTCTCTTTCCTTCCCAACACCAAAAAGCTCTTTTCATTCATTCATTCATTCAAACGCGCAAAAGCAAAATCTTTCCCTTCTCTCTCCTCTATCATGGCTTCTTCTTCTTCTTTCTTCTTCTCCTTACTTCTTCTGGTGCTAGCTATATCGACATGCAGCAGCACCAACCAAGAAGGTCTCTCTCGAGCTCTTCTTTCTTTCTATCACTAAAAAGAAAGCACTTTGTTGATTTTTTTTTTTTTGTTCTTGCTGCTGCAGGAGAAGCTCTTCATGTGCTGAGAACAAGGCTGCATGACCCGACCAATGTTCTGCAGAGCTGGGACCCAACGCTGGTCAACCCATGCACATGGTTCCATGTCACCTGTGATGATCACAACAGAGTCATACGCCTGTATGCTCTCTTCTTCATCTTGAACAACAAAGTTCCAATTTTTATCAGTCTTTGGACCCCAAAATTTTTCTTTTTGACCTCTTTGAACTCTTTTGGTCTGTAGTCTAAAAAAAATTACTTGAATATTAATTCTCTTTTAGAAGAGTTTGAAAAAAAGTCTTTTGATTTTTTTTATGAGAATAATTAAATTTTGATACTTTTTTTTTGGCTAAAAGAATCATTCATTGAATATATTTATCAACAATTTTCTTTTACTCTTTTGTCTCAGTTTTCTCGATGTATTTGATTTATTTGAGAAGAATAGCATCTCAAATTTTGCATAATAGTTTTATTGTTTTTCACAATTTTATAAGAAAGATCAAATTTAGCCATTATTTGAGTATATTTGTTTTGTAATATATGGGCTAGGATTTTTCTTTCAACTTTTCGATCTCATAAATCTTTGATTTTGCCTTTCCCAGAAAATAAATTTCAATATTTCAAAAAAAAAAAAAAAAAAAAAAATTTCAGATTTCCATAAAAAAAATATAAGAAGAAGAGAGAATTTTTCACATTTTTCATAAGAAAATACATCAAAGATTTTGGCATCTTCTTTGTCTTCACCCTTTGATCAGTTGTTTCTAGGGCTGCAAACGAGCCAAGCCGAGCCAAGCTTTTGTAAGCTTGAGCTTGGCTTGACTAGAAATAATCGAGCTCAATCTCGAGCTCGAGCTTGATAATTTTTTTATTTTAGAGCTTGAGCTTGGCTTGAGCTTGTTTATATTAAGCTTGAGCTTGGCTTGGTTTGAGCTCGAGCTTGGCTTGATAAGTAAGCTTGACAAGCTTGATAAGCTCAAAATCAAGCTCGTTAAGCTTGATTTCAAGCTCGCTCAACTTTATTTCAAGCTTATTAAGTTTGATTTCAAGCTTAACGAGCTCAATTGCAATTTAGTTATGTTTGAATTCAAGTACCTGTAATATTAACAATTTATTTATAAAAATTTAATTAAAAAAGTTTCTTAATATCAATTATTAAGGACATATAAATATGTAATGCACACAAATATACATATATTTAGAATTCAACAAAGAACAAACGAGCTTCTAAACAAGCTCCTAAACGAGCCAGCTCGCAAGCTCATCAACGAGCCAGCTCGCGAGCTCAAACGAGCCGAGCACTTCTAAGCTTGAGCTTGGCTCGTTTATTAAACGAGCTCGAAAATGAAGCTTGAGTTCAGCTTGTTTACTAAACGAACCGAGCTCAAACGAGCTTTTATCGAGCCGAGCTTCGAGCAGCTCGCGAACGGCTTGGCTCATTTGCAGCCCTAGTTGTTTCTCAAAAAGCTTCGACTTTGATCCATCTCTTCTTAAAAAATAGGTGGCTTTTAGTATATAAAAGAATTTTTTTTTTTTGAGATTTTTTTTAATATTTAAATTTTGATCACTTCTTCCATGGGATGGTTTTAAAGATGGCTTAATTGCTACTTGATACCCTCAACTATTACCGTTTTTCAACTTTGTACCCTAAACTTTTTTTTGTAACAACTTGATACCCGGATATTATTTTGGACAAAAATGCCCCTACTCCTAACCCCCCTCCCCCCTGCTCGCTTCGCCCCCCCCCCCCCCCCCCCTCTCTGCTAGCTCCGGCCGCAGCTCCCCCCCCCCCCCCCCAACCCCTCCCCCCCTGCTCGCTTCAGGCCATCCCCCCCCCTCTCGCTCCGCCCGTCAGCCCGCTCCCGCCTCTCCCCTAGGGCTCGGCAGCGGGAGAGGGGGGCTGGGAAGGGGGGTGCGGGGCGGGAGGCGGGGGTGGGGCGGGGGGTGGCCCGGAAGCGAAGAGGGGGGGGGAAGGTTGGCCGGAAGCGAGGAGGGGGGGAGGTTGGCCGAAAGCGAGGAGAGGAGGGGGTTCGGCCGGAGCTAGCAGGGGGGGTGGCTGGAGTGGGGGAGGGGGTGGGAGGAAAGGGATAAGGGCATTTTGGGATTTTTTAAAATGTTAGGTACTAAGTTGAAAAAAAAAATAGTTGAGGTATCAAGTTGTTACAAAAAAAAGTTTATGGTAGAAAGTTGAAAAACGGTAATAGTTGAGGGTATCAAGTAGCAATTAAGCCTTTAAAGATTTCTAATTTTAAGTTTATGGTACAAAATTGAAAAACGGTAATAGTTGAGGGTATCAAGTAGCAATTAAGCCTTTAAAGATTTCTAATTTTGACCGAGTCAATCATATTGAATGAAGTTGAAAGTTTGAAGAGTTTTCTCCTTAGAAAGCTCAAATCGTGAGGACAAAGTTCGGGCCCTTATTTGTTAGTATGTCCTTGCAATGATTTGATTCCTAAAACTGTAAATAATAAATATTGATAGCTTTGCAATATAGAAAAAGTATGAAATTTTGATTGAATGACTTTAGGCCTCTTTCTTTCTTCACTCTTTTCATTTGATCAATTTATTTCAATGTTTTCATCCCTATAAAGGTTTATATTAGTTCCTTCAAAGGATCATATTATGTTGCATGGACACGAATACGACATGAAATAAAAAATACTTACACTGTTACTATTTTGGCGTGTCATAATGTGTCGTAGTGTAAGTGTCTATATCGTGTCCAATATGTGTCTGACAGAGTGCGGGGGCACGGCATGGTGTTTCGGAAGCGGAGAGCTTCCTAGGACTATACTGACCACACAGATATTGTTAGTTATCTGAAGAAGATTGGATATGATTACAGGGATCTAGGAAACTCCAACATTTCTGGCCCTCTCGGTCCGGAGCTTGGCAGCCCCAAGAACCTTCAACATCTGTATATCTTCTTCCTCTGGACTGTTTCCTTTTCTTACTTGCACCGTAAATTTGTATGTAAATTTATCGGGTTTCTAAAGAGTCTGGATGAGTACAGGGAGCTCTATAGGAACAACTTTGAAGGGAAGATCCCCACAGAGTTAGGCAATTTGAAAAACCTTGAATCTTGGTGAATCAACGGTTGTAGAGTTTTATGGGGAATCCAAAGAGTGGAGTTTGCACTCATAATGGTTGTAGATGAGCATTATTGAGAGTTGGATTTTATGGAAAATGAGCATTATTAAGAGTGGGATTTTATGGGGAATCCAAAGAGTGGGGTTTGCACTCATAATGGTTGTGGATGAGCATTATTGAGAGTGGGGTTTTATGGAGAATCCAAAGAAAATTCACATCCAGCAGTGGTCCGGAGCTTGGCAGCCTCAAGAACCTTCAATATCTGTATATCTTCTTCCTCTGGACTGTTTCCTTTTCTTACTTGCACCGTAAATTTGTATGTAAATTTATCGGGTTTCTAAAGAGTCTGGATGAGTATAGGGAGCTCTATAGGAACAACTTTGAAGGGAAGATCCCCACAGAGTTAGGCAATTTGAAAAACCTTGAATCTTGGTGAATCAACGGTTGTGGGGTTTTATGGGGAATCCAAAGAGTGGGGTTTGCACTCATAATGGTTGTGGATGAGCATTATTGAGAGTTGAGTTTTATGGGGAATGAGCATTATTGAGAGTGGGATTTTATGGGGAATCCAAAGAGTGGGGTTTGCACTCATAATGGTTGTGGATGAGCATTATTGAGAGTGAGATTTTATGGAAAATCCAAAGAAAATTCACATCCAGCAGTGGTTGGGATTTAATATTTTGATGGGGGCCTCATAATTATTATTGTTCGTTTAAAATTGGGGGTCCAAGATTTTGAGGAGGAATACCTTAAATGAACCATGCCCTATGGGCACGGGTTATGACTAGTATATATATATTCTACTATATAATAGGAAAACTTAGATGGTGAAACTTTTAAATTCCGAAAATACCCTTACATACTTATACTAATTAAAAATAGTTCATTAATTTTAATAATGACAACTTAGTAATTAGGAAGACTACCCTTTGGTCTTCCTAAAAGTCTTTCCAAACTAATTAAGAAATATTAAAATACGTGCAAGGCACGTGCACATATCTATTCTACTATATAATAGGAAAACTTAGATGGTAAAACTGTTAAATTTCGAAAATACTCTTACATACTTATACTAATTAAAAATAGTTCATAAATTTTAATAAGGACAACTTAGTAATTAGGAAGACTACCCTTTGGTCTTCCTAAAAGTCTTCCCAAACTAATTAAGAAATATTAAAATACGTGCAAGGCACGTGCACATATACTAGTATATATATATATATATATATATATATATATATATATATATATATATATATATATATATATATAAAATGGCAGCGGCGGCGCATGGGATCTCGAGCTCTGCTAGGGCATCAACCCTCGGCGTCGTGGAGGCCGCCAACCGCCCCCCGGACCGGGGGAAAGGCAAGGGGGGGGCGGGGGCGGCCGGTGGCGACCGGCCAGGGGCGGACGGCGGCGGCGGGCCGCCGGCGAACGGTGTGGCTGCTGCTGCACGCAGCAGCGGGGGCGCGGGAGGGCAGCCGACGACCCGGGGAGGCCCGGCGACCCCCCCGGGGGGCGGGCGGCTGCCGGCGACCCCTCCCAGGCGGGGGGGGCTGGCCGGGGCGGGCTGCGGGCGGGAAATCCCCTTCCGGGCAAGGTTTCTGCTGGGAATTCGACGACGGCGACATCCGGGGAGTCCCCGATGGTGTTCGCCGCCCAAAGAACATCGTCGGGATTGGAGGATGAGGAGGGGGCATGGACCACGGTCCAGAATCGGAGGATCCGACGCGGAGGAGGGCAACGATCACAGTTCCCTGAGGCTAGGAGGGGCACAACATATACGCAGGGATCGGACAGGAGGGCGGGGATAGCCAGGAGAGCGGGTACATCGGGGGGACAGGCACACTCGGGGGTTCGGGAGGGACAAGCCAGGATTGCATGGCGGCCTCGTGCGAAAGGGGCGACTGGGACGACTGTCCCAGTTATCGGAGGGAGAGTTACTGCTGCGAGCACGAGTGCCAGGCCACCCCCGACGTCCCCACCACGGAGTTCGGGCCCGCGGCCTGTATCCTGGGCAGATGCATGCAAGGTGGGGGTCGCCAAGACGCCGGCATCGATGGAGTACGTTGCTCCTATGGAGATTGGGGGCGAGCTCTGCGCCGACTTCCCGGCCGATGAAGTGGCGAAGGTGACGGCATTCTGGGAGAACACGTTAGTGCTATACGTGTTGGGGAGCAAGCCCTTCTACGGGCAGATCAGAGGATATGCGGACAGAGTCTGGCGGCCGAAGGGGAGCATGGAGTTCTTCTCCAAGGAGAACGGCTTCTATTTCGTTAAATTTGGGTTGGCAGAAGATGTGACTCGGATTCTCCAGGGAGGGCCATGGACATTTGACGGTCGCCTCATCATTCTGAAGCAATGGACTCCCGACTTGAGGTGTGAGAAGGAGGTGCTCAATGCTGTGCCAGTGTGGGTTCGTTTCCCTGAGTTCCCGGTACGCTTCTGGAGTGTTCCACTGCTTATGAGACTTGCTAGCCTCATTGGCAAGCCGATTAAGGCGGATGAGGCCACCACCTTCAGGTCTAGACTGCTGTATGCTAGGGTTTTTGTGGAGATTGACGCCAGGTTGGACCTACCTGAGCAGCTGAAGTACAGGACACCTGCTGGCCAGTTCGCTTGGCAGAGGGTGGAGTATGAGTGGGTACCCCCCAGATGTCCGGCATGTGCCTGCTTCGGGCATCTCCCGAGCGCGTGTAGACGTGGGGGAGCTTCTGAGGTGGTGCCGGAGGAGGCTGTGCGGGTGGCAGGTGGTGCAGACGACTCCCCCGTTGGGGACCAGGTGGGCGCGATGGAGGATGATATGGAGGCAGACTCTCCCCTCATCTCGGGGGAGGGTGAGGGGCCCCCGACGGAGGATCTTGCTGGAGCGTTGGTTGAGTATGTGGGGACGAGGACCATGACCACCAGGAGTATGGGCCAGGAGGACGGGCGACAGGGAGAGAAAGAAGCGCTTGCTATTCAGGTGTACAGTCGGAAGCGCCAGGCTACGGAGGCACATGGTGAGGACAGCGGACAAGGCGGGACAGAGAGAGTGTGGCAGGTCAACCCGAAATGGGTAGCAGTACTAGCACAGCCTCCCCCGCAGGGGGACCCACACGGGGCCACGGCCCCCCTCCTTCTACAGGGGGATAGAGATGAGGATACCAGTGATATGGAGGTTGCACTCTCCCCGGGTGCCCCTCCAGAGGATGTTCAGGGGACCCCACCAGTGATTTAGATGTCGGCCCTTGCCTGGAATGTCCGGGGGGGGTGTTCTCTGGGGAGATGGAAGGAGATTAGTGAGGTGCTGAGGAAGGAACAGTGTGAAATCTCGATATTACTTGAGACTAAGATCAGGGGGGTGAAAACTCTGACCCGTAGAACCCCTACGGATTGGGTCCAGCTTCACAACCTTAGTCTCTGTGATATGGCGAGGATCTGGGTTAGATGGAATGGAGCTAGTTGGGATGGTGAGGAGGTTTTCATGTCTGACCAGCTGGTGGCTATCTCCTTCACCAACAAGGGGGGATTCCACTTCTTACTGGGTGCTGTCTACGGGCACAATGACAGGAGGCGTCGGGAGACCTTGTGGCAGGACATCATCAGGTTGAGCTCACTAGCGAGGCATCGGCATCTCCCCCTTCTTATTATGGGAGACTTCAATGCTACGCTATACCGGGGAGAGAAGCTGGGGGGGAGGCCGGTGCCGGACCAGATACTTTCTGATTTTCAGTCTTGTCTCCTCCAGTCCGGGCTCAGGGACCTGGAGAGGATAGGACACATATGGACCTGGCACAACAAGGCAGAGGTGAGCAGGGTGGCATGCCAGCTGGATCGGGCCTTGGGGAACAGTGACTGGTTCCGCCTATTCCCTTCTTCTGTGGCTGAGGGGCTCCCTGCGGGGACCAGTGACCACTCGCCGATTCGGGTGCGCTTCGTGGAGAGTCCCAGATGGCGAGCCCGTCCGTTCCGGTATGACAACAGCTGGTTCCTATCAGCTGGTTATGAGGAGACCGTGGCGGGAGGGCTTGGCCAGGAGGTGGACGGCACTGCCCAGTTTTGCATGGTTCACAGGCTGAAGAGCGCTAAACGCGCCATCCGGGACTGGGTGAGGGCACTCCCCCGGACTTCCCTGCAGGAGAAGGAGGCGGAGCTGCGTGACCTGCAGGCAGAGCTCCAGGGCGACATGTTGAGTGGGGAGCTGGCGACTAGAGAGAAGAGTCTGGCTGCAGAGGTCAACACCTTGAGGCTTCAGCAGGAGATTAGTGCGGCCCAACGGGCCAAATGCTCCTGGCTCAAGGATGGGGATCGTTGCACCAAATTCTTCTACGATGTCATCCGGGCGCGACAGCACCGGAACCGTATCCAGCGACTGATCGGCAGAGACGGGCGACTTGTGACTGACCAGGTTGCTATTCAGGAGGAGGCTGTCCAGTTCTACTCTGAGCTTTATCATCAGACGGATTATCCATCGGTTTTCCCACAGCTGACTACGAAGACGTTGATTACGGAGTACGGCAACAGTCTTCTTATGGCCCCTATCCGGATGGCGGAGGTGGAGACGATTGTGATGCAGGCTGATGCTTCCAAGGCTCCTGGGCCGGATGGGTTCTCCAGTGGTTTCTACAAACGCCATTGGAATTCCCTTAAGGCCCCGGTCCTTGCGGCTGTTCAGGAGTTCTTTGATACGGGCAAGCTCCTGAAGGAGCTGAACCACACCTTCCTGACGCTTGTGCCCAAGAAAGAGGGGGCAACATCTCTTGCTGACTTTCGACCGATTGCTTGCTGTAATTATTTGTATAAAATAATTACTCATCTCATGTGCAGGAGGATGGAGGAAGCTATGCAGGGTCTGGTGTCTCGGAATCAGGCGGCCTTCATTAAGGGGCGGTCTATTGCGGAGCATAGCCTGCTGGCTCATGAGCTGATTCGGGAGTTCCACAAGCCAGGAGGGATGAAGGCGTGTGTGAAGCTCGATCTGAGGAAAGCCTACGACACCGTCAACAGGGACTTCCTCTGTCATTTGATGGGTGCGATGGGCTTCTCCGAGACTTGGGTGGATAGAGTCAGAGAGTGCATCACTTCTCCTACATTCTCGGTCCTCATCCAGGGTATCCCCTACGGGTTCTTCAGCAGCAGCAGGGGGCTTAGGCAGGGGGACCCGCTGTCCCCCTACCTATTCACCCTTGTGATGGAGTATTTCACATGTCTGATGGACATCGCGGTACATCGGGAGAGGATTGTACCGATATACAGCAGGGTCTCTCCGGTGGTCTCTCATCTCATTTATGCAGATGACCTTTTGGTCCTGTTGAGGCCTTCCATGCGGGGGATGAGGGAGCTTGCGGCAGTGATGGAGGAGTTCGGGCAGCTATCGGGCCTTCGGCTGAACAGGGACAAGAGTAAAGTATACTTCAGCAACTCTTGCACTTTGAAGGAGGAGCGGGCTATGGAGCTTGGGGTGGAAATGGGGGACCTTCCGGTGAAATATCTGGGGGTGCCCCTTTCCGTCAACTACGCGAAGGATCGTGACTGTCAGAGCCTGGTGGATTTTGCACAGAGGAGGGTTGAGGGCTGGCAGGCGGCTGGCCTATCGTTTGGAGGGCGTATTGAGCTGGTCCGCTCAGTCATTTCTGCTATTGCTCTGTTCTGGCTCCAATCGATTATGGTCCCTCTGGCTACTATCAGAAAGATTGAGGGCATCTGTGCCAAGTTCATTTGGCATGGAGGGATACATGCCATCTCCTGGGAGCAGCTCTGTCGGCCTAGGAGAGAGGGAGGTGTGGGTCTGCGATCTCTTGTTTCTGTCAGGGAGGCGGCGGGGATCAAGCTGGCATGGAGATTCCTTCAGGGTGATTCTCTATGGTCGACCTGGATGACGAGTCGGTATCTCCGGGGCAGAAACTTCTGGGTATGTGAAATTGACAACAACTTCTCTGTGTCTTTCAAGCATATCCTGAGGACCCGTCCTGTTCTTAGGACGGCTTTGCGGAGGAGGATGAGGGAGGGAAGGGAGACGGATCTTTGGCTCGATCCGTGGATCTCAGGTCAGTCTCTCCTGGAGATTCTGGGCCCCCAGAGGGACGGCGTGGCATACAGAGGACTGACGTGTCGGCACATCATCCGTGGAGGGGTATGGAGGCCTGAGGAGTACCGGTTCACTGCTACGGTAGTTGAGGAGATCAGACAGGTGCAGATCACTCCTACGGCACTATCTGATATATGGATGTGGGCCCCGCCCGGCCGCTCGGAGGGTGCTGGGGAGTTCCGATTTAGCAGCTGCTACGACCTTGTCCGCCCCCACTTCGATGATATTGAGGAGTATGACTTTGTCTGGGGGAAGGGGCTCGCCAGGAAGATGCAACTGTCTGCATACAAACTGGTGTTGGGTCGGTTGCTTACTCGGGACAGATTGCTTCGGTTCGGGGTTTCTGTCCCTGATCCTAAGTGTGTTTTGTGTGAGACAGAACCTGAATCTATTGGGCACCTGTTCTTCCAGTGCCATACGGCGTGGAACATATGGGCCGAGCAGAGCCGGAGACACTTGGGAGGGGTTGGCAGGGAGCGGGACTTCAGAGAAATCCTTAAGTGGATTGGTGATCGCAGGGGCATGGAGCAGAGCTGGGCTAGGCGTGCTAGATTGAGACTTGCTGCATCAGTTTGGCATGTCTGGCGGGAGAGGAACCGGCGCATTTATGAGGGACTATCCACCCCAGTGGTGGGCATACTCCATAATATTGAGTCGGATGTACTAGTTATGTCCCCCTGAGTTGGGATTGTATCTTATGTTGTAACCTTATTGAGATGATGGAATAAAATTTACCCTTTTTCCAAAAAAAAAATATATATATATATATATATATATAGAGAGAGAGAGAGAGAGAGAGAGAGAGAGAGAGAGAGAGAGTATGCACATCACATATACATTTATTTTCCTCCAGTGTTGTTCAAGTAAATTGACATTATTAAAATCAACTCCTTACATAGACCATCACGTCCTAGTTCCAAAATAGGTGGAACCGAGCCACATGACAATATTCAGCTAATACAATACGACTTCGAAGCGTATTCCAATTTAATAGATCCGTAGAAACGTACGACGCTGTCTAGTATAAACTCCAGTCTATAAATAATTATAAATTATATTAACAAATAACCGGTAGATATATAGATCTCATCCACAAAAACTATAATATGGAAACTAAACAACACCTGAAATACAATGCTAAAAAGTAAAGATACTGAGTGTCAAATGTTTAGCAATAAATAATGTCAAGACCGGTGGAGAGAAAACCACTCCAATTAAAGTGGAAAATAAAACAAATAATAAAGATAGGTGAGTCTACACTCAGAAGAATTTGGACGGGAGTCTCGAAATCGTCAGCTGGAGCTGATCCTGCATATGGTCACCTAGATTGTGAGATATACATGAAAATTTTTGAAGGATCTAAATTACCAGAAACCAAGTATAGAAATGCGCATTGTATTAGATTAAACGAGCTCTACATGGACTAAAATAATTCGAAAGATTGTTTTATAATAGGCTTAGTGATTATATGTTTAGAAAATGATATAATAATAATAATAATCATATATGTTCATGAGTATTCATTAAGAAATTCCAGAATGGATTCATCATAACAACTGTCTATGTAGATGACATAAACTTGATAGGATCTTCTAAAGATATTGAAAATGTCGCTTGCTATCTTAAGAAAGAATTTGAAATTAAAGACTTGGGAGAAGCAAAATTGTCTCGGACTGCAGATCGGGCATACTAAAAATAGAATTTTACTCCAAGACAAATATGTTAAAAATCTCCTGAAAAGACCTATTACGAGAAACTGTCATCCACTCAGTACACCTGTAGTTAAGATCCATTTTGACCGAAAGAAGGAAATAAAGATGTTCTAGGTCTTGAAGTACCATATTTAAGTACAATAGATACACTTCTTACATAACTTTTTTTGTAAACCTGCTGGCTATATATATATATATATATATATATATATATATATATATATATATATATATATATATATAACTCTACACCTACACGTAGGCATCGGAATGACATAAAACAACATTAATCAAACTAAGGGTAGTATTGTCTCAAGAAGTAAAAGTTTCACTCACAAAAGACGATGATTAATGTAAAAGAACCAGCATTGCATTAGAAGAGGTAAAGATTGATAAAGTACATCACCCTTTAAATGCAGCCATAGGAAAAAAAGAAGAAGAGCAGCTTTGTCAGTAGCTCTCGAGGACCTCCGAGCAGAAACAAAGCAGAAACAAGAAGCCAACACATTGCATTAGATACATCACTCAAGACCCAGAAAATAACAGATTTATTGTATCGATCTTGTACTGAGTAATCTATTCGAGCTTGTATGGGAGAACACAGACAGTACATCAACAATAATCACTTTTTTCCCCAGGGCAACACACTATCCTGGAAAAATGAAGTAAAACAAAATCAGTTCCTCAGTAGTGATTCAAGAATAGCTGCAATAGTTTCACTACTTCGATACATCAAAAGCTGCAATATTCATCTCAACAAGCATTGCCAACAAGTAACCCATATGCTTAGGGACTAGATTTTTCAACAGTGACACTGATTGTAAACTAATCAAAATTGCAACTCCTGTGGCATGTTACAGAGGGCTCGCATTGTGTGACTTACGGCATCCATTAGCTGCAGATACTCATCAGCACCATCAACCAGACACTGAAATTCAAAAACAACCATCATTAGGAATGCTCAACAGACATTCTATGAGAGAGAGAGAAACAGTGCAAGTGTTCCCTTAAATTATTATCCAACACAAGAAGAAAGGGAATACAAACAAGTCTAATTGCATGCTCTCCTCCTGAATGCAATAGCAATGTGTGAGAACTTTTGTCTTTTATAAGTGTTAGAATAATACAAAATATAACCCTCAACCATCATCATAACTCTGGAGCTTTGGTGCAATGGCAGTAACTTTATCAGTGCAAGAAATTTTACCACTCTGTGAATCCAGCTCTCATCCATAAAGTGGGCATTTGACTTGGGGGCACGCTACAATACTATAAATATATAACCCTCAACTCATTTTGGTGCGGTGGCAGGGACTTCAACAACAAGATTAGGAAGCAGTTGATAATCAATACTTTGGTGTAAATGAAAAGATGGCAGCCAGAAAATAGGACTCAACTACCATGAATGTTAAGGTAAAACGTATGTCGGATCATTGTTAATAGTTAGTTCAGGTTCAAGAAACGTATAAAACATGGCAATTCCAACTCTTCCTAGTTTAGGGCAATTCAAAATCTTATAATAACACTCTTAGAATGATAATGAGTTTCTGTAAGACGAAATCTCCACTATTTTGAATAATGCAGATCAAACAAATCAAACCCAACTTCATCCAGTTCCTATGACCAAATGGATAGTAACAAACCTTGTCTGTTTCACCCAACCGCTTGCAGATTCTTGCCTTCTTTTCATCTGATATGTCATCTGAGTTAACAACAATATCAAATAACTGCAAAATGAAACTTGAATGAGTGCCACCAGGTAACAAAAACTAAATAGGTTACACTAAAGAAAATTAACTTATGTAGAAAATACAAATATTCGATATACCTGACTAAGCATCTGTGAAACTGGATATCCCTCCGCAATTACATTGTTGACTTCCTTATTTGCCAGATCAAATTCACCTGTTTTACAAGCTGCAAAGAGTGCCTGAACAACATCCTGGGGGATCACCTGAAATATTAAAGAAAAGAAAAAGAGGAAAAGTCATTGATTCATTAATTCAATAACAACACACTTGCCAAACCAGCAGTCCAGTTTTTCCACAAAACATTTATTATGCATAGGCACAAAGAACTATAAGTTGATAAATTCTTAGTTGACAAATTTGCGGGCAAAAGTTTCAATGATTCAAAGTAACAAATCCAAGTTCCACGGTGCCAAAGCCAAAGCATCTTAATACTCGGAGAGATTTGAAAGGGGAGAAACACTAGTATCCATGAAAACATAATCAAAACCAGAAACAAACATGAGATTTTTGCTAACTACGCATATGTTGATTTAATGTCTTAATAGTTTTTAATGCTGGCCCCAATTTCAGAAAAAGGAGGGTTTTGTTAGGTAGCTGGCATCCAGCATATAACTTGGCCTCATATCTACAAAAGGAATCCTTGTAGTTATAGAATATGTACATTGGACATTCCTAGGTACATATGATATGACACTTAACAGTCCGGAAGGAAGATAAGGACTCAGGCAGCCAACACTAAAATTTTGGGATAAATCCTTGTAGTTATAGAATATGTACATTGGACATTCCTAGGTACATATGATATCACACTTAACACTTCTTGTGATTCTGGAAGGAGAGAGAAAAGGAAGAGGTGATATGACCGGACTCTCCCGGCCACTTTATACCAAAGGGATCATAGAGCTCTGCATGAGTGAAACCCAACACTGACACTTGATATACCCTATAGAGTTCCATCCATTGGACTTTTTGTCGAGGGCAGGATCTTAGAACTCTCAGTCTGTTTGTACATAACCTTCGGCTGGGAACAGGCTAACCAATAACGAATCTTCATCCACATCTGTCACGGAATCAACTTGTAAATGGCGTAGGAGGCAGAGGCCCCTCCATTTCCTCCAATCCGGAGGGTCACAGGGGGATGTCCCAAGCTCTTAATCAGTTACTGAGTCTTAAAATAGAAAATCAGCTTAAAGAAAATCAGAAAAACACACAAAGTAATAAGCCCTTCATGTCAACTCACTAAGTTATGCTACCAGAACTAAAAGCCAGCAGCGAGTATTTCTCAGGATTCAGACAATGGCCAAAAACACTAACAATTGGAGAATCTTCAACTTTTAGGAGAAATTACGACTGTTGTATAGAAATGTCTAAGAGTAGAAAATATTAGGCCAAATAATCTGTTGCATAGCATTTCTTGTAAGGAAACAAATAGCAACTGCAACTCGTAGTTCAGGACGCACTCAACAAAATGTATAAGCTATTAACCAAATTAATTTGGGCTCTTTCTTGGATCAATACTAGATAAGTCAAATCTCTACATCACATCTTCCACACGAGATTTTAATCCACACATTAAATATGAAAGGAATTCGTACAATGGGTATTTCTCTAGAATTTATTTACAATACAAATACCTCAAGGTCATTATCCTTAAAAAATCATTTGAGATCAAAGGTCAGTAATTACCCCAGAAACACTTATTAGGTCCTTGGCTGAAATGGATGAGCCAAACAAGCGAGCAGCACTCTGTAAAAGATGCAAGAAAAATAATGACAGTTATATAAAGCTCTATATAAATTAAACACATGCTCGAAGACTGCAAACAAATGAAAATCACAAATTAAAAGCAATTATATAGTACAGCACATCTAGAGAGAATATATTAGGAATGAATCACACCTGCAAGTATGTTATGGCACGGCGAAGGTCTCCTTGAGATATGGAGCTTAAAGTAGAAAGGACCTAGAAAGATGCACATATACAGGGAGTCAAATAAGCTTAACATTGATGTTGCAGTCAAAAGATAGAATGCTAATAGTATGTTAAGTGCTCAATTTAAACACTTTGAAACAAAGATCAGCACCTCTTGGTCCAGATTGAGGCCTTCTTCTCTACATATGTGCAATATGCGATTGCTCATGACTTCCTCAGAAAGAGATTTGAACCTGAACTTTGCACATCTAGAAGCTAGTGGCTCTATAATCCTTTACAATCAAGAAAAACATATATGAAGTTGCTTAGTTTGAACAGTATCGGTGGAACCTGGTACAAGTGATAGATCAACTAGAAATATATAAAATACCTGCTGATATAGTTGCATATGAAAAAAAACCTTGTAACTTTAGAATGGGTCTCCATTGTACGCCTCAAAGCATTCTGTACAACAGGTGTATGCAAGAAACAATCTACTAATCAATATATAGGTGCATGTGCACATACATGCACAAAGGGAAGAGCATGCAATATGTCTCATTGCAGGATATCCCTAGTTAGGGGATAATTGGTGCCTTCTTCCATCCAATTTCCCTACACCTCCACCTACCAAACTTCCACCTTCACAGCCTCCACATCCCTTACATTCCTTCCCCAACATCACCAATAAGTGCAAACAGCATATATAATAAAGTAGGGGCCACTGATTTCATCATAGGAAATTATTACACAAGGAAAAAAAATAGAGTAAATGATTACAAAAAAAGGAGGTGCTACTACCTGGGCATCTTCAGTCATTGAATCAGCCTCATCTAAGATAATGATTTTGAATGGTGGACAAGGATATCTAGCCAAGAAAATTATATGGACTATAAGTAACAATAATGAAATAAAAGCTACACGGTTATTCTATTTAAGTCGATAAGGAAACTACCCCTGGCGAGCACCAGAAATAGCAACTTGAACACCAGCAAAATCCTTGATTTTAGTTCTTACAACATTGATCCCTCGATCATCACTTGCATTTAGCTCTAGAACCCGTGACCTGTACAATTCAGGTCTGCAAAGTGGACAACAAGTATACCTTGTAACATCAGTACAATGCACAAGCTTATAACAAGATTCAGATTTGCACTTTAATTCATCCTAGTATCCTACAGGTTTTAAGCACCAAAAAGTGCTAAAAAATAGACACAAAAAAGGAGGGGAAAAAAGGCTAAAAATAATTGAGCACTAATGCTTAAATGAGTAACCAATATACTACTTAGAGCAGCCACGTCTTACTGACATCTGCACAGGTTTTAGAAGACTGATAATAATAGCTTAAGCTAATGGTAAAAGAATGATTGAGTAAATACATAAAGCAACCCACCCCCACACAAACGAGGTTCCCTTCCCCTTTAGGCCGGTTATGGGCGCGGATGGATTTGAAACCCCGAGACAGTGTCTTAGCCACGTTCTCTAATCCCTTGAGCTGCAGGCCCGCGTGCTATAATCCTCTGCGCTACAGGCCCCACCCCGTCTCCACTGGATCATATCCTCAAAGACAAACATCTTCTCAGTCATTTGTTTAAAAAGATGGGAAAGTGTATTTCTCTCTATAGGAACTGTTCGTTCCCAGGTGTGAAGTGGGAGAGAAAATATGTCATAATTGGATTTTTAACTAAAACGAAGACAGACCCAGCCCCATCAAGGTCGAAAAGTAATCAGTTTGCGCTTTTACCCTTTAAAGTGCCTTCTGGACAGATTTTTTTGGGTTCTCACATTTAGTTTTGAACTCTTCACCTCATTAACCGAGGGAAATGGGTATAAGAGTTCAAAACAAAGTTAAAATCCATAAATCTGATTTCTAAAAAGGATTATTTGCATAAAAGTACCTTCATGTCTTCCCTACATTCCCATCAATACCACGTATGCTTTTATTTCATTTTTTACTATGAACTTTCAAAGGTATCGCACTTTGCTACCCTCCATCAATCTACAGTGATACGTAAGAAAGATTTGACAGTCACGTGCAGAGCAGGTGAGCAATTTATAGTCTTAGACCCCTTTATCCCCTAATAAATCCCATACTCCACCTATCCTTTTTTTCCATCTCTATTCATTCCTACCTCCACGATCTCATCTTCCTCGTCCTCATCTCCTACTGTTACACAGCCCCAAAATCCATTTCTCTGTCCTCACCTCCATTTCTATTTTCATCTCGAACTTTCACGCCATAGCCCACGGGCCTCGTGCATGGGCCAGATATGTACATCAATTCCAACTTGTCAAAATGATTAACCTAGATGTACACATGAGACTCAAACATCCAATTATAAACCAATCAACTTATCCTCTCGAAGAGGTGGGACTAAATATCAGGGTTTCACAATCTCCCCCATACAAAGAAGCGAAGTCGTCACAAGCCCATGTGAATGCCACAGCCTCATCCAACTGGAACATGATCCACTAGGATCTTTGATACCATTTGTCGCATCCTGGCCTACGAGCCGCCACGATATGACCCATGCATAGACCGCGTGTACAAATCTCACTTGGTCCAACTTCCCAATAGGGATGCAAGTGGAATCAAGTCTGGTGGAGTTTCGACCTGCCATACCCAACTCGGGATAGATTTGGAAGAAAATTGGTGGAGACAAAGGTGAAGACAGGTATGGAGCAAGTCTCAACCTTCAAATGGGAGTCGAAGTCGTTGTTGGAGGCAAAGACATATCCACCTCCGACTTCGGATCTCACAAAGCATTTGCCTCCATATATAAATAAACTGTTTAGAATTTCACTATTTGATTTTGGTCTACTAGGGACAGTAGATGTGAGTAATCTCCTTTGCATTTTATCATAATTGGACTAATTAAATATTCCCAAATGTTTAATTGGAGGTGGATGTAGTAGTGGAGGTGGAGGCAAGTATACAAACCTCTATTTGGAGATGGAAGTGGGGTAATATTTCTCCTCCTAATCGGAGACGGGTGCGGACACAAATATTTTTGGTGGAGACGGAGGTGGAGGGTTCAACTTCCAACCTACTTATATCCCTACTTGCCAAAATGATTGACCCGGATATACACATGAGACCGAAGCACCAAATTAAAAACCAAGCAACCTTGCATCTTCTACCGACGTGGGACTAACTATCGGATTTTACACTACCTCATCCTTCAGTTCACCAAATCCAACAAACACACTTCCTCGTATTCCCTCTCCATCTCTCTACCTCAACTTTTACATCTCTACCTCCTTATCTTCATCTCCACCACCTCCTCTTCTACCTCCACCGTCATGCCCACCTCCAAAACCTACTTTTCTTTTTATCTTTCTCTCACATCACAACTATCAACTAACTCTACTCCATACTCCCACCCCTATCCAACACCCATGGGTCGAGCCCACCTTAACATCTTCTGCAATTGTCCACAGCCCCCAAGAAATATGATGTAGCCCAAAATTATTTCAAATTGAAATGCAAAATTTATTTCCAAAATTGGGTCGCATCATTGTTATTGGAAGTAAAAGGTGATTTACGAGGAGAAAAGCAGTAGAGGTGGTAAAGAATAAGATGGAAGATAAGGTAGTAGAGAGACAGAAGATGAAGGATAAGGTAGTATATAAGGGGGAGGAGGTAGAAGTGGATGAGGAGGTAGACAGTAGAAGGGCGGCCACGGAGATTGTGGTGGAGATAGTGTTGGAAATGGAAAGATGAAGTGTTGGGCAAAGAGAAAAAAGGGTATAAATGTCTTTCGCATATTCGTTGATATCGTAAAGGGGTAAAGTGATAAAAAGAAGGTTTATGATAGTGAAGCCAACCTAAAAAATGTGCATATTGTCAGCGTAAATATAGGGGGAAGTTGAACGTACTTTTATGCAATAAGCATCAAAAGAAACAAAAAGGGCAAGCGGACAAATTGTTGAGTGTTAAATTGCAACTGGTTTATAGGTCTCCCAACTGTTGCAACACTTGTTGAAAACTGTGACAGGTTCAATTGTTTGATCGACTTCTCACTAATCGATTCTATCTTCTTAGAAAAAGTTTAATTCTCTCAAGCAAGAAAATTTGTATTCTTTATACATCAATAGCAAGAAGAAGATACAAGATATTTAGGGTTTATTTACATCCTCTAACAAATTGTTGAATCAAATAAGATTTAATCCTACTATGATTAAGTTAGCAAACTCAATTAAATATAACCTACTTAAATTATGATTCAGTGGGATTAAAGACCCTTAATTCTCCCAATATTTTGTTTCTAGGGTTGGTCCAAACCTATTCAGACTAGTAGTCACTCAATCCCCTCTCACCTTCATCCCCACCACAAACTCAGCTTATGACAAATTCTCTGCATGTAGAGCTCATACAAGTAGGGATCATATTTTGCAAATTCAGTTCAGGCATTCCACTGAACTCCATAAGAACTTCAAAGCTCCCGTTGCTAGCAAATTGAGTACTTCAGCATAGCAAAATTCCCTTAGGTAAGTCATCTTGAATTAAGTACTAACATCTTGAACATCCTAACTTGACAAATCTAGCATCCTCCTTCTATCTTAGCTTCTTCCTTGAAATATTTAAGAATGATTGGCAAACGAGAAATTATTCAGTGAGCCGGGATCACCGTGCATCTTGATTCTCCTCCACTTGATGGCATGGAAATGAGGAGGACTATTCCAAGCTGCCAATGCATTCACTCATCCCCATGCCATCAAGTGGAGGGGAATCAAGGTGCACGATGAGCCTGGCTCACTGAATAATTTCTCGACATCTTCCTAATAGGTGGCTTTTACTGGATGTCTCTTTCACCAATTTCCAAGTAACCTTTTGATTGGCATATTCTTGATAGGTGGCTTCCACTAGATCTCTCTTTCACCAATTTCCAAGAAAGCTTTCGATCATCCAACATGAATGGTGAATGCATATGCCATACATATAGGTGAAATCATCGTCAGTAACTTCTCTATCAAGTAGCCATGGTCTTCCTAATATGAGGGATGGAGCCTTGGTCGGGGACTCAAGATGATGTCGCAAAATAGAATTTCTTCTTGGATGTCTGAAAGATTACCTTTCCCAATGTATGGTTCACGAGTCAAATAACCCTACCCCTTAGCCTATCAGCAACCCAGACTTTGTGAGTTATGGGGAGCTTGAGAAGGAAAGATTTGACCTACCAATCCTGATAGGACCAATAAATGGAGCAGTTCAAGGTTGTACAGTCAAAGGATTCAAGTATCTCTTCATTGATGTGAATGTATCCATGATTCCCAGGTACAGATTTATATAATTCAATGGGCAAATTAGCTATTTTTTATATTAGAGAAGAGTTTCTTATACCACCAGCAGGATATATTAGACTTTGAGCACCTCCGATTGCATATGACTCACATGTTGTGCATTGAGATACTCAGCAAGGCATGATACAATCAACAAAAATTACTTTAAAAATCAAACTGTCTTCAAAGTTTGTGTAATACAAGTGCTTAATGTGTTGATTTGGAGAATATACAATGATGTAAAAGATTTGAGAATAATAAATAGCTATTTTAGTTTACTGGATTGGTATGCTAGAAGACTGGAAAATGATATTGATCCAAGCAGAAACAAAGAACTAATAGTGAATGGTGAGACTAGTGAATGAATCGTGAATGATATAGATCCCAGTTCCAATATGCTTAGGAACCAAGGATTTATATCAGGAGAGGTACATGTGAATAGCAATGATTAAACTGCCAAGTAAAAGTGAAATATCATCATGGACCTTCAGAGTTCAGACAGGCTATCGGCGAACCCACACCACATGTTACATAGATAAATTGTCTGATGACACAAACTAGGCTGGGACTGAAAACAATGCATTTACTACATTCTGAATTTCTGACATCAGAATCCTTTTGCACTTGTAGTGTAGTTATGTCTGGAAGTCAGCAAGAACGTGTAATGGTGGAAAGTACTTCATCTACCATCTGATTCTAGATAAAGTTTGCAACAATTGAATCAACTTACCTCTTCAAATAGACACTTACCTAGTCTAGGAAACTAAAAAGGTCAGCTTACCTGCCTTCCTACTGGCCTTCTAGGTTCTATTGCAAAACCATCACTTGCTCATAGCTAACGTGCTGGGAATTTGTCACCGGCACAAAAGGGTGAATGGGAGAAAGGTTGGACAGTATAATCTTCAATAACAGCATAATCCCTATAAATTGTAAGAACACACTAAGTATTATGATCTACATGACTCTATTATCTTCACGTCCAGAAAGAAAAAAAAAAAAAAAAAAAAGCTAACCTTGGTCCTAGACATTGACACATGAAATATGGCAAACAGGAAAACCAGAAAATCATGTTTCAAGGATTTATTTGGCTTGAAAAGAGGCATAAAGAAGACTATGTACGTACCATTTGGTATAAGCGAACTACCAAAACATATACACGAGATGCAAAAGCAAATAATGTTCCCAAATAAGTGAGCAAAATAACCAAGTGCACAATTTTTTTTAGAAATTTGAGGTTTTTAATTATTCTTTACAATGGAAGTATTGTAAAAATATTACCAAAGGGCAAAGGTATTCTCCACACACACATTTGTTAAAAGTGATTCAACTAAAGAAACCAAGTCCTTCAAACTTGATTTCGTTAGATATTCGTGTTATAGAAAGCAAGTTAGCTTTCTTTTCATATGAAGTAGGCAAGTATCATAATTAAATTGTGAATTTCTAATTAAAATTAGGTTTTAATAAACGCTATATTTGGAAAGAACCGTTTTCTGGTAATATTTCCAAACTATTGTATAGAATAAAATTAAAATTAAAAAGAAACCCATTTTACTCAAAAATCTGCCCAGGTCCCCATTCAATTTGTTTAAGCAAAAGCTTCAAGATTAATGTGATTTCATTGGATGTATTTATTTCTTTTTTTTCAAAATGTGACTTCAGTTTATTTATTAAAAAAAAAAACTATGTTACTCAATAATCTATCCAAATACCCAACCAATTTGCTTTAGCTGAAACCTTCAATAAGGAAAGTGCTTTCATTGGAAAAGTCTGTTTTCAAAAAACACCAGTTAGCTTTCTTTTGACATGAAATCGCATTCTGAATACATTGACTTTAGAAAGTACCAGATTTTATAACATTTTTCAAACTAGCGTTTTTAAATAATAATTTTCAATAAACAAACTTACTAAAATCTGCCCAGATCTCGACCAATCTGTTTTAGCCAAAACTTTCAACTTGTAAAGTTCTCAAAACGCGACTAAACTTTTTTTTAGATGAAGTAGCTTTTTAAAGGTACTAATTTTGGTAAACATTATTTTAAATTAACATATTTACAAGTATATGTTCCTTAAAAAAGAAACTTGTTTTATATAAAAAAATCACCATAAATACCTATTCTATTTATTTCTAGATTGCGGCATCAAATAAGAGTGAGGGGGTGTTTTTTTTCCATAACTATATAGTGCTAGCACTTTAAAGTGCAAATGATGTTTGTTTTTCGTAACTATATAGTGCACTTTAAAGTATTGTTGTTTGATTTTTCATCACTTTAAAGTGCATTATAAATGTATGGGTTAATTATTTTGCCCTCAAATACTATGACATCACTTCAAAATTTAAACACTAATTCACTAGTACAATTTACAGATGAAAAACATAAGTTAACCCTCAAATACGTCTATCAACCCAACATAAAACTATTTCATCCTCAAGTTCACCTTCAAATAACAATAAAATCAAAAAAAAAAAAAAAAATTGAAACTAGTTTTTTTTTGGTACCATAAATTATTTAACTATTCACTTTTAAGCCAGATGCCCATTTTCGGCACAGAAATTATTTGATAATTTGTAATGTTTGAAACTTTTTTTGTGTGTTTCTGACTGGGACTAAAGAAAACAGGAAGAAGAAGAAGAAGAAGAAGGGATTACGTTTGTTTGGACATGTTTTGTAATAATTAAATATGTGGAATGTTACAAAAAAAAAAATCCTTTTTTTTTTGGTGCAATTGGAAGCTGAGTGGTAAATTATAAGCTCGAGATTTGAGCTTACATTTTACCACTTATAAAGGGCATCAATGTATAATGACAAGCACTTTAAAGTGCAAAAAAACAAACACCAAGTTGGTGGATTCCGCACTTGTTAAGTGCTCAGCATTATATAGTGCAAAAAACAAACACCCTCTGAAATTTTCTTTAAAAAAGTAGGGTTTTTGGTTCTGTTACCCGAAGAGCTGGTGGGCGATGGCGAGGGCGGTGGTGGTCTTCCCGGTGCCGGGAGGTCCATAGAACAGCATGTGAGGACACTGCAAAAAAGAGAATCGCAACGTAGTAACAACAAATCAAAACAAAAAAACCAACAAATAGTGCTAATTACAGAGTGGAGATAGTTTTTGTTACATTGGCGGTCTCTAGAGTGTTGGTGAGGACTCGGACGACCTCCTCCTGGTGCGCCACGTCCTTCACCTGCCTCGGCCGGCTGCGAGAGAAACATAGCTAGGGTTAGGGTTCGGGTTTTAGGGATAGGGTTTTAGTTTTAGGGTTAGGGTTTGGAGAGAATGAGTAGTACTATTTCTCCACCCATGGCTGGGAGCTGGGGACGAGAGGCGCCATTCTTCTTCCTAGATTTCCCTCTCTCTCTCTCTCTCTCTCTCCCTCCTCTTCCCGCGCTTGCGACAATTTTTGGGCGAATAGTGATGAATGTCGGTGAAACATTTTCTTTACTTATATATTTGAAAACAAAATACTAAATCAAAATATTGATAAAATAAAATGATTATATGCATGTAATCGCAGGGTCGTTAACGGCCGAGTTTAAAAAATTAAGATATTTTAGTAAATATTTTCATTCAAAATATATAAATTAGTACATACCTACATTATTTTTAAAACTAGCAAATGTCTTCATTCTTTTGTAAATCAGTCAAAAATTTTGTTAAATAGAGAGGGCATATCTTAAAATTTTATTTGTTACGTACAAAAGAATGGGACTATTTACTATTTTTTTTAAAATAGAAGCATGTGCTAGTTTTTATATTTTTAATGAGAACATTTGCTAAAACATCCCAAAAATTCATAACTCATGAGTTCCATAGAATTTTTGATGATTTATTACTTAAGAAATAATCAAGCGGGACAATCTTTAATATTAGTTTATGTTTTTCATTAATTTATATTAACATTGTGTTGGAGTGGGTGGGGTTCCCAACCTATGTGGAGAAGTCCCGGAGTGCGACGAGCGCCGTCCGATGTCGGAGAAGCTCGGGAGTAGTTGTTGTTGCTGCTGCTGCCCCAAAGGGGGTTCTGGACCAAGTCTGCCGAGTTCGGGCCGAACTCGGTCCCAGGCCGAGTTCTGGCCGAACTCGGTCTGGCCGTTCCAGGGTTTGGCCATCCAGTGCTGGTTGCCCCACACAGAGTTCTGGCCGAACTCTGTGTGTCGGGGGGCTGAAGCGGATTTCAGGATGAGTTTTCATCATTGGATTTAATCCAACGGTCCAGGTTGGTTGCGGGATTAGGGAGATATATTGAGTTTTCTCAACCCTAATTCATGATCGGATTATCGCATTGGACAACACAAGTTTGAGAGAGAAGGAGGCAAGAGTGCCATTGCAACTTCGGAGAAGAAGACGGAGGATCGAAGGTCGTTTTCGAAGGAGATCGTGTTTCGGGTAATCTCTACTCGTCGTTCTCGTTCTTCGTAGCCTTGTGATCATTGTTCTTGTCTCTGAGTGTTGTGGGGATCCGATTTGGATCGGGAGGAGTTTGTAGAGGGTGTAATTCTTCTATTCCATTAGTGGAGGCTTCTCAGGGTTGGACTCCGATCGTCCCGTGGTTTTTTGTCACGACCCGTTACCCAAATTGTTGGGCCGGGCCGAGCCATGTCCAGCCTACGCTTAAGATAAAGCGCAGTAAGCTGTTCTAGACAGTCAGGTAATAATGATAAATGTGCTAATAATTAAGATAGTTTAAGAATGATCACAACACAGCTTCTATATAGATGAAAAACCACTAAGTTTGATAATAATACAAACCAGAATGTAAGGCTGGAGACAAGGTCCAGTTTAAAGGTACAAAACAGCGTCTGTGATAATAACCCAACACTAAGTCAAACTAAGCAGCTAAGCAGGATTCCCTGCTGGAATATCCTCAACTGGAGCTCCATAGTACGGGTCACAAAGCATTTTTTCCTCGGTCAAAATACCTACAACGTTATCCTGTCAGGACAGGAGCAAGTACAACCTCTACTACTAAAGTACTGAATGTATAATGCAAGAGATGTACAACAGGAACATGGTATGATAAGACTGAAAAATAGACATACTGAAATCAGGGTAAATCATATAAAGCGGAAAATCATGGTATATCTTGATTATCATTTTAAGACACTCTTGTCAATTGTGGCATGTGTATATTATGTATTAAAACTGGGACATGTATGAGATCGGTCAATAAGTGCTATGCTAGTTTACTGCAATGTACGTATGTACATTCCACAAGTCCAGAAACTACATTGTTAGTTTACTGCAATGTACGTAAGTACATTCCACAAGTCCAGAAACTACATTCTCAGTTTACTGCAATGTACGTATGTACATTCCACAAGTCCAGAAACCGCACTGCTAGTTTACTGCAATGTACGTATGTACATTCCACAAGTCCAGAAACTACACAATTAGCATACTGCAATGTAAGTGAGTACATTCCACGAGTCCAGTAACTATACTATCAACTCTCTCATAACCCAGTAATCATCATGTAAAAGATACGGGAAATAGTGTAAAGCATGGTGGGAACTGGCAATAGTATGAAACATGTTATGATCTGACTTGCTACTCCAAGGATCAGCATTCACATGGGTTGATTAACATTCTTTTATCACGTAACAGTGTTTTAACATTTAACAAAAGACTTGCAACTGGATTAATGGTAATTTACAAGGTTGTCACATGTACTTAACATTAAAAGACAGTAAATGAGTTTGTAGATGTACTTGCCTCTAGCAAAACAAGCTGCGATAAAAGTGCTATGGATGTCTGGTAACTCGTCACTGTAGAAATACATACAATAACTTAGCTTTACACTAAGCTAAAACACTAGGACACTAATCTGGTGCGACACGACTTGTGATTGGGCACCTAGCCAAAATAATGACTTGGCCTAGGAGACCAATGTGGGGTGACACACTATGTTAACTAACTTTCTAGGGTTTTTACACTAGTGAGGGGTGGGGTTCAACACGACTAAAACTCCAAATAACACAAAAAGCTACAAGTCGTAATTAATCAATAAATAAATCAGAAGATCATTGTGTTCCAACAATTTTAGAGATAGACAAAAAGCCTGGTTTTTCTTAAAGTAAGGTACTAAGGTGATCCTTGTTAATCATAGAAATTTATTATAATTTTTCTGGAATTTATTAACCAGTACAAATATTTTATAAAAATCAGTTTTCCTAAGTATACAGAAAGTGAGTTTTGGTTTCATATGCCAAACTAGTGGCAAAACAGTAATTTAAATACTACAAAAATTATACTAAATTAGCCAACTTAACAAAGTATCAAAAAACTATTTTTCCATAATTTTAGCAACACTCTAAGTATTTTTAGAAAATTAAAAACAGCGATGCACACAATAATTAATTATCTGCGTATTTTGTCCATGTATATAATTTGAACCAAAGTTCAAATACAGGACCCAAGGCCATGAATCAAGTCCAATGTGACTTGTACAGGTCTTGAATGTGTGAAAACACATTTGAGCCCAAATACCCATGCTAGGCTTGGACATCAAATGGTTGCAGTAATTTAAATACAATAAAATATAATTTGGTAATAGACAAAATAAATATTATTATTTTAATAAGGTTAATTTATACAAAAGAATATTTACATACTTATGCCAAAAGTACATATATATATACACAAGAAAATACTTAATTTATAAAGTATATATATATATGTACATAATAATTTATATATATACTCAAGAAAATATATATATACATATACATATGTGTATATATATATATATATATATATATATATATATATATATATATATATATATATATATATATATAAATACTAACATATATACATATAATTTACTAACCATAAAATATATATATATATATATATACATACTGTTAAAACAGTATATATATACATATATACTAATATACATATATATATATATATATATAAACATATATATATATATATATAAACAGTAAAAGAAAAAGAAAAGAAAAAGAAAAAGAAAAAGAAAAAGGAAATGAAACAGGGGGCTCGAACCCTGTCCAGAGAAACACGCGGGGGGGGGGGTTTAATTTGTTCGGGCTGGCCAGTGGGTCAGCCCGCTAAGTCTGTTAGGGTTAGGTCTTAGTTAACATTTATTTAGGTCAGGATTTAAATGGGTTTTTACCCGTTAATCAAAGCCCAACCCGTTAGTCTATTTCGCAGTTTGTCTCGTGTCCATACAGTCCAGGACACGAGAAGTCGAATCTGACACAGAGTCGACGTGTCCGTGCCCAGCACGACACGTACGACTCGGCTAACACGTGTCCAGCACCACAGTTGAGTCCCCCGTGTCTAGGCGAGTCTCGTGTCTCAGTTTGAGACACGTACGACACAGAGGGAAGAAAGTTACCCACGTGTCCGGCGGAGAAGAAGGGTTTCGAGAGGGCGAACGGCGGCTGGGGACGTCGGCGGCGTGGCGCTCGGGTGGCGATCGACTCGCCTCGTCGAGACGAACTTAGTGGTGGTGGTGGTTGGGGGTGTTAGCCGCTGTGGGGGTGGCGGAGGAGATCGCCGGAGCTAGGGTTGCGGCTAGGGTTTGGGGGTTTGTCGGGGAAGAACGGGGCTGTTGGCGGTCGGTTAGGGTTTTGGTCTGGTCGAGGAGGGAGAGGGGAGTTTAAATAGGGTTTGAGGTCGGTCTTATGGCGGTTGGGCAGCCGAAAATGACGGAGAGGGCAGCGTCGGTGAGTCGGTCGGGCAGCCGAGCGAGTCAGAGGAGAGAGGGTGTCGGTCGGGGGGGGGGGTTGAGGGTTTTGCACTTAGGTCCCCTTAGAATTAGGATTTACATAATAGGTCTAAACAGTAGTAAATGCAAATTATAATTTTCATAACAGAATTTAAACAATTTCTAAATTGCAAACTACTATAAAATACAATTTAACAAATTGCCTATTGATATTAAAATAATTCTAAAAATTACAAAGTGATATTAAAATAATTCAGCAAATTGCAAAATGATATTAAAACATTTTAAAAAATTACAAATCAATATTTTTGTATTAAAAACTCATTTAAAAATCATTTAAAAATTCTAGAAAAATTCATAAAAATCCTAATAATTATTTTAAGGCTAAAATTAACATTAATAATTAATTAACACTAATTTAAAAAAAAAATTTGAAAATCAGGGGCTTACAAGTCTTCCCTCCTTGAAAAATTTCGTCCTCGAAATTTACAAGAACTGAAGACACGCGAGGCAACTAACGTTTTAAAATAATTACAGCGATGACTAAGGCTATCTCCTAATGATGGAATGTCTATGAAACAGGTCTACTGGTCAATGGCTTGTCTTATGAGTGCAGCTACTAAATGATGGTTTGGCATGAGTCTTAGTGATAGGTAACTTAATGAGGCACTAGAATCAAACAGTCATATGCAAATAAATCCAACCTGTGGCACCGTCTGTCAAGTATTCTGGCTCTGGCTCTGGGCCCTGCACTGGTACTGCTGCCTGGATGGCTAAAGGGTATGCTCTCCCTGAAGGTCCTCTGGTAAATGGCTTCGTCTTCGGGCACTCCCGAATCATATGGGTGGAAGACCCGCAAGCAAGACACTGGCTCAATTTCTTCCTACAGATGGAGACATCGTGCCCTGGCTTTTTGCAGAAGGCACAAGAGACCCACTTCTGCTGCTGTTGCCCCGGATCTCGGGCAAATGATAACTGATGCTGAGGATGAGCTGGTGGAGAATAGGCCTGCTGGTGCTGGGTAGTCGTCCTCTGCTGGAAAGTCTGGCGCTTGGATGGCCCGTCATGATGTGTGGTAGCTGGCCTCTTGCAAGACAAAAGACGCTCCTCGATACCTCGGGCTCTCTCCAGTAGCTGGTAGTAGTCTGTGATCCCGTTGGCCACTAGCAAGATGCTAATGTCCGGGACAAGACCATGGCAGAATCTGCGAGCCATCTCCTCCGGGTCGGCTACTAAGCTCGGGGCAAAACGACTGAGTCTGCTAAACTCACCTGCGTACTCATCGACTGTACGGCTCCCCTGTTGCAGGTTCTGGAATTGCAATCCCATGGCAACTCTAGCGGTGGTGGAGAAGAACTTCCTCTTGAACTGGATCTTGAATTGCTCCCAGTTTTCTCTGCCGCCAATGAACATCGTCTCATTTCTGAACCAGACCCCTGCCAGGTCTGCTAACAAAAATCCTGCTGCCTCGACCCAAAGGTCGTCAGGTAATCTAGCCCCTATGAGCTTCCTCTCTACGGAATCTAACCAGTCATCAGCTACAACTATGCCTTCCGTCCCAAGAAACTCCTTCGGTTTTAGGTTCATAAAACTCTTGATACTACCTAGCCTCAATTGATGTTCTATAGGTTGCGAGACGGGGGTATGCTGAGTATTCAGGAGCCCCTGGATCAAAGCCAGTAATTGGGTTCCGTCGAGGGAAACAACAGTCTGGGGAGGTATGATAGGAGGTGGGGGTGGAGGCATCTGGGTCTGCGGGGTAGGAGGTGGTGGAGGTATACCGTCACCTGAGGTGGCGGAATCGGGAGAGTGTGTAGGGTCCATCTATTTATAAAAGACAAAGGAATTATAAGAATAAAGCAAGTAGTCATAAGCAAACAATTTAGTTACACTACCGGTCCTATGCTGTGATGAGTTTTCCTATGTTGCAATCCTAGAATTCCTCTAGGTGTTCTAAATGTCGTTCATAGTATTATCTAGTTATCCTTAATTTCTGCAGGCGTGCTTGGTACAGTAACGTAACCAAACAACTTTAGTCAGGACCTTGCATGGGCCGCCAAAAAAACATGTCACGACCCGTTACCCAAATTGTTGGGCCGGGCCGAGCCATGTCCAGCCTACGCTTAAGATAAAGCGCAGTAAGCTGTTCTAGACAGTCAGGTAATAATGATAAATGTGCTAATAATTAAGATAGTTTAAGAATGATCACAACACAGCTTCTATATAGATGAAAAACTACTAAGTTTGATAATAATACAAACCAGAATGTAAGACTGGAGACAAGGTCCAGTTTAAAGGTACAAAACAGCGTCTGTGATAATAACCCAACACTAAGTCAAACTAAGCAGCTAAGCAGGATTCCCTGCTGGAATATCCTCAACTGGAGCTCCATAGTACGGGTCACAAAGCATTTCTTCCTCGGTCAAAATACCTACAACGTTATCCTGTCATGACGGGAGCAAGTACAACCTCTACTACTAAAGTACTGAATGTATAATGCAAGAGATGTACAACAGGAATATGGTATGATAAGACTGAAAAATAGACATACTGGAATCAGGGTAAATCATATAAAACGGAAAATCATGGTATATCTTGATTATCATTTTAAGACACTCTTGTCAATTGTGGCATGTGTACATTATGTATTAAAACTGGGACATGTATGAGATCGGTCAATAAGTGCTATGCTAGTTTACTGCAATGTACGTATGTACATTCCACAAGTCCAGAAACTACATTGTTAGTTTACTGCAATGTACGTAAGTACATTCCACAAGTCCAGAAACTACATTCTCAGTTTACTGCAATGTACGTATGTACATTCCACAAGTCCAGAAACCACACTGCTAGTTTACTGCAATGTACGTATGTACATTCCACAAGTCCAGAAACTACACAATTAGCATACTGCAATGTAAGTGAGTACATTCCACGAGTCCAGTAACTATACTATCAACTCTCTCATAACCCAGTAATCATCATGTAAAAGATACGGGAAATAGTGTAAAGCATGGTGGGAACTGGCAATAGTATGAAACATGTTATGATCTGACTTGCTACTCCAAGGATCAGCATTCACATGGGTTGATTAACATTCTTTTATCACGTAATAGTGTTTTAACATTTAACAAAAGACTTGCAACTGGATTAATGGTAATTTACAAGGTTGTCACATGTACTTAACATTAAAAGACAGTAAATGAGTTTGTAGATGTACTTGCCTCTAGCAAAACAAGCTGCGATAAAAGTACTATGGATGTCTGGTAACTCGTCACTGTAGAAATACATACAATAACTTAGCTTTACACTAAGCTAAAACACTAGGACACTAATCTGGTGCGACACGACTTGTGATTGGGCACCTAGCCAAAATAATGACTTGGCCTAGGAGACCAATGTGGGGTGACACACTATGTTAACTAACTTTCTAGGGTTTTTACACTAGTGAGGGGTGGGGTTCAACACGACTAAAACTCCAAATAACACAAAAAGCTACAAGTCGTAATTAATCAATAAATAAATCAGAAGATCATTGTGTTCCAACAATTTTAGAGATAGACAAAAAGCCTGGTTTTTCTTAAAGTAAGGTACTAAGGTGATCCTTGTTAATCATAGAAATTTATTATAATTTTTCTGGAATTTATTAACCAGTACAAATATTTTATAAAAATCAGTTTTCCTAAGTATACAGAAAGTGAGTTTTGGTTTCATATGCCAAACTAGTGGCAAAACAGTAATTTAAATACTACAAAAATTATACTAAATTAGCCAACTTAACAAAGTATCAAAAAACTATTTTTCCATAATTTTAGCAACACTCTAAGTATTTTTAGAAAATCAAAAACAGCGATGCACACAATAATTAATTATCTGCGTATTTTGTCCATGTATATAATTTGAACCAAAGTTCAAATACAGGATCCAAGGCCATGAATCAAGTCCAATGTGACTTGTACAGGTCTTGAATGTGTGAAAACACATTTGAGCCCAAATACCCATGCTAGGCTTGGACATCAAATGGTTGCAGTAATTTAAATACAATAAAATATAATTTGGTAATAGACAAAATAAATATTATTATTTTAATAAGATTAATTTATACAAAAGAATATTTACATACTTATGCCAAAAGTACATATATATATACACAAGAAAATACTTAATTTATAAAGTATATATATATATGTACATAATAATTTATATATATACTCAAGAAAATATATATATACATATACATATGTGTATATATATATATATATATATATATATATATATATATATATATATATATATATATATATATATATATATATATATATATATAAATACTAACATATATACATATAATTTACTAACCATAAAATATATATATATACATACATACTGTTAAAACAGTATATATATACATATATACTAATATACATATATATATATATATATATATAAACATATATATATATATATATATAAAAATAGTAAAAGAAAAAGAAAAGAAAAAGAAAAAGAAAAAGAAAAAGGAAATGAAACAGGGGGCTCGAACCCTGTCCAGAGAAACACGCGGGGGGGGGGGGGGGGGGGGGGGGGGGGGGGGGGGGGGTTTAATTTGTTCGGGCTGGCCAGTGGGTCAGCCCGCTAAGTCTGTTAGGGTTAGGTCTTAGTTAACATTTATTTAGGTCAGGATTTAAATGGGTTTTTACCCGTTAATCAAAGCCCAACCCGTTAGTCTATTTCGCAGTTTGTCTCGTGTCCATACAGTCCAGGACACGAGAAGTCGAATCTGACACAGAGTCGACGTGTCCGTGCCCAGCACGACACGTACGACTCGGCTAACACGTGTCCAGCACCACAGTTGAGTCCCCCGTGTCTAGGCGAGTCTCGTGTCTCAGTTTGAGACACGTACGACACAGAGGGAAGAAAGTTACCCACGTGTCCGACGGAGAAGAAGGGTTTCGAGAGGGCGAACGGCGGCTGGGGACGTCGGAGGCGTGGCGCTCGGGTGGCGATCGACTCGCCTCGTCGAGACGAACTTAGTAGTGGTGGTGGTTGGGGGTGTTAGCCGCTGTGGGGGTGGCGGAGGAGATCGCCGGAGCTAGGGTTGCGGCTAGGGTTTGGGGGTTTGTCGGGGAAGAACGGGGCTGTTGGCGGTCGGTTAGGGTTTAGGTCTGGTCGAGGAGGGAGAGGGGAGTTTAAATAGGGTTTGAGGTCGGTCTTATGGCGGTTGGGCAGCCGGAAATGGCGGAGAGGGCAGCGTCGGTGAGTCGGTCGGGCAGCCGAGCGAGTCAGAGGAGAGAGGGTGTCGGTCGGGGGGGGGGGGTTGAGGGTTTTGCACTTAGGTCCCCTTAGAATTAGGATTTACATAATAGGTCTAAACAGTAGTAAATGCAAATTATAATTTGCATAACAGAATTTAAACAATTTCTAAATTGCAAACTACTATAAAATACAATTTAACAAATTGCATATTGATATTAAAATAATTCTAAAAATTACAAAGTGATATTAAAATAATTCAGCAAATTGCAAAATGATATTAAAATATTTTAAAAAATTACAAATCAATATTTTTGTATTAAAAACTCATTTAAAAATCATTTAAAAATTTTAGAAAAATTCATAAAAATCCTAATAATTATTTTAAGGCTAAAATTAACATTAATAATTAATTAACACTAATTTAAAAAAAATTTGAAAATCAGGGGCTTACATTTTTCCCGCAAGAGTTTCCACGTCAAAAATTCTCTGTGTCTGCGTGGTTGTTTTTTTGTGCTTATTTTTTGGGTTCGTGCGTTGTTTGCTCGGTCCTCTCGCAGGTACTCTCCGGTTTGGGGAAAGGTTTCCGCGCTTCTTTTCCAACAGAGTGGTATCAGAGCTTTGGGTTCAAAGGGTGTCAGGAGTTGACAGAGGAACCAGAGAGGAGAGATGGACGCGAAGCCGGTGCGCATGGTGAACCTTAATGGCACAAACTATCATTATTGGCGGAGCAAGATGAAGGATTTGCTATTTGTCAAGAAGCTGCATCTACCTGTATTTGCAACCGAGAGGCCCAGTGATAAATCCGAGGAGGACTGGAAGTTCGAGCACATACAGGTGTGTGGGTACATACGGCAGTTTGTTGATGAGAACGTGTACAACCACGTTGCCAATATTGAGCACGCGAAGACGTTGTGGGATAAGCTGGAATCCTTGTATGCGAAAAAGACCGGGGTAAACAAGTTGTTCCTGATCCGAACGATGATGGGTCTGCGGTACAAGGATGGGGCGTCTATTACGGATCATTTGAGTGAGTTCCAGGGCATGGTTGACCAGCTATCTTCTATGGGAGTCAAGTTCGACGACGAAGTTCAGGGACTGTGGCTGCTGTGTACCTTGCCAGACTCGTGGGAGACCGTACGAGTATCTATGATCGCTTCTGCTCCAGAGGGCGTGGTCAGTCTGGAGTTTGCCAAGAGCGAGGTGTTGAATGAAGAGATGCGGAGACGTTCTCAGGGCACTTCATCCACATCCCACCACTCAGAGGCACTTGTTTCAGAGAGCCGCGGAAGGGGCAAAAGCAGGGGTCCAGGTGGTGGCAGAGACAAGAGCAGGGGGAAGTCCAAGGGTCGGTACGAGGACTCAGAGTGTTATCATTGCGGTAAGAAGGGCCATATCAAGCGGAATTGTTTCGCTTGGAAGAAGGAGAAGAAGGGCGACAAGGGGAAGCAAGAAAAGAACACTACAGCGGCGGCCTCGGTGCATGGAGGCGATGTGATCGTCGTAGGTGATGAGGTCATTACTAACCTCGCCTGCGATGACAATTCTTGGCTGGTGGACTCAGGGGCTTCAGCACATGTATCTCACAATAGGGCACTGTTTGCCACTTACACGACAGGCGACTGTGGCGTGTTGAAGATGGGCAACGGAGATGTGTCGAAGGCGGTTGCCATTGGAGATGTGCATTTGAGAACGATGACGGGTGCGGTTCTTGTTCTCAAGGATGTTCGTCATGTCCCTGATATCCGTTTCAACCTGGTGTCGGTTGGAAGGTTGGATGACGAGGGATTCTTCAGTCTCTTCGGGAATAGTCAGTGGAAGCTTTCCAGAGGTTCGATGGTGATTGCCAGAGGAAGCAAGAAGTCCGGTCTCTACTATATGGAGGGGAGCGCAGAGGGGGCACAGGAGGTGAACGCAGTCAGTGACGCGTCTACCGAGTTGTGGCACAGGCGGCTCGGCCATATCAGCGAGAAGGGGATGAGCTACTTGGTGAACAGGAAAGTGATTCCGGGGCTCAAGTCTACAAAGTTGGAGAAATGCACGCACTGTTTGGTTGGGAAGCAAAGTAGGGTGTCTTTCCAGAGTCACCCAAGTTCGAGGAAGCCGGCGTTGCTCGAGTTGATTCACTCGGATGTCTGCGGTCCTATGAAGGTAAAATCTCTTGGTGGTGCTTCTTACTTTGTGACTTTTATTGATGACTATTCCAGGAAGGTTTGGGTCTATGCCTTAAAGACCAAGGATCAGGTGCTGCCTACTTTCAAGGAGTTTCAGGCCTCCGTTGAAAGGGAGACGGGCAAGAAATTGTTGTGTGTTCGGTCCGACAATGGCGACGAATACATCGGTCCCTTTGATGCGTATTGCAGAGAGCAAAGGATACGACACCAGAAGACTCCGCCAAAGACACCTCAGCTCAATGGTGTAGCGGAGCGCATGAACAGGACACTGATGGAGAGGGTGCGGTGTTTGCTGTCAGAAACAAACCTGCCGGGCAGTTATTTGGGTGAGGCTCTTCTCACAGCTGCTTATATTATTAATTTGTCTCCTAGTGCTCATTTGCAGGGTGATGTGCCTGACAAAGTATGGTACGGCAAAGAGCCGTCATACAGTCACCTGCGGGCGTTTGGTTGTAAAGCCTTCGTGCATGTACCGAAGGACGAGAGGACCAAACTTGAGCCGAAGACGAGGCGATGCGTCTTTGTCGGCTACGGTCGGGATGAGTTTGGCTATAGACTCTACGACCCAGTGGAAGGAAAGCTCTACAGAAGCAGGGACGTGGTGTTCGTCGAGGATCCGACCATGACCAACACTCAGGATTCCGAGACGCCTTCTGAGGCTGAGGAATTGCCTGAGTTAGAGTCATTTCGCTTCGAGCAGTTTCCAGAGGACATCGCAGAGGATCCAGTTATGGGGGAGCCGGTACATGGAGTTGCTCCCAACCTTGATCATCAGCCTGCTGATGGTGGTCAGGGTGTCCCTCAGGAGGATGAGCATGTCGGAGAGGTAGTTCCTGAAGGGGAGGAGGCTGTCGGTATACAGCCAGCACCAGTGGCTCCACTGAGAAGGAGTGACAGGGATCGTCGACCATCTACGAGATACTCACCGGATGAGTATGTGCTATTGACTGACGGGAGGGAGCCCGAAAGTTTCGCAGAGGCTATGGAAGACGAACACAGGCAGGAGTGGATGGTGGCTATGCAGGAGGAGATGAGTTCCTTGCACACCAATTCCACTTATGATCTGGTGCGATTGCCAAAGGGCAAGAAGGCTTTGAAGAATCGATGGGTGTTCAGAGTGAAGCAGACGGAAGATGCTACTCGCCCTCGATACAAAGCGAGGCTGGTAGTCAAAGGCTACGGTCAGCGGAAAGGCGTGGATTATGATGAAATCTTTTTGCCTGTCGTCAAGCATTCGTCTATCCGGGTGGTGCTAGCATTAGCAGCCAGTTTCGACTTGGAGGTCGAGCAGATGGACGTGAAGACGGCATTCCTCCACGGTGATCTTGAGGAGGAGTTGTACATGGAGCAGCCGGAAGGATTCTGTGAGAAGGGCAAGTCACATTTGGTCTGCCGGTTGAGGAAGAGCTTGTATGGTCTGAAGCAGGCTCCGAGGCAGTGGTACAGGAAGTTCGAGTCGTTTATGGGGGAGCATGGTTATGCACGGACGACGTCGGATCATTGTGCATTTGTGAGGTATTTTGCCGATGATGATTTCATCATTTTGTTGCTCTATGTTGATGATATGCTATTAGTGGGTCGGAATGCCACTAGGATAGCGGAGTTGAAGCGCCAACTGGGCGCGGCCTTCTCTATGAAGGATTTGGGCGCAGCGAAGACTATTCTTGGGATGGAGATCAGCCGAGAGAGAGAGTCCAAGCTGCTACACTTGTCCCAAAAGAAGTACATTCACCGGGTACTTCAGCGTTTCGGGATGGACGGGTCGAAGAAAGTGAGTTCCCCCCTCGCGGCTCACTTTAAGTTCACTGAGGAGCAGTGTCCATCTACCGAGGACGAAAAGGAAGATATGGAGCGGGTTCCATATGCTTCAGCTGTGGGAAGCCTTATGTATGCCATGGTGTGTACGAGGCCAGATATTGCTCCTACAGTTGGTACGGTTAGCAGGTATCTTTCGAATCCTGGAAGGGTACACTGGAGTGCGGTCAAGTGGATTCTACGATATCTTCAGGGCACTGCTGGTTGGAGACTTTCCTTTGGTGGTGACGAGCCGAAGCTGGTTGGGTATACCGACGCTGATATGGCTGGAGATGTAGACACGAGACGATCGACTTCGGGCTACGTGATGATGTTTGCGGGAGGAGCAGTGTCGTGGCAGTCGCGGTTGCAGAAGTGTGTTGCCTTGTCGACGACGGAGGCGGAATACATTGCGGCGACGGAGGCTTGCAAGAAGCTGTTGTGGATGAAGAAGCTGTTGCAGGAAATGGGACTGAAGCAAGAGCAGTATACTTTGCTTTACGACAGTCAGAGTGCTATCCATCTTGTGAAGAATCAGACGTTTCATAGCCGGTCCAAGCACATCGAGACTCGGTATCATTGGATACGGGATGTGGTTGAGAAGAAGGACGCGGAGCTTGAGAAGGTGCATACAGATGACAACGGAGCTGATATGTTCACGAAGATTCTACCAAGGGAGAAGTTTGAGTACTGCAGGCAGATCGTCGGGATGACGACGTCCTCCCCATAGTTGTGAAGGGGGAGATTTGTTGGAGTGGGTGGGGTTCCCAACCTATGTGGAGAAGATCCCGGAGTGCGACGAGCGCCGTCCGATGTCGGAGAAGCTCGGGAGTAGTTGTTGCTGCTGCTGCTGCCCCAAAGGGGGTTCTGGACCAAGTCTGCCGAGTTCGGGCCGAACTCGGTCCCAGGCCGAGTTCTGGCCGAACTCGGTCTGGCCGTTCCAGGGTTTGGCCATCCAGTGCTGGTTGCCCCACACAGAGTTCTGGCCGAACTCTGTGTGTCGGGGGGCTGAAGCGGATTTCAGGATGAGTTTTCATCATTGGATTTAATCCAACGGTCCAGGTTGGTTGCGGGATTAGGGAGATATATTGAGTTTTCTCAACCTTAATTCATGATCGGATTATCGCATTGGACAACACAAGTTTGAGAGAGAAGGAGGCAAGAGTGCCATTGCAACTTCGGAGAAGAAGACGGAGGATCGAAGGTCGTTTTCGAAGGAGATCGTGTTTCGGGTAATCTCTACTCGTCGTTCTCGTTCTTCGTAGCCTTGTGATCATTGTTCTTGTCTCTGAGTGTTGTGGGGATCCGATTTGGATCGGGAGGAGTTTGTAGAGGGTGTAATTCTTCTATTCCATTAGTGGAGGCTTCTCAGGGTTGGACTCCGATCGTCCCGTGGTTTTTCCCGCAAGGATTTCCACGTCAAAAATTTTCTGTGTCTGCGTGGTTGTTTTTGGTGTGCTTGTTTTTTGGGTTCGTGCGTTGTTTGCTCGGTCCTTTCGCAGGTACTCTCCGGTTTGGGGAAAGGTTTTCGCACTTCTTTCCCAACACATTGTTAATACTATCAACAAGGTTGGTCCTGTGCTCACGGGGCCCATGGCGAGCTTCTAAAATGGACACCAATACATAATGTAAAAACTAGAACACTATAATAAAAACAATAATTTAATTAAGGACCTCTTACATGTAAATCTAACATAATAACTACTACATTATAACTATTTTGTGTTAAAAATGTTCATGATACGTAATAGTTCTATTTTATATATAAGATTATTAATATATTTATGTTTATATTATTATTTTTGGCAGTCAGGGTCCGTACACCCTGGACAATCATCATGCATGTCCTGGGCAGGACCGGCCCTGAGTACCAATATAAAGAATCGAATGTTGTAGCAGAAAACAACTACCAGTAAATTATGTGAGGGTTCTAGAGAGAAAAGTACTAGAGAAAAATAGTGATACCGGGGGAAAAAAAAAAAAAACTATCTTTCAAAGGGTTGTTATCTCGTTACAAATCAAAGGCAGCAAAAGACTTCTTACAAAATTGTATCTCAAATGTATAAAATTAAGGGACAATGATCCCTACAATTGAGCAGTTACAAACTGGAGTTATCTCAATTTATATAATGTCATGATAAAAGAGTTTTTATAAATATTGCAATTATATTGATGTCACATAAGCTAAATCTCTAGACACAATATCATCACTAATGTTGCTTCGTTGCCTTTAAATGAAATAAATTGAAAAAACAAGTTTCACAATCTCAAGTATTAACTTCAAGATTTCTCATTAGTATTGCTCATCGTCAATCGACCATGAAGAATATAAGAAAAGATTGACGACCCCCTTGGTATACTTGATTGAAAAAATCTCTAGATGTTGCTACCACAAATTATTGCATAACGAAATTCTCTTTCTTATTTTGGGAACAAATTTTTGCTCACGACAGGCTCGACAGGAAAAAAAAGCTTGGCTCACGGTAAGCTCCAGCTTTGTCATGTCCCTAGCGATTCTCGTTGTCGGCCTTGAGCTCATGGAGGCTTGTGGCAAAATCCCAATATGAGGTCTCCACACATAATGTAAACAAAAAATAACTAAAATAAAAGTAAATATAACAATTTTTTAAAAAATCAAGATTTGAACATAACTCTTTTAAATTAAATGTGACCCATCATACATTATTGTTCTGTGTATAGATACATTTGTGTCAGTGGCCATTTAGTTTTTCTGTCCTAGGTCGTCGTCCAGTCTGATATGGCCTAGGACCGTCCGTGACGATCCTCAATTGTCCGACTAGGATAAAGACCTCGCTAGAGCAGCATGTCGAATGAATAATATCAACACTTTATAGGCCATTCTCCATAGAAGTTGTGTATGATTTATGATTGTGAAGTCATAATACCCCTCCCAAAGTCCTTGAATCATGTTCATGGATATGAAAAATGCAAGATTCGAGTCAGTCAAGTACAAATCATAAGAGCGCAGTAACAATGTTTGATTGGTGGTGATTTTTTGAGAGAGAGGAAGAGATTGAATTTAGAATTTGGAAAAGAAGAAAAAACTATGAAAATGTTGATCAGAAAATTTAAATTTAAATTTTATTTTAAATAATAAAGCATAATTTTATAGAGAGAAGAGGATCATGGGTAATTTGGTAAAAATTATGTTTCTTTTGTTTAAACGAAAAAATTAACTGCTAACTAATAGCGCGTAACAATTTGTAACTCATCAATTTGTTCATATCAAAATATATAATATGAAAGTATACGATATCAAATTAGTAATTGTCAAAGTTTTATGGCTACAATGGTCAATAGGTAGAAAATAACATATTCTGACTAAGTGTGTTCCATCACGGGAGAGTGAATTATTCATTCCAATTATTGATAATTTATAATATTTAGTTACAATTAATCCTTAAAAAACAAAATAAAACGGTTATTTACACTAACTATCAATAAGTTTTTGGTTTGTAACACGGTGTATTCTTACTTTTAAACAAATTATAATGACCATCCTCATGTTTTATGTTTATTACACGGAATATCCATGCATTAAAGATAAAAAAAAGTTATAACACTAACAACCTTTATTTTATTTTATTTTAAGAAAATAGTGGTCAGTGCAACCCAAAATAAAAATAGTACCATTGTTAGCAATCACTTGAATAAAATTCGTATTATATACGAAGTTTTCCATATCTTTCAGAAATGTATAATACTTGCATACTTTTGAAGTATTCGAATCAGTATGTAAATTTCAAGCAAGCAAAGTTTTAAACATGTTTGTACAAATTATTGAAAAATTGGCTAAAAAATGTGATGGAAATCTGTTTAATTAACCAAATTTTGACAACATATTTAAGAGTGTGAAGTTTCTAACCTCAATATTTTTATTTTTCTAATATTTTGCCAATTTGTTTAACGTATTTTATTTCTAAGCCGCTTGATTACTAAAGGTTTTTTATAAAGGCACTGCACTTTTTGATAAGGGCTAGCCCATTTTAAAACTTTGTATTATTTACAAGTTTGTCATCGAAAAATTGATCAGGGCTATTCCACTCTTTCGTATAAGTCACTAGTGCAAATAAGGACTGCCCAATTTTCTGGCAGTCCTACAAACTGAATGGACTGCCAGAAAACTGAGCAGTCCTAAGTCACAGCATGTGAAACAAAGGACTGTCCATTTTTCTGGCAGTCCTTACTGTATGTAGGGCTGCCGGAAATTTGGGCAGTCCTTATTTGCACTAGTGACTTATACGAAAGAGTGGAATAGCCCTGATCAATTTCTTCAATGGCAAATTTGTAAATAATACAAAATTAAAAATAGGCTATTCCTGATCAAAAAGTGAAGTGCCTTTATAAAAAAAGCCTTACTAAAAGGTTACGCAATCTTCCACTTCAGATTTTGCAACTCGCCCACCAATCTCGGAACTCCGAGACCGAAACATAACAAGGAAGAGAGAGAGACAAATGGAACCCTCGCCGCCGCCGCCATCAGCAGCCGCAACTGCAGCGCCACCACCACCACCGTCGGAGTCGGCATCGAGCAGTCGTTCGAAGCCGGCGGAGGAGCAGGAAGGAGGAGGAGTTGCGGTCGGAGTGGAGGAGATGACGCTGATTGTGAAGTGGAGCGGGGGGAAGGAGTACACGGTTCGGGTCCTCGGAGACGACAGCGTGGCGGAGCTGAAGCGGAGGATCTGCGAGGCGACGGGGGTCCTCCCGAAGAGGCAGAAGCTCCTCTACCCGAAGCTCTCCTCCAGGCTCGGCGACGACTCCCTCCTCCTCTCCGACCTCGCCCTCAAGCCCCACATCAAAATGACCATGATCGGGTCCGTCCTCCTCCTCTTCGAACCCTAACCCTAATTTCACGATCACCAATCACCATTTTTTTGGCTCAGATTATCCGTCGGAAACGTATCGGACACGACACTGGGATGCTTCTCTCAGATTATTAATATGATGTTCTGAACCCTAAGGGTCTGCTTGGCAATTATCGGTGTAGCAGTTATGAGGTGTTTTTAGAGTACCGGTTATGAGGGGTCCGGTTTTGGATGGTTTTTAAGTAGCGGTTTTTAAGTAGCGGCTTTTAAACCAGTCCAATCCATGCTTGGTAATTCACTAATGAGCGGTTCTGAAAGTTTTTTACACGAATAAATTAAATAGGGAAGGCTATCGGTAGTTATAATTATATCTATTTTTGTGAGGATATAAATGGAATAAAAAAATAGAGATGCTCAAAACCCGCCGATTTAGGGTGTTTACAAAGCCACCCAAAAATACATTACACCGGTTTTGATGGATTTTTGAGCCGACGAAAACCAGTGCCTCAAAAAAATTAACAAGCAGGGGTTTTCATAAACGGTCGGTTCAAAAACACCCCAAAACCGGTGAAAACACCATTACCAAGCAGACCCTAACCATAACCTGCTGCTGTTCTCTTCGTCGGATTTTGTTTTTATTTTCATCATTTTAGCTTTTTCTTTGTCTGATGGTTCCGGGCCTAGGAAGAATGGAACTCAAAGAACATGTGTCGTAACTGTGTCCTGTCCGACACGTCTTAGATACTGTAAAATGAACTGGGGCGCCAAAGTAGGCGCCGAATCCTTGTTGCCGCGTCATATTTGCGGAGTGTCATGGACTTAGTGTTTTAGACTACGCTTCGACCCGTACGACGCACTATCTTCCTTCTCGAAGAGTCGTGCAAGCTTTTCCCCCAACGCTTAGCTAGATCGCTAAGGCGATATTAAGAATATTGTGGAGCAAAAGAGAGGGAGAGAGTAGAAGATTAAGGCAGCGTTTGGTTACGCGTTTAAACGTAACATTATGCTTTTAAATGTCAAATGAAACAAAAATAGTGTTTGGAAGTATGTTATTGGGAGTGTTGCCTCCAAAAAAAAAAAATTCCAACACCAACATTATAACGTTGATTTCAAAGAATAAAAAAAACTTGTTTCCCGAGTGATATTTTCGGAGAGTGGCGGGCCCTCCCCCAAACCCACCCCCTTCTCTCTCTCTCCTCTCTCTCTTTCTCACACAAAATTCCTAAACTATGCTCCCACCCGCCTCACCATGACGCCACCTCCGCGGGAGCTTCATCTGCCACCACTCAGATCCGACGAAAGTTCGTCATCCACCGCCGCCTCCCCAACCTCCGCCACGCGCTCGGCTCCTCCCGCCTCGAGCTTGGGCCGCCTCGAGCTCGACCGCCATGCGCTCGGATCCTCCCGTCTCGAGCTCAGGCCGCCTCGAGCTCGGCTCCTCCCGCCTCGCGCTCCGGCCGCCTCGAGCTCCGGCTCCTATCGCGCTCGGGCCACCTCGAGCTCCGGCTTCTCTCACCTCGAGCTTGAGTTTTGGGACGACGAGTCCTCCGCTCTACTACGAGCATGTGGCGGTGACGAGTCCTCCTCCGCTCGACAGCGAGCCGGCGGCAGTGATGAGTCCTCCTCGTCGAGAGCTGTGGTGGATACAAGAAAATGTCAAGAAAAAATTGTTGGACACAGAAATAATTTGCTGGACACAAAATAATTGTTGGACACAGAAAAAATGTCAGATATGTGGTGGACACGAAAAATATTCGTGGTAGACACAAAAAAGATTCGTGGTGGACACGTGTCATATACAAAAATTTGTTAGTTGGACAATTGGACACAGAACAGTGCGGACACAGTTAAAAAATCGTTTTCTAAAAATATTTTACCAAACAAAATTTTTATTTTTTTGATTCTTAAAATAACTTTCCAGATGAAAGTAACCAAACGCAAACCAAAATTTATTTTACTCAGAAAACAACTTTATAACTTCTTCTCAGAAAACTGTTTTTAGAAAGAAATTTCAGAAAACATATACAAACGGACCCTAAAACTTCACTATACTAGAAAAGACTACAACTTTGGGTGGTGAGGAACAAATGAGGCCTCCCCCCTTATTTATAATGGCTCATAGAGCTTTACAAGAAAACTTCTCGGACCATCTAGAAGGATCTTGGGCCGCCTAGAACGATCTTGGGCCTTCCGAAGAGATCCACTATCTTCTAGAGACTTCCGCCATCTTCTAGAATGTTCTGGAAGCTTCCCGCATAACCCCGATCCGTGGAGAGTTATGCAAATCTGTCTCAATGGGGCGCAAACTTTTGTGTGTGACATTCTTCCCCACCTGTTTCGTCGACGCCCTCGTTGACGGGTGCAACAAGTCTCGTGCGGCGCTTCCCTTTGTCCATCTTCTTCTCAAGATCGGAAGCAAATTGGTTCGTCGCACCAACTCTGACCTCGGTCCGTGCCCTCCTCGGCATATGACGAATCTCGTGCGGGCTGTCGAGTCGTCGATTCCCCTCGTCTCGTGGCTATACATGGTTCTGCACACCTCCACGCACGCGAGCCCCCTTGCAAGCTTGTCGACCCGAATGTCCCTCACGAGCTTTGAGCAACTCCTTGTGCGAGTTACTCCGCCTCGTCGCTTCTGCCTCCGCGCAGCTTGCGACATGCTTCTCTGCCCTCGAGCCCAGCCTGGTAGCACGGTCCACTTTCCTTCGTGGAAGTGGCTCCTCGGGATGCCCCTTTGCAACACCCTTGGTCTCGCATGAAAGGCCTTCCTCCTCGAAGCCTTTCTTCTTCTCGAGCACCGCTAGGTATGCCGTCTTCCTTTTACCATCTCTCTTGAGATGAATAGCAGAGATAGCTTTCCCCTTCGAAGGCTTGCCGCGTGCACCTTTCACCATGCACGATGAGCCTTCTTCCATGAAGCCGACAACTCCCAAATGTGGTATCGGAATCGCCTTAGCCGCGTTAAGGAAATCCATGCCCAATATCATCTTGAAGTCATCTAGCGATGTAACAGTGAAATTGGCAACACTCGACCAATTTTTCACCGCTATGCGGACTCCCTTGGTTATCCCTGCACGGGGTGCGCCTTCGCATTGACCGCATTCATCATGTCCGAATCTTCCTCCAAGGCTAGACCCAAGTGATGGACCTTCGTGCCCGTGATGAAGTTATGAGTGGCGCCCGTGTCAACCAACGGCCGTATGCTCATGCCATTGATCCTCACATCAACGTACATGAGCTCCCTGCTCGGAGTCCTCGACACAGCAGATTTGGTCTTCACGGCGTTGAGTAAGCGCAACGCTCCCATGTGCGCTTCCACTTCGCACTCATCGTCCTCCACCTCCTCGCTTTGGACGACATTCACACGCATGCTCCTTCTCGGACAATCCCGAGCAAAGTGCTTCTCTCCGCATATGAAGCATGAAACAACTCGCTCGGGTTGGGCCTTCTCGTGCTTCTTCCGCTCAGACGGACCCTCCTTAGGAGAGCTCTCCTGCTCTCCCCCACCATTCTCCTTGGTGGACTTTGGCTTGGCCTCGGCATCGTTGTCGTCCCACATGTACTCGACGAGCCGCTCAGCTACTGCCACGGCGGTGTTCAAGTCTTGCACCCTCTGTCGCTGCAATTCTTGAGCCGCCTAAGGTTTGAGTCCATCGAGGAAGAAGAACAAACGATCCTCCTCGTCCATGCTAGATATCGCGAGCATCAAGCGTGTAAACTCCGCGACGTACTCCTTGATCGTCCCGGTATGCTTGAGTTGCCGCAAGCTCCGCCTCGCTGCAAACTTCACATTCTCTGGATAGAACTGGGACTTGATCTCCTTCTTGAGATCATCCCAAGTCTCTATCGAACACAAACCCTTCTCGGCTTCCGTACACCTTCGACTCCACCACAACATCGCATCGTCTGTGAAGTAGAGTGGAGCAATATCCACCTTATCGGCGTCATCGTTGATGTGCAACGCCTTGAAGTATCGTTCCGCGTTCCACAAGAAGTTCTCAACTTCTTTGGCATCACGCACCCCGCACCCCGCTGAAGGATTTTGGCTCAGGGTTCTTCCTTCGCCTCGGTGCCTCCCTACTCGAAGGTCCACCGTTCGCAACGGCCTTCTGCAAGATGGCAACTTTGGTCTTGAGTTCTCCGCAACTCTTGACTATGATCTTTAGCTCCTCGTAGCCTTGGACCTTCCTACGCTAGTCCTCAATCTCCGCACGATACCCCTTGAGCTCCTCCTCAAGTGCGGATCGGATCTCTTGGAATTGCTCCCGAAAGATTATCATGGACGAAGTGACGTCACTCTCCAGCCCATCGAAGTACCTTTCTAGTCTCGTGTTGCTTTGCTCCACGGAGCCCATGCGCATCTCCATGTCCCTCGAACCCGTCTCCAAGACCCCAACACGTTCGGCAAGACCGGCAAGGCTACGCTCTACCGCAGACTCCTTGTTCTTGTCCCTCTTGTGCGTCTTGGCGTGCCCCTCCTTAGGTGACGTGGGTCCCTCCTGGACGTTCTCGGATGTCGACATGGCACCAACCAACCTTCGCTCTGATGCCACTTGTCACGGACTTAGTATTTTATACTACACTTCGACCCGTGCGGCGCACTATCTTCCTTCTCGAAGAGTCGTGCAAGCCTTCCCCCCAACGTTTAGCTAGATCGCTAAGACGATATTGAGAATATTGTGGAGCAAAAGAGAGAGAGAGTGGAAGATTAAAACTTCACTATACTAGAAAAGACTACAACTTTGGGTGGTGAGGAACAAATGAGGCCTCCCCCCTTATTTATAATGGCTCATAAAGCTTTACAAGGAAACATCTCGGGCCATCCAGAAGGATCTTGGGCCGCCTAGAACGATCTTGGGCCTTCCGGAGAGATCCACTATCTTTTAGAGACTTCCGCCATCTTCTAGAATGTTCTGGAATCTTCCCGCATAACCCCGGTCCGTGGATAGTTATGCAAATCCGTCTCGGTGGGACGCAAACTTTTGTGTGTGACAGGGGGCTCATTTTTTTTGGGCAACATATGTTAGGAAATTGAGCTAATTGTTTCAGATTAGTACTTGGAGGTTAGTGTCACGCCCCGAGTTGACAAACCGTTCGTCCCCGGTGTTATTATGCCGAATCTATCGTCCTCGCTAAGGCGTGATGCCGTACGAGTCTAGAATTGCACTCGTAAAAGGCATGAACGTTACGTTGATTATTATATTGAAACACCAAGTTGAAACTTCACAAATCACATCAGAATATAAGGCGCAGTTTAGGAAGATAGAAATATGCTTTTCATTCATAGCTTGCAACGAAGTGCAAGTCGTAATTACATTGGATGCCGTTGCAGCTACATTGATTGAAACAAAAGAAATATACTCGACAAGCTGCCTGAACTAACACTTGCCGTTCCATACATTCGCCCCTTTATACATAAGCCTTCGATTGAATTGGCTTCAAAATACTTCAGTATAGGAAGAGCTTCAAAACGCCTCTCCGCACTTCAGCTTTAGTTTAGAGCTCCCGACGCACCTGGGGAGTTGGGGGAGGGGGTTAGCACACTTGCTAAGTGGACGAGACGACCCCACTCGTCTAAACCGACTCTGATTGTTAAGGTAGGCATGCTTTAGAGTTTTCTTTCTATTTAGAACTAAATGAATTCAGTTCATATCGATAGCCATCTTTGAAGTAATAAAGCATACGGTAAAACATAACGATTTATCACAGTTATTACCACGGCCATGCTCGTCCCTGCATAAAAATAGAGATAATACTTACTACCTGCATAAGACAATAGGTGAGCATGCTACTATCTTATATGTGCGGTCACTGGTGTTACACACCACTTGGGACTATCTCAACGACATTTCGGCCCGTTCAGTCTAGGTTGCAAGCCTGACTGACGGTCCCGCAATGCATCAGTGCCGAAGCACGATTATTCATTCTCCCTAGGTCGATTCGATACCGATGTCCCGGATATCGATTCGAGAAAAATCAAACTTGTGCACAAGCTGTCCATGACCATGCCAATGCGTGAACAATTTAATATATGCAAACAGATTTGTATAGCGCGGACAGTATTGAACGACATTATCATTTCTCCTAACTCATACAACGATTCATTTTCTCCAAAGCCGTACTCCCGATTTAGCGTCCCATAGGCACCAAATTGTCCGAGGCATCATAAGCCACGATCGACGTTTCACATTATTTTGCAGCACGTGAAATAGTCTATCTTTTTACTAGAACCTTAAAATTTCTCGTTTTGGTGCGAAACTTATATTTCAGAGTAGATTACTCTAAATCGATACGTTTTTTCCGAGTTCTTGACCTTAGTGGATTGGCATGCATTTAACTTGACATCGTCGATTTGAATGAATTCGAGACAAAGGAATTTCGTTTGCGGGACAGAGTAGAAAAGAAGGGGCCGAATCACCCACCAAGTACTTTGATCGTGCCGATCGTCGAAGCGCTTCGCAACGTTCAAGCTTTAGTTACGCGGGCTCCTGCAATGGCACTAACACTTAGTTAAGATTCCTTCTTTATTCCTACGCTTTGAAATTCGTAAATTGCATTCAGGAAACAACGCGAAAGCACTTTCATCAAAACCAAGCGGCAAAAGCTACAAGAAAACCATACAGCAGTCCGGTCCCGTCGAAGGGACTCTTATATAGAGCTCACTCGCCGAGACGCAGTCCGCTACATCTAGGACTTATTCCAACAGAAGTCGTTCCATTAGTTGGATCGATTCTCGTAACATTCGTCCAAATCGATTTGATCGATGCCGCAAGATGTTATCGTTTACCAAGCTCATCGACCGAATCAGATGGCCATCTAAGTTTCCGACCGATCTGACTCGGCGCAAGCATATTATGAAGTTCGTCGCCTATCGAAAGCGGGGCACTACAGAATATACCACTAAGAAAAAGTTTCGTCCCGAAACTTAAAAAAAAGGGTCTGACCTTAAATTAGGCAAACAACGAAGGATACTTCTCCTTCATCTCCGCCTCCATTTCCCACGTCGACTCTTCAACTGAATGGTTCCGCCAAAGTACGCGGACCAAGGACATCGATCGATTTCGTAATACCTTCTCCTTATGGTCCAAAATTTGAATATGCTCCTCTGAGTAAGACAAGTCAGTACGTAGCTCCAACTGATCGAAGCTAACCACGTGACTTGGATCATGCACGTATTTTTGAAGTTGTGAAACATGAAAAACATCGTGCACATCAGCCAAGGCAGGAGATAGTGCGATCCGATAAGCTACCGTTGCAACTCGCTCGATTATCTCGAAGGGGCCTACAAATCTCGGGCTCAATTTGCTTTTAACGCCGAACCGCATCACGCCACGCATGGGCGTTACTTTCAAAAATACATGGTCCCCGACCAAAAATTCTAGCGGTCGTCGACGAAGATCTGCGTAGCTCTTTTGTCTACTTTGCGTGATACAGAGTCAATCTCGGATCAAGCAGACCTTCTCGACGGCCTGCTCCACCAGTTTCGGTCCGAGCACTTGTCGCTCTCCGACTTCGTCCCAACATATTGGAGAACGACACTTCCTTCCGTAGAGCGCTTCATATGGAGCCATCTGAATGCTCGACTGATAACTGTTGTTATACGCAAACTCCGCAAGCGGCAAATGCGTATCTCAACTAGTCTTTAAATCGATCGCACACAGACGCAACATATCCTCTAAGATTTGATTTACCCTCTCCGTCTGACCGTCTCTCTGGGGGTGGTACGCAGAACTAAAATTTAGTTTGGTCCCCATCGCCGCTTGCAGGCTCGTCCAAAAATGCGATAGGAATCGTCCGTCTCTGTCCGAAATTATTGAGGCCGGTACCCCGTGCAGTCGAACAATCTCGTCGATATAGATTTGCGCTAACCGATCGACGCTCCATCCTATTTTAATTGCGATAAAGTGAGCCGACTTGGTCAATCTATCAACAATGACCCAAATCGCATCATTCTCCCGCGGCGTCTTCGGAAATCCCACAACGAAATCCATCGAGATGTTGTCCCACTTCCACTCGGCAATGGCGAGTTCTGCAGCTCTCCGCCTGGCCTTTGGTGTTCTGCCTTCAATTGCTGACACGCCATGCACTGCGACACGAAAGTAGCCACGTCTTTCTTCATGCCGTGCCACCAAAAGTTTGCGCGCAAATCCTTGTACATCTTGGTGCTTCCAGGATGTAACGAGTACTTCGCATAATGTGCCTCCGTCAGAATTTTTTTCTGAGTTCGGCAGTTTCAGGAATACAGAGCCTTCATTTTTGTCGCATTGTCCCGTCTCCGTCTTCCGCAAAGTCAGTCGTCCTTCCTGTTGAAATCAGCTCGCGCATCTTCTTCAGGAATGAATCGTCTTTCTGTGCGGTCTTTTTTTGCTAAGCAGGCTCGACCTAGCTTCAACTGAGCTAGGTGTAGGTGTCGATACTCAATTCCGAGTTCGATACCCATCGCTTCAAGGTCTCGCCGTATCTCATTATTTATGACCAGTGATCCCATAAACATTCTGCTAAGCGCGTCGGCTACAACGTTTCCCTTGTCCGGCGTATACTCGATCGTTAGCTCGTAATCTTTTATGAATTCGAGCCAACGTCGCTGTCGTAAGTTGAGTTCTCGTTGCGTAAACAAGTATTTCAGGCTTTTATGATCTGTGTAGATTCTGCAAAGCCACACCATAGAGGTAGTGCCGCCAGAGCTTCAATGCAAACACGATCGCCGTCAATTCTAGGTCATGCATCGGATAGTTTTTCTCGTGCTGCTTCGACTGCCGTGAAGCGTAGGAGATGACTTTATTTCTCTGCATGAGTACACACCCGATGCCAGTTTCCGATGCGTCGCTGAATATCTGAAAGCCTTCTGGACCATCTGGAAGTGCAAGGATTGGAGCTGAGACGAGCCGTTGCTTCAACTCTTGAAAGCTGGATTCACAGTCGTCACTCCATTCAAATACTACTCCATTCTGGGTGAGGCGAGTCAGAGGCGATGCTAGTTTTGAAAAGCTCTGCACGAATCTTCGGTAGTAGCCTGCTAAGCCCAAGAAACTCCGAATATCGCTAGCCGAGGTAGGTCGTTTCCAATCTACCACCGCTTCAATCTTCTTTGGGTCCACCGCGACGCATTTGGCAGAGATTACATGTCCAAGGAATGTCACACTACTCATCCAGAACTTGCATTTACTCCGTTTGGCATATAATTTGTTTTCACGCAGAGTCTGCAATACCGTCTTCAAGTGTTCTGCATGCTCTTCTCGATTATTTGAGTATATAAGGATATCGTCGATGAACACGACTACAAATTTATCGATTTGGGGTCGGAAGATTCGGTTCATCATATCCATGAAAGCGGCTGGGGCATTCGTCAAACCAAACGGCATGACTAGGAATTCATAATGACCATATCGAGTGCGGAAGGAAGACTTCGATACGTCATCGGACTCGATCTTCAACAGCCTGAACGAAGATCGATTTTTGAAAATATTGACGCGCCTTGCAGTTGGTCAAACAAGTCATCGATTCGTGGCAAGGGATACTTGTTCCGCACGGTCGTCTTGTTGAGTTCACGATAGTCGATGCATAGCCGCATCGATCCATCCTTCTTCTTCACAAACAGTACGGGAGCTCCCCACGGAGTGACGCTAGGGCGAATAAATCCGCGGTCTAGCAACTCGTGTAATTGCACCTTCAGTTCCTTCAGTTCTGCTGGAGCCATTCGGTAAGGCGCTTTTGATATCGGCCGTGTATTCGGAAAGGTGTCGATGCTGAATTCTATTTCTCGATCCGGCGGCATCCCGGGCATCTCGTCAGGAAAAACGTCGGGGAAATCTGCCACAACATCAGTCTGCATTGTGTCTGGAATATCCTTTCTCGTATCTCAAACTGATGCCAAGTATCCCGCACAGCCGGAACACAACATACACTTCGCTGAGATTGCTGATACCATCATTGTCGTCTTCAAGACTGTACCACACGAATATGAGAACTCTGTCTCGCCAGGAAGACGAAATACCACTCTCTTCTCCGCGCACTCGATTGTTGCATGACAAACGTTCAACCAATCCATGTCCAGGATTATGTCGTACTCTTTGATGTCTAGTACGACGGCATCCAAGGATAGATTTCTTCTTCCGATGCAAATGCGGTCATTCCTACAAATAAAGTTTGCAGGCATATCGACTCCCGATGGAGTGCTAACGCTAATGTTCATATCTAGTGATTGCATGGTTATTTTATTTTCTTTCGCATAATCAGCAGATATAAAACTATGCGTTGCACCCGAATCGAATAGAACCCGAGCAGGTATATTTTTGTAGAGTAATATACCTGTTACAACAGTATCGGACGCGAACGTCTCGTCCCGAGTTAATGCATAAACTCGGCCTTGAGCTCCATGGCGTTGATTCTGCGGGTTCACGGGCATCGCATTTGCGCCTTGTAGTGTAGGCGCTTTATATTGATTCGAAACATTCCTTGGTGGGTTATGTTGATTCAGAACATTTCTCGGACAATATGTAGCGATATGGCCTACCTCGCCACACTTTTAGCAAAATCTCGTGACGCAATCGGTTGTTCGGTGCCTACGCCTACCGCATCTGCTACAGTGTTGTTCGCCATAGCCCCTGTTATCAAATGTGTTTGGACGTTTTGATACTCCCGATCTTCCGGCGTCGTTAGGACGCTTGTTGAAGTTGTTACGAACGACATGCACGGCTCTTTGCGACATACGACCAAAGATACGCTCACTATCGAGAACGGCATCGTAGGATTCATGGTAGGTTCGACACCTTTGATTCATGACGTCCCTTCGCAGTTCGTCATTTAGGCCTTGTTGAAAACGTTCGCACCAGACTTCCTTGTTGGGTAGAAAGGCACCGACAAACTTCGCGAGTTTTGAGAAGTTCGAGTCATAATCATCAACAGTCATATTCCCCTGTCGTAACATCATGAACTCGTTTTCTTTTTGACGACGGACGGCGCGAGGAATGTACTGCTCAAGAAATGCTTCCTTGAACATTTTTCAGAAAAATCGTGGTGTCGGTATCGGCTTTGTAGATTTCCTGCTTCTTAGCTGCCCACCAGTCGTAAGCCCTCAGTTGTAGCTGTAACGTCGCACATGTTACCCTCTGAGACCCTTCAATGCTAAGCAAATTAAATAAGTCCTCAATCTCCGCGAGCCACCCCACTATCACATCCGGCTCTGCTCGGCCATTGAATTTAGGTGGATTCCTCTTGTGGAACTCCTTTGCTTTGAACGAGGAAGAAGAGTTTATCATTTGCGGTTGAGCTTCTTCCTCGACTTCATCTTGAACATCTTGTCTCTCTTCGGATACCACGACCGTTGCTTTGGTATTGCCCACCATCTTGTTCACTATTTGAGTCAGGACGTCCATCTGCTTCTGCTGCGCATCAAATTGGGCTTTGATTTGCATCTGAAGCTGTTGTTGCTGCAGCTCCATCAACTGTAGCATTTTCTCCATCGTCGTCTCGCTAGAGCCAGTACTCTTTGAACTCGACGTACTATCCACGGTTTGGGTTGTTGTGCCGGGATTATTCTTATTTTTCTTAGTCATCCCTACAAAACAAAGTAAACCCGTTAGTATTTTTCAAAATATCTACGGACTTACCTGTATGGAACTTTTATTTCACGCAGCATGTCGACAAGCATTCAATCGAGCAATCGCAACGAACATTCCAACAATGAAACATCTTTTGAAAAATTCGAGAAAACATAACTGAGCTCTGATACCAATTTGTCACGCCCCGAGTCGACAAACCGTTCGTCCCCGGTGTTATTATGCCGAATCGATCGTCCTCGCTAAGGCGTGATGCCGTACGAGTCTGGAATTGCACTCGAACAAGGCAAGAACGTTACGTTGATTATTATATTGAAACACCAAGTTGAAACTTCACAAATCACATCAGAATATAAGACGCAGTTTAGAAAGATAGAAATATGCTTTTCATTCATAGCTTGCAACGAAGTGCAAGTCGTAATTACATTGGATGCCGTTGCGGCTACATTGATTGAAACAAAAGAAATATACTCGACAAGCTGCCTGAACTAACACTTGTCGTTCCATACATTCGTCCCTTTATACATAAGCCTTCGATTGAATTGGCTTCAAAATACTTCAGTATAGGAAGAGCTTTAAAACGCCTCTCCGTACTTCCGCTTCAGTTTAGAGCTCCTGACGCACCTGGAAACTTGGGAGAGGGGGTTAGCACACTTGCTAAGTGGACAAGACGAACCCACTCGTCTAAATCGACACTGATTGTTAAGGTAGGCATGCTTTAGAGTTTTCTTTCCATTTAGAACTAAATGAATTCAGTTCATATTGATAGCCATCTTTGAAGTAATAAAGCATACGGTAAAACATAACGATTTATCACAGTTCTTACCACAGCCGTGCTCGTTCCTGCATAAAAACAGAGATAATACTTACTACATGCATAAGACAATATGTGAGTATACTACTATCTTATATGCGCGGTTACTGGTGTTACACACCACTTGGGATTATCTCAACGTCATTTCGGTCCGTTCAGTCTAGATTGCAAGTCTGACTGACGGTCCCGCAATGCACCAGTGCCGAAGCACGATTATTCATTCCCCCTAGGTCGATTCGATACCGATGTCCCGGATACCGATTTGAGAAAAATCAAATTTGTGCACAAGCTGTCCATGACCATGCCAATGCGTGAACAGTTTAATATATGCAAACAGATTTGTATAGCGCGGCCAGTATTGAACGACATTATCATTTCCAACTCATCCAACGATTCATTTTTTCCAAAGCCGTACTCCCGATTTAGCGTCCCATAGGCACCAAATTGTCCGAGGCATCATAAGCCACGATCGACGTTTCACATTATTTTGCAGCACGTGAAATAGTCTATCTTTTTATTAGAACATTAAAATTTTTCGTTTTGGTGCGAAACTTATATTTTAAGAGTAGATTACTCTAAATCGATACATTTTTTCCGAGTTCTTGACCTTAGTGGATTGGTATGCATTTAATTTGGCATCGTCGATTTGAATGAATTCGAGGCAAAGGAATTTCGTTTGCGAGACAGAGTAGAAAAGAAGGGGCCGAATCACCCACCAAGTACTTTGATTATGCCGACCGTCGAAGCGTTTCGCAACGTTCAAGCTTTAGTTACGCGAGCTCCTGCAATGGCACCAACACTTAGTTAGGATTCCTTCTTTATTCCTTCGCTTCGAAATTCGTAAATTGCATTCAGAAAACGACGCGAAAGCACTTTCATCAAAACCAAGCGGCAAAAGCTCCAGCAGTCCGGTCCAGTCGAAGGGACTCTTATATGGAGCTCACTCGCCGAGACGCAGCCCGCTGCATTTAGGACTTATTTCAACAGAAGTCGTTACATTAGTTGGATCGATTCTCGTAACATTCGTCGAAATCGATTTGATCGATGCCGCAAGGTGTTATCGTTTACCAAGCTCAACGATCGAATCAGATGGTCATCTAAGTTCCCGACTGATCTGACTCGGCGCAAGCATATTATGAAGTCCGTCGCCTATCGAAAGCGGGGCACTACAGTTAGGGTTTGATGTTCGATCACCATGTAATTAGTTTAGAGGTTGTTTAATCTTATCAAGTGCAAATTTTGAGCCTCTCTTGTGGATAGTGGACCATGGGGGCATTGAACGGATGCATCTAAGAAGCATGTGCACTCCAAACATGCAGGCGGTGTCATGTCAGACACGTATCGGACACTTGTTGGACACTCATGATCTCCAAAATACACAATGACACACCAAATAGGTTCAATGTCCTTACTATGTCGTTTACATGCAACATATGCGTGCAAAAGTTTTCCCAGTGGCATTGTTATGTACATAAGACGAAATCCTGAACCGCCTGAGTCATTCCTGGTATATAACTTCTTTTTCGCCATAAACTGGACAAAAGGGTATACTAGTCTGGACAGACTTAGAGCATCGGTTGGATATTGAATCTTGAATCTAGACAGTAGCAGCTTTGCATGTTCAAAATACATGTCATTGTGAGGTTTCACTTTATATGTTTATTTTGAAGTTGTCATTGTGAGGTTTCACTTTAGATGTTTATTTTGAAGTTGCATGTACTCTTGATTTACCCAAATGTGATTCAGCCTAGGAAGCACAAACACTCTAAAAATAGATGATGTTTCCGTGTTGTACATTGTCAGACACGACACAAGCACTCCAATTATACATTATGACAAACAAAAACGTTGTCATGTCCGAATCGTGATGATTTCCTGTCCTTGTAACATAGGATTCAGCTAAATGTGTGACGGTGTACCTGAGTTATTCACGGTTGGCAGACGGATGTATTGGTATATTTGTTCTGTTTTTTCTTGGTGAAGCATCTTGTTTCATGGCAGTTTGAAGAATAATCCACAAACTCCTAAAAATAGAAGATCTATGCTTGTGTTCCTGTATTGTCATACCTTGTATGGTGGTATTGATTCACCATATCTTAAAATTCAAGAATACACTTTTGGTGAAGAAAAATAGATGACACCAGATGACCGATGGTTAATTTCTTATGGCAATCACCATATGTTAGGTTTTTAAATTTGTCACTACAAATCTAATGATATATTGCTATCAGCCTGTAGTTCATGAGGATGTTTAAGAATGTTTGACATAGTATTAAGTGTCTTTAATCTAATTAGTTTTACAAAATATGCATGTTATTCTAGTGCCTAGCTGTATCATGGATTCATGTCTTTTCTCTATATCTCGTCTGGAATTGTGATTTGTTTTAGTAATGTTATTAACATGTTTTTTTTCTTGACACTGGTTTAACAGTACTGTTGAAGATGAAATTTTTGTGGACCGAGTGGATTCACCGGAGGTTGTTGATGATTTTGAGATTGGCCAAGACGAGATTGTTGATATTAAAGATAAAGACGTGAATATCCAGAAGCTAAGGCGACGGATAAATCAGTACAAGGTCCCTATCGTTGAAACTTACATGAAATGCTTTCGTTTACCAAATTGTAACATGAACAAACACTTTTGGCAATTACTTGCTAAGAAATATGATAAAATTTTGTTGTAAACCTTTAAACTAAGTTTTTTTGGATATAAGCCGCCCCCCTCTCCTCCCCCCCCCCCCCCCCCCCCCCCCAAAAAAAAAAAAAAATCATAGTCATTTCGACATAATCATATTATTTGGACCCCCAAAACATTTTGATTATTGCACGTAAGGCCACCATTAGCTTCCGCTAGGTTTTAAGTAACCCAAGGCCAAGGTTAATCTTAACTAGGGGTGAGCAAATACCGACCGATACCGAAAAAACCGACCGAATACCGATAAAAAATATCCCGAAAAATCGAACCGAAATTACGTACCGATACCGAATTGCCGAACCGACTAAAATATGATATAATGGTAATGGTAACGGTTTGAGTGTAATACCATACCGAAAATACCGAACCGAACCGATTATATATATATATATATATATATATTAAAAAATATTGTTTGTGATTAATTTTATACTACCCATTTTCATTTTTATCTTTATTTTAATCAATTTCTTAGAACTTAGAATGGATTTTAGTGGGTTTGAAGATATATGAAAAACGCTAAGAATTGAGTTTTTGATTTTTTTTGTTATCATGGAATTTTGAAGTGAATTTTGGTTACTTAAACTTATACTCAAAATTAAACTTAGTGACCACATTTGATCTTTTAAGCTCATTTTTAGGTGTTTGCGACTTGTTACATATTGTTCTAATATTTTTGATTAATTTTTTGTTGGTAGAGGTTTGGCTTTGAAATTTAATGCTTCAAAAAAAGTAAAAAAATAACATATTATAGGTTAAGAGGCTTTATAATATTAAGTGTGTTGATTGATCAAATATTAATTGGTAAAATACCGATACCGAAGAAAAACCGACCGTATACCGATTTAACCGAAACCGAAAAAAACCGATTCTAAATGGTACGATATTGGTATTGATTTTTCAAATACCGATTTTAAAAAAATACCGAAATGTTTGACCAAATACCGACCGATTATACCGACGCTCACCCCTAATCTTAACAGGACACGTCAAGTGTCTCTTTTACCCCTTGGTTCAATCAAGTAAAAGAAGGTGAATAGACCAAAATTCCTCTTCTTCCTAAAACACTATCTTCAACACTAAACGCCAATTTCATCTACTTCTAGTTCTCTGGATCAATAGGAAATGGAGATTTCTTATAGAGAATGACATCTTTGGGTTGTTGAACACTGGGATGGAGATATATATTGAAGATAAGGATTTTAATGGTAGAATTTTTTTTCGTTTTTGATGTTGTTTAAAATCAAAATCGTGTTGTTTAGGGTTTCGTTCTTGTTGTCATAGTAGAATAATGTTGTGTTCAGTCCTCCCTAATTTTACTAGGGTTTGCAATTTGGATATGGTTATAGATTGCTATAATACCAAATTTTCTAGGGTTTTGCTTGAGTTTACAAACATTATTCACTTACTATTTGGTTACAAATTGTAATGGAAGAAATTAAAGGTTATAATCTTTTTAAGCTGATTAATATGTGCCAATTTACTATTTTGTTAGGAAATTTTCATCGGTTTGGCTTTGTACTAGGAGAGAGATGCGGAAAAATTGAAGGTGAACAATAATGAAAAAATGTAGAAGAAACAGGGCAACTTTCAGTTGGGATGGGATGAGAGGAGAAGAAAAGTTTGTTGGGTTCCAAGAACAAATAGAGAGTGGAAGAAGATGATAGTTATATTGGGTAGGCTAAAAGAAGGAGCATAACGGTCATATATGTCATAGATGTTAACTTTGACACTCTACATTAACCCAAGGTGCTTAAGTGCAATTATTGACATGATTTGGGAGGAGGTCTCCTTCCAAATAATATGATTTGGGGGCTTATGTCGAAATGGCTATAATTTGGGGGGCTCATCTAAAAAAACCTTTAAATTATTGTCTTATGGATATATACCACTGATAATTTGACAAGCTTTTAGGTCTCCCACTTCGGTTGTTAGATACTTCAGGTATGATTGTAGGTTTGCTAGGATGGAGCTTCTGCCAATTTGGATATTGCTTCGCTTTTGTTTTGTATGTGCTGAAACTAAGTAGATATAACTAGTGATGAGTCTCCCCTGTAAGAAGATTGTTGCAATTTAATCCGTGTGACACCAATCACGACTCCACAAAAGAGACCTGCCTTCTTGAGACTTTTGAAAAATGTCACGTAGAGCATCACTAGGTTGTCTAGTCTATATCAGTATTGTGTACCAATTTGTTTGATCATCATATATTGTTCCATAAAGTATATCATTGCATAGACTATTTTATTGGGAATTAATATAATCTTGCTTATACGGATAAGTTGAACATATTGAGCATAATAAGTACTATTACCAAGCATCGGAAAGTTCATCATAAAGTCGATAATTAAGAAAAAAAAAGTATAGTATTATTATTAACGATGACATTATTCATGAATGTGACATTGTTGCACTAACAAGAACTTAACCGTTAAAAGTAACTCAACTGGCATAAAAATAAATATTTTAAAGTTGTAGAAAACAGAGATGGAAAAGCCCTCCAAGAAAGACTGGAAACAAAACATAGTTAAGGCTTAAGAAAGCGAAACAACAGAGGATTATTAACAAACAAAATGTTTTTTTTTTTTTTGAGAAAACCAGTTGTCCTAGTTGTTGAAACCTTCACAGATGCTAGATGCCATCGAGGAAGATGTTGGATGCCATCATTGGAGATGTTGAAAGACAATAAAGAATGTCTAAAGGAACCACTCGTCCAAGGTGTTTGTTGTATGTTGAATAATATGAATATTAACACTCACTAATGCTCTAGAATTTTGGTGCAAGTGACATGGACTTTAACATGGTATCCCAGGTTCAAATTTTCTCTGGCGTGCATTTTAAGCGGTTTAAAAAAAAACTATACCACTGCTTGAATCCAGCTCTTGTCCCATTTCATCGGCCTTCGACCTGCGGGGGCGTGCTAAATGATATAAATATTTAATCCTTAACCCTTCTAATGCTCTAGAGTTTTGGTGCAAGTGGCACAGATTTTAACAAAGTCCATGTTGTTTGTAAAAGTTAAAAAGGGTTATATGATCTTCAGCTTTAGAGTTGTAGGTTGGTTTATGAAACCGTCATTTTTTTTCTAGATCACTAAAAGGTCGGGTTTAACCTGTTATAAGTCCAGGTTTGCCAAATAACTTCTGCATTGGATATATATATATATATATATATATATATATATATATATATATATATATATTATAACCCATCCAGCCACCCGAGGGGGGATTCCAACCCTATATATTATAACCCATCCAGCCACCCGAGGGGATATATATATATCCACAGCTGACGTGACTCCGTACCGACGCCTTTTCCTTTGTAGACGGATAAGTGACTCTGTAACCTTAGCCTTTCTCCTTTGTAGAACAGCTAAGCTAGTTCCTGAGTTTCACTTACCTAAAACCTACTCTGTTCTTCCATAACCTTAGCCGAGCCGAGCTAACTCTTATTTGGTCCGGTGGGACCGATTCCCACAGTGGGATGAGCCTCTTATCCCTACATGTGCTCATCAGGGAACCACTCGCTAGTGCTAAACGCTACGCGCCTGCTGCTGTTAAGCCAAGGAGGGGGTTGGGAAGGAATAAGGGGTGGGGAACGGGGTGGCTAGTTCCGGGCGGGTTTGGTTCCTACTTCCTTCTATTAGCTCCCGTCACCGCCCCGTGGGCGACCTAACGGTCGCCTCACTTTGTTCTCCTCACTAGCTCTTGCAGAACCGCAGAGTGGGTTCGCTCGCCTCTCCATCCACTACTTCTTTATATACGAAAGCGCCTTCCATTCCATTAGATAAAGAAGCAATCCCATACCTACCATTCCCTTGACTCCTTGGATACCTGACATTAGATCCCATTCCAGCAGTGCTTAGATCGATCCCCTTACCGCAGTGCTTAGATAGGTTTCGCCCATACATATCCCTTTCTTGGGATGCCATCCTTCTTTGAATTGTGTATATATATGACAAATTCTCCATACATGCCAGTTGCCACCCAAGTTTAGGGAACACCCATTGTTATTACTGACTTCTACTCTTGTGTTTGCCGAATAATAATTTGAAACAAAAAAAGACTTCCCAAAGTTTTTTTTTTGCACCTTCTTTCCATGAATTTAAAAACGAGAAATTTGGAGGGGCCAGTTGGCCTGTGGCAGGCAACCTCTCACCATCCCTCCGTCTCCCCTGTCATGAACTGAGACTAGAGAGTTCAGATATCGAGATCACGGTTTTCCTAGCTTGCCAGCTTTCTTTCTCTAATATAATCCGATTAATTATCTCCACTAACAGAGGTTAATATAATACAACAGCTTTGTCCAAAGTCCTGTTATTGTTATGATCCAAATTTATGACCAATATATCAAAATTCACTCTGAAACATACTCGACGAACCGCGAGCTGGCCGTGTTTTACACATTACCATATTCAATTAGACTATTTATACAGTAAGTCTTGCTACTTTACACTTATATATAACCTTGTGCAAAACTAAAGGTATTAAATTTACACTAGCCAAATTTACGAAACCGATATTTCCATGTTCTGGGGGCCACATGGCCCACATCACTATACTATGAATTGACATGGTCCTGTCCAAGCTTGTACTGATTTGAGTTGGAAAATATTGGATGAGTCAACAAGCAGTAAGAAATCACCACAACTGCAGGATCTTAGATTAGGAGATCATTACAAAGAAATTGGTCACATTACTGAGGAGTTAGTTATGTATAACTTTTCCTAATCAAGATAGACAAAAAATTCAATAGTTGTCTAAGTTGTTTTCTGATAAACGACGGCAACTTTAGACCAGGTATAAGAATGACATTTGGCGTCAAAAGGTTCTTGATTGAATAACAATAAGAAGTAGACAAGAATTGGCAAACCAACTGTACCACAAATCCCCATGAGTCCTCAGTATCTCTAGGGAAGTGTTAACAGGAGCCACAATTGTCTGGAAGTCTGTCGATAATACCTGATTAGGTCCACAAGTCCCGTAAGACCCTCGATCTCCAAGAACATCTCTGCCGGAGCCACAATTCCATGGACCTCCAGTGTGAAGTCCTCATAGGAACCAAAATTCATGCGAGCCTCTTTTAGACAATTTTATCAAACATATATGTAGAAGCATGGAAAATTCAAAGTACCAGAAACCATGCGCCTCCTGAATATGGCGTAGTGTAACCCCTACGCCTAACTGAGCATGCGCCCATACAACAACCGAAGGATCATGTGCCTAGATCTAGATGTGCCAAAGTTGCAGCTGCGCCTAGGAAGCCATACGCTTATGCACCTCTTCAGCATCGAGCATTAAATGCTCCGCTGACAAGTACGTCAGATGTTAGTTGTCAACTCGAGCACAGTGCAGAGTGCGCCTCGAATCCTACAAACGACGACAACACAGGAACCAAGGAGGCACTCTCCTTACCAACCCATATGTCCAGTTGATGGCGCATGGTAAGATGGGCGTAGCTAAGCCGCCCTTGCTAAAAGACAAGACGCTTCGAACAGCGAGCTGACATCATATGTCAGTGCTTGCGTCAGCATAATGATTAAATTTTTGTCAGTGACGACTGTGCAGTGCTACGTGGCCAAATGACGATGGGACCCCACCCTACGCCAGTTTCAATATACCCAGACTTGCTATGCGTCCCAGAAACCATGCGCCAAGTCCCCTCATGCGCTGACTCTTTCATGCGCATCAAATCTTTTTGTTCCAACAGAATAAAATTTTTGAGCAATGTACATGTGCAACGTGTCAAAGACTTAGTCATGCCTATGACGGGTGTCAACAATCCAAGATCTCAACAACAACCACATCTCAACCATGGCCACGTATTAGTCAGTTGCGCCACATGCGCACAGTTACAACTGCATTATCTTCAGAAATGCCACGTGGTAGCAAATTCCATGCGCGCATCGCATATGCGTGTATGGATGGATCATTCCAGCTATCTATAAATAGGAGTCTTCCTTCATTTTACCCTCCGACATCTAGAGAGTTGGAGCAAACTTCAGAGAGCCGAATTGCTGTCCACCTTGCCGCAGAGCAGAAGACTTGCAATTTTCTCTCGTCTCGTCGTCAGATCGTCAACGGAGTAAAGTAACCACTATAGCGTTCGATCTCCATCGTCACACTTCTCCTGAATCAACAATTGTACTTAGAGTTCCTGTTTAGGAGTTCTTTTGTACTTCGTTTGTAATACAAAAATTCGTACAACTTGTTGTTTAGTGACAAACAATGTACACACACAATAACAACCAAGGATCTAAACGGCGGTAGGCGGATGCACGGCGGAGAGACCGCCTACCACCTAGGCGCTTGATATATTTTTAGACATTTTTATTATTTTACTACTGTTTTTTTGTGTGTATAATATGCATATTTTGAGGGTGTTTTATGTATAACTAAGTTGTAGAACAAAGATTTATGAAGTTTCAGGCTTGTAAAAGTGAATCATATGTCCATAATGCTTGCAAAACCTTTTTACCAAAGCATTTAGTCAGGTATTGTTCCGCCTAGGCGCCTGCCTACGCCGCCTCATCTTCGCCTACACTGTCAAATCTCCGTTGGCCGCCTACTCCACTGCCAACGACAAAAGCGGTGCGGAGAGCTGCTGCCTAGGGCCTAGGCGGCCGCATCGACCGCCATTTAGAACACTGACAACAACAACAATAACAACTTTTGGGGTCGGCTGATTTCTGGGATCGGTTGATTCAGTTCTGCTAAGGGCCATGTCCTCTGTAACACTAACAAAAATCATATCCTGTGCATGCTGGGTTTAGGTGTGTTTTTGTTTATATGTATTTTTTTTGTTTCCACTTTAAATGTGAAGTATTCTGATCAGAAGGTTGTGGTCTACTGGCATTTGATTGGATATCACCAAATCAGATATCAACAACCAAAAAGGTAATGAATATTAATGATGTCGCGTGGTTGGCAAATGGTTATGTTTTGACTCGATCCTTGTCCACCTGTGCTGACAACTTTTGCTTCTTGGTTTGTAAGTGTCTTAATACTAATCACCTTAGATCTGCAAATTGTATTTAAAATGCCCGAAAATTTAAACTTGTTTGTGCTCTAGTGGCCGACAAGAACAATTGTAAAAGAACTCGATTCGTTGGGTCAGCTGTATGAAGCATTTTTTCATTGATGGCTATTAGTTAGTTGAATGAACATTGAGATTTTTGTTTTCACTGTTGCAAATTTGCTATCCAGGTTTCTATGGGTATGTTTGTTATTCTAGTAGCATACTGAGTTCATATCACTCTTTATTGAAGTACAGATTCACCATAATCGGTGCTCTATTTATCCCTGATACTGATGTGTTAAAAGAGAAATCTGACATGGACAAACCAAAATGCCGTGGACGTGCCAAATTGGTGCCATGGTTGTGTCTATGTTGTGCTGTGCGGTGTTGCTAGTCTCTGACTATGTAACCGTCTCAGTTCATACCATCATGACACACACACACACACACACACACACAATCCTAATCAATTTCACTCATTATAATCCTTAGCTGGTGGTAGCTGTCTTATTCTAAGTGACCGGTATCTGCCTCGAAGGTAAATACCTACATGCAAACTGTCTGTCTAGGTTTTATGGCATGGCCTCTCATGGTCATAGCTACCTTGGGCAGGAATTTCGCACCACCATAGAAGGTTGAGGGCAGGTCAGGTCAGGTCAGGTCGATGTCTGGTCTTAAAAACTTTCTTGATTCTTTTAAGGAGATTTTTTATGCTCCTGGTGGACCCTATTTTGATTATAGAAATTGCAGGCTGGACTTGAAGCCCTTAAATCATGACAAAATTAGCTGTCTGATTGCAATAATTCGTTTTATTTTCTTGAAGAATAGCGTACTGTCTGATATTTGATAAGTTCTTTGATTAGATAAAACTCCTGAACCCATGCCGTGAAGGAAAGAAGCTGCTCGTTTTGGACATTGATTATACTCTATTCGACCACAGATCTCCAGCTGAAAATCCACTTGAGCTCATGCGGCCATGTAAGTAAACTGATGCTTAATTTTTCAGTGCACATCTCCATTGAGTTTAGTATCAGCATGACACCAGCTTTTTTCTGCAGATCTTCATGAATTTCTCACTGCTGTCTATGCAGAGTATGATATCATCATATGGTCTGCAACCAGGTTAAATAATGTTTTTAGTTTGGCCAATTCTAACTAATGAAATTGTTCATGTGATACTTATGGTTGTTTTACTTATGTATGGTATTTTTTGCAGTATGAGATGGGTAGAACTGAAAATGGGGCAACTTGGTGTTCTGGGAAATCCTAACTACAAAATAACGGCTCTTCTAGATCACTTGGCCATGATCACAGTGCAATCTGATTCGCGTGGGACCTTTGATTGTAAGCCACTTGGTCTCATTTGGGCTCAATTTCCAGAGGTTTGTATTTGAAATAAATTCAATGAATTGCACATTGGTTGTGTGGATGTAGACATTGACATCTATTTTTATATACATTTTGCAGTTTTATACTTCAAAGAACACCATTATGTTTGATGACCTTAAAAGGAATTTTGTGATGAATCCACAAAATGGTCTCACAATTAGACCTTTTAGGAAGGCCCATTTGAATCGTAGCAGTGATCAGGAGCTGGTGAAGCTCACACAATATTTGCTGGCTATTGCTGATCTTTCTGATATTAGTGCCCTTGATCATAAGAGTTGGGAATTCTATACAGAAGACATTTCTAAGAGACGCAGGCACAGGTTGTTCTGAAGGCTGTAGATTTGACTTTGCACTATGATGCCATTTCAAGTACTTACCAACTGTCATGCGTTGCTTAATTTACTTGTTTTTTGGCAGTTAAAGCAGCCGGGTGCTACTTGGTGATGCTCATTCATCCTGAAATTAATTTGCGGCAAGTTTTGATGACATGCTATCTACAAACTCATACTTTGAAGGATGGATGATATATTATTATTCACTTGCGACAGGTCATTAGTTTTTTTAGTTTCTCTAATCCCGGGCCTTGTATTTGCATGTACATGTGTGATTCGAGATTATAATTTTGTCGAAATTTTGCTCTACCTAATTTCTATAATGTATGGTCTTTCTTCTCATAAAATTCAATTCTCATCAGTGTTGTCTGGCTGCTCTTTTTTAGGTCCAAGTACATGAATAAGATAAGATTGTGAAAGATGACTACAACTCCTAAAATGATAATTGAGAGGTTTAACATTAACAGTGTCTAATATGTTGTGCATGATACCTTGCAGTTTATGTTTATTAGTGATGGTTCCTACTAGTCATGGAAGATCACATGACTTGAGGACTTTGGCTTTATCCAATTTTCCCTTTTAAACAATTTTCTTAGAAATCCATTACAAGGTTTAAACATAAATAATGTTAAAATTTTGTGGAAGATAGCCAGGAACCCAAGTAAAACTCTCATATAGATTCCAGAACAATGACTCAGACGAGATGCTGTCCTCCAAGCTGAGAAAGTTCCAAACTTCCAATACATCTATAGGCACAAATTTACAGTAACCTGTCACGTTTAGAGGGCCTGTCACTACCTTCAACTTTTAGTTGTAATATACCTATTTTTTGTGGTGTTGTTTGTTCTCTTGCTTTGGTCTGTGACTCTTGGTTCATTATTGATTGTATCGGATGCGAAAGCATAGGACTGCTTATGCGTCAAGTGGGCTCAATGTCTGAAATGTTATGGGCATTTCTTACTAGACAAGGACAGGGGTAACTATTTTTCTTTGTATATATTATCATCAAAGAGGTAAGCTGTATTTTGTAAAAGTGATAAAAACTAAATAAATTCTCTAATGAGGAGCTTAGATTAGGCTCATGGACTTGGATGTGTTCAAATGAATTATTGAGTTACAAGAGACACATTAATATAATCTATTGATACTTTGAGAGGCAGGCATAATTTAAGAGAGAGGATATTTAATGCGTTTGGAAGATTGGGTCTATAGGGGCATTTTGATAGTAACATGAAGTCTATACATAAGACTAGTAATACGATATTGACCACAATGACCTTTAATTAGAAGTAGCGGTGATGGGCCTGGATCTACTCTTAGCATCTCATTCCCTCAGATTGCTTCTTGTTAGTCTAGTCCAGGTTTTCCTATATGTTTTCTTACTTTTATTTAACAATAGAATATGTTTGTGATCTTTTTCTCATCCTTATCTCTTGTATTTCTCATAAAATCTACCTTTCTACATTCTATCGATGCCATCTCGTTCTATGTTTTGTGAAAGGCTCCGTCTGCTTTGCCAGTTTTTTCTTACTTATCTAATGTTTAGGCTTTACATTCTTGGACACAAGTAGAGCTTTCATAACATTTCCTCTTATTGTTGCTTCTTTTTGGAGTCTTCTAGGGTTTTTGGTTGTTTTGCGCGTAGGTTCTTAGTTTGCAATTTGCTTGTTTCTTTCAGTGTTGGCGTTTATAGATCCTTATCTAAGAACTTAACCTATAACGATCTGATTTCCGTCTTGTTTTTCTTGTATAAGGCGATCAAAAGATAATGTGCTTGCTCTATTTCCTCCAACAATAATTTTTGGCAGTACTTTCTCTCTTGCCCAATCTCATATTTGGATAGTATTTAGAGCCTTCACCTCTATGATTTAGTTTCTATCGTCTCACTAAAGTCATCAGTGAGAATTATGCTCCATGGGTTGTCTTGGTTGAGATTTCTCTCTTAAGGGTTATTTTACTGGAGAATCATCCTCTGTAATTGATATGAAGTATATCAATTGGAGGAATGCTCAGACTCCGACATCAATATCAAATAATATTTTAATATTGGAGATATTTGTATAATGTTGTTTGCCTTTAAATAAAGTTTGATATTCGATAAATTATTCTTTCAACAATTTGAGCAACCCCACCTATATCTGTTAACTGTATCGGGAGTATTTCAATTTTATAGAAGGGTAACAAGTCTTGTGAAGATTACTATGCACCATTTACCTTTTTTTTTCATGAGCTTGATTTGTCTTGGCCGGTCTCTCTTGATGTCAAAGTTACAGATGTCATGTGTTGATCCAATCCATTTATCCTGATTATTCTAAGTTGCTCACCTTTAATGAGTTTTTTTTTACTCTCTGCTGTATCTGTAGTATGAAGAGTTTTAGAACCAGAATGAGGGTCAAATCTCAGGGTCCAGATGTGGAGCTGAACATGGTTGTTGAACCTTAATTTGCAGTTTTGACTGATAGATGGTCTAGGAAAACACTCCAATATTGGTGTCATATTGTATTGTTTTCATGTTGAATTAAATATGTATCTGGCATTACATGGTGTATATCCAAAATACAGTAGGGCATGCCAAAACGAGTGTCATGTCCCTGTCGAATGTTCATATCATGTCTTTTCATATTCGTATACTGTGTAACATAGGTTGTGGTAGTGCTGATAGATTGGCTTAGAAGCATATTCTTTGCAACATGACTGGCAACTCAGTGGGTTCTTGTTGGTTTATCAATAACAATAAAGCGGCCAAGTCAAGCAATCTTTCAGGTTAAAAGTTTGATCCATAAAGATCTCACCCCTTAAATTACTTAATGAAAATGTGAAACCTCAAGACTTTTACCCTTGAGGGTGAGTACTTTAGGAATGTTGTGCACCAAAACTTCTCCTCCTTTACTACCACCATAGTCAAAACCACAGATTTGCTTTGCTACTCGTGTGTTGGGTCACTGGGAGCTTCCAATCGTATGATACTTAACTCTACATAGCTTCAAATCATATGACAATTAAGTCTAGTTTGTTTTCTTATGGTACATTCTCTTAAAATTACTTGAGTCGCTATCGGTGAATTTGGTCTCGTACTTGGTAAATGTGGTTGTTGAGCAGAAGGTGCGTCATTTATTCAGGCTGCATGTGCTCTTCTTTTCCATCTGCATATTCTCAAGTATAGAGCATGCTGTGCTGACTGCTTGTTATGTTAATTCTTAACCTTCTCTTGTGAAGGACAATCTCCTAAAGTTTCATACTTCATCCCTAAAAAAGGTAACTCCTCAAGTATTTTGTAGGTTTTTGTTCATAAGTTGCGTCTTGAATTTGACAAACTTCATCTAATATTTATCAAATGTGTGTTCTTAGCATATTCTCGTACTTAGCTTATCAGGCTTACTTTGAATATACACTTCCCATTTGTTGATCTTACTTGCTTTTGTTCTATTCCATTTTTTCTGCCATCTTCAATCTAGCTTGGCACAATTTAGTTTTCTTGCAAACTTAAGGGAATGGAAGTAGAAGACAATACAAGAATAAAATGTATGCTCCTTTCTACTCTTTGTATCATATAATTTTATCTAATAGTGCACAGTAACATTTGTTGCTTGTGCACACAGGATGTCCCTCCCCCCCCCCCCCCCCCCCCCCCCCAAAAAAAAAAAAAAAAAAAAAACTCTCTCTCTCTGGTTTCGTACATTGTACTTGAAATGTTTTATGTTCTCATTTGTTTTTCTTCCAAAGCATGGATTGTGATTGGAGCTCATATAGATAGTTTGGATATTAATCTTACTATCGAAGCCCGAATCTTACACGCCATATTTATGTAAGAACATACGATTTATCCTCATTAGAAGATAGGGGATTTGTTAAGCTCTTTACGTACGAGTTTCTTATATTAGATCTCTCTTAAAGTGACAGACTCAAGAGACTATCACCATGAGGTGCTTTACAAAAACCAGTCTCCAGTGGTTCGGCACCTTTATTTTCTCGTATTGAACGCAAACATATATTCAAGTATGTATATGATAGGATATTAGCAGGTAAGGCCCAGAATTTAGCTAGGAAATTATTAGTTTAGTTGCTTCTCAATTCTAAAAGAAGGAAGATACCTAAAAGTTGGACGTTGATCCTGCAACTGACCAGGATGTTGCATTTTAGGACTTGCTTTCACATTGTCAGTCAAATAATATGTTGATTGATATAGGTGTACATGTATCTCTCTCTCTCTCTCTCATTTTCTCTCTCTCTCTGCTTGTGTGATAATTTGGAGAAAAGAGTTGCACTTCTTTATGTTCTCAAATACAGATATTAATGGGTTATGGGATGTTGTAACTCGTATCTATTAGTTAAGATTGATAATTAAACTTCAAGGGTGGATATCATTATATAAGACTAGAAGTTTCGGGAGGAAAATAACTTCAACCTTTAGTTTTGCTCCTTCCTTGAGAACGTAGATGTCTTGGAGGTACATATGTTGATTTTGTGATTAACCATGTTGTTGCATATCATATCAAATCCAAATTGCAGTATCATATTTGATTCTCTGATAGAATCATCAGCCTTCCTTAAGTATGTATGTACTCCTTATTTTCTTGTTGTTGGATTCTGTCTCAAAGTTTGCACCTACGAGAATAAATTTTGAATTACTATTTTGTGGGACATTTCTGTGCTTAGGTAAGTTTTGCATATCAGTGTAAAAACATAAATTATGGTCTTGATGGATATCAGATGCGAAAAGCTGCAGTTTTTTTGGTAGCCACTGTTGTCTTTGAGGACATGATTCATTTTGCAAAAACTTCTATATTATACAGCATGTTAGTTGAATTCATTGCAGAACCACCTTCACCTTTTCTCCATCCATGGGATGGTAACTTTGAAGTGGTCCCAGGCCCTGTCCAGCACTTAAAACCTGTACTTCTCAAAAATACCCCATTTGACAGTGGAATTTGAACCAGATGTGTACTATACATTTAAATGTTCTTTTCCTGCAAGAAATGATTGTTATATCTCCAAATATCATATGGGTGATGGATATATCTGCTGCCTGAAGCACCTTCAGCAATCACTGATATTTAGCGATAATTACACACTATATTTACCACAATGCAGGATTAACAGGGAATGATTTTTTAGTTTCAGAAGAAATGGTAATTGTTAAGTGGCAAGTATTCCATGAATTACTCATGGGATTTGTGGAATGTGAATGTTATAATTTTGCGACACTTTCAGAAGCAATAACATTCCTTTTATGCGTGCAGCTCTTCTCTTCCCATCTTCTCTCTAATATATCCATACCTTGTTAGTTTCGGATTCTCTCTCCGATCACTTGGCATTATGTATAACTGATCTATAACTCATCCATATAGTGGATTTCAGCTATGTACTTGTTAGATGGTGCTCAGATTAAATATTGAGTTTGTGATTATATCTTCTTTGTTATATCAGAACATTTAGGTAATTATGCTCGCTCTTTACTACCTTGAGCCTTGGACGAATCTGTCGATGTTTGATGTTACTTTCTTTGCCCAATTGGCATCATGAGCCCTTAATGACGTAGATGTTTGTAGTTAGTTTGAAAGTCAATTCATGATTTTGACAAACTTAAGTGGACTTGCTTTCAAGAGTCCATCAGCCACTGAAATTTAAGAAGTATGTTTCAACTGTATATAGGATAACAAGATCCACTTGATTGTGTTAGGGTGCACATCAGTGATAGTTTTGGCTACTTGTTCTTTATCCTCCACTAAGAGCAGCTGACACCGATGCCCTTTTAGTGACGCGCCTCATGGCCAGTGGTAATCCCTTCTCTTTAGCTTACAAGATATGGATTTTGAATGGTTTTGTGGACTTGGGTATGAGAATACCTCATTTTACTTGTTAGAACTCATAATATTATTTTATATCCAGAGGTGCCGATAATGAAGTGATGAATGACCAAGTAGGTACTATCCATCCAACTGAAAGTAGTCCTGATAAGACTTCTTAATGGTGTAGTTGAGGATGATATGGATGCCTTTTCCGTGATAAATTTTTAGCAAACCTGTAAGCTTTTGGAGGGAATGCATCCATAACAGTGCTACCTTTGCTTCAGAACAATCATAGGGATGGTTGCTCTCTACATGGCGTCAGCTTTTAGTATTTCATTGCAATCTTTTGTGGGTGAAGCATCTTAGAATACTGTTAAGTAGTTTAGACAGCCTGATTTGCTTGTAAAATACTGCCCAACTTATTGTGTCATAGTTTATCTATCCATAATAAGATCTTGTTCTCCACATCTTTTGTATCTTGGAAACCCTAATTTGGTTGATCGTTTTTGCAGCTCATTTTGACTGCACAGTTTCATCAGCAGCCAACAGTGCTTGCACTTTTTGTCATAGTGGAAATTTGTTGTATCACATTTATTCTTCAAATATTTTTGATGACTTGCGTTTATTCTTTAAGATTTCGAATCACACCAAGATCGAATTTATACTGCTTTCTCCATCGATTTTCACTAGTTCTGATAAGAGCATCACCAACCCTATTGTGAGTTTGAAAAAAATGGTTGCCACATAGGAATGACAACCATTTTTTCCAAAAGTACTTCTCCAATGCAAATGTGAAATAAAGTGTGGAGTTGACATGGCAATGACATGGCAAAGACAATGTGAAGTTGGTTGTCTAGATCTAGACAATGCACTTCACAATGTCTTTATGTCCACATCATCATTTGTGAATAAAAATGTTTATAAAAAAGAAGTAGAAGAGTAAAAGTTGTCTTGGAAGTTGTAAAAAATTACTTTTTATTGTCTTCTCAATACTTTTGCATTGGAGATGACTTTTTAAACTCATTGTCATTTGTGAATATAATCTTGCCACCTATACAAGACATTGTCTTGTGCCTCATGCCACATAGGATTCACAACACAAAACAATGACAATAGGGTTGGAGATGCTCTAAGCAATAAGCATGCCCTTCCCTTCTTGGTATTGCCCTACGATTTAGTGGGCATCGAAACCTATTTATAACTATTTATAGGTTAATAGCATAACAAAGATACCGTAAATCCCGACCCTTGGAGCTTGTAATTTACTATTGTTATATGGTTGTTTCTGTGGGCAGATGCCCCATTCCGTTTGAACTTCACTGTGTGGAATAGTCGTGCATAGCATAGTAGCAGCTTTCTCCAGAATGTAAACATTTTGCACTTTCGAAGAATTTGGTACCCATGCTGGTTTTGGGCCTCCACCAGTCTGTTACTGGTGGAAATACTTGTTATTTACTGCAGATATATCAGATCTGAGTGAAAGGATGCTGTTTGTAAATGCATCATTATTTTTTGTGTACCTTGACCTCTTTCAAGTCTTTGTTCCTTGTGGGACACTTCCAGTTGCTTTATTCTCTTCTAGGACTCTTTACCTCCAATTATAGAAGAGAAGCCCCTGATGAATGCGACCCCCACCTCCCCCTGTGAAGCCTATGTCTTGGCATGGGAGGGCCTATGGTGGGGATACGCATGTACCTAAATGTTTCCTGGACCCCTTTATGACTGCTGGGTTGGAGCAATATGGTTATTATGGTACTACGCCAGGTGGTTTCCTATAATAGTTTGTTGTTCCTTGCTGTTACCTATTGGCCATTGATAATTTCTACTGTTGTTTCGATGCATATGCAGTTACTTATTGGCCATATCCAACAAATTTTGGATCAGAACGATGCATAAAACAGTAGTGATTGCAGCAACCCAATTTGTTGCATATGCATCGTTCTGATCCAAAATTTCATGCTGCATATGGACAATATAGCCAAGAAAAAGAAACTAGTCATGAGACGTGAGACAAAATAAGAGAGGCCATCGTCTTCCTACCCCAAAAAAAGGAATACCAAGCAAAACCTATTCATGTTTTCTTCCCATCATCAACTTGAGCCACCAAACTGATGATTTATGATCCATATTGACATATTGCTTCCTACACCTCTTCACCAGCAACCACCACCAATGAGCACCTTCTCCTCCTCCAGCGCGACACTCTCCGTCTCCGAATTCGTCAGCTTCTTCCCCCGCAGCGCTTCGACCTCCCAGTAGGTATTCCCCAACACCACCATCAGCACCGACACCATGCAAGCTGCCTATGCGGACAGCAGACCGTACCACAACCCTCCGAACCCTACCTTAAACCAGAATGCCAAACCGCCAGGCCAACTACGGCGGCGTCCTTGGTGAACAGCCCGGCCCAGAGTGCTCCCGGAATACTGCCGTCCTCATTACGTTAACGAAGCCGATCGCGACAGACAGCACACCCCAAGGCAACCATGGCCGCCAGCTTCGCGCGCTGCGGCCTGCCTGCCTGCCCCCAGCTCGTTTCCCACCTGAACCAGAACCAAAAATATATAAAAATCACAGTAAGAATGCTCAATGCTCAATGAGAAGTAGTAGGAGGTGAGGGCTGAATGTTTGAAAATGATTCAAACAGTCCGCACCACGACTATATTGTGTGGCTGGCATTGCGAGTGCAACCACTGACCCTCGCAGAGACGCAGGCGGCGAGGGCCATGGGCGCGGTGTACATGAGACTGGTGGTCTGAATCAGCACGGAAGTGGCAGCGATAGCAGAGACAGGATCGGGCAGGTAGCCAGCCAGCACGGTCATGATCTCGTACCACCACCACTCGAGACAGACGCCAAGACACGACGGCAGCGCGAGGCGCATGAGCGGCGACAGACCGCGCGGGGCGTACTGGGACCACCCCCTCCAGGTGAGCTCGCACGCCCCGGAGAAGCGGAGGTAGGCGAGCAGAAAGAGGACCATGTTGAGGTTGGCGGCGGCGGCGGCGGCGGGGACGCCGAAGCAGAAGGCGAAGAGGAAGCTGAGGGGGACGTGGATGAGCAGTGCCGCTGCGGAGCAGCCGGCCATAGGCTTGGTGACGCGCTGGGAGCGGAGGAAGACGCGGAGGGGCTGGAGGAAGGCGTTGGTGAGGAGGTCCGGGAGGGACCATAGGCAGTTGGAGGCCGCGGCGGCGTTGATGGGCTTGAGGCCGGTGACGAGCCCTGAAGAGGATGGAGTAGCCGGTGATGTTGGTGAACCCGATGGAGAGGGCGCCGCCGGCGAGCTCCAGGGGTCCAGGCGCCCCAGGCAGAGCACGGACACCGTGGCGGCAGGCCGGCCCAAAGGGTTGGGTTGTCCTGTCCTAAAGCTAATTTTGGTTGTCTCTTGACCCTTATTTTCAGCTGGTCCTGGTGGTCATACGTGACCATGATCTTTGGTGGGATCATGCTGAGCTTGGAGATTGTCCTAGCAGAAAGAGGTTGTCCAAGTCCCAAGTCTTGTCCGGATTACCCCAGGGCCGGCCTTGCATGGCGCGGAGGTACACCATGCAGTTCATGGCAGTGATGGGGCCGCCATCAACCACAGCTTCCTCAGCTCCTCCACCGCCGCCGCTGTGGACTCCTCCATGAAGGAGGAGGTGGTGGTGGTGGTGGTGGCGGTGGCGAGTTTCTTTTCTTCTTGATGTTGTTGCTGGTTCATATTGATGGAAAGAAGAGGAACGAGGGAATGATGATCGACGGGGAGGGTTTAAGGATTGAGGGTGTTTTGCATGGATGTCCCTGTCTACTACTTATTTGCTACTTCTATTATGCACCCTTCTTTTTTTTGGATTTGGAAATGTTTTCTAATAGTTTCGTCTTATAAAGGACTAGTGGATAACCCGTGCCATAATGGCACGGATACGAATCCGGCCTTCTCGACGTAGACGTGCAGGCACCGGGCCAGCGCCAGGGACTTGAGCTCGGCGGAGGCGGACACGGCAAAGACCACGGTGACGACGTTTGGGGAGGCGTTGTAGTGCCCCGTCCCGCTCAGTCAATCGGCAGAATCAAAACGCCAACGGCGTTCGGACTTAGCCTTGCAACGGCTACTCGAAGACATCGCTCGGTCGAAGCGACTGCACGCTCAGGTGGGGTAGTTTCGGTGAACTTGTCTCATCTTTGCCTTCACATAATAATACGCATGTTTTCAACTTGCACAAGTAGGCTTAATAATAAAAGAGATGAATCCACATAGCTAAAGGGAATAATCCCGACGGGTCGAAATGAGTTAGAACATGGAAAAAGGTCCAACGGTCGGCTTAGAGTTGGTGCACGGCGTGCTTTGAAAATGACACTCGGTCCTTCGTCCCGTGGCTTGGGAGAAGAAAAGTTGGTCTCCGACACGAAGTTATGAAATAGCCTAAGTCATAGGCGTCGCCTGCGTGAATGCTTGTTAAAGCATGCACGGTCCCGTCGAATTGTCCCGACACTTGAGTTGGCCTAAGACATAGGCGTCGTCCGCGTAAATGCTCGACAAAGCATGCACGTTTCCATAACGCAAGGCTTGGCATAGCCTTTGCTCGTCCCTAGAGTCAAGTTATAGGCTCGATTAAGTTAGGCAAAGTTACGCCGATCGACCTAAGTCATTTCTAGTGCTGTCTCGCTCTTTCTGCGGTTGTCAAGTTAAATAGTCCCACGATCCCAAGGCCCGTCATATGAAGTATGACTTGGGCGATATCGTCGCGTAGATCGGAAGTCGGTTTGAGACACGATGGCACGGTCCTAGAGTTTTAAGGCACGGGCCACGGTTGATTCATTGAGTTTGGAAAGCGTTACAAATAGTTGTTCTTGAGTTGAGTAAAATGATAGGGCAAGAAAGAAGAATGCTCGCGACTACGGGTCGTCGAGGCAAAGATCTCAGAGGTGAGACGTATTGAACTTGGCCCTAAAAGAGATGATAACACTAGAGGTGGAATGATTGTGTGAGACGTCAGTTGAGTCGAGTCTTGCATGGTCATGGACAACTTGTCGACAAGGTAGAGTTTCCTCGAACGGTAGCCCGACGGAAGGGGACCGGTTCTTGAGAAGCAGCATTAGCACGTGCTGGATGACCGCACAAGTTAGCGCAGAGGCTTGCCAGCGGGGCTAGCTACCCACCTGGCAAGGGCGGCCGCCTAACAAGCTAAAGGAGTCCAGGATGGCTCTGGGAGTCAGTGACCAAATCATATAGATGAGTCGGCATGGCGGCAAATCCGCGTGTATGCCTTTGGATTGAGTTGAGTTGTTGAATGTGTGTACAGTTGGAATACGATGTTTGGTCCTAAGATGTGGCATCAACATAGGCGACGTGCTTCGACACGAGATGTGGCGTCGAGTCTAATGTTGTCAGCATATAAGTTACATAGTTGGGATGTGAGTTGTCCTGAGTCTAAGTCAGGAAAGGCCGCAAGGCAAAGTTGGTCGAGTGACACTTAACCCACAAGTCTTGATTGGGTTAGTTGATGATTTAGTAGCAAAGGGCCGCGAGGCGGCGATATGGTTGAGTCGCACATAGCTGCGAGGCACGGCACAAAGGATTTGTAGCACGGCCATACGGGAATGGAGCCTCATCGTGTAGTTGCGTCTCTGATTTTGGCCGAAAGGCAAGCACGACTTGATAGGTTAACGTTGTTGAGTCGACATTGTTGTTGCAAGCACGGGATGGTCTAAAGACACAAATAGGCAAGGCGTCGGTCATAAAACTGATCCTAAGGTAAGAGTAGAAAGACAATACAAAAAGGGGACTATGTTGCACAAAGTAAAGTAAACGTGTTGGTTTTGTATGGGTGGGCGAGGAGCTCATTCCACCAGTACAGTTGAGTACTGACACCCACATAGTTTACATGTGCAGGCACAGGTAGAAGCTCGTGGCGCGGGGCTCGCTTGGATGCGTCGAGGCATGGAGTTCCTTGGCGATTCGAAGCGTGCGGCCGCATGGATTAAAGACTTATACGGGACAGAATGTATGGACATCGCCTTCCGAAGCTTCCGCTGGATCAAGACTTGTAATTGAGAGATGAGAGAGAGCTGAGTGAACTTGTAAAATATGAGAAGAGTGAGCTTGAGTGATTGTAATATTGGCCTTGCGCCCCCAATGTAACCGTTGTTTCAATATCAATAAAGAGCTTCTTTGAATGACTTGTGTTTGTTCTAAATTTCGCTGCTGTTATTCAATGTCTCTGCTTGGGACCTCTGTGCGACGACCCCGTCGCAGCAGCTGAAATCGGCCATTATGGAACCCGCCTTGCACGAGCGCAATCTAGGCTCGTGCAGCATCACGCCTTAGCGAGGACGATCGCTCCTACGGGAACGGGGCGTGACAATGGTATCAGAGCACGACTTTACGTCCTTGGACTATCGATTGAATTCTTTAACTCGTTGTTTTCGCAAACTCTGAAATTGCTTCCGCAAGTTGATATCGTTGGTGCGCTCTCTCTCAATTGTCCCACGGGATGTCCATACAATAAGTCTATCTATTTTGCAAAACATAGGAGAACAATTTTTGACAACAAAACAAAAAGATGGTTCGCGTAAGCATGGTTGGCTAAGTCGGGCTGGGTAAATACACCAAAGTTGCGTCGACCTTTGAAAAGTCGAGTACGGGAATTGAATTGTGTCGGACGAGAATGAGTTGAACTCGATTGAGTAAAAGTGAGATGACTATCGATAGGGGTACTAGCGAGCGACGATAACGTCGATGCGATATAGATGAGCGTGCGTGGAATTCGAGGAATGGTTCGAACGGGATTTGAAGAAGTGGATTTTGATTCGAATGATAAGTTGAGGATTTGTTGAATGACTTCATCCCTGAGTGGTGTATGCGATAGCCTCAGGGATGTCGATCGATTGATTAAGGAAATTGATATTGTGAATGATTCGAGGGATAATGATCGAACTTGAATTGAATGTCGAGGAGATTATCCAGTCGGACGATAGCATCATTCGTACGACTCAGAATTCGTTGCAAACGAAGATCGTCAAGTTACGTATATCATCGATGGTATTGAGGCGTATCAAAGATGATATACGATAACTCGGGGGTACTCTGACTCGACAAATAACGATCATGCAAGCGTTATTGTTCGGTTGGATGCAATGCTTAGGATTTTGATCGAGATGAATGTTGGATGAAAATGATTGTGTTTTGATGGTTACGCGGATAACCACAACGTCGACGATCTTGTCTTGCGCGAGCATCTAGCCTCGCACATGTGTTGCGTCAGATTTGGGGCGATCGTTCCGCGTGAGCGTTGACATGGTGATTCATGTCGCAGGAATGATCGAACTTGAAAAATCAGGACGCGGCAACGTTGATTGTCTCGACTTGTTGGCTTGACGCGAAGGTGAATTCGAGGATTAGTAGGACTTGCGATTGATGATTGAATAAACTTGAGGATGGAGTAAGTCCAATCCGCGCATCGAAAACGAATTAGTCTAGACACAAAACAAGAGTTACGTCCCGTTGAGAATGATTATCTCGCGGGAGCGTGCATGGTGATTCGTGCCCACCGTGGATAATCTGACTCGCATGAGATCGGGGCGCAACGTATTGTTAAGTCAGATGACCTCGTGATCGAATACGTGAATTGGGATGAATGACCTAGGAAATATGAAATGTGAATTATGGTTTAGAGATGAATCGTGTCTTAGCGTGCTTAACTTGGAAGGATTGATAGGCGGATTATGTCGAACGTGTTCGAAGAGATAGTCTATGCAAGATGGTTTGTTGAACGAGCGATATTGATACGTCGTGAAATTTGGTTGAACGTAAGTTGAAGTAGGATGGCTTTGCCGAATGACTCAGACCCCGTGCGACGAATGTGGGGATGTGCGTAGGGAATCGATGCTCGATGTTTAGAAATCGGAGTGATGCGAGCTTGGATAGGAAACCCGTACTATCAACTTGGTTTGACCTTAGGATGGGATCAGTGTTGATATTGTTATTTGGGAACTATGATTCCAATGCTGGCGAATAACCTTAGCCAAAAGACATAGTCTAGCGGTTAGGCAGACGTCCGAGCGCGAAGCGATAGGAGTTACGAAGGCACCACTCGCGAGTCTCGGTTGACATGCACGTATATCATGGGCGTCCGAATATGTGCACGATCCGACTCGAGTGGTGATGGTGGATTCTCTATCACGAGGCTTGGTTGAAATGCATGTATTTTGGGGACGCCTAAGATACGTGCATGATCCATACTAAGTGATACGTTGAATCGAGTGAACCAGAGGAATGAAAAAGTGTTGAGGATTTCGAAATAGAATTTCAAAGAAAAGATTGAGGATAGTGCGAGCGTGGCTCGGATTGAGGAAACGCATAGGCGTAGTGTCTGCGAGAGTTCTTGAATGTCGAGTAAAGTGATAAGTAAATAAGTAAGTACTCAGTTAGTTTCGAGGACGAAACTTTTTCTGAGTGGTGTATGATGTAGTGCCCCGTCCCGCTCAGTCAATCGGCAGAATCAAAACGCCAACGACGTTCGGACTTAGCCTTGCAACGGCTACTCGAAGACATCGCTCGGTCGAAGCGACCGCACGCTCAGGTGGGGTAGTTTCGGTGAACTTGCCTCATCTTTGCCTTCACATAATAATATGCATGTTTTTAACTTGCACAAGTAGGCTTAATAATAAAAGAGATGAATCCACATAGCTAAAGGGAATAATCCCGACGGGTTGAAATGAGTTAGAACATGAAAAAAGGTCCAACGGTCGGCTTAGAGTTGGTGTCACGCCCCGCTCCCGCAGGAGCGATCGTCCTCGCTAAGGCGTGATGCCGCACGGGCCTAGGTTGCGCCCGTGCAAGGCCAAGTCCAGAAACGGCCGATTTGAGCTAGGCCACAGAGTCGCACAGAGTGTCCCCATTTGCAGCGGAAAGTAAGTGAACACAAGTTGAAGCGAATTCAAACTCTTTTATTGATTTTCAAGAAGTTTACAAGCGGCTCTAGGCCGATATTACAAATCGCTCAAGCTCTCTCTCTGAAACATAAAAGGCGTGCCAAGTGGCTTACAAGATGGAATAATTCATGGCGATGTTCCGATACATTATGTCCTGTATAGGGTGCTTCAGCTTCTTGCAACGTTCCAAGGCTCCAGAGTTGGCTCCGCGCCTTAGCACGTTCGAGGGAAGCTCCGCACCCGCCAACGTCTCCTGCATCCTGCATGCAGACTGTGGGGTTATCAGTACATTGTTATGCACTGGTGGGGAGGCTAGCTCGCCCACAATGCTATCATTACCGAACACGTTCCATTTACTTTTGTGCATCTCTATCATTCATTGTCTTTCTAATCTTGCCTTAGGATCAGTTTTATGGCATATTTCATAGCCTATCTCGTGTTGCCGAATACAAGTGTTGCATGGAAATACATGCATGACTTACCCATACTTACCGTCCGACCTTTCCTGTCCAAAGTAAACCAAGTTAGTCAATAATTCAATATGAACTTTCAATGTCAAGTGCGTGTCCCTGCCTCGGGTTCTAGCATGTCGTAAGCACGTTATCTAACTCACTTGCATGAATTTTTCATTATCATTTGGTGTGTTACATTTCAAGCATATTCATAAGGCACTTCATTTTGTTAACTTAGATTACTTTGATTTCAATGCAAGGACTTGCACGTGGATTGCCACCAGCAAAGCCCACTTAATCTATATGCATCGGTCGCTGGCATCACAAGCCAATTTGGACATGTCTTCCCCTGTGGTAATTTTTACCTATCATGACGTGCGGCTTGGTACACCCTGATAGTCTTTTGAAATACCCGGCCTTACGTCCCCTGGTGGCCAAGCCCGCACTCAGGCAGTCCGTAAGCCATTTCCTTTGATTCCGTCCGGACCGGCAAGTCCTTCACACTTTGATCATGCCGCGGAATCCCTTTTTCTTTACGGTCACAGCATTCGCCACCCCTCGCTCGTGCCGTTTGTCCACGACCATTTCGTATTAACTTGTCTTTTTAACTTAACGGCTGTCTCTGAGCCGTAGGCTAACCCTTAGCCTTAATGCGTTATCGACCAGGTTGGCGTCCGTGCAGTGCGGGTAGCGAGCCCCGTTGCACGTGCCCGTCATACCTGTCGCTAACCATTTCCATCCTTCTTATCTTTTATTCATTCTTTCTTTCACTTGTTCATTCATTCGTTGATTCATTCATTCACTTATTCGTTTACTCTTTCATTCATACATTACGCAACTCCTTGTGCGGGAGTCGCCTTGGCGACCCATCGGTCCCATAGCCTTTTAATGTTGCTATACTCTACTCGGAACGACTATATTGATAGTCTTCCCATTTCATTGTTGTAACCCATTCATTGTTTCATTGTTGAACGCATAAGGGACTTGAGCGCAAGCTTGTGCCTTAGCACGAGCATGGAGCGCGGTGCGAGAGTTTTCGTATTTTCCATGTTCTTTTTCCATATTCTATACAAGCATACAAGATGGGATCGGGTCGACGGCTCGTTTGAGTCGTTGCACTTGCCATTTACAGTTGGTGCACGGCGTGCTTTGAAAATGACACTCGGTCCTTCGTCCCGTGGCTTGGGAGAAGGAAAGTTGGTCTTCGACACGAAGTTATGAAATAGCCTAAGTCATAGGCGTCGCCTGCATGAATGCTTGTTAAAGCATGCACGGTCCCGTCGAATTGTCCCGACACTTGAGTTGGCCTAAGACATAGGCGTCGTCCGCGTAAATGCTCGACAAAGCATGCACGTTTCCATAACGCAAGGCTTGGCATAGCCTTTGCTCGTCCCTAGAGTCAAGTTATAGGCTCGATTAAGTTAGGCAAAGTTACGCCGATCGACCTAAGTCATTTCTAGTGCTGTCCCGCTCTTTCTGCGGTTGTCAAGTTAAATAGTCCCACGATCCCAAGGCCCGTCATATGAAGTATGACTTGGGCGATAGCGTCGCGTAGATCGGAAGTCGGTTTGAGACACGATGGCACGGTCCTAGAGTTTTAAGGCACGGGCCACGGTTTATTCATTGAGTTTGGAAAGCGTTGCAAATAGTTGTTCTTGAGTTGAGTAAAATGATAGGGCAAGAAAGAAGAATGCTCGCGACTACGGGTCGTCGAGGCAAAGATCTCAGAGGTGAGACGTATTGAACTTGGCCCTGAAAGAGATGATAACACTAGAGGTGGAATGATTGTGTGAGACGTCAGTTGAGTCGAGTCTTGCATGGTCATGGACAACTTGTCGACAAGGTAGAGTTTTCTCGAACGGTAGCCCGACGGAAGGGGACCGGTTCTTGAGAAGCAGCATTAGCACGTGCTGGATGACCGCACAAGTTAGAGCAGAGGCTTGCCAGCGGGACTAGCTACCCACCTGGCAAGGGCGGCCGCCTAACAAGCTAAAGGATTCCAGGATGGCTCTGGAAGTCAGTGACCAAATCATATAGATGAGTCGGCATGGCGGCAAATTCGCGTGTATGCCTTTGGATTGAGTTGAGTTGTTGAATGTGTGTACAGTTGGAATACGATGTTTGGTCCTAATATGTGGCATCAACATAGGCGACGTGCTTCGGCACGAGATGTGGCGTCGAGTCTAATGTTGTCAGCATATAAGTTGCATAGTTGGGATGTGAGTTGTCCTGAGTCTAAGTCAGGAAAGGCCGCAAGGCAAAGTTGGTCGAGTGACACTTAACCCACAAGTCTTGATTGGGTTAGTTGATGATTTAGTAGCAAAGGGCCGCGAGGCGGCGATATGGTTGAGTTGCACATAGCTGCGAGGCACGGCACAAAGGATTTGTAGCACGGCCACACGGGAATGGAGCCTCATCGCGTAGTTGCGTCTCTGATTTTGGCCGAAAGGCAAGCACGACTTGATAGGTTAACGTTGTTGAGTCGACATTGTTGTTGCAAGCACGGGATGGTCTAAAGACACAAATAGGCAAGGCGTCGGTCATAAAACTGATCCTAAGGCAAGAGTAGAAAGACAATACAAAAAGGGGACTATGTTGCACAAAGTAAAGTAAACGTGTTGGTTTTGTATGGGTGGGCGAGGAGCTCATTCCACCAGTACAGTTGAGTACTGACACCCACATAGTTTACATGTGCAGGCACAGGTAGAAGCTCGTGGCGCGGGGCTCGCTTGGATGCGTCGAGGCATGGAGTTCCTTGGCGATTCGAAGCGTGCGGCCGCATGGATTAAAGACTTATACGGGACATAATGTATGGACATCGCCTTCCGAAGCTTCCGCTGGATCAAGACTTGTAATTGAGAGATGAGAGAGAGTTGGGTGAACTTGTAAAATGTGAGAAGAGTGAGCTTGAGTGATTGTAATATTGGCCTTGCGCCCCCAATGTAACCGTTGTTTCAATATCAATAAAGAGCTTCTTTGAATGACTTGTGTTTGTTCTAAATTCCGCTGCTGTTATTCAATGTCTCTGCTTGGGACCTCTGTGCGACGACCCCGTCGCAGCCGCTGAAATTGGCCGTTATGGAATCCGCCTTGCACGAGCGCAATCTAGGCTCGTGCGGTATCACGCCTTAGCGAGGACGATCGCTCCTACGGGAGCGGGGCGTGACAGGCGTGGGGTCCCATGAGGCGAAGACGCGCAGGGCAGTCACGGGGCGTCCGATGGCGGCGAGGTCCGAGACGATGGCGGTCCAGAAGACGACGTCCCTGTGCGGCATTTCGTCGAACACCTGCAAGACGTGGTCGGCGGAGCCGCGTTGGGAGTAGGCAGTGAGTAGGACGGTCTGCACGAAGGGATCGGACCGGAATCCGAGGAGAAGGGCGTGTGCGTGGAGCGACCTGGTGGCGGCGGCGGCGGTGGTGGTGTTGAGCAAGGAAGAGAATGTGTGGGAGTTGGGAGGGATGCGACGGCGGAGCATTTGGGAGTAGATGGAGAGTGTGTCGGCGGAGATGGCGATGGCGGTGTTGAAGAAGAAGGGGTTGGGGTTGGTCATGGCGGAGAAGAGGGAGGCGGCGAAGGAAGGGCCGGCGTCGACGGCGCGGTGGAGGAGGCTGCTTGCGACGAAAGGGTTGCGGAAGAGGCCGGCGACGACGGCGTGGACGAGGATGGAGCGGAGGCGGCGGAGGGAGGGACAGTACAAGAGGAGCTGGTGACGGTGGTGCCGTTGGAACAACCGGATGCTCCGCACCCAACATGGGACCTCCTCCTCTCTTATAGAGAGGGACAATTTAGTCCTTTCATCATCGTTGAACCAAAGTACATTAGTCGGACCAAAAATTTACTGTGCTTTATATTATAGATATAGATTCTTCGGAAAGAAAACTAATGTTTTGTCACTCCTTTAACCTCCTACAGGGAGCAGCATTTGGTACCACAAATTATTCTTTACATTGTTCTCAATAACGCGAGCCCAAGAAGAAAATGACGGGAATTAGTGGAATTTAGAAAGCAAGACTAGGGAATCATTAGCAATCGAAAATGTGGTTAGACAATTAGCTTCGATGCGTGTTTATGTTGCATGTCGACTTTCTTCCTGTGGATTATGACATATTTCTGATAAAGTATTGGAATTCTTTTTAGTTTGGTTTTTGCACCAAAAAAGATACCATTGCCAAATCTCTCTATGATCATGCTATTTGTCTCACAATTTTTTTTTTTTGGTTGATGCCATCTTTCATTATGTGACTCTAACATTGCACTTGACATACGGCAAATTTTAACCTAAAAAGTAAAATTTTTAAAATATATTAATGCTAAATTTAATATTAATGTTAATATTAGTTTTAATGTTAATATTTGTGTTAATGTTAATATTAATATAAATTTTAATGTTCATGTTAATTTTAATATTAATATACCTTTCAAAAAAAAATGTTAATTTTAATATTATATTAATTTTAATGCTAAATTTGTTATGTCAGCAACCATGTCATATGTTCTATAATGAAAGATGGATCACCCAAAAAATTTGGAAGACCAATAACATTTTCGAAACATCAATTCAATCACAAAAAAGGAAAGTTTTGTGAGGGCAAGGTATATATGCCAAGAATATTTTATACTACTTTTATATTACAAGAAGGTTTTATACCAAAATTCTAAAATACTATACTATATTGGTATAATAATATTATACCATATAAATTATAGCGTTATTTTATATAGTATACAATAACAGACTTTATTATTGTTATATACTAATAAAATAAATATTTACCAAAAATTATATAGTATTATATTATATTATACAATCATATGCACTACTAAAATATTAAATACATTACATTACAAGTTACAGCACAATGTTACGATAATTACTTTTAAAAATATTATACTTTATTATATTATATAGTATATTAACTGATATATGGATAAAGTAATGTAACATAATAAGTTATCACTAATACTATTATTATTATTACTAGCATATGTGCACGTGCCTTGCATGTATTTTAACATTCTTTTAATTAACTTAGGAAGACTCTTTAGGAAGACCAAAGGGTAGTCTTACTAATTATTAAATTGACTTTATTAAAATTAATGAATAATTTTTAATTAGTATAGACATGCAAGGGTATTTTCGAAATTCAAAATTTTCACCACCAAGTTTTCCTATTATATAGTAGAATAGATTATTATTAGGAAAATTATACTCAGATCGAAAAAAATCGAAAGAAAAATTGCAGCGTCACGTGGCAGCTGCGGATTGGTCCAAAAAAAATTTAAAAACACTCAGTCCCCTTCTACTTACGTCGGTCGGAAATCGGTCGGTCGAAATCCGACATGTGGCCGCGGTTTCAGCCGCCGTCCGTGTAGCAGAGCTGTTATTATAATACTATGATAAAGGAGGAAGCAGGATCCCAATCTTCGTTGGACCACTCAATAAGTCCATCTCTAAACATTTGCTGGAGTCGTGGATGATTGCAACAGGGGCCCAGATGCAGAAGGCACGGATTCGTACCCCTCTAGTCAAGGTGTTTTCGGTCCGGTCCGGGCCGGCCCACGGTCCAGAGGCGGCGGGCCTGACCGGGTTCGGGCCGGTCCAGGACCGGCCCACTCTAAAATTCGGTCCGGGCTAAGCCCGGCCCGGTTTTCATGTTCTGGGCCCAGCTCGGCCCATTGAACCGGGCACAAGTGGGGTCGGTCCGGGCTGAACCGGACCACGGGCCGGTCCGGGCCTTGGGCGGTTCGGGCCGGTTCAGGCCGGGTTAACCGGACCGGCCCGGTTTGTTGGATTTATTTTTATTTTTATTTTTTTACAGTTTTTTGTTTAATTTAGTTTTTTAATCATTTTCTTTTGTATTTTAATTTTAAAATTTTTTAACTTAAATGTTTATAAAAAAAAATATTTATAAAATGTTTATACAAAATATGTTTAAAAAATATTTATAAAATGTTTATAAAATGTTTTCTTTTTAATACAAATGTTTATAAAATGTTTTTACAAAATATGTATTTTCTTTTTAAAACCATTTTAAAAACCATGTAAAAGTAATCATTTTCTTTTGTATTTTAATTTTAAAAATTTGTAACTTAAATGTTTATAAAATGTTTATACAAAATATTTATAAAAGTAATGTTTATACAAATATATACAAATGTTTATACAAAAATGTTTATACAAATATTACAAATATTTATAAAAATTTATAAAAATTTTAAAAAAACATTTCTCCCTCTTCCTTTATCCGGGCTTGGGACCGGCAAATGCTTGTTTGGCATAGGCGGAGTTAAAAAAAATTTTTTTTTTTAAAGTAAAAAATAGTTTTTGAAAGTATAAGTTAAAATTTGAATAGTATAAGTAAAAAAAAAAAAAAGTTTTTGAAAGTATAAGTTAAAATTTAAAATTGAAATGTATAAGTTTAAACGTACATACCTGATACCTTGCACCGTAGCCTCATTGTTGTTCACCTTCATGCAATGAAAGCGATTCCAAATCCAGCTCGTGGATGTCATGATCTTCTTCATCTTTCTGGTTTTGTGTTCTTTTATCGGCATTCATCCAATCTTGTACGCACACGATTGCTTCCAGAATATCGGGCTTCAAGCGGCTCCTCCTATCGCTCAACATCCTCGAACTTGCACTAAAACAGGACTCCGATGCTACCGTCGACATCGGGACCATCAGTAGATCACGTGTTATGTTAGAAAGCACAGGAAATCTCTTGTCGTGTCTCTTCCACCATTCTAAAACGGCGAAGTGATCTGGAGTCTCATCTTCGTCTTGATAAGAGTTAAGGTAAGCAGACAACTCTTGAGTAGGTTGGGAAGATTGCTTTTGTTTCTTCCTTTGTAGTATGCGACCGGCTGCTGATAGCTTAGACGCCAAGCCGGAGCTACTACTAGCCCCCCCTGAGTTGGTCGGGTCGACGTTGCTTCTTCTTCGTACAGTATAACTAACCTGTCCAAAGCCACTTTAACTTCTGCCTTCATGTCAGAAACGTCTATACCCATATATTCTCCATATCCTTCTAATAAAACCTCTACGCCATCCAATTTGATTGTAGGATCAAATATGGAAGCCAAACAATATAAAAGAGGTACTTCACCCCAATATTTCCTGAATTTGGCTTCCATATTTCTCACCGCAATTTCAAATTTTGGATAATCTCTATATTTAGAAAATAAATAAGACATGTTACAAAGTTCACGTAAAGCTAAGCAAGATGTGGGATAATAAACACCAGAAAGAGTTAATGTAGCATTGTAAAAAACTTCTAAAAATTTACAAACACTTTCAGCTGCTACCCAATCATCATCAGTAACCTGATAGTCAAAGGTGGCATCCGAAGTACAATAATATGTAATAGCACTCTTAAAAGGAATTGCAGATTTCAACATCAAGTAGGTGGAGTTCCACCTAGTTGGTATATCCTTCACAAATCTTCTAAAAGTCATACCAAAATGTGCGCAAGTGCATGCAAAACTTTGTTGTCTACTTGGAGACGAGTTTAGATGGAGCAAGCATTATCGCAGAGTGTCTAAATGGGGTTCAAAAATTTTTAAACATTCTTTAACAACTAAGTTAATTATATGGCAAGTACACCTAACATGCATAAGTCTACCTTCTAAAATAGGCTTAAAAATTACTGACAAAGAAGACATAGCAGCATTGTTGTTTGATGCATTATCCAAAGAGACAGAAAAAATTTTAGCGTGAATATCATATTCACGCACGTGTCTTGAAATCTCACTTGAAATTACAGCGCCCGTGTGTGGACATTCTATAAGTTTAAGACAGATGATGCGTTTTTGCAACATCCATTGTGCATCTATATAGTGTGCAGTAATACAAATATAAGCATAACTCCATTTAGTAGTCCAAATATCAGAAGTAATAGCTAACTTACTAATATTTTCAAAATCCGCTTTCAAAGCGGCTTTCTGCTCGTTGAAGAGACGAATGGCCTCCTTTCGAGCTTGTTGCCTACTCACTTTAGTAAATGAGGGGTTTAGAGAAAGTGATACATAATCTCGTAAAGATTCGCTTTCACCCGTCGTGAAAGGAAGTTCGTCACGAATAATATGTTTAGTTAATTCGGTTTTATGCCTAGCAGCTGAATAAGTAAAGTTACCAATTGAAGAACCGATGGCGCCGAAGCTTATTTGGGTTTGGGACGCTTGAAGTGTGTCCTTCCCGTAGCAAGTGTCGTAGTGTCTGGATATAGTCCCGGTGCCACCGCCCTTCTTCCATGCGTACTGGTTGCAACATTTCTTGCATTGCGCCTTGTACGGTTTCGGTTCCCCCTTGGCATCTAAAACAAACGAACCATCAGGATTAGTTTCAAAAATTATAGTAAAATAATCCCAATACTTAGACCTTTTTTTCTTTTCAGGACGTTGGGTGGTACTAGCTACTTCCGGAGGAGATGGTTGGCACCCCTCTGGAATCGGATGGATGGCTACTTGCTCAGGTGGAATTTCATTACCGTCAAAAAAATTACTAAAATAATGGTAAGTCTGTCCAGCAAGATCAGGTGGGTTTGAACATTCACCAGCCATATATAAAATAAAATAAAGTAAACTACGCTAGAAGAAAGTAAGGGGTTGAGAGGAAGATCGGGAAGCCGTAGAGCCGGAATGGAGTTGGGAGGGAGATCGGGAAGCCGTTGAGCACCGGGGAGGAAAAGTCGTAGAACACCAGAGCACCGGGGAAGGAAAGCAGTAGAGCACCAGAGCACCGTAGAGAAATGTAGAGAATTTGTGAGGAATGAGTTGTGTTTGAAAAATGGAATTTTTGGCCTATTTATAGGAATTTTTTGGGGTTATTTTGGTAATTTTAGGCCAAAAATTACCAAAATACCCCTCCCAACGTTTTAATAACGGTTATATGGGAGGGGTATTTTGGTAAAAGAAACCCCTCCCCCCCCCCCCCCCCCCCCCCCCCCACCAACGGTCTGGAAAAAAAAAAATTCAAAATCCCCCCCCCCCAACGGTCGGCTGGACCGGTCCCAGCGGGCCGGGCCGGGCCGGTCCAACCGGGCCTGTTTTATTTAAAAAAAAAAAAAAAAAAAATATGGAGCGGTCCGGGCCGGGCTCGGGCTGGAGGGGGGGGGGGGGGGGCCCAACCCGAACCGGATGGAAGTGGGGGGCCGGGCCGGTTCGGGCCTACAGCGGGCCAGTCCGGACTATAAAGGGGGCGGGCCGGTCCGGTCCACGGGCGGGCCCGGGCTGGACCGGCCCAATGCACAACTTGACCCTCTAGAGAGTTTGTCTCATATCCGTAAGTACACCTAAAAAAAGGTTTGTTTTCAATTTCGTATAACATTTCTGCTTTGTGCAATACTTTCATCACCCCAACCATTCAAAGCATAAAAAGATTCTTTTGGTACATGGCAACAACTCTAGGTGGGATGAGAAAAGGGTAGATGAGCAAGCTATAAGAGCATCTCCAACCCTATTGTCTTGTGTTAAGTGCTGTGAGTCTTAGGTGGCTTCTATGTAGCATGAGCCCCAAGACAATATCTTGTTTATGTGATAAAATTATATTTCAAAAGATAATGAGATAGAAAAACTCTCTCCAATGCAAAAGTATTGAGAAGACAATAAACAGTATTTTTTCCAACTTCCAAGACAACTTTTAAGACAACTACTCATCTTCTTTATTTTTTCTAATATTTTTTATTCATAATTGATGACATGGAAGAGGAGACATTGTCAAGTGCATTGTTTAGAGCATCTCCAACACTATTGTTTTGTTAAGTGTTGTGAGTCTTAGGTGGCTCCTATGTGGCATGAACCACAAGACAATGTCTTGTTTATGTGGCAAAATTATATCTCAAATGACAATGAGATTAAAAAACTCTCTCCAATGCAAAAGTATTGAGGAGACAATAAAAAGTATTTTTTCCAACTTCCAAGGCAACTCCTCCACTTCTTCAACTTTTTTATAAATATTTTTATTCACAAATGATGATGTGGACATAAAGACATTGTGAAGTGCATTGTCTAGATCTAGACAACCAACTTCACATTGTCTTTGCCATGTCATTGTCATGTCAACTCCACACTTTATTTCACATTTGCATTGGAGAAGTACTTTTGAAAAGAATGGTTGTCATTCCTATGTGGCAACCATTTTTTTCAAACTCACAATAGGGTTGGAGATGCTCTTAGAACAAGACAATCAACTTCACAATGTCTTCTTTAATTTTTGCCACATAAGCTTCACAATTGACTTGACAATTGCATTGGAGAAGAACTTTTGAATAAAATTTTGTCATTCCTATGTGGCATTAACTTTTTCCAAAGTCACAATAGGGTTGGAGATGTTCTAAGGACAATTCTCGATGTGTTCAGAGAATTTTCCAGTGGAAAGAATTAACTGTTCAAAGTTCTCTTGTTCAAACACAGCGAGGGCTTATTAGAGCATCATTAGTAGTGGGACTCTCCAATGCAATTTGGAGTTCAAAATTTCAAAAAAAAAAAAGGGGTAAATGTAGAATGGGTTGAGTTTGTATGAGAATAGTAGAAAATGATAAAAGCTCCGACAAGGCCGGCCCTGGGGCAGTGCCAAAAGTGCGGCCGCACAAGGCCTCCAATTTTGGAGGGCCTCAAAAAAATATTATGGATACTTTTGTAATTTTATAATTCAACTTATTCAATTTCTTCCTCAATCCCTACTCTACGATCCGTCCAAGACCTCCAATTCTTCCATCCCTATTCCTACTGACTCTAAGATTCATATTTATAATCAAATAAATAATTTAGGATTTCTCAAAGATATTGCTCTGACCGGTGTGTTAATTGCTATTTCGTTTCTAAAGATTTCTCAATTGTTAGATTGATTTATTTTCTACAATAATGATCATAATTTTTATATATATATAATTTAAGAATTTGGATGTGCGGGCCTAGTCTTTATTTAAGAAAGAATGATGTCGAAGACCGGAGCTCTTGGTCTTGCATCAGGTGACTCAGGTCCATGGCCGGTCATATGATTTACAGGGCCTATGACAAAATCTAAAATTTGAGCCATTTTTCTCACATAAATTTTTTTAAAAAGTATTTTTACAAGCAAAATCATCAATTAAGCTATCAAAATCATCAATCAAGCTATCATATTTTTTTCCAGATTGGAGCGCTTGCTTTTTTGTTGTTTCCAGATTGGGTCTTTGTTTAAATTTTTTTTTAATTTTTTTTATATACCTAGTCTATTTTAAAATTATGGGACCTTCCAAAATTAGGGGCCCAGAACGGTCGATCGTCCACGTCGCTCGTGCCCTGGGTTGGCCCTACTCAGGTCTTGGAGTCTCTAAATTGTGTGTTTACATATTACTTCTCATTTGGGTGTTGATCATTATTTATTTTATTATATGTTCTCATCAACAGAAAAGTTTGAGGCCAGATTTAGACAATTTAACGGCCAGTACGTCTTCTATCTAAAATATCTTTATTATACTATGTAATTTGCTTGAATATAGATAATTTGAGCTTTGGTTATTTTGTTTAGTAACTACCTATAGATTCAGTTATAATATACAATCAAGAGCATCTCCAGAGTTTTTGATAAAGACATATAATAATACATCTAAAAAATATGAACAAATAAATTTAGGGCCACATTTTCAAATTCGCACAGGACCTTCAATTATTAAGTACCGGCCCTGAGCTCCGGTCTCAAAAATTGTGCGGTCAAAAATTAATGTACAAAAAAATTTATATAAAATTTAGAATCTAGAAAGTTAGCCTCCAAAACTTACTATTCTACAAAACGAGTTTCTACAATCTAGAATCTAGAAGGCCCAACCCTTAGCACCTATGGATGGGTTGGGACCGAAATTGTAGAAATTGGGATTAGGGATGAGACTTACTATTCTACGAAATGAGCTCCTACATTCTAAATCTAGAATCTAGAAAATGGGATGGGCCTTACTAATGATGCTCTTAGCAGCACAGCAGCAGGGGCAATATAAAAGCATGAACACGAAATTTCTTAAGAAAATTAATACAGAAACACTAAAATTTACCAAATAGACCATATTTCATAACAAAATGTTTCCATTCATAAATCTCTTCTTTAGGCACAATGTGAAAACAACACATTGATTTCTTGCTTTGATCCACCATCACTTTGATTTCTTTCCTTGCTTCTTTTTCACTACTTCATCAATGTACATTATACCTTTGCCTTTATAAACTTCCGGTGGCTTGCAGCTCCTAACAGCAGCAGCAAACTGGTGCACCCTTTGCTTCTCAATCCCCGTGCAGCAAATAATATTGGGTTTGAAGCAGAACACGCGAACTGCAGGAGGGACTGAAAACTCCACCTCATGACTGTAACCCAGCTTCAGGAACAGTTGACGGCCTTCTGATTCAGCTCTAGCTTTAAATCCAACTCCCACAATTTTAAGAAACCGAAAGAATTTGGCTTCCATTCAAAGAGTTGTCTAGTATGATTTAAACTGCAGGCAAGACAAAGGAAATTGTTTATCAGCATTAATCACGAGTTCTCGTTCAGGAATAATTTTATAGAAGCCGAAGCTAAAATCTGGACTGAGCAACACATTTGTTGTGCAATTGCAAACACACATACCCGTATACAAAAGCATGTTGCAGGGAAGCAGTCCTGATAACTCTAAAATAATAAATAGCATCACTAACCAGTTACACAAGTCCTGCACAAATAAAGTTTCAATCCTACTTGAACAATCACAATAAGCTTGTGAGTAATATGAAGTCCCAAAATAAGCTAGGCATGCCAATAAAGAATTCATGCCTACAAATACGGGCACAGATACCTTTCTACTTTGTAGAGCATATAAAATCATCACATGTTTACGAGAACAAGTAAAACAAAGAAGAACCAAGAAACACTCGAGAGTTGAGACTACACTATGCCTATAACCAACCAAAATTTATAAAATCATCTCCGATGGCTTCATTTTCATACTGAAATAATCGCAGGAATCCATTGATAATGTGGGTTCTTGCTTCTCAATGAAATCACACAATCGAGACAACTGGTTGACTCTCATACAACAACTTCATAGGAGTCCATTTTGGACATCTTGTTATAAAGCAAATCGACTCTGGCGCTTGAATGATCAATATCACTCACCGTCATATCACAAGAAAATATACATTTTTATGTGGAAATGTTTAGTACAAACAAAGCCTTTATCAAACTTTTGGAGTCGGGCTATTTGAATCCTTTTCTTCTATTCACTGTTAAGGGTCATGTCCTCCGTACCACTAACAAAAATCATATCTTTCTTTGAAAATTTGAAACTTTAATCATTGTTCATTTTGGTCTGCCTCTAGTCCTAGAGGTTCCTTTAATTACCATCTTGTAGCTTCCTTACGAGAACATGTATTAGTCAACGATGCACGTCCAAACCACCTAAGACGATTTTCTCAGTTTATGTGGAAATGATCCCCAACAATAATAATGATCAACAATGGACAATGCCTCAACCTTGCGCATTCACGATTCACAACAGTGCTGTAGATGTCGACTGACATGTCAGGTTTGGCTAGAAAATGACAATGACACCAAGTGTGTCGCCTATGTCATTTTGAGGAAAGTCAATGACATAACGGGATTGATACCCAAATCTCAAAATATCAGCTGATTAATTGAAAAGTCGATTTACTGGGTTTGATGAAAAGAAGAGAGAGAAGATTAGGAAGAGAGGAGAGGGAAAGAGGTGTACCCGGGACTAAGAGTCTGATAATTTCTTATTATTGTTAAAGATAATTAACTAACAGAATTGATTGGAAAATGGGTAAAGTTGTCCTACTGCACTTAAAAAATGGATTATACATAATCATTTAAGAAAGTAGCTAGAAAAATAAGGGAAAACATCCCTTGTGCACTTACAGAATAGATTACAAATAAGTAATTAAGGATGTTAATTAAAAAGTGGCCAAAACAAGGAAGGATCTCTCCTTATATACTTAAAAATAGATTACGTATATTACTTGATGAAATTGAGTTCAAACAGTGCCCAAAAGATGGAAAGTTATATATTGTTATACAAATTCTGTTTAAGGAAAGTTAGAACGCTATGAGATAATATTTTAAGATTAGTTTATCGGTATTTAGTATACAAGTATTACTTAAGTAACCTACATGGATATCCCACATTTCAATATCCCCAACATCAGACGTTTCAAAAACTCAAATCGACATGAAACCATCATCCAACATCTACAACCATGTTCACAACACGACATGCAAACTAATAATATATTCACAGGGTTGGCATCGCCTCCGTATGGGGCTGTTTGGTTGAATAAACCCAAGAAATCCATGGAATTTAAGAAGAATGGTCGACATGAAATTCTTGGAGAGGTTTTGCACTTCTTATGTTTGGCTGACGGGTTTGGCTAGGTAAAAAATTCAAAGAAAAATAAGTTTAATGCACTATCACCGGTAGAAAAATCATAAAAGGCAAATGGGTCCCACAAGTTTTTTGAGTTCCTTGTGAGAGCTAATTTAGCTCACTTGGCAGTTGACTTGGTAGGGATAAAACTGTTCAATATGGTTATGTTTCCTCTTTTCTTTGAAGCAAATATAAAAAGAATTCTTGTCGGTAGCACCTCCAAATCCACCAAATTTTTTTCCTTTTCGCTTCAACCAAACAGGCCCTATATCAAAGTAAACCTCCTCAACATTTACTTATAAATAATCCTAAGCCAAATGAACATATCTTGTTTTCCAGAAGCAAGAGCTTTGATTTCTTCCTTAGCCACAATAGACCTAGTTCTTTAGAAAGAACATTTTCCAAGGCAAGTCATGACTCATTCCCTTAGGATCAATTTGGTTGAAGGAAGAAAAAGAGGAGTTGGTGGATTTGCAGGTGGTCCCCATCAATTTTTCATATTTGGTTCAAAAAATAGAGGTAACGGAAACCATAATGGAAAGTAAGGTAGCAAGTGAGCTAATTAGATCTCCCAAATCCTTCAAAATAAAGGAACTAAAATAACTTGTACGCCCACTTGCCTTTTATAATTTCTCTACCAATGATAGTGGGCCCAAGTTACTTTCATGTGATTTTTTCACCTAGCTAAACCCATCAACCAAACATAAGAACTACAAAAGCTCTCCAAGAAGTTCACAGAATGCCATGTGGGTCCCTTTCTTAAATTCCATTGATTCCATAGATTTCTTGGGTTCATTCAACCAAAAGACCCCTTAACAAACAATAATAGCCAAGATTTTGCACTATGGTACACCACGCATTAACATTTTTTATTTTTATAACAAATATTGCAATAATTATAATTGCCCATAGTTAAATTAAAAATAGTGTCTAACCTAGCATTTTCCTGAAACTGAGAAAGTGGAAAGTTCTCAAAGATATATATATATATATATATATATATATATATATATATATATATATATATAAACATTAACTTGGGTAACCCACAAGCTATTTTTGGTTTTAAGTTGAGTACGGGGGTGACTGTAAGACTGTAAATAAAGCTGAATAACTTAAAATCAATGTCTTTTGCACAAAATTTTAAACCAAAAAGAAATTGTATGACTCAAGAGTTGAAGGGCAACTATATTTACCACCCTTTCTTCCTCTTCCGTGTCAATGAGTATTTCAGGGAATTTTAGAGTGCAAGTAAAATTTGGAAACTTTGAAAAGTTCAAATGATTAAAAAGCAATCGACAAAAAACTAAACAAAAAAAATGTATTTTTTCATATAAATTAATTGTTCAACCGTGAAACCAAAACGTCAGTTACGACTACACGAGCATTTGTTTTTTACATAATATACTTGCTAACTCTTCTTTACTGACTGAGCATATATGCACAACAGCACAAGGATTTTAAACTTATTTGGCTGCACTTACCCTTTGGTACATATTACAGTGTGTTTCCAGCAATATCCAACTGCTTAAGGATGCAGAAAATGTGAAGAGCACGAGGCAAGTTAAATGGTTATTTAGAAATTACCATTACCAGATCAACATACAGAAAGTAGAATACATCATTACATCTAGACCAAGAAAAAAATAGACATTGAACAATTAAATAAAGCACACAAAACATTTATCTTAAATCCAAACCTAGCCTATGAACTCAGTTGGATTTGAGCTGGCAAGGGTTTGATTAATTTGGGCAGAAATTTTCTTTTTTTTTTTTATCTAATCTAGTTCCATTGTACTTGTATTAGATTTTAAATTAGACTATATTTTATATTCCAAATTAGAATAGATTTTATTTTAAATTATGAATAATACGAGACCAGTCACCAAATTTTAATTAGAGTAGACAAGATTCAAATTTATAAGTTAATTTAGAATATAATATAATCTGATGTGCAACTTAAATGTAATCTAATCCAATGATTTAGATCTAATCTATATAATCAATTCAGAATTCAAATTCTAGTCAAATCCAATTTAATACAGAATTAAAATTTGAGCAAATATGAACTAATATGTTGTATAGTCTAATGCATAGTTAAAAATATAGTCTAAACCATAATTTAAAATCTAATTAGATTTGACTTAATTTTACCCATTCTAATCAAAATTAAATTAAATTTAGACTGGATTTTGAATCCAAACTAACTAGAAACAACACAAATAATAATTACACATAGATACATCAAAAAAATTCTAGCAATTTTTTATTATTAGTTTTTGGGTATGTTGCATGGACACGGATGCGAAACGACACAATAGACACGATGACACAGACACTTCACATAGATATCTTGGTGTGTCCTAGTGTATTTTGGAGTGCCCCATGTGTGTCGGTGGAGTGTCCAATACGTGCCCAACATACACGGCCACATTTTGGAGTGTCCGTGCTTCCTAATTTTTTGGCCTTCCGACGTCAAGGAAACTGTCGTAACCAATACTCATAAAAATGGTCGGAAACCTATTCTGATACGATAATGTGAACCTTTAATACCAAACACCTTGCCGCTTCGGGTGCAAGAGAATAGAAGATGGGAGCCGCATAAAGGAGACGATCAACTGAAGATGAAGTAACATGTTCTCATATATGTCATTTCTTAGGATAGCCACCACTTGGAACGAAGATATAATGATCAATTTTATAATGTTAAATGTTTTTTAATCTTAGCTGCATAACCTGAGAATGGACATATTACCCTTCGAGCTATAATTCTCTTATTCGACCTTATACTTATTCTATCCTTTCTACTTCCCAATATTTCTCCCATTGACGCTTTCCACCCTTATATTCTACCCTAGATTGGATATAACTAAAATCTATCCTTCAACTTAAAAGTTCTGTTATAACTTTTAATAGTTGATAGTTCCCTAAAAATTCTACTCTTCAATTTTGTTTTGTGCTTCTGGGCTTCGTTTCAGTTATTATAATGTTGGGAATTGATTATTGGTTATGGAAATTAAAATTTATATGCTAGGTTTCCAATATTATATGCTGAAATTAGGTCATAAGCTGCAAATAATGCAATCGCACGCTGATTCGCTTTGGAAGACTATTCTGAAGATTGATTTCTAGCAACCCTAAGTCAAATTCAATGGATCCAGTATACTTCGAATCTGAATTGCAAATTCCCTCATTAGTAACATGTTCCGAATTTTACCAGAATGCTGGATTTTAGGATTGTGCCAATATACCATTTCTGTTATGCTGCTCTAGTGATGAACCAGGAGAATAAATAGGAAGGAAAAATATAATGAGCAACAGATCTTATAAAAGTGAACTAATCAGGTCTTTTACCGATCAAGTGAGAACTATACTTGCATCTGAGAGTTTTCAAAAACTTTAGGAAATGTCATAGCCGAGTGACTCAAGCAGAATGAGAAGTCATTGAAGTAGGGGCAACCTTGTGTAAATTCTAGTGCCATAAAACACTAACAGAATTCAGTACATAGAGCAGATAAGCAAGCATGAAAAGAACTAGTACTAGTATCCCATACGAGCCTTTCAATCACAGATGCAAATTCTTCGAGAAAATGAAAATGTGACACCATTTTTTGCTAATGCATATGGGCACGTGGTTGCTTGATTCATAATGTGTCTCAAATGTAAAGCCAATTTCCTATAGCAAACCTTACCATCTTCCATCTCATGAAGAGTCTTCTTCCTGGTTACATGACTTGTGCTGTTGATTTTCCTACCCAGAAATAGAATATAGCATACTTTGGGCCCTCTAGCACTATCTGCCCTCATGAATAAATTGGTACCAACAAAGACGGTGATTTTAATCAGGGTGACAACTCGTCGATTAATTTTCCTTAAACTAAAAGTTTCAAATAATTTCACACCAAAGATCTCAGCTACTTAGCTCACCCCTAAGTTAGGAGTCTCGATCTCTTCAGGGATGAAGCAGCTTACGTGCCTTTTATTCTATCTTTAGGTGATATGCTATGTCCTTTTTCTCCGACTTGACCTCCGCCAATCTGCTCTTGACCTTTGGTTTCCAAGGAAACAAGTAGCCAATTGCCTCCAAATCAATAACACAACCCGTGGTCAGGGTTTACTCCTTCCTCCCCTGAATTGCCAAACAGGCTAGCTCTCATGGAAAAAACGAGAGCTCATCGTGGTAATGCTCTTGCCCTTCTAACATACCACTCAGTTCCAAACCAGTACTTATGGACACAAACAAAGACCGGGAAGAAAAGTCGGCAGACGTTGGCTACGTAAGAGAGAGTTGGTATTCAGGAAAATCATAGAGCCGCATCGAATCCCCATTTTGTGGACCGATACTATCATCGAGGCAATCATGACTATGGTTGGGATCCAAAGGAGCTTGGGTCGGCGAAGGAGGGATCCCCGACCCAAGGATATCATAGAAGAGTTTCTCTGAGGCTTGAAGGTCCGCATACTAGTGGAAATTGTCGACATTGTCCTCCTTGTCCACGAGCATTTGGCATATATATATATATATATATATATATATATATATATATATATATATATATATATATATATATATATTCTCCACAACCAGCTGCTTGAGATGAATACTAAAGAACCAAAATATATAACCACCATAAAAATGAAGGCCTTGTAACTAAAATAGAAATCATACAACCAACCAACCGCACCATAACAGAAAGCAAGAGTTTCCGATACTGCTTTGAAGGCTTTGTAGAATAATAAAACTCAACTGGAGTCTTCAAAGCAGTATCGGAAACACTTGTGAGGGTTAGAACAGCAATCTTTGCTCACCCCATCAAATAAATTTTCCTGAATCATCCTGTCATCCACTTTGCTCTTTTGTGAGCAACGAATCATCAATCTCCATTTATGTACTAAACGGATCATCCGAATAACTCAAATTTTTTGCAGATCCGAAACAAAATAACGATGGATTCCAAACTTATTAACAAGAAACAATATTACAGAGAACAAAAAGAAACAATATAACATAAATTAAAACGAAAAAAAAAAATATAACACAAAATTATATAACAGAAAGGATAATTATAACAGTGATAACACGATGGATATGCTATCTATATATAGATAACAAAAAGATTAAAAGATGTATCATGTACATTTAGAAACAATAGAACCAAAATTAAAAAGAAAAAAACTAAGAATACTTACAAAAATAGTTGTAGGAGCCGCCGAGCCGGTCAGAGTTTAGATCGGGAGAGAGACGGTGCAGTGAGACCGTGAAAGAGTGAGAGAGGCGGTGCGGTGAGAGAGTCAGAGGTGGCCGGTGAGAGAGTGAGAACTAGAAGAAGAAATGTGGTGAGACCATCAGAAAGTGAGAGAGGGGGAGCCGAGAGGAGGGTTTGGAGTCTTGGACCTAGGGTTTTTTTTTTTAGATGAAGAGGAGACTCGGGAGAAGAAGAGAGCTCAAGAATGAGGGGGGAAATGAGATTAAACCCGTTAAACCGTTAACGAGACCTGGTTTACCCGACCCAAACAGCTCTTAACGGACCTGGTGCTGGGCCTGGGCCTGGGCCAGGGCCAGTATTTATATAGCATCTTTCCTTGCCCAACCCAACTTTTTTTTTTTCCATCTCGTTCGAGTCTTTTATAAGTAGAGTAATTCTATTCGTACCCTCAAAATTTTTCTTTAAACTATTCTTCCTTACATTACAATATGTCACCTGACATTGCAAATTCTAACCCAAAATATTAATTACCCAAAATTTTTAATATTAATACTAATTTTGATGTTAATGTTAATATTAATATTAATGTTAATGTTAATACTAATTTAAATTTAAATTTAAATATTAATGTTTATTTTATTTTAATCCTTTAATATTAATTTTAGTATTGATTTTGATATTGATTTTAATATTAGTTTTAATGTTAATTTAGTATTAATTTAAACTTAAATTTAAATATGATATTAATTTTATTGTTAATTTAAATTTTAATATGTCATGCTTTTATTACTATTGTGACTTTGTTGGTGACGAAATACATTACCAGAATAATTTATATACATAAAGAAAGTATAAAAAAAATATAGACAACGAAATATTCTGTCAGACGATATGGCATAAATTGTACATGTACAAATTTTGCCAAACTGTATGGCAAAATTCTTGCACAAAATTACGGACCCAATGTGAATCGAACATGCAACCTTCTGAACCAAATCAAATGCGTTATTATTACACTACAAATTATGTAACTCGCGAAATATATTCGTGGGATAAATTTGTTAAAACTCTTTCTCATGTTCCATCTCTCTAAATTTTCTTCCATGGTATAAATTTTATATTATTGGAAAATCTTGATATAGATCCCTGCAACTTCCTATGAATTGTCAGGGTCCCTATGACCTTTCAACTTTGGTACATATCTCATGACAAGTGTGTAATGAATTGGTTGAGGTTGTCTGGTCACGAAACCTTTGTCCTATGCAAATTAGGGGTGTAAAATGGACAAAGTAGTCCGTTGTCCGTACGTGTCCGGCTCGATAAATGGTTCGATCGCGGAACGTCCGATTCATTAACGAACAAAACTTGGACTTTTTTTTGGTCCGATTTTTTAACGAACAAAACTTGGACCTTTTTTTTTGTCCGATTAAAAATCGGACCCGGACACGGTCATATCCATGTCCGGTCCGAATTCGTCCGCGAACAGTCCGATAGTGGAGACTCATTTTGCTTTTGTATCAATTATGTCAAAATATTTTGGTTTTGCATCAAGTTTTTGTTGTCCCGTCTCGATTTTTGTTATCATTTTACTATTGTCTGTTGTATTCTATAACCTTCAATTGTATTTTCTTTCAACTAGATTTTTTGAACCAACTATTAAGGTATCTTGATAAAATAATAACTTTTGGTAATATATTTAATTTGTCCGTGGACCGTCCGATTGAATTAACAAACAGTGGTTGTCCGTGTTCGTCCGGCCCGAACTTGAACAATGAACTGTCCGTGTCCGTCCGTCCGAACTCATTTTCATTAACGGACCGAACACGGACAGTGGACTGTCCGTGTCCGTCCGGTCCGTTTACACCCCTAATGCAAATCAAACAACTGGATTGGTATTATCTTAATCAAATCAAATATTCGGACTTCAACATTTCTTCTATTATCATTAGGGGTGAGCAAATACCGACCGATACCGAAAAACCGACCGAATATCGATTAAAAATATTCCGAAAAATCGAACCGAAATTATGTACCGATACCGAATTGCCGAACCGACTAATTTACGGTATAATGGTAATGGTAACGGTTTGAGTGTAATACCATACCGAAAATACCGAACCGAACCTATTCACACACACACACACACACACACACATACACACACACACACACACACGAACACATTTTTTAATGTTGTTCATGATTAATTTTACACTACTCATTTTCATTTTTATCTTTGTTTTGGTTGGTTTCCTAGAACTTGGAATGGATTTTAGTGGACTTAAATTTATGTTAAGAATGGTAAGAATCGAGTTTTTAATCTTTTGAGCTTATGTTTTTTTTTATCATAGAATTTTGAAGTAAATTTTTGTTACTTGAACTTATACTAAAGGTTAAACTTAGTGACCACATTTGATATTTTAAGCTCATTTTTAGGTGTTTGCGACTTGTTACATATTGTTCTAATAATTTTGATTAATTGTTTGGTTGGTAGAGGCTTGGCTTTAAAATTAATGCTTCAAAAAAAGTAAAAAAATATATATTATAGGTTAAGAGGTTCTACAATATTAAGTGTGTTAATTGATCAAATATTAATTGATAAAATATCGATACCGAACAAAAACCGACCGAATACCGATTTAATCGAAACCGAAAAAATCGATTCTAAATGGTACGATATTGGCATTGATTTTTCAAATATCGATTTTAAAAAATACCAAAAAAATCGACCAAATACCGACCGATTATACCGACGCTCACCCCTAATTATCATCTCATCTTTTTTCTTATACTAAATTGATGTGCAAATGCTTATTTATAGTACTTTTGGTGCTTTTGGAATTGTCTTATTTTCAGATGGTACAAAGTCCTTCTAGACTGTAAGACCTCTTCCACCACATTGCCACGACGTGGAGGAGGATTGGTCCGAAAATTCGCAAGACTTGCACTTTGAAAGTGAGGCCTCTTAAATGTATAAATAAAAAATTCATTAATTTTCCAAACAAATTATATGTATATTTTTCTAAATACCAGTTTTGTGGATTAATTTAACAAATAAAATATTCTCATAATGAAACTTACTAAAACTTTAGAGTCATTGTCACGTCCCAGAACCAGAATACTGGAGAGCGGAGGAATGACTCAGCCAGCTACGTATTACGGGTAGATGAATACCGTATAATACGATCAATGATGTCTAACCAGACGAGGGGGTGCATACTACATGAAAGTCTTACTATGGTCACTTCACATCTATTGTCTCAATCATTCAAACAAGAAGCAAAAATAGAGAACATGTAAGATAAAGCAGTAAGGCGTCCCAAACGCTCAGTCAAAATGTTCTTGAGATCTGGCTTTACAAAACATAGCCAGATGGTATAGTAACATATACACAATTGTTATCAGCTGCAGTCTGACTTTAGTTACAATTATGCAAAAGTAAGTGCAAGACAATCCGACTAACATGTCGGTGCCAAACGGCTAAGTATGAAGTAAATAACAAAACGAGCGGTGGAGTAAGGAACCCACTCGAGTCCTCCTGCGATCATTCCCCTAGTATTGACCATCTTGGAGGTAGAAGTAAGCTGGATCCTCGGGGACCGGCTCTAAATCTGGTCATGCAAAACCAGAGAGGTTAGACCTCTAATAGCAAGTACCACAAGGAAGGACGATATGAAGGATTAAACCAGTAAGTAAGAGAATATAATAATAGATCTCTGCTTTCCACTAGGATTCACATAACATCACGACACTTCGAACCAACCTCCCAACCAAATAAGGACAGAAGTTGGCCCGTCATGTCCTGACATTCTGATCATCTCAGTTAGGCAACAGAGTAGGTACAGTACACAAACAAATCATCTTGAACGGCCAATCAACTACTACGGCTTGCTATTGTGAGTCCCAAGTTATCCTGTAATTATGCAAATAGAGATTCCTCAGTTCTTACTATGTGCGAGCAAGGCTAGTCTATCTAATCAATCAATTGCGCCAATCATGTAATTAGACGAGTCCCAGCGGGACGCCCGCCGTTAATATAGCATGTACAATAATATAAACAGATATCGTTCCATGCCCGTGTGACAGATTTACAGTATCTGTGGGAACCAGCCGGCCTGTCGGGCACTACTAGTCCCAAGAGGGCTGCCATGTAAGAACTCGGGAATCCATTCTCTCCATGCAATCATTATTTTATTTAACTTAATAGTCTTTACGTTGAGTGAAGTTCCATGCCGTGGATCATGGTCATTCTGTAAGCCCCTATTTTTCAAATTTTAGTTAAATTAGTGCTAATTAAATTTTTATGTTATTTATAGCCTTAAATAATTATTAGGAATTTTTAGGAATTTTCTAGAAATTTTAAATGATTTTAAATGAATTTTAAAATGAATTTTTAATACAAAAAATATTGATCTGTAATTTTCTAAAAAGTTTTATTATCATTTTGCAATTTTTTGAAATGTTTTTATATCAGTTTGTAATTAGTAAATTGTTTGAAATTGAGGAATGCAAATATTATTTTGCATTTAACCACTGTTAAAGCCTTTATGCAATAACCTAATTCCTAAGGGCCCTAGTGCTAAACTACCCAACCCCCCCGACCAGACTCTCTCTCTCTCCTCACCTACTCTCGTTGACCTCCCCGACCGACGACTGCCACGCCGACGGGCAGCCCCCGCCGTTTCCAGCTGCCCGACCGACCTACGACCGTCCTAATCCCCCTATTTAAACCCCCGCAGCACCCCCGACCAAACCACCACCACCCCAACCCATCTCAGCCAACCGCCGCCCCGTTCTTCCCCGAAACCCTAATCGGAACCCTAACTCCGATCGTCTCCCTCGCTCCGCCTCACCGTCGACCCTCACAGCCCGCAACCACCACCATCAGGCGCGCCGCGCTGAGCCGCGCCCAGCACCACCGACGTGCCACCACCGCAACGCCTCAGTCGCCGTCGAGCTCCTTCGAAAACCCCCGATTGACCGGACACGTGAGTAACAAAGCCCACTTCGTGTCGTCCGTGTCCCTGGTCCACATATGTGGTTCGCCAGGACACGGGGACACTGGTCCAGTGTGTGGACACGAGTTTTTGTGTTCGTACGTGTCGTGCGTAGCACGGACACGTTGTTACCTGTGTCCTTAACTGTCTGGACACAGGATCGAAACTATATTTTTTTTATATAAAACTAACCTAAACAGAAATAAAATAAACAAGGACCCTAATCCTAACACAACTGATGGGCTGACCCCCTGGCCAGCCCGTCCTATTCTAAACCCCCCCCCCCCCTCGTGCGCAGCAGCTCGGGTTCGAGCTGTGCGGCTGTTGTTTCTTTTCCTTTTCTTTTTTCCTTTTCCTTTTCTTTTGATTTATATATATATATATATATTTATATATATGTATATATATATATATATATATATATATATATATATATATATATATATATATATATATATATCTATATATATATATATACTTATATATATGTATATATATAAGTATATGTATATACTTATATTTGTATATATATATATATGTATTATTATACATACTGTTTTATGTATATACATATGTATATTTTCTATTTAGTACTCTATTTTATTATATTTGTGTATATATTATATATTATTTCTTTATGTATATATATATATATATATATATATATATATATATATATATATATATATATATATATATATATATATATATATATATGTGTTATATATATATATATATATATATATATATATATAAAAATATATGTTATATGTATATATATATATGTATACATAATTATTTTAGCCTAAGTAATTTATGTAATACTTACATATGTATATTTTAAATATATGTAGATATTACTTGTCATATTTTATGACTATTTTGTAAGTTTTCACATGGATAAAATATTAATATTTATTTCTACCACTTTGTATTTTCTGTATATTTAAATTACTGCAACCATTTGGTGTCCAGGCCTAGCATGAGTTTTTGGGCTCAAATGTGTTTTCACACATTCAAGACCTGTACAAGTCATATTGGACTTGATTCATGGCCTTGGGTCCTGTATTTGAACTATTGGTTCAAATTATATACATGGACAAAATACGCAGATAATTAATTATTGTGTGCAATGCTGTTTTTGATTTTCTAAAAATACTTATAGTACTGCTAAAATTATGGAAAAATAGTATTTAGATACTATGTTAAGTTAGCTAATTTAGTATAATTTTTGTAGTATTTAATTTACTGTTTTGCCACTAGTTTGGCATATGAAAACAAAACTCATTTTCTGTATACTTAGGAAAACTGATTTTTATAAAATACTTGTAGTGGTTAATAAATTCCAGAAAAATTATAATAAATTTCTATGATTAACAAGGATCACTTTGGTACTTTACTTTAAACAAAACTAGGCTTTTTGTCTATCTCTAAAATTGTTAGGACACAATGGTCTTTTGATTTATTTATTGATTAATTACGACTTGTAGCTTTTTGGGTTATTTTGAGTTTTAGCCGTGTTGAACCTCACCCCTCACTAGTGTAAAGATCCTAGAAAGTTAGTTAAAGTAGTGTGTCATCCCACATTGGTCTCCTATGCCAAAGTCATCATTTTTGGCTAGGTGCCCAGTCACAAGTCGTGTTTCACCAATTAGTGTCCTAATATTTTAGCTTAGTGTAAAAACTAAGTTATTGTATTTACTTCTACAGTGACGAGTTACCGGACCTCCATAGCACTTTTATCGCAGCTTGTTTTGCTTTGCTTTGCTAGAGGCAAGTACTTTCTACGAACTTTACATATTGTCACATAAATGAACTGCAAACCCCACCATGTTAAATGCTGATCCTTGGGGTAGCAAGTTAGATCTCTACATGTTGTACTTCCAGTTACTACCATGCTTAGAACAGTTTTTATGTGTCTCTCACATGATAGAATATGGGTTATGGAAAAACTAGTAGTTGAGTACGTGATCATGCCCCCATTATCGTACCGAGCAAAGTTCATTCTATATGAATCTGCGCCGTAGGTCATTATCCCGCATTTCTGTACGGATGTACACCTATGCTTGTGCACTTGTACGTATGTACATTTTATTTACATTGTGCCCCAGCACTTTGTACATCTATTGACCGATCACGTACCTACTACAGTTTTAAACATTACATATACATCTGTCTCTATGACATATGCGTCCTTGCCATGATAGACTATGTGATGCCATGCTTTTCAATTATTCCTCTCATGTTCATTTTCATATCTCATATGCTAGTTTGTTAGATTTAGTACTTGCTCCCGTCCTGACAGGATAACGTTGTAGGTATCCTTACTGAGGAGGAGTTACTCTGCGACACCTATTATGGAGTTACTGCCGAGGACCCGGCTCTGCCTTACGAGGATGTTCATGCGGGAAACCTCGCCTAGTTGTCTTTTGTATTATTAGACTTTTGAGAGTAGTCATGTATTAGACTATACATTTTGTAATTAAACATGTATCCAGTTTTATATTTCAGTTCACTTGTACTTGGACATTTTACTATATGAGATGACTTTTGTGTTTGGAGCATTTATGATTCTTCTTCACTTATAGAACTGTTAGCACATTTAGTCTTATCATGTTGTCTTTAGAACAACTTACTACGTTTTATCTCAACGTAGGCTGGGCATGACTCGGCCTGGCCCAACAATTTGGGTAGCGGGTCGTAACATGTTTTTAGTGGTGGCCCATACAGGTCCTGACTAAACTGTTTGGTTACGTTATTGTACCAAGCATGCCTGCAATTAGGAACTCAAGGTAATTAGACAATATTAGGAATGACGCTTAGAACACTTAGAGGAATGCTAGGATTGCAACATAGGAAACACATCACATGTTTGCTATTATAATTAGATTTTCTTGCATATGATTGCTTACTTTAAACAAACCCTTATAAGTCCTTTTTACCTTTATTTAGATGGTGCTTACTCGTTCATCCCAGTATGTTACCCCTAAGAATGGGGCCCTCCATATCCAGTCAGCTGACCAGTTGACTGATACATCTCCACCTACCACATTCCTCCACTCCACAGATCCACAAACCCAGATACCACAACCACCTTCCACATCACAGGCCCAGCAGGACCCCATACTACCACAACCCCCTATCACTATACCCACCCAGGCTTCCGTCACACTCGACGGGAACCAGCTACTCACACTGATTCAGGGGTTCCTAACAACCCATCAGGAGCAGATTACCCTACTCCGCCAGAGCATGGAGCGTTCTGAGGGACGTCCCGTGGTCCCACCACCTGTAGAGCCACGGCAGAGAGCGGGGACGATCAAGGACTTCATGGGTCTGAATCCTAAGGAGTTCTCAGGGACTGAGGGCATAGTAGTAGCAGATGACTGGCTAGATTCGGTAGAGAGGAAGCTTCTGGGAGTTAGGATGTCGGATGACCTCCAGGTCGAGGCAGCGGGATTTCTGCTGATAGACTTAGCAGGAGTTTGGTTCCGGAATGAGCCGTTGTTTGCGAGAGGAAGAGCCACATGGGATCAGTTCAAGACCCAGTTCAAGAAGAAATTCTTCTCGACCACTGCTAGAGTAGCCATGGGGCTACGATTCCAGAACATCCAGCAGGGGAACCGTTCTGTTGATGACTATGCGGCAGAGTTTAGTCGCCTGAGCCGTTTTGCTCCTAGTCTGGTTGCTGATCCAGAGGAGATGACCCGTAGGTTTTGCCATGGTCTAGTTCCAGACATTGGCATTCTTATAGTGGCGAACGGTACGACTGACTACTACCAGAGCCTAGAGTTAGCCCGGAGCATCGAGGAGCGTCTTCTGTCATGCAAGAGGTCGGCTTCTGTACATCATGAGGGTCCGTCCAAGCGTCAGGCTTTCCAGCAGAGAGCGCCGATGCCATCCCAGCAGACTTACCGTCCCCTTACACCACATCATCAGACCCCACCAGTTAGAGCCCCGGGACCCCGACAGCAGCAGCAGCAGAAGGAAGCTATATGTTCTTTCTGCGGAAGACCAGGTCATGACTTCGCCGTCTGCAGGAAGAGGTTGGGGCAGTGCTTACTTTGTGGGTCTGCCACCCATCAGCTTCGGAACTGCCCAGCAGCGAAGCCTAGAGGACTACTCCCGACTCAGCAGCAGAGGTTTGGGCAGCATCTGCAGCAACAGAAAGGACCTCAGGGGAAGGTTTATAGCCTAGCCCTTGAGCCGGAGCCGGAGCAGGTTTCGGAGCCAGATTACTTAGCTGACGTCATTACAGGTCATGTTTATTTGCATACTTTTCTAGCTCTATGCTTGTTCGATTCTGGTGCATCTCATAGCTTCCTGTCATTAGAATTTATGCATGAACATCACTTAGTATCTACACCTACTGCGGAGATTAGTAGAGTAATGACGGGAGGAGGACCAGTGCCTATTAGAGCTAGCTATAGATGCTCTATTATGATAGCCGGGAGAGAGTTCGAGGGGCGATTCTTTGTGATGCCACTCCCCGGTTATGATATCATATTGGGGATGGACTGGCTTAGCTATGCCCATGCATCTATAGATTGCCATGAGGGTAGTATTTTGTTCAGTCCCCCAGGCACAGCACCATTCAGTGTCAGGAGGACAGGGACGGAGATCAGCCTAGAGCCGAACTGTTGTGCTACAGTCGGGGACGCAGCACCGCCACACCCTATCATTAGAGAGTTTATGGATGTATTCCCAGAGGATCTTCCAGGGCTTTCACCTGACAGAGATGTGGAATTCACTATAGATTTAGTGTCGGGTTCATCACCAGTATCCCAGGCTTGCTATAGAGTGAATCCCAAGGAGGCCATAGAGATAAAAGAGCAGATTGATGACCTGTTGAAAAAAGGTTTCATTCGATCCAGTGCTTCTCCATGGGGAGCGCCAGTGCTCTTTGTGCCTAAAAAGGATGGTACAGTCCGGTTGTGTATTGACTACCGGGCCTTGAATGCCATCACTATCAAGAACAAATATCCTCTGTCCAGGATAGATGATTTATTCCACCAGTTGAGTGGGGCGAAGGTGTTTTCCAGGATAGACTTGAGATCCGGGTACCACCAGGTGAAGGTTAGGCCAGCAGATATCCAGAAGACGGCGTTCAACACGAAGTACGGGCAGTACGAGTTTTTGGTGATGCCATTTGGTTTCACAAATGCGCCAGCTGTCTTTATGAACTTGATGAATAAGACATTTCACCAGTATCTGGATAAGTTCGTCGTAGTGTTTATCGATGACATCCTGATATACTCGAAGACGCCGGAGGAGCATGCAGAGCACTTGCGGATAGTTTTGGGGATTCTAAGGCAGGAGAGATTGTTTGCCAAATTGCCGAAGTACGAGTTCTTTTTAGACCGAGTGGAGTTTCTCGACCATGTAGTCACTGGAGATGGAATCTCGGTGAATCCCAAGAAGATTGCTGCAGTTGAGACGTGGAAGGCTCCGACGTCAGTTTCAGAGATCAGGAGCTTTCTGGGTTTAGCCGGCTATTATAGAAAGTTCGTCCAGGACTTTGCTAGGATAGCTGAACCCATGACGAAGCTGACACGGAAGGATGCAGAGTACATTTGGTCAGAGGACTGCCAGACAGCATTTGAGGAGCTGAAGAGGAGGCTGACGACCGCTCCAGTTCTGACATTACCTTCAGGTTCTGGAGGTTTCACCATATACAGTGATGCTTCTGGGAAGGGGCTAGGATGTGTCCTACAGCAGCATGGGAAAGTGATTGCTTATGCATCTAGGCAATTGCGGACTCATGAGCGGAATTATCCTACCCATGATCTCGAGTTAGCTGCGGTGATCTTTGCACTCAAGTTATGGAAACATTACTTATACGGAGAGCGTGTGAAAATCTTTACTGACCACAAAAGCTTGAAGTATGTGTTCACACAGAAAGAGCTGACCTCGAGTTAGCTGTGGTGATCTTTGGACCTATTTCTCGGATGTGGGAATTTAAGGTTTTCGCGGCCAGGCATGCGGCAATACGAAAATTTTAAATACCATGATTCTAGAGGTATGTACCTTAGTCGAGGACTCTGTGAATATCGTAGCCTTGCTCACTAGCATGATGAAGATTCTAAATATCATGATTTTGGACAGACGCATATGATTATCGGCACTACAACAAATATGGCCTACAATAGCAGTTTTTCTATAGCGTTCAAGTGTCCCCGCTATAAAATGTTATAAACAATAGCGTTCTTTCTATAGTGCTATAAAAATATCTATCTATAGCATTTTCTGAATGCTGTCGAATCTATAATATTCATCTATTGCTTTGTTTGTATGTCAAATCAAATATCATGTTCGAATCCTATGAGAAGTAGCGTAGGTTTTTATTTTACACTTAAAAATATCGTAAACAATTATATATCAAATACAACACTTTTAAAAAATATCATAAATAACTATATACAATATCCACACTTTTAAATTAGTGTCTAAAAAATTTATTTCCCACAAATATTTTACTTTACCGCTGTGCCAAAAAAATGGCGCTCATTTGCTGCCGATAAACTAGGTTTTTTCCCCTCCTTCAAAATTTTTATGGTCTTTCTTTCTCTCTCTCTCTCTCTATACTTCCTCTCTTTTCGTCTTCCAAGATAAAGATAGAGATGGATCCCCAATTCTCAGCCCCAGCAATCGTAGGTCCTCCTCGACCCCATCCTCGTCCTCCCTAACCGCACTAGTGCCCTCTTCCGAATATGGCGCCACCATCGGTAGTCCATCCCCATACTCCATCGACATCGTCATCCGAACCAAACATCGGAACTCTGCTTTCTTCAGCAGTTTTCTCATTCTCCTTCCGACTTTCGCGTGAGATCCGTGAACCAAAAGGGCTACAGAGCAGGAGAAAAAAGAAAGCAGCTCCGGACTCCCCCAATCTCTCCTCTCCAACAATGCTTCGCAGGTTCTCATCGCCTCCGACTCTCAAATTAGGGTTTTACTTAGCTAGGGTTTCTTCGCTCATTTACTTCTATTTTGGGAGGATTTACATTTTTGTAACCATTTCTAATGAGCAGTCAAAATCGCAGGTGCATTTGGGATCTCTTCTTCTTCTTCTTCTTTCGAAGTCCTCTTCACTTCACCCCGATCGCATCTATGATCCACTCTCTCCTTCCCTTCCTTCTTCGTCACCACCACCACCAAACCCTAACTTCTTATTCCACTGTCATTGGCCGTTGTTGGAAGAAGAAGACGAAGAAGAAGCGCAACAACCAGACTCCCCCTCCAGACCCTGCCTTGCTCTCCTACGCCATCTCCTTATGGCAACAGAGGGCGTCCGATGGGGGTCTCGACTCATGGCAACAGAGGACGTCCGGTTGGGGGTCTCAACACACGACAATAAAGGGTGTCCGATTGGGGGTCTCGACTCACGGCAACAGAAGGTATGTGTTTCATATCGTGATTCCCAGCAGGCCATCGTCGGGGCCATCATCACCGTCGCCATCAAGGTCCTTCCTCTACCCCTCGATCATTTGGTAAATATTCTTGAGCAACAATTTATATATGCATCATCCTAATGCATTTTGGAGTTTATTTACATTAGAGTGTCTTAGCATGTCTGACACCAGACAAGTCACTTATTTTCTGAGTATGCTTCCTATATATTAGGAACATAACACAATGTACATGATAATGTTAGAATCTCGTAATTTATGTGGCTTAGTGGTTTTATTAGCATTCCAAGAGTAAAATTATTATGTCTTATTGGGCACAATTTGTATTGGATGATGGTAGACAACTACCTTTGTATTTTTTAAAATCCATCATGAAGAAACTATATCTACTTTCACAGGTTATCAATTGGCAATTGCTAAGAAAACTGGTCGACGGCTTGGCATGGGAACCAACATGTACCCTTCTTCATCACTATTGGGTCGCGATAAAGATAAAAATGATGTACTTCAGATGAACTTATTGAAAATATAGATGGTTTTGCTGGTGTCTTCCCAGGTATCTATTCACTACCAAAATAAGTGGTTTTAGCGACGCCCAAAAACGTCGCTAAAACAATAAAATCCGTCGCTAATATGAAGCACCGACGCAATTACCGACGTTTAAGTTTTGTCGCCGTTTCCTTAGTCGCTGATTACAAAAACGTCGCTGAACGTCGCAAGTACCGACATCCAGCGACGTAACTGTACGTCGGTGAGTTCTCGACGTCTACCGTCGTGTCGGCGGTATATTAGCGACGTATATGTAGTCGCTACACGTCGGTGAAGTCCTGGAATAATTCCCGACGTCTACCGTCGTTTCGTCGGTAATATAGCGACGTGAATGTAGTCGCTAGACGTCGGAGACCTGTACATTTTTTTGCAGCTAGTCGTCGGTAAACGTCGAAAAAGCGTCGGAGACCTGTACTTTTTTTGCAGTTAGTCATCGGTAAATGTCGGAAAAACGTCGGAAAAATGTATTTTTTGCAGCTTCTCGTCGGTAAACGTCGGAAACTGACGTCGATAAACGTCAGTAAGCGTCGCTAAACGTCGCTAAAATTGTAAAAAAAATAAAAAAAATAAAACACAGATTCTATATTACCACTCACAATTCAAGATGCTACACATATAGGTACACATTCAAATCTCCACTCACAATTCCAAATCACAGCGCATTCAAACCCCCACTCACAATTCAAGATGCTACACATATAGCTTTAATCTAAGTTAATTAACATCCAATCCAAACACAATTAACATTTATCGACGAAGGAATTAACATCCAATCCAAACATCCAATCCAAACAAGTCACAAGTCAAATCGATACAAACACAATTAACATCCAAATCCAAACATCCAATCATAAATCACAAACATATGATGATACAAACACAAACAAAAGTCCTAACTAGGACTACTAGTGATCTGGTGCAGGAGGGGCACCGCCGCGACGAAGGGATAACAACTCCTCATACTTCGCAAGTGAAATCGATACAGATGGAGCGCCAGGCTGTGACGTCGGTGGAGTCGGTGTCGAAGAAGAAGGCGGTGGAGGCGGCGGAGTCGACGACGATGAAGGCGCACCCAGAGTACCAGCATGCTCCAACGCTGTAAGTCGCTGGTTGTATGAATCCATGATAGATAACATTCTACCACTGCTCTGGACCATCGAATCCTGCGCCAATCTCACCGTCTCGGCCATGGTCACCTGTCCTGTCTGCAACTCCGTCACCGTGCGCTCTAACCCTCCAACGGTGTGCTCTGTCCTCTCAGTCGTCTCCACGAGCCCCATAATGCCGCGGTCGAGCGCATCCAATCGTGCTATCAGCGCAGGATCGTCCGTAGGGTGCTGAGACTGCTGCTCGATCCGTCGTAGCAGGTCGTCACGGAGAGACTCCATCATCTGGTGGACTCGGGCAGACTCTTGGGACGACTGTGGACCATGCACACTAGCAGGAGATGTCCTAGAGGACTGGGTCGCAACTAGGGCGCCATAGGATCCCGTACCGTAGTACGTACCCCTATGGAGGCCACCAGCGGCGGTCATCCACAGCTCGTCCTCCGACAGAGCTTGAGTGGGCTGCGAGGAAGTACCGGCCACTCCTGCATCAGGTGCACTAGCAGTCGCCCGTTCCCGCAGCCTCTGATACTCGGCCTAGAAAGTATGGATAGTACTCTATGATTTCTAATTTCTAATTAATGTACTTATTTTTACTAACTTCATGAATATTTATTTGCATCATATTTACTAAGTTATATTAAAATTGACACGAAGTATTAAATTAAGATAACGTATTGTAATACTTACATAGGTCTGCTCGGCCCTCTCGTCAATAAGGACTCCGCCCTTCCGATGGGTGGCCAGGAAGACGGTCACCATGTCGGCGTTACCGACCTTCCTTACCTGTAATTAAATATATTATCTTAGTAATAATTTATCGGATTTGTATTAAAATAATATTTCTAAAATAGAAAGACATACCAGATGACGAAAATGTTCCGTCATCGGAATCAACCCACCGCACCACTTCGAGGCATGTTGCCTAGCCGCCTTAGCCTTCTCCGACTTCTCCTTGTACCTTGGCTCGTTGAATCGAGCCTTCATCGCATTCCACTGATCAGGGGTGATCCAACCTTTGATCGGCTTTTCGGCACGATCACGTTCCTTCTGATCATTAATAGAGTCGCGGATCAGCTTAGCAGCGACGGAAGGAAACATCCCCTCGATCAGCTCGGCCCGGTGCGGTGGATAGTAAAACATATCCTAGAACAGTACGAAACCAAATATTTATCAGTTATATATAATATGCATAAATTAAATGATTCATGTTAAAAACAAATCTATTTTAACCTTGAAGCGCGTAAACCAGTAGTTCTTCCTTTCGTCTGGAGCATCAGAGTAGTTAATCCAGGGACCACCATAATTATGCCTCAGCATATCGCCTAGGCGTCTCTGTACCCCTGGAGGACTATATCTATACAGACATATTATATTCATGAAAAAAGTTAATTTATGATAAAAACAGAAAAAAAAATCATAAACCAAAATACCTACTTTGTACCGTCGGCCCAGATCTCCGTCCTCCTCTCCTCCGGAGGTGCGCAAGGAGGATTTGCATGATGCTGGTCGGCCGTCGGCACATCCTCCTCGGCCGTCGGCATAGCCTCCGCCATCTGCTCATCCGTCTCCATCGTCGTATCAGCATCAGAAATGCTAGACGGGCGAGCACTCTCAACAGGCCTGGAACTACTCGTCCCAGGAGATATGCCACGTGATGTCGTCCCAGCAGGCCCAGCTACTGTCCGATATGGAGGAGTAATCGGCGACGAAGATCCAGAGCCGGTACCAGTAGGAGGTACCGAAGGAAAACTCCGTCCTCTAGCAGTACCTGTAGGAAGTACTGGAGGATCATGTCCTCGTCGTGTCCCTCGTAACGCTCCGCGACGACCTGCCATACCTGATAACAGTATATGATAGTACAAAAAATAATAGAGACTAGAAATATGAAAGTACAACAAATAATAGAGACTAGAAATATGAAAGTACAACAAATAATAGAGACTAGAAATATGACAGTACAACAAAGATAATAACCAAGGTAACATATGATGATACATTCTACAATAAACATCTAAGTCCAGATAATATATTCTAGAAGAAACATCTAAGTTCAGATAAGTATATCTCTCTCAATCATCTTCAGAATAATCATCTTGTTCGTCTTCCTCGACCTCATCTTCCTCTTCCTCCTCATCTTCACTTTCGTCTTCACCTTCGTCGGCTTCGTCTTCCTCTTCGGATAATTCTACATCTTCTACATTATGTGTCGTGTAATACGTAACTTCCGTGGAGTCCACATCGACAATATTGGTTACAGGAGGTAGCTCGTCCTCCTGGTAAGCTTTTTCATCAACATCAAAAGTATCTCTAGCTTTAGTCTTGCATACTGCCCACCAGTCAGACTTCGTTGCTCCCCGTCTCGGATAAGCTGTGAAGTACACGAGCTGAGCCTGAGTTGCTAGGACAAACGGTTCGTAGCCTTGATATCTACGCTTGTAGTTTATATCCACAAGACCATGCTTGTCAATTTTCCAGCCTTGATTTTCAATCGGATCGAACCATTCACACTTGAACAACACGATCTTTGCAGGTTCTCTGCCATAATTATATGACAACTCCACAATCTCTCGCAAGATGCCAAAGAAATCATTTCCTGGATCGACGTCTTTGTAGTTCGAAGACTTGATACACAAACAACTGTTCTTCGTGGAATCAAGATCCAGGAAGCTGTCTCTGATCGGAGCATTTGTCGACTTGAACCGAAAGCCATTGACACAATAACTTGGCCATATTTTAACAAAAGTAATTGGTCCCTTGGCAAGAGTTCTAATTAATTCAATCTCGGGTGAAATTAGACGATCGACCTGAATATCAAAGAAGAGATAATAAGTTATTTATTGCGCAGTTGCATTAGAAAAGGCCAGTAAATATTACCGAGCTGCTTACATATTCGCTCAACCAAGAAGGAAAATGACATCTCATTTCTTGTTCTAATGCTTCGTCTGTTAGGTAGGGTCTAACCAGCCTCAACTCATCATTATATATGCTGGAAAACAACGAAGCATTAGAACGATTAGTACAATAATATTAGCTTATACTATTACATTGAGATGACGTAAACTCATCATTCCTTACTTACCCCTCTAGCTTCTCCACTTCATCCTCGTCGCAATTGAGTAATACATACAACTGAGCAGCCCTTAGCTCTTCGTCATTCAAATATCTCTTCTTCATTTTCCCCGAAGGCTTTCCGGACGCATTGAATACTTTCAGTATTCCATCATTAAATTCTTGATATCCGTCGTCATTTCTCGGAGCCCTCGTTCTATTCATAGCAACATGAGGTTTGAAATAGGAGGAGCAGAAATTTGTAATCTCCTCGAGAATATAGGCTTCACAAATAGAACCCTCGACCCGAGCCTTATTTTTTACCTTTCTTTTTAGGTGATTCAAATGTCGCTCGAACGGGTACATCCATCGATATTCGACGGGTCCACCAACACGTGCCTCGTAGGAAAGATGAATCGGCAAATGCTCCATAGAGTCGAAGAATCCAGGAGGAAACACCCTCTCTAGCTTGCACAGTGTTACCGTAATGTCCTTCTCTTGCTTTTCTAGACGATCAACGAGCAATTTATTAGAACAAAGGTCCCTGAAGAATATGCTAAGCTCCGTCAATGGATCCCAAACTGCCTGCGGTAAGAATTCCCGAAATGCAATCGGAATTAACCGCTCCATGAATACGTGACAATCATGGCTCTTCATACCTGTCAGTTTGTTCTCCTTGAGGTCGACGCATCTTCTCAAGTTTGAAACATACCCATCTGGAAATTTCAGACCTTGAATCCACCTACAAAGCCTCACTTTATCCTCCTTCTCCAGTGAGAAAATTGCCTTAGGCTGCTTCAACTTCCCATTCCCGTCCTCTATCAAATGCAATGCAGGACGTCTACATATTTCTTTCAAGTCCAATCTAGCCTTAGGATTGTCTTTCGTCTTCCCCTTTACGTCAATTACAGTATTAATTATGTTGTCAAACACATTCTTCTCGATATGCATGACATCAAGGTTATGTCTAATCAGATTGGTGCTCCAGTATGGCAGATCCCAGAATATACTCCTCTTCGTCCAGTTATGAGTGCGACCAAATCCGTCACACTTGTAGCCCGTAGCAGGCTGCTCAATAGCACTTGGTAAATCTCTAACCTCCTCCCATATCGTGGCTCCGTACCACCTTGTCGGTGGATCACCCTTCTCCACAACGCCAGCACGAAAAGCATTCCTGTTCCTCCGGTACGGATGATCCTTCGGCAGGAATTGTCGATGACAATCGAAGAAGCACGGTTTGCCTCCGTGTTTCAAACGGAAAGCCTTAGTATCGTCCATGCAACACGGACATGAAAGACGACCATGCGTGCTCCATCCAGATAACATTCCATAGGCCGGAAAGTCGTTGATGGTCCACATAAGTGCTGCCTGCATCTGGAAATTTTGTTTTCTAGATACATCGTACGTGTTGGAACCTACTTCCCACAGCTGATTCAACTCATCAATCAATGGCTGTAAATAAACATCGATGTTCCTTTTCGGATTGTTCGGACCTGGGATAATAACGGTGAGGAACATATATGGAGCCTTCATGCACATCCAAGGCGGTAGATTGTACGAGGTGACGATCACAGGCCAACACGAATACTGGGATCCCGAAAGTCCGAATGGGGTAAAACCGTCAGAGCAGAGACCCAATCTAACATTACGCGGATCAGAAGCAAAATCTGGATACTCTCGATCAAAGTGCTTCCATGCTTCTCCATCAGATGGGTGATCCAACACTCCTTCGGTATGTTCCCGCTTATGCCAACTCATGTTTTCTGCAGTTTCCTTCACCATAAACAACCGCTGCAAACGCGGCGTCAACGGCAAGTAGTACATCGAAGAGGTAGGCTTCCTGTAGCGATCGACACCACAAAATCTGCAGGCGTCTTCATCCTTGTCGTCTTTGTAGTACAACATGCACCCGTTGCGACAGGCATCGATTTTTTCATATCCCATCCAGAGCGATCTAACCATCCTCTTAGACCGGTAGAAGTCTTTAGGCAACTTCGCACCCTCAGGCAATATTTCTATAAGCAACTCCATAATACGGTTGTAGCAATCTTGCGACATGTTAAAATCGGACTTGATGCTCAACAATCTTGTAACCACCTCCAACGGTGAATGATCCTCACAACCAGAATATAATGGAGTCCTTGCATTCTCCAGCAACTCCATGAACTGTGCAGCATCGGGGTTCGGTGCCTCCTCAGGTGCATCATGATCATCCGGATCGAAACTAGGCCCGGCCGCGTCAAAAACCATGTTCACCAACCCATCGTCGTAAGGAGCGTTGTTGTGGACATCCACATAAGGCTCGTACTCCGATGCTAAAGACACAAGTTCTCCATGCTCGCTCCACTGATAGTAATTCGGCGTGAAACCCTTCGAGTACAAATGATACGTGACATCCACTTCTGGATGATATTTCAAGTTGCGACATCTCACACACGGACACTTAATTTTGGTACCGTCCATGTACTGAGGGAACGCCTTGGCAAACTGTAGGAACTGGTGTACACCCTCTATGAATTCATCCCGCACACCGCACATGTCATTAGGATGACGGTTGTACATCCAAGTACGATTCCGCAGATAGTAATTCAGCTCCATAATTCTGTAAGATAGATACATCAAGGTAGTGAATGATATGCAAGTGTCAAAGCTTTTTCGATGGATTGCATTTATCTTTTCATCCATTCATTCATGCATTGCATTTATCTTTTCAGTTTTGCATATCATTACCTACTATTATACATGCATACTTTATATATACATCAAGGTAGTAATACTAGTTGATGTTCGGAAAAGGAGAGTGCGATGTCTAGTAGAGGATTCTTTTTTTTGAGGAGCTGTCATATCATGGAAGTCAATATAAAATAAAAGAAGGATGAGAAGGGTTTGACTATCTACACACTTTATATACATGCATTGCATTTATCTTTTCAGTTTTGCATATCATTACCTACTATTATACATGCATACTTTATATAAACATAATTAGTATATAATCATGTAACTGGTGGATCCGCTAGCTAGTAAGCCGGATGTACTTAATATCAGAGAGTATCAAATTAGTATCAGTATATAGGTTAGGTAGACCGTATATACGGTCGATACTGATAGCGATAGTCCGATACCGATAGCGATAGTCCGATACCGATAGTTCGATCGATACCGATAGTTCGATACCGATAGCGATAGTCCGATACCGATAGCGATAGTTCGATACCGATAGCGATAGTCCGATACAGATACACATGGACCTACATATCTATATCACTAGTAGCCATACTCCTCTACATACTACTCTACACACTAAGACTAATTTCTTAGACTGAACCCACAATCTTTAACTTACCATAAGTCACTATACTATCCTTTATATATACAACCTTTATAGATACAATCGATATATAGCCATCACTCCCTTCTTTTATCAAATCTGATACACCCTACCATCTTTGTGAACTCTCAATGTCACATACTAACTTTCCCTCTTCACACTCCACTCTAAACTCTGAACTCAACCCTTAGGTAACCCAATATATAACTAAATCCTAACCACTGCAACCAAACACAAATCGAGATACACATATATATACAAAGCTAATCAAATATATATACTAGACTTCATATTCAAGGATTGGTTTAAGTTCAAGGACTGAACAAGGATGAGAAGGGTTTGACTGAATATGGGTTCAAATCCTAATCTAAAAGATGCTATGGTTGACTATGGCTGATACTAGTAACTTTGGAACTGATACATGTTCATAAGTTGAACAAGGACTGAACACTTATGCCCCCTCTCCCTTCCATCAAATGATACATCTAAAAAGTGGCCTTTACCTACCTAGAAGTCGACTGAACAACTAAGAAAGGGGACTGAACAATATAGAGGGCAGTTACTCAGTTTCAATGTCCTACAGTAAATAATATTACATTATATGAATTAGCATCTTAATTATCAATTTTACTCTTGAAAACACAAAGAACAATACATGTATCAGAAAATCCCTTTTTTGAACCCAAATTTGAATAAATACAACCCAAACTTGCATTCCATGAACCTCGGCCATGTAAACTAACATCTCAGATATTGTATACATCTTAAACATCATGAATCTACATTATTTAACAATTTAATTTACTTAAAAGATTTTAGAAAATGCTCAAACTGGACAGTTTCAGAAAATATGTGAAGAACCCTCAATTCGAATCAAAAACCCAAATTCATATCAATTAATGTGTGCACAAGGTTTATACATATGTCAGGGGGGTGTCTCGTGTCTAGCAAACTAGACACGAGGTGTCCAAACAAGAAACGTGCACAGGCTCGTGTTGAGGTGTCGAGCCGGTTAGAGTTAGGGTTTACCTGACCGTGACGACGAGGGGGAGCGACGACGGCGAGGGGGAGCGACGGTCGAGGTGGCTGGAGCTGGCTCTGGCGAACGGCGAGGGGGAGCGGCGGTGGAGGGGGAGCGGCGGTGGAGGGGAAGGAGGGGGTCGACGGTCTCCGGAGGAGGAGAGCGGCGGTCACCGAAGGTCGGTGGGGGTCGGGGGCCGAGGGGGTGGGGGAAGCCGGCTCGGGGTCGGGGGTGAAGGAAAATAATTGGGGGGAAAATAATGGAGGAAATGAAAATCGAACCTGACCTATATTTACAAGTTAGCGACGTCACACAAAAACGTCGGTAAACGTCGCTAGTATAAGTGATATTAGCGATGAATTAACATATACGTCGGTAAACGTCGCTAATATCACTAATATTAGCGACGTTTACCGACTTATACGCGACGTTATCTGTTTAAAACGCAAACGTAGTTTAAATACGTCGCAGAACGTTGCTGTCCGTCGCTAATAACGACATTTTGCGACGTAATAAAAAAACGTCGCTAAATTGTTTTTTCCCTGCGACGTTTTCTTAAAACGTCGCTAATTTCGTCGGTAATATGACTTATTTTGGTAGTGATTATTTACCCTTTTCCAGCAGTATCTTCCCCGACTTTTGCTTCGAAGAACTTTGATTTGCCTCCATCTTATTTATTGGCCATATAACAAATTCTTCGTTGATCAAATGTGATGGCTATTAGATGTCCCTGCTTGTCACTAAAGTGTGTATTTTTTAAAATCGAGTTTGATGACAATGGTTTCATTAAAATTTGAGTAGTATTTGGTACTATGTGCTTGATAAAACATTATATAATTATTGTCACATTTGTGATATAAAAACCTTTCCAAAGTATTTTATTCTAAATATCAAATAAAAAAGTAAAACTACTGTTAATTATATTCTGACGGTTGACTTGTTGATGTACCTTTTAGGTTCTTCATTAAATTATCGTGGCAGAATACTTTCATGAGGGCTGCTATGACCCAAGGAAATTGCTTGATAGGCTTAAGAAGGTTAAGGTAGGTGCAAACGTTTACTGGTCGGTTTATTTTTTGGTTGTGTGTAATTAATTTAAACTTTAATCCAGTTTTCACTAGTAGTTAAATCATTTTGATGGTTATTTGCTTGAGATTATGTGATTGATCTTTTAAACTTTGTATCAAGTAATTCAAGAGTCTAATTAAGATAAGTACAAATATAAAAACTACTAACCTGTGTATTTCGTTATACTTAGTCTTGGTATGAACCTCTATATGTTGATTGTAACTCTTTGATAAGAGTTAGCCATTGAGCTGCCCTTCCAGCCTTTATTTGCTACGCGCTCTTATACCTTATCTCTTTAGGATAGTGGTCATGTATCGTAATAAATTGACATAATCCTTGATTTTGTTTGTCAAGGCAACTTATAAAAGTGGCTTAGGCGGCATCTAGGTGGTCTGCTTGGGTCTAAGCTGCTTGATTATGTGAATCTAACTACCATGATAGAAGAGAACGAAGAAGAGGTCATAGAGAGGGCAAGCCCCCCTCTTTTTTTCACTCCCTTAGGCATTACATCCCGCTCTTTACTTTATTTCTACTAGCTATATGGCTGCTTACTTTACTATCGGCTATGTCTCATACAAGTTCTAACCATAAATACAATATATGAATACCTGAATCTGTGAGGAATATGTATTCAAGTTCTATTTGATATGGACCAGTGTTTTCAGTTATTAGCATTCCTCTTCTTAAATCATTATTAGACCTGTGACTCCTTTTCACTTCAAGTACTTTCATCTCTTTTTTTTCCATTAATCTTATTCATCTTCGGATGATCTTTTGACCCTTCTATCTCAAGAGAATCTTCTGGCTTCTATTTAACACTAATTATTTACCATGATGTAGATAATGTTGATCAAGAATCACAAAATAATATAGAAACCAACTATGCTGCTTTAGAATTTTAGGTTTATATGTTATTGAGCTAAAATTTTGATTATTCAGCTATTATTTCGTGACATTTTTCATATTACTATGCTGCTCTGCTACAATGTTGTGCTAGTTCCTTATAGCACTGCTACAATGTTGTTCTTATTCCCTATACAACACAGTTATTGTGTTGTTTAACTTCTAGCATACTGTTTATTCTAATAAAATCTCTTGTTATTATATGCTCATATTTCTGAGTAGTATATATTCATGTTCAATGTTCTTCATGTGATTATTTTCATCTAAAGTGATATGCTTATTGTAGTATTCAACTTTCTATAAGAAAATGATGGATCCCCCCCCCCCCCCCCCCCCCTTTTCCTTTACTGCTGGTAATCAGGCTAAATAGACACTACAATATTGGAAATGTTGGAAAGACATCGATTTTCTAAACAAAAGATAAGACTTGGTTTCTCAGAATACCCATGCTTGGGCTAGATATTCATTGATGCAGTAGCAATAGTTTCTAATTCAACTATATTTTCTTCTTTCTTTCTCAATTTCAGATATTCTGAACTAGATGTATGACAGTATATTTTGATAGGGTTTTGTTTGGTGGACAAATATTTTCTTTTTCTTGTGGGTTTGTCATCCCAGGTTGTGCGCTTTTGTTGATTTGTAGGAGGTCAAACTTATTACCTTTTCATTAAACCTTTCTAATAAATTTTAATTTTTGTGGTTGCTTGCTTTCATCATCTCATCTTTTATCTGATTTGATATATAGAATTTATTTTGGCCAATGGGACAAGAGGAGACAACCCATAGTTAGGTCCTTTTATCATTTCAGTTTGGAAATAATATGATTAATATTCACACTGCTAGTGTTGTTTGATAAGTCCCTAATCAACACAGGGTCTTTAAAAATTAGGTCCTTTGATAAGACCCTAATCAACACAGGGTCTTTGAAAATTAGGTCCTTTGATAAGACCCTGATCAACCATGTTGAACCAATATGTAAAAGAATTGAATTTCCTGATTCAAATAGTGATCAAAGATGGAGCTGTAAATATGTTGTGAATTCAATGACCAAAAGTTTAACTTGTAGAAACTGAAGTTACACTGTCGCTTGAAGTTACAAACCTGGGCTCTGTCTCACTGAAGGACAGCAGAACAACTAAAAAAGAAGAATTCGTTTGAAGTTTAACTTCGTTTGAAGTTACATATAGCAACATGTAAACGTTCAGTAGTTTTAGTCTCTAATTCTCTTAAATAATGCTTTGTATCTGAATCTTATGGTACCAGGTCTTTTTTACTATGGTGGGAGCCAACTGTAACATTGCAAACGTTATCAATACAACTCCGGGTGTCTTTGCATTTTCCTTTCTGCAAATTGCCATCCATCTTGCTGTGATTCTGGGAGTAGGAAGACTGCTCCGAATCGAGAAGAAACTTCTACTCATTGCTTCCAATGCCAATGTTGGAGGCCCGACGACTGCCTGTGGGATGGCAACCGCCAAAAGCTGGAGTTCCCTGATAGTCCCAGGCATTCTTGTAGGCATTTTCGGGATCGCCATCGCAACTTTTATTGGTATTGGGTTTGGACTGTTCGTCCTGCGACGCTTATAGCTGTTTTTGAACTCTTTATGCAAGAAAGGTCAGCCTATAGATCTGTCACCTATATACATGTGTACGAGTCTTAAGAGAGTTGTTGATGCATATTTTCCTCAAAAATAACCTCTGTATTGTTCTCATATGCGCAGATTTAGAGGTTCGCCAAGACATTGTCAGCTTAAGGAAGCATCGATATTCGTTTTGCTTCCTTTCTAAATCTGTTGTGGAATGCTATGGCTGTTAGCATTTACCATCTGGAAGTATGGTAATCTAATCAAGTTTTTGTTGACCCTCGGCTAACTGCTTTCTAGATTTTTGTTTTATCGTCAGTAGACTTTTATAATAGATACATCTGAAAGATGACATCAGTTCTTCCTTTTCCTTAAGTGAGAGTTCTTATAAGAGTTGTTTGAGTTCCTTAAGTTATATCATAATGTGTTTTCTTCTCAATTTTGTGTAGGTTGGCGTATATGTTTTTGATGGTTGTGGATAGCTGCTAGAAGGAAAGAGGCGAGCTGTTTTTTGGCCTACAGATATTTATAAATGGAATGGTTTATTTTGGACTACAGATACTTTGTAAATGGAATAGTTTATTTTGGCATACAACTACTTTTTCTACATCTTGAATGTTTTAATGACTACTACTTTTTGTACATCTTGAATGTTCTAATAAAACATTTCATATTTTGGCAAATTTTTACTATATCTTGATCGACCGAAATGCAAGTTGCGATTGAAATTGTCTGCGATTATTGTTATTTATATGTGATACAAAACAGGTTATGAAATATGAAATTCTGTAGCTTCATAATATAAAATTCTGTAGCAGGTTTATAGCACTCAAAATATCTAAATTGTTGCTACTACGATAGCATATGATGTCTAAATTGCTGCTACTACGATAGCATATGATGAACGCTATAATAAATCAAACAATTCATCAAACGCTATAAATCATCCACAGCAGTCACAAACGATATGAATAATCCACAGCATTCATAAACGCTATAAGTAATCCACAACACTCCCGAATGCTATAAACTATCTACAGCGTTCTAGAATGCTATAAAGTATTTACAGCATTCATAAACGCTATAAACCAACAACAGTATACACGAACGCTATAAACCTTCTATAGCATTCATGAACGCTATAATGTTATAGCGTTCACATGTCTGGACATACTATAGCGTGGGCGATCATAGCAGACAGAATCTGCTATAGAAGGCTTTCTATAGCGTTCCGCGCATGCTATTGTAGGCCATATTTGTTGTAGTGCGGACTATGTGTTTGAGACTGTGATTGTTGGGGTGTTTGACCTAGAAGGAGTATGACCATTCTAATTTCGAGGACGAAATTTTCTAAGGAGGGTAGACTTGTAGCATCCAGTTTTCTGAAATTGGGGTATTTTTGAATATTTATTATTTTTATTATTAATTAATAGTATTTTAGTCATGATATAATTTTTGGTGATTATTAGTGTAATTAAACCCATTTTCTAAGCCATGACTTATGACTTTGTGACTTACTAGCAAAACCTTAGTGTAACCCTAGTTTTTCTTAACCTAGAGACTAACCATGATCATGTGAGCCTAGCCATAGGTTTAGAACATCAAATTAGGGCTTTTTAGCCTAAAGGGTATTTTGGTAATTTTCTAGGATTTATTTAGAATTATTTGTATTTATGTGTTTTTATTATTATTTAATTATTGTTAAGTGTCATGAGAGCCCTAACCTAGTTTACCCTAATCTAGAGGTTAGTTACTAACCTAGAAACTAAGGGGTTAGATATTTACATGTTAGTTAAAGTATAGAAAATATCTAGATATTTACTTTTGTGATATTTCTTGAAAACCTAAAGATCTAAGCTACCATTACCTTGAAATTCAAACTTCCTTCAAGGTGAAGCAAGCCAAGGACACCCTCCCCTACCCCCATGGCAGGCCAGACACCCCCCCCCCCCCCCCCCCCCATTCCTATATAAACCCATCACATTCATTCATGATTAATTTACATGAATTAAAACCTAGAAAATACCCTTTCCTTCAAACCCCCATAACTTGATCAATTTTGATCTAAATCACCTCTAGTTTCTTGCATTGGACTCCCCTACACTAGAGGGTACTAGCTAGGGCCTGCTATCAAGGATTGAGGGGTTTTGGGCATCACCAAGTGGAAGGATACCCCCCCTTTTATTGATTTTCATTGGAAATATACAAATAGGTAAATACCCTCAAACCATGTTAATATTGTGTTTTCTCTTCATATTTGCATGCATCTAGGTACCAGGGAACTGTAGGTAAAGTTTGGTGAAAATTTGAGTTGGTTTGGTGTCCGTATCGGACACGTATCCTAGGCTAGGAAACCTTGTTTGATGAAATGCCACAAAAGATTTGTTTTTGTTAAAATGTAAAACAAAATATATTTTTGGGTAGCCCTAGACATGTAGGACACAACCCAAGTGGACTGAGCACGTTTTCGTGCTGTGTCCGTATCCAAAATGGACACGAACCCGCTACACGAGGCTCGCGTGCGTGCCCTGCTACCACGCTCCTCGTGCTCACTGCACAGAGCACTAGGACACGAGATATTTGACTCGGACACGGGGGCAATGTCTGCGTGCATGCCCCCAAAGTTTGGTGTCACGTCGTGTCGTGTCGAGTGAGAAATCTCACTCGTACTGGACACGCGCTGTCAGCGCACACACGCGCGGGGGCTAACTTCGCGCGTATCGTGTCGCACGGACACGACACTTGGACACCTCGTGTTTGCACGAGTGTGTAGCCCTACACGTGGGCTACACATGGGCATGACCACGAGGCCCCACGTGGCTCGTGTCGTGTCCGCAAGGCGTGTGCATCTCTGTACGATGCAGTGTAACCGCTCATATCAGTCGCGTATTTCACGACTGATACGGGCTTCCCTTTTGGACACGGCGACACGTGGGTGCGTGTCAGGGTCCTAGGTGTGTAGCCTGACCCTAGGCGAACATAGGGACACGAGCACGACAACTCACGTGTCCTGTGTCGTGAGCACGAGACACGTGAACACGTGCACGACGTTGTATAGTGTGTGTGTATCCCAGTTTACCCGATTGGGTTCTTTTGAGTTTTGGACACGTCAAACCGTATCGTGGTGTCGTGTCAGGTCCCCTAGACACTAGAGGACACTGTGGGACACAGTTACCAACCTTGGGATTCGAGCCTTAGCTCGGTTATATGTGTTTTTGGGTTTACCCTATTTACCTATGCACAGTCCACAGTTTCCAGATTTTGGGATTATTTTCCAGTTTTCAAAAATGAGTTTTGATTTGATTTTTATTATGATTTATACATGTATATATATATATATATTTTAGTGTTGTATACATATGTATATGTATATATGTGTGTGTACGTGAGTTTTTAGGGTGTATACATGTATATACATGTGTATATACATGTATGTATATATTAGGTGTGTGTGTGTATTGTGTCTGTGAGTGGGGGGCTGTTTTTCCTGTTCTCAGGAAATCTGAGAACAGCCCCCTCCCCTTCTCTGTTTGTGTCTAGCAGTCCCTCTCTCTCACTGTCCTCTCTCCCTCTATCTAATTCTCTCTCTTACTTCTCTCTCTATAAATATGTAGTATATATATGTTTCATATATATATATATATATGTATATGTATATATATATATATATATATATATATATATATATATATATATATATATATATATATATATATATATTGTATTAGTTTATATAGTGTGTCATTATATATAATGTGTCTATACATAGATACCTAGGGTATTACATAGGCTATAGGCCTATGTGGTTGTTATATGTAATATATATGTATATATATATATATGTTATATATAGTGAGTATATATATAGTATTTTACATATTGGTTATATATGGTATATATAGTGGGTATGTATATTGTATATATATATATATTGTAGATATGTATATATATATATATTATGGCCTATGTATATATATATATATATATATATATATATATATATATATGGTGTAGATAGTGTATGTGTCTATTGTATATATATATAGATACCTATATGGTATTAGCCTATGGAACTTAGTTATTAGCCTATGGCCTATGGCCAATGAGTTAGGATAGACCATTAGGACTACTAGACCTAGGTTGACCAAAATGTTGACCATTGTTGACCAAAGTCAACTACTGGTCAAACCATGACCTAATTGACCTAAAAATGACTAGTTTAACTAGTCTGACCATGTTTGACCTGATTACCTTATTGACTAGTCTTTGTTTAACCTAATTACCTTACTGACTAGTCTTTGTTTGACCAAAACCTTAGTTGGTCTAAGTTTGACCTAGACTTGATCCAGATTGATCATGTTGACTAGTATTTGACTAGTTTGATTAGAATGTTGACCAAGAGTTGACTTTAACCTACATTTAACTAACCTTGATCTTGTTTGACCTTGTTTGACTTAGTTGACTCCTTATGACCTAGTATGACTTAAGTTGACCTAGTTTGACTGTTAGAGTTGACCAAGAGTTGACTTTTGACCAGATTGACCTAGAATCATGTAGTATGCATTGTATACTCTATTTTTACCATTGTGGATATATTGTGACCTGTTTTACTCTAAATAGGACTCTGTGACACCAGTTCGGACATCTATTCATATCAGTCATACAGGGTGACAGGCGAGTACATTCTCTGATCTTTTCATACTTGTTAGGATTTATATTCTTGCTCTAGAATACCTTACATGATGCTGTCACGTCATTATCACGGATTGGTACTATATGAATCTTGTCATGCGATGTTATCTCCCTCGGGGTGCATCAGATACAGTTGTCATGTGCTTTTCACGAACATCTTGTATTTCATGTACACCGCTTTCATGTATACTCTTGTGCAATCTTGTACTCTCATGATTACGTGAGCAAACATGATAAAAACCTCTTGTATAAGGTAACGTAACTTGACTGGATCCTTGTGTATTGATTGGGGAGGGTGAGTAGGAAATGGTTATGTGATCAAAATCCCATCTTGTACAAATTCTTGTGAAATCTTATGAAATCTTGTATATGTCCTAAACCCGTTTATATAACCATCTCATGCTCTAAATCACAGGTTACCTACAGTTCTTACTTATCGTATATATAGATATTTCCAGTTATCAAATCTCTCTCGTTTTTATATATATTTCTTTACAGTCCATGTATCTTACTCTATGCATGCTTTACATTTCCCAACATGATATGAACTGCGTGAGATGTATTGTGCTCGTTCCTGTCCTGACTGGGCCTGTTGAAAATATTACAGATGATGATGGTGACTGTCCTACCTTCTATGGGACACATGAGGGTGACCTTCAGGAGCCTGAGGAGCATCTAGCTCAGTAGAGGGTGCCTAGTCTAGTCTAGTGTTTATAGTTTTCATTTTGTATCGGATTGTTCCGATTGTTAGTTGTGACTTAGTTATATTTCAGATCTTGTACTTATTGTGTTAGACATCTACTTTGTGTGGTGTGGTAACTCTATATATATTCAGTTTCTTCCTTTCGTCTGATTCCATATCATGCTCTATCTTTCCTAGACTTGTGTTTGAGATATAGAGTTGAGTTGTTATGTTATACCTCCGTGCGGAGATGACAGGTTTGTATCTCTTGTTGTTAGATGTTAGATGTTATAGATGACCTATACAGCGTTCTATCGCCGACACCGCGGCGTAGGCTGGACGTACCCACGTTCTCGTGCCCCTAATCAGGGTGCGGGTCGTGACACGTTTTTGTGGTGGCCCATGCAGGTCTATGTCGCAGTTAGTGCGATCTCATAATGGTGCTCGACTTAGAGTACTAATTACGAGCCTGCAATTAGGACGTAGGACCTAGGACATGATAGGAGTTTCTCAATCACACCTAGAAAATTTTCGATCTTTTGATTTTCATGATTTCTCCCCTTGTATTAAATTAACTGTCCTTCTTTGATAATCTACTCATGTGTCATATTGATCTCTTTGTTTCAATTCGTCTCCAGGATGACGAAGACGCACCCGCAGGCCACTGGATCGAGTAGCTTGCCTGAGAGATCTGATCAGACAGAGGAAGAGGTTCACGAGACTGCCCCCAGTGATTCTACTATTCTGGAGACCCAGACAGTTGCACAGGGAGGTCTACCACCTCCACCCCAGAGGGTTACGGCCGTTGTTCCGGAGATACTGCCGCCACCACCACCGGTACCGACGGATACGCACCATATGTTCCTTCTCCTTCAGCAGATGATGGAGACACAGCGGGCCCAGGCAGAGGCATCACAGCGCCAGTCGGAGGCGTCACACCGACAGATCGAGATGCTGAGGCAGAGTATGGAGAACTCGCATCAGCTTGCCCTAGCAGCAGTAGAGAGAGTGGCACCGGGTACGGTACAGGGTCCTACTGGCCAGCAGCCGTACCAGCAGCAGTCCAGGCCGGGGACAGTATTGGACTTCAGAAAGATGAGCTCCAGGGACTTCACAGGCACGGAGGGCATCCTCTATGCAGACGACTGGCTAGAGGATGTACAGCGGAGCATGGAGCTGACAGAGCTTCCTAGAGCGCTTTGGGTTTCGGCCGCAGCCATCCGATTCTTCGACATTGCGCTGACATGGTACCGCACGGATCCTCGTACGTCAGTGAGAGGGCTGACTTGGAAGAACTTCTGGAGGCTCTTCAAGGAGAAGTTCTTTCCGGACGTGGCTCTTACAGCATTGGAGGGCCAGTTCGTGGGTCTAGTGCAGGGGAACTCGTCGGTGGACGAGTATGCAGCTGAGTTCTTCCGCCTTAGCAGGTTCGCTCCCGATATGATCCAGAATGAGGGGCAGAAGGCTCGTAAGTTCCGTAGGGGACTTATTCATGTAGTGCGCACCCGCACCTCGGGACGCCGTGATGCGACGTTCGATCAGATATTGATGGACGCACAGATTGCAGAGGAGGACTTCGGCCTCAAGCCGAAGAGGGGCAGTGATACCTTAGGGGCTAGTTCTAGTACAGGGCCAGCCAAGCGCCCTCACATACAGCAGAGGCCAGTTCAGCAGCCGTTTCAGGGCCAGGGACATATACTTCACCAGCAGGCACCCAGGCAGCAACAGCACCCTATGTGTAACTTCTGCAAGAAACAAGGTCACGGATGGGACGACTGCAGGAAGAGGCAGGGCCTGTATTTGCTTTGTGGTTCAGCAGAGCATCAGTTGAAGGAGTGTCCCAAGAGCTTGGCACGATTGGCTCAGGCAAGCAGCAGGAGCTAGGGCTCCGACAGGACAGCAGACGGGACCACCGTTACAGACTCAGCAGCAGAGGTTTGTCCAGCATCAGCAGCAGGCCAAGGGAGGCCAGCCGGGGCGAGCTTTCGCCATGGCAGTCGATGATGCACAGGCAGAGGGAGAGCTGATTGCAGGTTCCAACCTTTTCGATTCTATTTCCGTATTTGCCTCCTTATAACTGTCTTAGAATTTCGATTCTATCTGTTCCTTATAGTTGATAAATTTTGTTCGAATATTTTATTGTGAATTATTTTTTTCTGAGATAAGTCGTATGGGCTAGGTCGTCTCGATCATGGGATCTAGAGTCTTTTATAGTCATGTTAGTTGGCATAGTGAGGACATATAGTCGGATTTTGGACGTATTTCTCGGATGTGGGAATTTAAGGTTTTCGCGGCCAGGCATGCGGCAATACAAAAATTTTAAATACCATGATTCTAGAGGTATGTACCTTAGTCGAGGACTCTGTGAATATCGTAGCCTTGCTCACTAGCATGACAAAGATTCCGAATATCATGATTTTGGACAGACGCATATGATTATCGGACTGTGTGTTTGAGACTGTGAATGTTGGAGTGTTTGACCTAGAAGGAGTATGACCATTCTAATTTCGAGGACGAAATTTTCTAAGGAGGGTAGACTTGTAGCACCCAGTTTTCTAAAATTGGGGTATTTTTGAAAATTTATTATTTTTATTATTAATTAATAGTATTTTAGTCATGATATGATTTTTGGTGATTATTAGTGTAATTAAACCCATTTTCTAAGTCATGACTTATGACTTTGTGACTTACTAGCAAAACCTTAGTGTAACCCTAGTTTTTCTTAACCTAGAGACTAACCATGATCATGTGAGTCTAGCCATAGGTTTAGAACATCAAATTAGGCTTTTTAGCCTAAAGGGTATTTTGGTAATTTTCTAGGATTTATTTGGAATTATTTGTATTTATGTGTTTTTATTATTATTTAATTATTGTTAAGTGTCATGAGAGCCCTAACCTAGTTTACCCTAATCTAGAGGTTAGTTACTAACCTAGAAACTAAGGGGTTAGATATTACATGTTAGTTAAAGTATAGAAAATATCTAGATATTTACTTTTGTGATATTTCTTGAAAACCTAAAGATCTAAGCTACCATTACCTTGAAATTCAAACTTCCTTCAAGGTGAAGCAAGCCAAGGACACCCTCCCCTACCCCCATGGCAGGCCACACACCCCCCTTCCTATATAAACCCATCACATTCATTCATGATTAATTTACATGAATTAAAACCTAGAAAATACCCTTTCCTTCAAACCCCCATAACTTGATCAATTTTGATCTAAATCACCTCTAGTTTCTTGCATTGGACTCTCCTACACTAGAGGGTACTAGCTAGGGCTGCTATCAAGGATTGAGGGGTTTTGGGCATCACCAAGTGGAAGGACCACCCCCCCTCATTGATTTCTATTGGAAATACACAAATAGGTAAATACCCTCATACCAGGGAACTGTAGGAAGTTTGGTGAAAATTTGAGTTGGTTTGGTGTCCGTATCGGACACGTATCCTAGGCTAGGAAACCTTGTTGATGAAATGCCACAAAGGATTTGTTTTTGTTAAAATGTAAACAAAATATATTTTGGGTAGCCCTAGACATGTAGGACACAACCCAAGTGGACTGAGCACGTTTTCGTGCTGTGTCCGTGTCCAAAATGGACACGAACCCGCTGCACGAGGCTCGCGTGCGTGCCCTGCTACCCACTCCTCGTGCTCACTGCACAGAGCACTAGGACACGAGATATTTGACTCGGACACGGGGGCAATGTCTGCGTGCATGCCCCCAAAGTTTGTGTGTCGCGTCGTGTCGTGTCGAGTGAGAAATCTCACTCGCACTGGACACGCGCTGTCAGCGCACACGCGCGGGGGAACTTCGCGCGTATCGTGTCGCGCGGACACGACACTTGGATACCTCGTGTTTGCACGAGTGTGTAGCCCTACACGTGGGCTACACGTGGGCATGACCACGAGGCCCCACGTGGCTCGGTGTGTCCGCAAGGGTGTGCATCTCTGCACGATGCAGTGTAACCGCGCGTATCAGTCGCGTATTTCACGACTGATACGGGCTTCCCTTTTGGACACGGCGACACGTGGGTGCGTCAGGGTCCTAGGTGTGTAGCCTGACCCTAGGCGAACCTAGGGACACGAGCACGATAACTCACGTGTCCTGTGTCGTGAGCACGAGACACGTGAACACGTGCACGACGCTGATAGTGTGTGTGTATCCCAGTTTACCCGATTGGGTTCTTTTGAGTTTTGGACACGTCAAAACCGTGTCGTGGTGTCGTATCAGGCCCCCTAGACACTAGAGGACACTGTGGGACACAGTTACCAACCTTGGGATTCGAGCCTTAGCTCGGTTACATGTGTGTTTTTGGGTTTACCCTATTTACCTATGCACAGTCCACAGTTTCCAGATTTTGGGATTATTTTCCAGTTTTCAAAAATGAGTTTGATTTATTTTTATTATGATTTATACATGTATATATTATATATATTTCAGTGTTGTATACATATGTATATGTATATATGTGTGTGTACGTGAGTTTTTAGGGTGTATACATGCATATACATGTGTATATACATGTATGTATATATTAGGTGTGTGTGTGTATTGTGTGTGTGAGTGGGGGGCTATTTTCCTGTTCTCAGGAAATCTGAGAACAGCCCCCTCCCCTTCCCTGTGTGGCTAGCAGTCCCTCTCTCTCACTGTCCTCTCTCCCTCTCTCTAATTCTCTCTCTACTTCTCTCTCTAAATATGTAGTATAATATGTTTCATATAATATATATATATACATATATAGATATATATATATAAATATATAGATATATATATATATATATTATATTTTAGTTTATAGTGTGTCATTATATATAATGTTTCTATACATAGATACCTAGGGTATTACATAGGCTATAGGCCTAGGTGTGGTTATAGTAATAATAATATGATATATATGTATAGATGAGATATATATAGTATTTTATATTTGGTATATATGGTATAATAGTGGGTATGTATATTGTATTATATATTGTAGATAGTATATATATATATATATATATAGATATATATATATATATATATATTATATATATATATATATATATATTATATATTATGGCCTATGTATATATATATAGGTGTAGATATGTATGTGTCTATTGTATATATATAGATACC